>CM073467.1:29077500-30310000 GCA_037074535.1 Gleditsia sinensis | reverse complement strand
CCTTAATTTTGTTTCTTTTATTGATAAAGGTACATAAAAAAATTTAATTAAGGAAATAAAATTTATTAGACAATATTTTAGATATCTAAGGAAATATAATCCTTAGAAATTCTTCACCTTATGTATATGCATAGAAAATGTTTCTAACATTAAGAGAACAAATAAAGAAGGAAAATCTAATAGGAAAGAAATTAGAAATAACATACTAAAGAGATGCAAAATTCTTGGATAAGGAAGATAAATTTTTAGAAACAAGTAAAGGTCTTAAAATTTCAAAGAACATTGAATTAGGGTAATTTTTCCTAATTCAAGAACTATAGTTACTAAGTTTAAAATCTTTACCCATACATTGGGCTTTTACCTATGGACACTTCATATAGAGTTTTTCCACTTCACATAAGTTTCTAGCAAGCCCATTGGATAACCTAAACAAGAAATTAAACATAGACTTGGACTAGGATATAGTAATTTCACCAATAGCCCAAAAATTATGAAAATGTGACCAAGCCCACCAAGAAAGGAAGAATTTTATCCAAAGTAAAGAAAATGGGTAGGACAAGCCCATAATGGGTAAGAATAAGCCCAAATCCAAGAGGAAAAATAAAATAAAATAAATTAGATGATGATATAATAATAAGAATAAAGATTAGGTTACATGGCATTAAGACAAAAATTTAGCAAGTGGTGTGATTCTACATTCATCATTTAGGCAAGTGGCATGATAATACAAGGCTTTAGGACAAAAACATCTATATCCTTCACTCATAATTTTAGCAAGTGGTATGATAATACATGGTATTAGGACAAAACATTCATAGCCCACACAAATAATATCAACCAAATAATGGAGATTGAAGGGCTAGAAATTTGCCACTTAAAAAGGCAACCTATCATAATTGATTAAGACAAAAGAAAAATTAAATGAATCCCTAAATCAAAGGGACCTTGTCCCTTATCTTAAGAACATATCATCATAATTTTCAAAATACAAATCTCCTTTTCCTATGCATATCTTGACTAAGGAAGAGGAAGACAAGAACATAAGTTGTTTGTTTTCCAAAAATTCAACAAAGTTTATCTTAATTGTGATAAGGTAGATCCATGATCATGAAAGGTGAATTATTTGGTGGTCTATATAAGAGAACCCACCCTTACAACACTTTAATTTCGTCCAAGTGAGAAAGAGAGAGAAATAGAAGCAAGGTAGAGTGAGGAAAGGAGAGAAGAGAGAAGAAGAAAGGAAGGAAGAAGAAGGAGAAGTTTAGAAAGCTAAAGGTAAGTTTAACAATATTTCTTTTTGAAGAAAACTTTTGAAACTTATAATATTTATATGAGATTTTGATCTTAGAACTTTTATGATTGGTCATGATGTTGCTATATCATGTTACATATTGATCTTGCATGTGATGTATGTTTGAATACTTAGGTTGGTGTAGATAGTTCTGCATGGTTATGGCTATGGGTGGCAGAATTTTAAGTTTCGGTATTTTAATTTCTGGGAACAATCTATAAGGAATTAAAATAAATGGTTAACATAAGAATTAAAGATATATGTGTCCCGGATTTTTAGCCACTGGAATCATTCCATTTGGAGTCCATATGAGGTAGATATGGTCTGATTAGTAGTCAAAGGTCAGAAAATGAATCATCAGGGAAGAATATGTTAGGATAGCTTCGGTAATTTAATTTCTGGGAATTATTGGTAGGGAATTAAAATAAATGGTTAACATAAGAATTAAAGATAAATGTGTCATGGATTTTTAGCCACTGGAATCATTCCATTTGGAGTCCATATGAGGTAGCTATGGTCTGATTAGTAGTCAAAGGTCAGAAAATGAATCATCAGGGAAGAATATGTTAGGATAGCTTCGGTAATTTAATTTCTGGGAATTATTGGTAGGGAATTAAAATAAATGGTCAACATAAGAATTAAAGATATGTGTGTCATGGATTTTTAGCCACTGGAATCATTCAATTTGGAGTTCACATGTGGTAGATATGGTCCAATTAGTAAGCCAAGGTCAGAAAATGGTTCATCAGGGAAGATTATGTTAGGACAGCTTTTGTATTTTAATTTCTGGGAATTTTATTTATGGAATTAAAATAAATGGTTAACATGAAAGTTATATATCTATGTCTCATGGAAATATACCCACTGGAATTATGCAATTTGGAGTTCCAATTTGGGAGATATGGTCTAATTAGTCAGTAAAGGTCAGAACCTATCCGAGAGGAACTATCATGTACTTTGATGGAGTAATATCACCTTTGTTTCTTAATTTTTCGCTACAATGTTCAACATAATAGTTTTAGATAATTGTTTTATCTTGAAATAGACACCAAGATCACCTACATCAGAGTTAAATTGAGGGAGTTATGCTCTGATTAGTAAGAGAAGGTTAGATAGGATGAAAACCTGCATCAAGAAAATAAAGAAATAAAATTAGTATTTAAAAAAGAAGATGAATCTTAATAAATGACTAGTATAGCCATAGCCATTGCCATTGCATGAACTTACTACCATTTTAAGTGTGTAATTTTTAACATGGAATTTACCCTAGTACTCATATAAATTTACAAGAAGTTTTGAAAGTGCCGGTTTTTATTTGAAAAATCTTAGTATGCTCCGTGGTTGCAGTATTTTCACATCAGAAAAGAATTATTCTAGTTACTGGAAAACAAAATTGTGATTTGTGAAAAGTGCATGTCTAAGGAAAGCTCTGGCAAGGAAAGACATGGTACTTAAGCGTGTCCATTAGTGACCCACCTCTCTTTCCTGGGAACTTTTCTGGTGCGCTGTTTACAGACTACAATTACTATCCAGTTACTAAGGTATTAGTATGGAATTTTGACATGGAAATTTTTTATAAAGTGATATTTTAAATGGTTATGTTCATGGCATGATTACCAATGATTTATGGTAATAGTTATATTTTGATGGACATACTTGTTATTGAAAGCATATTTTTGGCTATCATTGTGAAAAGAAAAGAAATGAGCACGGTCACATGGCAATCCGTGTGGTGCACCAGTAGGGGACGCCCTACCAACGGTTATGATCATGTTAATAAGAAAAGAAAGAGAAAGTGTGCCATGTCGGACGGAGCGAGATAAGCCCGTACCGAAAAGTAGAGAATACTCACCCTGACCGGGGTAGCTTGAAGTAAGAATAAGTGGATAGCCATCATATGAAATTCGAAAAATAGTTATTCATGCCATACATGTCATAACTGTATAATTTTCATGTGCATGATAAAGTGCATTCATGTGACCTAAAGATATTTTCTGTAGTTTATACAGCTGAACATGACGTGATGAACTATATTGATGGTAAATTATGATTTATTGTTGAACTTACTGGGATTTAATTCTCACTATATTTCCATATCATGTTCAGAAGAATAAATATGCAGATATTCTCTATGACACTTATTATCTCTGTACGTTGGATCGAGGTGCCCTACCTTGGGCAACTTCCAGTTATTTCTGATGTAACTGTCGTAGATGTAACTGAGATTCCGGTGGACGTGCCACCCGAACCAGTGTCCCCGGAAGTAGTCGATATAGATGATTAGAACTAATATGTATCTTTGTACAAATGTTTGTAAAATAATGGTTTGTAGTTTGTAAAATAATAGTGTGTATGGAAACTCAGTATTGTATAAATTAAATAAATGTTATATTGAGTTAAGTTGTAACGAGGTAATAACTTCATGGTATTTAAAAAAAAAAAAATTACATAAATGGAGTTGTTACATAATTGGTATCAGAGCAGGTCGATCCTAGATGGCCAGTGGGTGGTTGGTTATCTGAATCGATCTTATAGTGTCTTGAGTATGTTGTGGTTGTGCTGTGTAGGGGATCAGTGACTCATATAGTTAAGAAATTACTAGTGTTTCTTATCTATATGCCGAGGTGGTGTTATGACTGCTATTAAATATTTTTGAACTAACTATTGGGCTTGATCACCTCAATAGCAGCATAACTTTGTTTTGTACCATAGTAGGAAATGGCACCACCAAGGAGGAATCCAGCAACCAATGCAGAGGAAACCCTGCACAACCTGGCCACGGCAATTCGAGACCAAGTTATGACCACCAACCAAATTTTACAACATCTCCAGAATGCTAATAACACAAATGTTGAGATTGGTCCTAACAACCGGACGGCTGGAAAAGATAATGGCATATCCGAGTTCCTGAGGACTAGACCACCTTGTTTCCAAGGTGGTTATGACCCAACGGTAGCTGAAAGGTGGATTAGGGAATTAGAGAAAATCTTTGAAGTGATGGGCTGTACTGAAGAGCAGCAAATCATTTTTGCTGCATATATGTTAAAGGATGAAGCAGAATACTGGTGGCGTGGAGCTAGAGAACTTTTAGCTCATCAGGGAAGACAGATCACCTGGCAAGTGTTCAAGGACATTTTCTTTGAAAAGTACTTTCCAAGTACTGTACGGGCAGAGAAAGAGATCGAATTTCTCCAACTCAGGCAAGGAAGCATGACCGTGGACCAGTATATCGCAAGGTTCGAGGAGCTGTCTAAGTTCTCCTCTTATCTGCGATATAACCCAGATGAAGCATGGAAGGCGGTTAAGTTTGAAGCGGGACTAAACCCGGAGTTAAAGAATGCTGTTATAGCTATGGAGATCAGGGAGTTTGTACCTCTGATAAATAAATGCAGACTCCTGGAAAAGAGTTTAAGGGCAGTGGAGGACGAGAAGCAAAGGCGAAACCTATGGAAAAGGAAGAAAAATTTTCCCAACCCTAGAAAGAACGTGAGAAGAAGTGGATATGGAGCTGGTAAGAGGCCATTGATTGCGGGTCCTAGGCCTTTTCAACAAGACCTCGCCTCAGTCAAGTGCGCTAAATGCGGACGCATGCATGGTAACCGGCCATGCTACATGGGACAAGATGTCTGCTTCAATTGCGGACAGAAGGGACATTTTGCGAAAAACTGCCCACAGAATGTAGGAAAGCAGCCAGAACAGAGGCCTCAGGTGAAAGGAAGGGTTTTCACCCTGAGCGGCCAAGAGGCAGCTCAATCTTCTGAAATGATTCAAGGTACATGCTATATTTATGGATTTGCTCTTATGGTGTTATTTGACTCTGGTGCTAGTCATTCATTTATATCAGAAGAATGTATTAGGAAGTTTCAGTTCCCTATTTTTGAAACTCCCTATGAGCTATCTGTAGTAACCCCTACAGGGGAACGGGTATTAACTTCCTCTGTATGTAAGGACTGTCAAGTCACCATCCAGGAGAAAACTTTTTCTGTAGACCTCGTCAGTTTACCTTTAAGAGGTATTGAGGTCATTCTAGGGTTAGACTGGATGTCTAGAAATCGAGTCTTGTTGAATTGTTGTAACAAGACTGTTGAATTTCTACCTTCTACTCCGAAAGAGGAGGTCCAGTTATTGATGTTAAATGCCAATCAAGTTAATAGGGAGTTGAAGAATGGAGTACTTGGATACATTCTCTTGTATTTATCAAACCTAGAAGTCGAATCGAAACTTGATGAAATTCCAATAGCCAACGAGTTTCCTGAAGTGTTTCCATCAGATATTCCAGGCTTACCTCCCAAGAGAGAGATAGAGTTCTCTATTGATCTCCTACCTGGGACAGGGCCTATCTCTATTGCACCATATCGAATGGCCTCGAAGGAACTACAAGAACTAAAGAAGCAGTTGGAGGAACTATTAGACAAGCAATTCATTAGACCGAGTGTATCACCTTGGGGAGCTCCTGTATTGTTTGTTAAGAAGAAAGACGGGAGTTTGAGACTATGCATAGATTACAGACAGCTGAATAAGGTGACTATCAAAAATAAGTATCCTCTCCCTAGGATAGATGACTTATTGGATCAATTAAAGGGAGCCTCCATCTTTTCTAAAATTGACTTGCGGTCAGGATATCATCAGATTAGGATTAAGGAGGAGGACGTACCAAAAACTGCCTTCAGGACTAGGTATGGGCACTATGAGTTTCTCGTAATGCCCTTCGGGTTAACGAATGCACCTGCAATTTTCATGGATTACATGAATCGCATTTTTCGACCCTACCTAGATCAGTTTGTTGTAGTGTTCATTGATGACATCTTGATATATTCTAAGAGTAAGAAAGAACATGAACAACATCTCCGAATCGTGCTGCAAGTGCTGAAAGAGAAAAAGTTATATGCTAAATTGGAGAAGTGTGAATTTTGGCTGTCAGAGGTGAAGTTTCTCGGACATGTCATCTCTAATAGAGGGGTAGCCGTAGATCCTAGCAAGACGGAAGCAGTGATTAAGTGGGAGACACCAAAGACGGTTACGGAAATCAGAAGTTTCCTTGGTTTGGCAGGATACTACAGGAGATTTATACAAAACTTCTCTCGTATAGCCTTGCCATTGACTAAATTGACCAGGAAGGGAAGTCCTTTCAAATGGACTGATCAATGTGATGCTAGTTTTCAGGAGCTGAAGACAAGACTGACCACTCCTCCTGTTTTAATTATTCCAGACCCCACAGGACATTTTGAAGTGTATAGTGATGCTTCAAAGAAAGGGCTAGGGTGTGTGTTAATGCAAGACAAGAGAGTAGTTGCTTACGCCTCTAGACAACTAAGACCCCACGAAGGAAACTATCCAACCCATGATCTTGAATTAGCGGCAGTAGTGTTTGCCTTAAAGATTTGGCGACACTATTTGTACGGGGCAACCTTTGAAGTATATTGTGATCATAAGAGTCTTAAATACCTCTTTGATCAGAAGGAGTTAAATATGAGGCAACGAAGATGGGTAGAATTCCTCAATGACTACAAGTTTGAGATAAAGTATCATCCCGGAAAGGCGAATGTTGTAGCAGATGCCTTGAGTCGAAAATCTCTGCATATGGGTCAGATGATGGTGTATGAGATGCAGATGCTAGAGGAGTTTCGAAATTTGAAGCTAGCCACTACTCTTACTCCAAAGAATCTAGTCATTAATGGTTTAAGTATAGGGTCTGACCTTAGAGCTCAGATCAAAGAAGCTCAAGCTCACGATCAATACTTACAAGATCATAAAGACCAAGGTAATTTTTCTGTAATGGAAGATGGAGCAATCATGTATCAGGGAAGGATTTGTGTCCCTCAAGAACAAGAGTTGAGGACTAAGATACTGCAGGAAGCGCATCAAAGTAAATACACAATCCATCCTGGATGCACTAAAATGTACCAAGATTTAAAAAGGATGTATTGGTGGCCAGGGATGAAAAATGACATTGCTGAGTTTGTGGCGAAATGTCTCATTTGTCAAAAGGTGAAGGTGGAGCATCAAAAGCCAGCGGGATTTCTACAACCTCTTGAGATCCCTAAATGGAAATGGGATAGTATTTCGATGGACTTTGTTGTAGGTTTACCTAAGACCTCAGTGGGACATGACTCTATCTGGGTAATAGTTGACAGATTAACCAAATCTGCTCACTTTTTGCCCATAAAAATAAACTTTTCACTAGATAAATTGGCCCAATTGTACGTTCAGGAAATAGTTAGACTCCATGGGATTCCCTTAAATATTGTTTCTGATAGAGATCCGAGGTTCACGTCGAGGTTTTGGAAGGCATTGCAAGAAGCTTTTGGTACTCAATTGCGGTTCAGTACTGCCTACCATCCTCAAACTGACGGGCAGACAGAACGAACCATTCAAACCCTAGAAGATATGTTGAGGGCCTGTGTGATAGAGCAAGGTAAAGGATGGGATAAGTACCTACCTTTAGTAGAGTTTGCTTATAATAATAGCTATCACTCTAGCATTAAGATGGCCCCCTATGAAGCTTTATACGGTAGAAAGTGCCGATCTCCACTATGTTGGTTCGAGGTAGGAGAAAAGAACTTGTTAGGTCCTGATTTAGTTCAACAAACCACTGAACAAATCAGGATGATACGAAACAAAATACTTACAGCTCAGAGTCGGCAAAAGAGTTACTACGATAAGAGACATAGACCTCTAGAGTTTGAGGAAGGAGACCATGTATTTCTGAAACTTTCCCCGACTACTGGAGTTGGTAGGTCTCTCAAAACAAGAAAGCTAAGTCCGCGATTTTTAGGACCCTACCAAATTCTAAAGAAAGTTGGGACATCAGCATATCAAGTTGCTCTCCCACCTAATTTGTCCAATCTGCATAATGTTTTCCACGTATCACAGCTGCGGAAGTATCTTTCAGATTCATCACATATAATACTGGATGAACCAATTCAAATAAAGGAGAACATGACATACCAGCTAGTACCTGCATCCATATTGGACACTGACGTGAAGCAACTGAGAAATAAAACCATTCCCCTAGTTAAGGTGTTATGGGAAGGTTTGACTCCGGAAGAAGCAACTTGGGAGCTGGAAGAAGTCATGAGGAAGAAATATCCGCAATTGTTCTTATAAGGTAATTTCTGAAATTTTGAGGACAAAATTTCTTTTAGGGGGAGAGAAATGTAACATCCTTAATTTTGTTTCTTTTATTGATAAAGGTACATAAAAAAATTTAATTAAGGAAATAAAATTTATTAGACAATATTTTAGATATCTAAGGAAATATAATCCTTAGAAATTCTTCACCTTATGTATATGCATAGAAAATGTTTCTAACATTAAGAGAACAAATAAAGAAGGAAAATCTAATAGGAAAGAAATTAGAAATAACATACTAAAGAGATGCAAAATTCTTGGATAAGGAAGATAAATTTTTAGAAACAAGTAAAGGTCTTAAAATTTCAAAGAACATTGAATTAGGGTAATTTTTCCTAATTCAAGAACTATAGTTACTAAGTTTAAAATCTTTACCCATACATTGGGCTTTTACCTATGGACACTTCATATAGAGTTTTTCCACTTCACATAAGTTTCTAGCAAGCCCATTGGATAACCTAAACAAGAAATTAAACATAGACTTGGACTAGGATATAGTAATTTCACCAATAGCCCAAAAATTATGAAAATGTGACCAAGCCCACCAAGAAAGGAAGAATTTTATCCAAAGTAAAGAAAATGGGTAGGACAAGCCCATAATGGGTAAGAATAAGCCCAAATCCAAGAGGAAAAATAAAATAAAATAAATTAGATGATGATATAATAATAAGAATAAAGATTAGGTTACATGGCATTAAGACAAAAATTTAGCAAGTGGTGTGATTCTACATTCATCATTTAGGCAAGTGGCATGATAATACAAGGCTTTAGGACAAAAACATCTATATCCTTCACTCATAATTTTAGCAAGTGGTATGATAATACATGGTATTAGGACAAAACATTCATAGCCCACACAAATAATATCAACCAAATAATGGAGATTGAAGGGCTAGAAATTTGCCACTTAAAAAGGCAACCTATCATAATTGATTAAGACAAAAGAAAAATTAAATGAATCCCTAAATCAAAGGGACCTTGTCCCTTATCTTAAGAACATATCATCATAATTTTCAAAATACAAATCTCCTTTTCCTATGCATATCTTGACTAAGGAAGAGGAAGACAAGAACATAAGTTGTTTGTTTTCCAAAAATTCAACAAAGTTTATCTTAATTGTGATAAGGTAGATCCATGATCATGAAAGGTGAATTATTTGGTGGTCTATATAAGAGAACCCACCCTTACAACACTTTAATTTCGTCCAAGTGAGAAAGAGAGAGAAATAGAAGCAAGGTAGAGTGAGGAAAGGAGAGAAGAGAGAAGAAGAAAGGAAGGAAGAAGAAGGAGAAGTTTAGAAAGCTAAAGGTAAGTTTAACAATATTTCTTTTTGAAGAAAACTTTTGAAACTTATAATATTTATATGAGATTTTGATCTTAGAACTTTTATGATTGGTCATGATGTTGCTATATCATGTTACATATTGATCTTGCATGTGATGTATGTTTGAATACTTAGGTTGGTGTAGATAGTTCTGCATGGTTATGGCTATGGGTGGCAGAATTTTAAGTTTCGGTATTTTAATTTCTGGGAACAATCTATAAGGAATTAAAATAAATGGTTAACATAAGAATTAAAGATATATGTGTCCCGGATTTTTAGCCACTGGAATCATTCCATTTGGAGTCCATATGAGGTAGATATGGTCTGATTAGTAGTCAAAGGTCAGAAAATGAATCATCAGGGAAGAATATGTTAGGATAGCTTCGGTAATTTAATTTCTGGGAATTATTGGTAGGGAATTAAAATAAATGGTTAACATAAGAATTAAAGATAAATGTGTCATGGATTTTTAGCCACTGGAATCATTCCATTTGGAGTCCATATGAGGTAGCTATGGTCTGATTAGTAGTCAAAGGTCAGAAAATGAATCATCAGGGAAGAATATGTTAGGATAGCTTCGGTAATTTAATTTCTGGGAATTATTGGTAGGGAATTAAAATAAATGGTCAACATAAGAATTAAAGATATGTGTGTCATGGATTTTTAGCCACTGGAATCATTCAATTTGGAGTTCACATGTGGTAGATATGGTCCAATTAGTAAGCCAAGGTCAGAAAATGGTTCATCAGGGAAGATTATGTTAGGACAGCTTTTGTATTTTAATTTCTGGGAATTTTATTTATGGAATTAAAATAAATGGTTAACATGAAAGTTATATATCTATGTCTCATGGAAATATACCCACTGGAATTATGCAATTTGGAGTTCCAATTTGGGAGATATGGTCTAATTAGTCAGTAAAGGTCAGAACCTATCCGAGAGGAACTATCATGTACTTTGATGGAGTAATATCACCTTTGTTTCTTAATTTTTCGCTACAATGTTCAACATAATAGTTTTAGATAATTGTTTTATCTTGAAATAGACACCAAGATCACCTACATCAGAGTTAAATTGAGGGAGTTATGCTCTGATTAGTAAGAGAAGGTTAGATAGGATGAAAACCTGCATCAAGAAAATAAAGAAATAAAATTAGTATTTAAAAAAGAAGATGAATCTTAATAAATGACTAGTATAGCCATAGCCATTGCCATTGCATGAACTTACTACCATTTTAAGTGTGTAATTTTTAACATGGAATTTACCCTAGTACTCATATAAATTTACAAGAAGTTTTGAAAGTGCCGGTTTTTATTTGAAAAATCTTAGTATGCTCCGTGGTTGCAGTATTTTCACATCAGAAAAGAATTATTCTAGTTACTGGAAAACAAAATTGTGATTTGTGAAAAGTGCATGTCTAAGGAAAGCTCTGGCAAGGAAAGACATGGTACTTAAGCGTGTCCATTAGTGACCCACCTCTCTTTCCTGGGAACTTTTCTGGTGCGCTGTTTACAGACTACAATTACTATCCAGTTACTAAGGTATTAGTATGGAATTTTGACATGGAAATTTTTTATAAAGTGATATTTTAAATGGTTATGTTCATGGCATGATTACCAATGATTTATGGTAATAGTTATATTTTGATGGACATACTTGTTATTGAAAGCATATTTTTGGCTATCATTGTGAAAAGAAAAGAAATGAGCACGGTCACATGGCAATCCGTGTGGTGCACCAGTAGGGGACGCCCTACCAACGGTTATGATCATGTTAATAAGAAAAGAAAGAGAAAGTGTGCCATGTCGGACGGAGCGAGATAAGCCCGTACCGAAAAGTAGAGAATACTCACCCTGACCGGGGTAGCTTGAAGTAAGAATAAGTGGATAGCCATCATATGAAATTCGAAAAATAGTTATTCATGCCATACATGTCATAACTGTATAATTTTCATGTGCATGATAAAGTGCATTCATGTGACCTAAAGATATTTTCTGTAGTTTATACAGCTGAACATGACGTGATGAACTATATTGATGGTAAATTATGATTTATTGTTGAACTTACTGGGATTTAATTCTCACTATATTTCCATATCATGTTCAGAAGAATAAATATGCAGATATTCTCTATGACACTTATTATCTCTGTACGTTGGATCGAGGTGCCCTACCTTGGGCAACTTCCAGTTATTTCTGATGTAACTGTCGTAGATGTAACTGAGATTCCGGTGGACGTGCCACCCGAACCAGTGTCCCCGGAAGTAGTCGATATAGATGATTAGAACTAATATGTATCTTTGTACAAATGTTTGTAAAATAATGGTTTGTAGTTTGTAAAATAATAGTGTGTATGGAAACTCAGTATTGTATAAATTAAATAAATGTTATATTGAGTTAAGTTGTAACGAGGTAATAACTTCATGGTATTTAAAAAAAAAAAAATTACATAAATGGAGTTGTTACAATATACTTGAAGCATGTATGCAATAAAATAAGGGTAAATTTATCTATTATTTTTTTGTCAATCGCATTCCATTAAATTGGGGCGTGACAAGTTGGTATAAGGGCATTAGGTTTCCCTGTGGCTATCAGAGTAAAGGAATCTGTAGTAGGACCTTTTTAGTATGGATATGAGCTGGACATATTTATACTTCAAGTGCTGCTGAGAGATTCTATAGGATATTAACTTCATTTTTATTCCAAGTTTGCTAAAGTTCCTAGTATAAGGTTTATTAAATATTATGGTATCTTAAAAGGTGTTTTGTTCTATATAGTCTATGATGCTGCCAAGAACTAGAGTAGTTATTAGAGAAGCTGTAGATTGTGCACCCTCTATAGAAGAGTTTGTACAATCTACAATTCCATTACTAAGAGGCCATGGTAGAGGCCGACCTAGAGGAAGAGGCAAAGACAGAGGCAGAGGGCATGCACGTGGTACGAGAACGCCAAGAGATGATGAATAGGTCCATGTATATGATAGAGTCCCTAAAGAGAGAGTAGAACCCCCTCAGGAGCCATATGATAGAATAGCTGATATGATTGCTGGCATACATAGGAGTTTAGAGACATTTGCTGGATTAATAGTAGAATAGGGCAGAAGGGATGGCCAACCACTAGAAAATTCTCCTAAAGCACAAGAATTAGGAAGACCAGCTGAATAAGAGGACAAGTTTGAAAGGATTAAGGTGACATTACCATAATTCCTAAAGTTAAAGCCCTCAACTTTTTTTGGGTTAGATATTCAGGAAGACCTATATACATTCATTGATGTTGTGGAACGAGTTCTCAGAGCTTTTGGGTGTTCTACTAGAAGATCTGTTGAACTAGTGTCCTTTCAACTATTATATGTAACTTAGGTTTGGTTTGAGACTCATATATAAGGAAGAGCAATTATCTTACCACCAATGGAGTGGGCTGAATTTAATGAAGCATTTATGAATCATTTCCTACCAATGAGTGAAAGGGATAAGAGGGCCAGAGAATTTGAAGAATTAAGACAAACACTGAACATGACAGTTTCTGAATATGAGATCCGTTTTACTCGGTTGTCTAGATATGCACCATATTTGGTTCCTACTAAAAAAGATAGAATTAAGAGATTTTTTTCGAGATTGATATGTCCATTTTTTAAATTGGTGGGTCCTTAGATAAACCATTTTCCAACTTATTCAGCAGCTATGGATTGTGCAAAAATGATGGAAACATAAGAGCTAGCTGACATAGAAGGTCTAAAGAGGAGAAAAAGAGATTGAGATAGTAATATCCAGACTAGTTATAATCCTAATGTCAGAGGACCAAGATTTCAAAATCTACAACATTTAACTTAAATATCATCTGGTAGCTCTAACCAGACATCAGTCAATATCAATAAGCAAAGAATGATTCAAAGAGATATAAGACTTACTAGTCAACGAGATTTCAGATCGATTCCATTATGTCCTATTCGTAGCATGCCTCATACTAGACAGTGTCGCAGAGAAACTGGTGCATGTTTTAAGTATGGACAAGTAGGTCATTTGATGAGAAATTGTCCACAATTACGAAATTTGAGTCAAGTATCAGTACAGCCAACTTTACACCTTACATCTGTACTAGCACGACTATATAGAGTAACTTTAGTTCAAGCAAGTAGTGGTGGTACTGGTAAAGGATCAAGAAGTCGAGGCCAAGAACAAGCCTAAGTTTTTGTCCTGACATAATAGGATGCTCAGGCCTCAAATACAATTATGACAAGTACATTATCAATATGTTCCCATAGAGCATATATATAGTTCGATCCTAGTTCTATTCATTCTTATATATCACCCTGCTTTGCTAAGAAATTGGATAAAGATCCAACTAGTTTACATTGTTCTTTTATCGTTGCTACTCCAATGGGAGAATTTTTACTGGTAAATGATGTGTATAAATTGTGTGAGATTTCGATAAAAGATAAAGAGACTATTGTAGATTTGATAGTTCTAGATATAGTAGACTTTGATGTGATACTGGGAATGGATTAGTTATCAACATGCCATGATATTCTAGACTATCACCTTAAGGTGATTAAGTTTAATATCCCCAGAGAATCTTCCTTCTTAGTACAAGGAGATCGTAGTGAGGTATCCAGTAATTTAATCTCAGCTCTAACAGCTCATAAGCTACTACAAAAAAGATGCTAGGGTTATTTAGCAGTGATCAAAGATGTTGATATGAAGTACACCAATGTAGAGTAGGTTCCCGTGGTTAGGAAATTTTTTGATGTGTTTCCTGAGCAGTTGCTAGGGTTACCCTTAGAATGAGAAATTGAGTTCGATATTGATTTACTTCTGAGAACCCAACCGCTGTCTATACCTCTATATAAAATGGCACCAACTGAACTCAAAGAGTTAAAGAATCAATTTCAAGACTTATTAGACAAGGAATTTATGCACCCTGGCATTTCTCCTTGGGCTGCTCCAGTCCTATTTGTGAAAAAAAAAGATGGATCGCTACGGCTGTGTATTGATTACAGACATTTGAATAAGGTGATAGTACGTAATAAGTATCTATTACCTGATATAGATGATTTATTTGACCAGCTACAGGGTGCCCAATGTTTCTCGAAAATTGATATGAGATCTAGGTATCATCAATTGAAAATAAGGAAGGAGGACTTTTCGAAAATTGCTTTCAGAACTCGGTATGGGAATTATGAGTTCTTAATAATTCCATTTGGCTTAACAAATGCCCTAGCTACATTCATGGATTTGATGAATAGAGTATTTAATCCTTTCTTGGATCAGTTTGTTATGTTTTTTAAAGATGATATCCTAGTATATTCAAGGAGTTCAAAGGAGCATGAGTGACATTTAAAAATAACTTTACAAACCCTAAGAGAACACCAATTGTATGCTAAGTTTTCAAAATGTGAATTTTGGCTTAGTAGTGTTACTTTCCTAAGGATGTGGTTACCAAGGATGGTATTCAGGTTGATCCTAAAAAGGTAGAAGTGGTGTAGCAATGGCCACGTCCTACCACAATTATAGAGATTCATAGTTTCCTTGGTTTAGCAGGCTATTATCGTAAATTCATTAAAGATTTTTCAAGAATTGCTGCTCCTTTGATGAGACTGACAAGGAAAGGAATAAAGTTTGACTGGTCAAATAAATGAGAAAGAAGATTCCAAAAACTCAAGGAATGTTTGACTACGATGCTAGTACTGTCTATTCCTTTAGGTATTGGAGGATACACGGTATATTGTGATGCATTGAGAATTAGATTAGGGTGTGTGTTGATGCAACATGATCGAGTCATTGCATATGCATCTAGAAAACTTAAACCACATGAGAAAAATTATCTGACTCATGACTTGGAAATGGCAGTAGTAGTTTTTGCTCTCAAAATTTGGAGGCATTATCTGTATGGTGAGACATGCCAAATCTATATAGATCATAAAAGTCTCAAATACATTTTCTAACAAAAAGATCTTAACTTGAGACAAAAACAATGGATGAAATTACTTCAAGATTATGACTGCACAATACTATATCATCTAGATAAGGCCAATGTAGTGGTTGATGCATTAAGTAGGAAGTCTATGAGTAGTTTGGCTCATATCATAGTGGTAAGGAGGCCGTTGGTTAAAGAAATGCATAAGTTGAAAAGTCATGGGGTAGTATTGGAAGTAAAAGAGTATAGGATACTTTTGGCCCATATACAATTTCAATCGTCTTTGGTTGAGCAAGTGAAAAAGGCATAGAAAGAGGATGCCTATTTATGCAAGAAAATTGATGAGGAGAAGAATGACGGTGATTACTGTATACTCTAAAGGAATTCTGAGATTGGGCAAGTAGTTGAGTGTACCTAATAAAGAAGAATTTGAGAAAGAGATTTTAAAGGAAGCCCATAGATCCATATATACTATTCATCCTGGGGTTACTAAAATGTAGAAAGATAGAAAGAAATTTATTGGTAGGATGGTATAAAGAAAGATATAGTTGATTATATCTCTCGATATTTAACTTGTAACATCCCTAATTTTGTTTCTTTTATTGATAAAAGTACATAAATATTTAATTAAGGAAATAAAATTTATTAGACAATATTTTAGATATCTAAGGAAATATAATCCTTAGAAATTCTTCACCTTAAGTATATGCATAGAAAATGTTTCTAACAATAAGAGAACAAATAAAGAGGGAAAACCTAATAGGAAAAAAAAATTAGAAATAACATACTAAAGAGATGCAAAATTCTTGGATAAGGACGGTAAATTTTTAGAAACAAGTAAAGGTCTTAAAATTTCAAGAACATTGGATTAGGGTAATTTTTCCTAATTCAAGAACTAGAGTTACTAAGTTTAAAATCTTTACCCATACAATGGGCTTTTACTTATGGACACTTCATATAGAGTTTTTCCACTTCACATAAGTTTTTAGCAAGCCCATTGGATAACCTAAGCAAGAAATAAAACATAGAATTGGACTAGGATATAGTAATTGGACCAATAGTCCAAAAATTATGAAAATGTGACCAAGCCCTCCAAGAAAGATACAATTTTATCCAAAGCAAAGAAAATGGGTAGGAATAAGCCCAAATCCAAGAGGAAAAATAAAATAAAATAAATTAGGTGATGATATAATAATGTAATAATAATAAAGATTAGGTTACATGGCATTAAGACAAAAATTTAGCAAGTGGTGTGATTCTACATTCATAATTTTGGCAAGTGGCATGATAATACAAGGCTTTAGGACAAAAAAATCTATATCCTACACTCATAATTTTAGCAAGTGGTATGATAATACATGGTATTAGGAAAAAACATTCCTATCCCACACAAATAATATCAACCAAATAATGAAGATTCAAGGGTTAGAAATTTGCCACCTAAACAGGAAAACCTATCATACTTGTTTAAGACAAAAGAAAATGGAAATGAATCCCTAAATCAAAGGGACCTTGTCCCTTATCTTAAGAACATATCATCATAACTTTCAAAATACAAATCTCCTTTTCCTATGCATATCTTGACTAAGGAAGAGGAAGACAAGAACATAAGTTGTTTGTTTTCCAAAAATTGAACAAAGTGTATCCTAATTGTGATAAGGTAGACCCATGATCATGAAAGGTGTATTATTTGGTGGTCTATTTAAGCAAACCCACCCCAACAACATTTTAATTTAGTCTAAGTGAGGAATAGAGAGAAATAGAAGCAAGGTAGAGTGAGGAAAGGAGAGAAAGAGAAGAGAAGAAAGGAAGGAAGAAGAAGGAGAAGTTTAGAAGGCTAAGTACTCAAGGTAAGTTACCTTAATCTCCACTTGAATCCATTTTTCCTCTTCATCCTTGAGGTTCAAAAATTCACCCTCCTTCTCTTACCTAAGTTGCTAGAAAGGCTAAGCGAAGGGAGGAATCTTGCTACTTCTTTCAAGAGGAAACAAGAAAACCAATTCACTAAGCAAGCTAGGGAGATTCTTAGGTAAGTTTAACAATATTTCTTTTCGAAGAAAAGTTTTGAAATTTGTAATATCTATATGGGAATTTGATTTTAGAACTTTGATGATTGGTCATGGATGTTGCTTTATCATGTTACATATTGATCTTGCATGTGATGTATGTTTGAATACTTAGGTTGGTGTAGATAGTTCTGCATGGGTATGGCTATGGGTGGCAGAATTTTAAGCTTCTGTGTTTTAATTTCTGGTAACATTCTATAGGGAATCTAAACACATGGTTAACATAAAAAATTTATATTTATGACTCACAAATTTTTAGCCATTGGAAACATTCAATTTAGAGTTAATATGAGGTAGATATGGTCCGATTAGTAAACAAAGGTCAGAAAATAATTAATTAGGCAAGAATATGTTAGGATAGCTTTGGTGTTTTAATTTTTGGGAAAATTATATAAGGAATTAAAATAAATGGCTAACATATGAATTATATATTTATGTGTCACGGATGTTTATCCACTGGAATCACTTAATGTGGAATTCTTATGTGGGAGATATAGTCAGATTAGTAAGTAAAGGTTAGAACCTACCCAAGAAGAAATAATATTGAATTTAAAGGAGTAATAACACCAAGATTTGTTACTATTTTGCTGATATGATTAACATAATAGTTTTAGATAATCGTCTTAGCTTTCCATAGACACCAAGAGCACCTCAATCGGAGTTACAATGAGGGAGTTATGCTCTGATTAGTGAGCAAAGGTCATAGAACACGGCCAAGCCGTGTTCTGGGTGCTTCAAGCATGGGTTAGCCGTGTTCAGGGCTGTTTTTGAGTACATTTAAAGTATTTTTAAAACATGGTCGTGTCCTAGAACATGCCCAGACCGTGTTGGAAGCTGGTGAAGCCTATTTTCAACATTTTCTACCCTAGATGAACCTCTTTAACTATAGGGTAATAGTAGAAATCAATTTGGAGAAAAATGCTCTATAAATTTGTAAGAACATGTGTTAGAAATGATATAAATAAGAAGAAATTGGGTAAAGGCCAAGCATAAAGAAAATGAAGAGATGAAATTAATATTTAAAAAAGAAGAGGAATCTTATAAATGAAAATAATAAATGATTAGTATATGCCATAGCCATTGCCATTGTATGAACTTCTTACCATCTTAAGTGTGAAATTCTGACATGGAAATATTTTATAAAGTGATATTTGAAATGGTTATGTTCATGGCATGATTACCAATGATTTATGGTAATAGTTATATTTTGATGAACATACTTGTTATTGAAAGCATATTTTTGGCTATCATTGTGAAAAGAAAAGAAATGAGCACGGTCACATGGCATTCTGTGTGGTGCACCAGTAGGGGACGCCCTACCAACGGTTATGATCATGTTAATGAGAAAAGAAAGAGAAAGTGGGCCATGTCGGACGGAGCGAGAAAAGCCCATACCAGAGAGTAGAAAATACTCACCCTGACCGCGGTAGTTTGATATGAGAATAAATTAATAGTCATCATATGATATTCTGAAAATAGTTAATTCTGTCATATATATCATTACTGTATGATTCTTATGTGCATAGATATAATTCATTCATGTGACCAAAGATATTTTCTGTAGTTTATACAGCTGAACATGACATGATGAACTATATTGATGGTAAATTATGATTTATTGTTGAACCTACTGGGATTTAATTCTCACTATATTTCCATATCTTGTTTAGAAAAATAATTATGCAGATTTTCTCTATGACACTTATTATTTCCGTACGTTGGATAGAGTTGCCCTACCTTGGGCAACTACCTGTTATATGAGATGTATCTGTCGTAGATGTGACTGAGATTTCGGTGGAGGTGCCACTCGCACCAGTGTCCCCGGAAGTAGTCGACATAGATGATTAGAGCTAATATGTATCTTTGTACAAATGTTTGAAAAATAATGGTGTGTAGTTTGTAAAATAATGGTGTGTATGGAAACTCAGTATTGTATCACTGTTAATAACAATTATGCTTGGTTAAAGTGATTATTATTACGAGTTAAGTGGTCAGAATTAAAGTAGTAATAACTTCATGGAATTTTACAAATATTAAAAAAAATTTGTTACATTTACATAAATGGAGTTGTTACATAATTGGTATCAGAAAAGGTCAATCCTAGATGGCCAGTGGGTGGATGGTTATCTGAATCGATCTTATAGTGTCTTGAGTATGTTGTGGTTGTGCTATGTAGGGGATCAGTGATTCATATCGGTAAGAAATTACTAGTGTTTCCTATCTATATGCCGAGGTGGTGTTATGATTGCTATTAAATATTTTTGAACTAACTATTGGGCTTGATCACCTCAATAGCGGCATAACTTTGTTTTTGCCATAGTAGGAAATGGCACCACCAAGGAGGAATCCAGCAACCAATGTAGAGGAAACCCTGTTCAACCTTGCCACGGCAATTCAAGACCAAGTCATGACCACCAACCAAATTTTAAAATTTCTCCAGAATGCTAATAACCAAAATGGTGAGAATGGTGCTAACAACCGGATGGCTAGAAAAGATAATGGCATATCCGAGTTCCTGAGGACTAAGCCACCTTGTTTCCAAGGTGGCTATGACCCAATGGTAGCCGAAAGGCGGATAAGGGAATTAGAGAACATCTTTGAAGTGATGGGCTGTACTAAAGAGCAGCAAGTTACTTTTGCTGCATATATGTTAAAGGCTGAAGCAGAATACTGGTGGCATGGAGCTAGAGAACTTTTAGCTCATCAGGGAAGACAGATCATTTGGCAAGTGTTCAAGGACATTTTTTTTGAAAAGTACTTTCCAAGTACTGTACGGGTAGAGAAAGATATCGAATTTCTCCAACTCAGGCAAGGCAGCATGATTGTGGACCAGTATATCGCAAGGTTCGAGGAGCTGTCTAAGTTCTCCTCTTATCTGCAATATAACCCAGATGAAGCATGGAAGGCGGTTAACCATAAATTAAGAAAATAAAAAATTAGTGTTTGGAGGTGAAAAATGGGTTAAAACCGAAATTGTAGGGATACTGAGAGAAAAATCTGAAAATTGGAAAAATAATGGATAAAAAGGTAAAATTATTTATTGTAGAATAAAACTAATATAATATGGATGTTAGAGATATGGGTGTGCATATAAAATTTGGAAGTAGATAAAAATGAATTTTTAAGTAATGTAAGGAATTAAACCAAAATTGATTAGGAATTTCCTTATGTTAGAAGTAAAAATTAGTTGAAGAAAATGAATAAGTAAAATGAAAATAAGTGAATAAAAAGGATGATACATGAATACAATCCTTGGATGAGAAAAATAAAAGCCAAAGAAAATGATTTGGTGGGTTAATATATTATATGCACTAAATGAGAAATAGTGGAATCATAAAACAACTAAAAGTATGGGTAATATGTTAGACAAAATTGGACAAGCCTAGAGAGAAGAAATAATTAGGGTTTTGTACCCTAAGGCCTATATATCACCTAAGGAGACTCTTGACCAAAAGAAATGGACCTTTTGAATTAATTATAGGGGTTAAATAATATGGCGAAAGTGGGGAAAATACTAAATGAATAGTAACCCTACCAAATGAATAGTAAAAAATGGAGACCATATTTTTAATGACAAATTAAGCATCAAGATTTGAGAGAAAATATTTGAATAAATTATGTAAGGCTATAATGGGTCCCCTGAATTTGATACTAAGCTGATTGACTAATCTCTTTGCAATGCATGTGGTAAAAGTACATGAGAAAATATGAGAGTACTGATGACACATGAACTTGAGACTGAATTATGTACGGTCATGGTATTTTCTCACTTAAATGATAGTGTATGATGTACATAATATCAGTGGATGTGTGAACTGTGATAAACAGAAGCCACACAGTGACAGTGTGTAATGGCACTTTTGTTTTTCCCTGGCTATGTTTAATATTAAAAGAATTGAGTAAAAGCTACTGGCGGAAAAGGCCTGATATATGGTGACCCTCAGATAACTATAGTGGCGAATGGGATGGGAGGATGACCCTTGACATAGTAAGGTGACTCCAGAGAGGTCACATGGCTTTCGTGTCAGTATACCAGATAGGGGATGACCTATTCACGGACTATTGATGATAAAATGAAGTGAAAATTATGCCATGCTTGAATGAGGCTGGGCAAGCTCGTTTAGGAGTGAGTTGAGGAAGGCTCACCTTGACCTGCTGTGTTTAGGAGTGAGTGGAGTGAGACTCACCCTGACCAGCACCATAATGGAAATAATGAGATAAGCTAGTGGATAAATCAGTGGATTGGCCAGACAAGGATATGATATTGCACCACAATGTGTGATTAGCTTGATGAGATATGTAAGAGCCAAGTTTTTTTTATATGCGTTCAGTTTTATCTTTGTTTATACTACAGGTGAATTTCCTTAATCTTACTAAGCCATAAGAATAACATACCACATATTTATATCATCACTCCACAGGAGATTACATCAGTATTAGAGTTATACAATAGTAACACTAGATACTACTTATGGCATCAGAATGAAGAAACACTAGGAATTATTATTCTAAAAAGATACACTCGTTACACTACATAATGTACATCCTACTAGGGTGTTGATGCCGGGATCTCTACTCGTTACACTACATAATGTACACCCCTAGGGTGCATGGGGTGATAGAGGGGGTGGTGTCGACACTGGGATCTCTACTACGTTCGTTATCATTACATCTTGTAAGATAGTGAACTGACCCAGGAGGGGCACGTCCATTACTTGTACCTCTAACCTCAGTGTAGGTGTCTCAGTTGCTATTATCTGAACACATCAACAAAATCAATGAGAATAAAATCTCAATAGGTCTAACATTAACAATTTATAATGAAAGTAAAACAAGTGACGTGTTCAGCTGTATAGGCTACAGAAAACATTAGTTAAAGCCATAATCAGTGCATATAATATAAAATGATTGAAATGCATTCAACATGCATACACCAAACATTTCTCGGTTGTTATTAGGTCACTGTCACTTCGTCAGAGTGGCCATAACCCATGGCTCACTCAAGGCTAATAGGGCATCCCCTATCCGATACCGTCTCACAGCCATTACGACCTCTCAGGTCACCTTACCACCACAAGGTATCGTATATTGTAACATCCCTAATTTCGTTTCTTTTATTGATAAAGGTACATATATATTTAATTAATTAAATAAAATTTATTAGACAATATTTTAGATATCTAAGGAAATATAATCCTTAGAAATTCTTCACCTTATGTATATGCATAGAAAATGTTTCTAACATTAAGAAAACAAATAAAGAGGGAAAACCTAATAGGAAAAACAATTAGAAATAACATACTAAAGAGATGCAAAAATTTTGGATAAGGAAGATAAATTTTTAGAAACAAGTAAAGGTCATAAAATTTCAAGAACATTGGTTTAGGGTAATTTTTCCTAATTCAAGAACTAGAGTTACTAAGTTTAAAATCTTTGCCCATACATTGGGCTTTTACCTATGGACACTTCATATAGAGTTTTTTCCACTTCACATAAGTTTCTAGCAAGCCCATTGGATAACCTAAGCAAGAAATAAAACATAGACTTGGACTAGGATATAGTAATTGGACCAATAGCCCAAAAATTATGAAAATGTGACCAAGCCCTCCAAAAAAGGTAGAATTTTATCTAAAGCAAAGAAAATGGGTAGGAATAAGCCCATAATGGGTAGCAATAAGCCCAAATCCAAGAGGAAAAATAAAATAAAATAAATTAGGTGATGATATAATAATGTAATAATAATAAAGATTAGGTTACATGGCATTAAGACAAAAATTTAGCAAGTGGTGTGATTCTACATTCATAATTTTGGCAAGTGGCATGATAATACAAGGCTTTAGGACAAAAACATCTATATCCTACACTCATAATTTTAGCAAGTGGTATGATAATACATGGAATTAGGACAAAACATTCCTATCCCACACAAATAATATCAACCACATAATGGAAATTCAAGGGCTAGAAATTTGCCACCTAAAAAGGCAAACCTATCATACTTGTTTAAGACAAAAGAAAATGGAAATGAATCCCTAAATCAAATGGACCTTGTCCCATATCTTAAGAACATATTATCATAATTTTCAAATATACAAATCTCCTTTTCCTATGCATATCTTGACTAAGGAAGAGGAAGACAAGAACATAAGTTGTTTGTTTTCCAAAAATTCAACCAAGTGTAATCTAATTGTGATAAGGTAGACCCATAATCATTAAAGGTGAATTATTTGGTGGTCTATATAAGAAAACCCACCCTTACAAAATTATAATTTCTTCCATATGAGGAAGATATGAGCTGATTAGCAGTCAAAGTTCAGAAAATGGTTCATCAGGGAAGAATATGTTAGGATAAATTCTGTATTTTAATTTCTGGGACTTATCTGTATGGAATTAAAATAAATGGTTAACATAAGAATTATAGCTATGTGTGTTAGGGATTTTTAGCCACTGGAATCATTCAATTTGGAGTCCATATGAGGAAGATATGAGCCGATTAGAAGTCAAAGGTCAGAAAATGGTTCATTATGGAAGAATATGTTAGGATAGCTTCTATCTTTTAATTTTTGGGAATTATATTTATGGAATTAAAATAAATGGTTAACATAAAAATTATATCTATGTGTGTCACAGATTTTTAGCCACTTGAATCATTCAATTTGGAGTCCATTTGAGGAAGATATGAGCTGATTAGTAGTCAAAGGTCAGAAAATGGTTCATCAGGGAAGAATATGTTAGGATAGCTTCTGTATTTTAATTTTTGAGCATTATCTGTATGGAATTAAAATAAATGGTTAACATAAGAATTATAGATATGTGTGTCATGGAATTTTAACCACTGGAATCACTCACGTTGGAGTCCATATGAGTTAGATATGATCTGATTAGTAGGTAAAGGTCAAAACCTATCCGTGAAGAAATAACCTGTACATTTAGGGAGTAATATCACCTTTATTTCTTAATATTTCGCTACAATGTTCAACATAATAGTTTTAGATAATTGTTTTATCTTGAAATTGACACCAAGATCACCTACATCGAAGTTCAATTGAGGGAGTTATGCACTGTTTAGTAAGAGAATGTTAGATATGATGAAAACCTGCATCAAGAAAATAAAGAAATAAAATTAATATTTAAAAAAGAAGACGAATCTTATAAATGACTGGTATATGCCATAGTCATTGCCATTGTATGAACTTCTTACCATCTTAAGTGTAAAATTCTGGCATGAAAATATTTTATAAAGTGATATTTGAAATGGGTATGTTCATGGCATGATTACCAATGATTCATGATAATAGTTATATTTTGATGAACATACTTGTTATTGAAAGCATATTTTTGGCTATCATTGTGAAAAGAAAAGAAATGAGCACGGTCACATGGCAATTCGTGTGGTGCACCAGTAGGGGATGCCCTATCAACGGTCATGATTATGATTATGAGAAAAGAAAGAAAAAGTGTGCCATGTCAGACGGAGCGAGAAAATCCCGTACTGGAGACTAGAGGATACTCACCCTAACCGGGGTAGCTTGAAATGAGAATAAGTTGATGGCCATCATATGATATTCTAAAAATAGTTAATCATGTCATACATATCATTACTGTATGATTCTTATGTGCATAGATATAATGCATTCATGTGACCAAAGATATTTTCTATAGTTTATACAGCTGAACATGACGTGATGAGCTATATTGATGATGATTTATTGTTGAACTTACTGGGATTTAATTCTCACTATATTTCCATATCATGTTCAGAAAATTAGTTATGCAGATTTTTCTATAGCTCTGGCTTTTAGTACACGTTGGATCGAGTACTTTATGTTAGGCAAGTCGAGTTGGCTTAGATCCCGATGAAGGTGCAACCACCCGCACCTGTATCTCCAGAATTGGTCAACCAGAATAAATAAGATGTAGATTTTTATGTGTTTGATATGTTGTACGTATGTTTTGATTAATGACATGTATGTGAACTCTGTATTGTATAAATTAAATAAATGTTATATTGAGTTAAGTTGTAACGAGGTAATAACTTCATGGTATTTTAAAAAAAAATTGATACTTAAATGGAGTTGTTACATATATCGCCGGGTTACCTTGCCACCATAAGGGTCATCACAATATCTCATTTCAAAATATAGGTGTATCACTTACACATCACACCATCACATATGCCACTTATGCTTTTAAGCATTCACTTCATATGCATCACATACACCTTTAAAATCATGCATCTCATGAATATAAAATTTGCCCATATATCATACATGCCTTTCCCTAGGTCATTCACTCTCATATTTTCATTAATGCAACATATATACAACACACACACATGCCTTATCTGCATGTACCTCATCCATTTACCATGCATGTATTTCACACATGCATATACTTCTCATTCATGTGAATCTCATCAATGCATCTTGTATACATCTCACACACATCTTATCTATATAAATATCATCAATGCATCATGCATATACAACATACATCTCATCTATATGACTCTCATCAATGCATCATGCATCCATCTCACATACATCTTATCTATATGCAATATGTGATTTAATTTCTCATAATAAAAGGTTATAATTCACACTACAATGCATCATTAACCAGGTGTTTATTTGTATTTTAGTTTCCCTTAACATCATCCATTCATTGGGATTCATTTAGAGCCTTCAAAATGCAAAACAAGGCAATTTCAGTCTCATGCACGACTTACCTGTGTCACAGGGTATGACCATGCTTTAAATTGTGCAAACCGTGCTACAGAATCTCAAAAATAGCCCCTAACATGGCCGTGTCTTGAAACACGGACGTGTTACGCGCTGCAGTCTGGTGACCAGCCTGACCTTCCTTTACTCTTTAGGCCATAACTCCCTCATTTCAACTCCGATTAAGATAATTTCAGTGTCTTTAGAAAGCTAAGAGAATTATCTACAACCTTTATGTTTACTAATTTTACATATTTCAACTAGATTTAAATATAAAATTATTACAAATCCAACATTGTGATTTTGCGCATTAAATCTGACCTTTCTTCACTCGTTGAGGCATAACTCTCTCATATGAGGTTGAATTAAAGTTATTCCAGAGGGGTTTTAACCATAAGACACATATTTACAACTTTTATGTTGAAGATATCTTTTAATTCAACATAAAGCGGGAAATACATATTCATCCATTCAGACAATCGAATTTCATCCATCCAAAGCCAATTTTCAGCACAAAACATGCAATACATATGCATCTAAACCTTTGCTCTACATGGATATTCATATGATCAATCCAATACATGCATAAGATACCTCCATCAACAGAAACTTACAAGTATACATACACATATATGTCATCAAGATTTCAAGCTTTATAGTAAATTAATGTTAAACCTACCTTAAGAGCTCCTTAGATTCCTTCTTCTTGATGCCTTTCTCTCTTCTCTCTCTCTCTCTCCTTCTTTCTTCTTCCTCTTCTCCTTCTTGGCTACGTTTTTTTTCTGCTCCCTCTCCCCCTTCGATTGATAACTTCAATTTATTGCAGTCTTTATGTTCTTTCCGAGTGTGTCTACTGTGCTGTTTGATTTACTAAGCACTATTATTCCCAGATTTAATTGAATGTGATGACTCCCTTAGATACAATATCATCCACCTTGTTTGCTGTAACAATTTAGTATGCATATGCAGCAATCATGGCAGTAAACCGAGCGATATTGTGTGAGTTGGGCCCTTTTTAATACGATGCACTAAATCTGTTTGATATGGTGCAGGTGGCAGGGGAGCAGAGCTGCACAGCAGGTGCAGCCACCACCTAGTAGGAGAAAGTAGCAACCAACTGACACTGCAGGCTGATGTTTGGTACAGAACGGTCTCCACTACTAAAAGTGGAGAAAAAGGCTACAAGCAGAGATGCTGGCTGCAGAGCAGGGAGAATAACAGCAAAACCAGGCCACTTTACTGGGACCACAAGGCCTGACTATAAAAAGGACAGAAAGCAGAGGCACGAGAGATACAACAGTGGGGAGAAGAAAAAAATAGAGAGGGAGAGAGAACCCAAAAATCCCTGACGGGATAGGGTGGTGAGAAACACCTCAGCCTAGGGTGCACTGATACTGCATGGTGAAGCATTGGAGTACAAAAGAGTCTATAGTTCCAGAATTTCCTTGATCCCTGTTGAGATTTTTACTGTGTAGCAGGAAACTGCATCTGTTGTTTTATTATTAGTTGTATCACTTGGGATGCATACCAGTACTTTTCTGATATCTGTAACCAGTATAGCTATGAGGTTGGGCTAGTTTCTAGCTAGGGTTGTAGAAGGGTTGTAACGAACACATGCACATTTTTAGTATCAATGAATTGCTGCAACATTGCTGTAACATTCAACTGTGTGTATATTTAAATTTCCCCTGATAACGGAAGTTTGATAAAGGAAGATTAAGGCCAATATTCTCTTGGAAGGGTAGGGGAGGCTGGAAAAAGAGTTGAATGTGTGGGGTCAGCCAATATAGGGATATATGGTACCTCATTTGCCCAATAGTTGGACTTCATGCACAATTCAGGGGTTAGGATAGACGCAGGGATGTGTATCTGAACCCCAGAATTGCAGGGAATGGAAGTCTGGAAAGACCCCATTCAAGAATAAACTTGGCACTGAGGAAATTGTTGCAGCAATCCCTAGAGAAAATATGAGTGCAGCAGTTCATGGCAACCCTGAAGCAACCCTAGACCACCTAATATCATCTTCTTTTACTCCCTAGCACCCCTCATCTTAATTATAGTCGTATTCAGTTGTTCTACCTCTATATAAATTTTATGAACCAACTTATTTTTTCTACAGCATCTCACACGTCAAAATTTTCTATAATAGTTTTAGTTCACTCCTCGTGGGACGATACTCACTCATCATTTTATTACTTGGTCACGACACGTGCACTTGCGTTCTAACATTGCATCCATTCTTGCGAGTACAACAAGTTTTTGGTGCCATTGCCGGGGAGCGTCAACTTGAAAATTATTATTAGTTACTTGACTGTGTGAAGTATTTTTTTTTAGTCACATCTATTAGTCACTCTGGTGTCTTGTTGAACAGGTAACACAGTGTATGAGTCGGGCTGACAGGGAGCTTCTGCCTCTGAAGTCACAGATGCTTTCAAAATGAATGGGGTAACAGAAGAAGTGCTTAGGCTGAAACTATTCCCTTACTCGTTAAGAGATCGAGCATGGTTAAACTCTCTGTCACCCGACTCTATTGCTAACTAGAGCTATTTGGAAGAGAAATTTCTACTAAAATACTTCCCGCCCACCAAGAATGCCAGATTGAGGAATGACTTCACATCTTTCCAGTAATTGGAAGGTGAATCATTGTATGAGACCTGGAAGAGGTATAAAGAGCTGTTACGGAGATGCCCCCATCATGCAATCCCTTACTGCATTTAGATGGAGACTTTTTACAATGGCCTTAATGCTCAAATCCGCACCATAGTGGATGCAGTAGCTAATGGGGCACTATTGTCCAAAACATATAAAGAAGCGCATGAGCTGATCGAAAGAATGGCCATCAACAATTATCAATGGCCAATGGACAGAGTTTAAACTGGAAAGAAAACAGCAGGTATGCAAGAAGTGAGTGAAGTTACTTCTCTCACAGCCCAGTTAGCTTCACTAGTTAATGTTTTGAAAAACCAGTAATTGATCCGCCCTCAAGCAACTAATGCAGCCCAGGAGAATGGACCATCTTGTGTACTGTGCAAGGGACCCCATCTATTTGAAACTTGTCCTTCAAACCCAAAATCAGTGTGTTATGTGGGAAATATGAATCACAATAACAATCCCTACTCCAACACGTATAACCTAGGATGGAGGCAACACCCCAATTTTTCGTGGAGTAACTATGGTACAGGACAGGGGAGCAACTCTGCTCCACAAAGACCACAGGCCCTCTGGCTTTCAGCAACAAAGACAGCAGCCTAGTGAAACCCCCACTTCATTGAAATCCCTGTTGAAGGAATATATGGCAAGAAATGATGCTCTAATCTAGAGTCAAGCGGCCTCATTACGGAATTTCGAAACCCAAGTGGGACAGCTTGCCAATGAACTAAAAAACAGACCTCCAGGGACACTTCCTAGCAATACTAAAGTCCCTAGGAGAGAAGAGAAAGAGCACTGCAAGGCTATAGCCTTGAGAAGTGGAAGGTTGTAGAAGCACCAAAAGTAAGAGGACAGGAGCAGAAAGACCCCACTATACCCCCAGAGAAGAAGAAAGACAAGTAGAAGTAAGAGGAGTCGATAAGTGAGGAAGCAGTCATCTCTGGAGAAAATACTATAGCTATGCCACAGCAAAATACTACAGCTATGCCACAGCAAAACATGTAGCAAACTAAGTTACCTCCCCCATTTCCTCAAAGATTTCAAAAACAACAGAATGACCAACAGTTTAAAAGATTCTTGGATGTCCTGAAACAACTGCACATCAACATCCCTTTGGTGGAGGCATTAGAGCAGATGCCAAATTATGTAAAGTTCATGAAGGACATCCTGACCAAGAAGAGAAGATTTGGTGAGTTTGAGACTGTTGCTCTCACACGAGAATGCAGTGATGTGCTGCAGAATAAGCTGCCACCCAAACTTAAGGATCTAGGCAGTTTTACCATACCTTGTTCTATCGGGAACCAGTATCTTGGCAAGGCACTTTGCGACTTAGGAGCAAGCATTAACCTCATGCCAATGGCCATATTTAAAAAGCTAGGAATTGGAGAAGTAAGGCCTACCACAGTCTCACTACAACTGGTAGACAAATCCATAACACATCCAGAAGGAAAAATCGAGGACGTCCTGGTTAAGGTGGACAAATTCATCTTCCCAGTAGACTTTATAATACTGGACTATGAGGCTGATGCAGAGGTACCAATTATTTTGGGCAGACCATTCCTTGCAACTAGCTGAACATTAATTGATGTTCAAAAAGAGAAATTAACTATAAGAGTCCAGGATGAGCAGGTTACATTCAATGTACTCCAAACCATGAAGTTTCCCAGTGAAGAAGAAGAATGTGCAGTTGTGTCTATGATAGACATGTTAGCATCAGAGCAGTTAGAAAAATGCTGCAAGGGCCCATCACCAGTAGCATTGACAGATAACTCAGATTCAAAAGGGGAAGATGACAAAGAATGAGCCTGGATTGATGTCAGGCATGGCATTAGGAAGTAGGGCCAATGAAGGAGCCATTTGTAATATCCCGTAATTTTATTTTTAAATGATAATGTTTTGCTATGAATAAATATATTTTTATTTGTTTAAAAATGATTATGTTTTGCTAAAATCAAGTATATTTTTAATTAAAATGATTATGTTTTTCTAAAAGCAAGTATATTTTTAATTAAAATGATTTATGTTTTGCTTACAATAATTAGATTGGCTTCTAATGAATTTTTGTTGTATTTTTAGAAATATTCTTTCTTTTAATATGAATAAAGATATTCATTTCGAGATTTATTTTATAACGATTTTTATCAAGAAAAATTATGATTGAAGAGTTTAACTAAAGATTTATGAGAATGAAAATTTTTAGAAATTTTTGGGATATTTTATGGTGAAATACGGAATTTATATGAATTTATATAAAAGAAAATCTAATTATTAATTATTTAATAATAATTATTATATTTAAAAAAACGAAAAAAAAAACGAAATGATAAAACGAAACCGGGGAGGAAACGAGTATGAAAGAAAAATCGATACAGAAGAATAGTGATTGAATAGTATGTGAATAGTAACCTCTAACATTTTCTCTCGATCTGGAGTATCGATTGACTTCTGATATCAAAACGGAAGGTGCTATTGGATTCAGGACAAAAAGTACTACAGTTTTGACCGATCAGTTTTTCAAATCAGCCGTTGTATCGACGTAGATCTGAAGTAAAAAATCTCAGTAAAAGGTAAATTCTGAAACTCTTACTTAGAGACCTCAAATTAGAAATCTGACACCGTAGATGGATTCAGAAGTTAGATAAACATTAGGATATGTATTTTTTCGGTCATTTGGTAACTTTTTATGTCGCAGTAAATAGTGATTTTCGACGATGAATAGTGCGTTGAATAGTATTTTCTGTGCGGTGAATAGTACCCCCATAGCGTTGACCGAGCTCCTAAAGGCCAAATTTAGCAAATCCGGAGTCATTTTCAAGGTTTTTGGACCTTCCGGACTCGATTTGGGGGTTTATTTTACCGAATTCGGACCAAAAACAAGGATTTTAGGGCTGTCCAATCTGGAGCCCTTACTTGTGAGTAGATACTTATTTCTATGACTTGCCCCATGCTCTTCTTGAATTATAAATTTATTATTATTTCTGATTATAAATTATTTACTATTATAAGTTTCTGAAATGTGTTAAAATATCTGTTATACTTACGAACTGGCACATAGTTGAAGAAGAGTATAGTTTTAAAAATGGATTTTGGAACTCATTGAATATGTGGTTCTAAATGTATTTATCATTATTTGATAAAGTGAATATTATGTGCACGATGCATTGATTTGTAAAGCTATATACTTGTGAAAATGATGCATGTCATATTATAAATGAGATTGCATGGCAAGCGTAAAGCTTATGGTGAGTTGCTTAATATTTTACATGTATATATATGTATTGATGAATATCAGCTGGTTGTATGGCTTGTGACGGTACCGAATAGGGGATGCCCTATTAGCCTGAGTGAGCCGGGGGAGGGCTGCTCCAACCGGGTGACAGGGGTAATGTGGGGAGGCAGAAGGGTGATGTACTCACATTCCCTGATCACTTACTGTGACTAGGCTCGAGGTCACTATGCGTATAGCAAATATTTTCATTCCATTGTGAGAGTGGTAATGTGAGGGGGCAGTAGGGTGATGTACTCACATTCCCTGATCACTTATTATGACTCAGATCGAGGTCACTATGCGTATAGCAAATGTGATATATTTTCATTGTATTGACCAGATTGCCGAGTGAGGCAGGTGCATTAAAAGTAATGATTTTACCTTCAAATCATAATATTTTACTATAGCTTATACAGCTGAGCATAACAACATTTGCTTAATGATCATACTATGGTGCATATGGTTTTGGATATTTAAATATCCTTTGATTTGATAATATTTGAAATACGGGTCCCATATGAATGTACTTCTGAACTGTATTTTCTATGTGACACATTTTAAAATATAAGTACATCCATATGTTGACCTAAGAGGTCATAGGAGGAATTATTTACTCATTGAGTTGTCAAACTTACTACACGATATTTCCACATTTTTCAGATAAGAATATCAGATTCTGATTCGGCAGATAGGTGATATATTCTCTGGGTGAGTCTACGTTACTTCTAAGACTCACGGTTTTTTGAATTATACTGTATTTGTATTCTAGAGTGCTCTAAACGCTACAGGCAGGATCCCTGTTTCTGCTGTACTCTGATGTTTATAGACTTGGTCTGTATATTGTGTATACATGAGATATCCTATATGTATTTGTTCCCATGATAAAGAATTGAATTATGTATATTTATGGAGATTATCTTACATTTTTAAAAAAAAATTGTTTATTTTACGTAACGTAAATTAGGGGCGTTACAAGTTGGTATCAGAGCAAAGGATTCTTTAGTAGGACCTTTAGTATCGATATGAGCCGGACATATTTGTACTTCAGGTGCTGTTAAGGGATTCAATAGGGTTTCAAATTCTTTTCTATTCCAAGATTGCTAAAGTTCCTAGTATAAGGTTTATTGAATATTGTGACATTTTTAAAAAAGTATCTATGGGTCAATTATTGCCTGAAAGTGAAAGGGATAGGCATCCTTGAGAATTTAAAGAATTGAGACAAATGCCAATTACGACCGTTTCTGAATATAATATTCATTTTACCCCGTTGTCTAGTTATGATAGACTTTGATGTGATACTGAGAATGGATTGGTTGGTATCAAGCCATGCCATTCGGAATGTCACTTTATGGTGATTAAATTCAATATTCTTGGAGAATTTTCTTTCTTGATACAGAGAGACCATAGTGAGATATCCAATAATCTAATCTCTGCTTCAGCAGCCCATAAGTGATTACAAAAAGGTGCCAAGGATATTTGGCAGTAGTGAGAGATATTGATATAATGTATGCTAGTGTAAATCAAGTTCTAGTCGTCAAAAATTTTTTTGATGTAATTCCTGAGGAATTTCCAAGATTACCTCGAAACATAAATAAAATTTGGTATTAATTTACTTCTTCGAACCTAATCAGTGTCTGTCTATACCCCCTTATAGAATGATATTGACTAAACTTAAGGAAAAAAAATAGTTACAAGACTTGTTAGACAAAGGATTTATACTCTCTAGTACTCTCCTTGAGGTGCTCTAGACCTATTTGTGGAAATAAAGGATGGATCACTATGATTATGCATAGATTATAGACAGTTGAATAAGGTGACAATGTGGAATAAGAAAAAAATCCATTACCTCGTATCTGTTTAACCAGTTATAAGGTGCTCAGTATTTTTTTTTTCAAAAAAAAAACTTGATTTGGGATATGAGTATCATGAATTGAGGATAAGAGAAGAGGATATTCGAAAAAAAAATTTCTTTTAGAACTCATTATGGACATTATGAATTTTTGGTTATGTCATTTAGTTAGACAAATGTCTAAACTTTATTCATGGACTTAATAAATAGAGTACTTAAGCCATTCCTGGATCAATTTGTTATTATAATTATTAACGATACACTAAAATATTATAAGAGTTTAAAGGATCATAATTAAAGATAGTTTTACAAACTCTAAAGGAGTATGTTTAGTAAGAATGGTATCCAAATAGATCCTAAGAAAATAAAAGTGGAACAGCAATGGCTACGTTGTACTACAGTTATAGATGAAGATCCAAATCCAATTTGCGCTTCCTGCGGTTGTCTGCCGTCCATTCTATTTGAGCAATAGTTGGATCAGGTACATGAGCATATGCTTGTAAGGCATCAATCAACTCCTCAGCATTTGAAGCCGAGGTGAGAATTCGTCGTGCTGAGTGTGGGATAAACCTCTGTTCCACAGCTTGATCTAGAAATGACAACAGACCATCAAAGAAGTGAGTAACATTTAACAAACCTATCGGTTTGTGATGCATATTCAGTTGTGCCCAAGAGACCATTTGGAAAATCTCCTCTAAAGTACCAAAACCACCTGGTAAGGCAATGAAGGCATCAGCATTGCTCTCATTCTAGCCATACGTTCATGCATGGAAGCTACTCTATATTCTTCCCCAATTGTCTTCCCTATGATGCTAGATGCAGCTAGAGCTATAAGAATAATACCTAGAACTTGGCATCCTCCTACATGTGCAGCTGTAGCCACACACCCCATTAACCCACGGTTACCTCCACCATACACTAAATGAATTCTTCTCCTAGCCAGCACCATACCCAGATTTTGTGATGCTTTAACATACTCCCCATCTTTTCCAGGACTGGAACCACAAAAGACACAAATATTTTGAAACTAACGGAATGCGGTTCCCTCCATAATTTCTATCACCTTAACTTTGAGTATAGACAAAGATACTAATGTAAGTATTTATAGAACTCAGAGAAAGGCATATTTATAATAGTTATGCGAATAGGCCAGGTATTATTAGAACAACTATGTGAGTGATTGGTGGATATCAGCTAAATTAAAGGTAAAAAATTTCAAAAATGACGGTAAGCATGTATATGTACAGTAGTTATGACTGTGACCTATATTAAGCACATAAAGAGCATAAGATAAGATATCACCAGAAATTTGTCTTTTTCTTGTTGTCTTTGATGAAGCATTGATGTCTCGATTCTTGTAGAAAAGTTGTAGGTGACAGCTGTCATTGTAAAAAAGAAAAATTGAAAATGTAAACCAATTAATTGTTGAAGAGGAACAATCAAATGATTTATTTTGTTTTCTCAATGTTTTTGCCAGTCGACTATCGGTATTATTAAGTCGACTGGCTATTTTGAGAAATTTTAATTTGGACTGGTTATTTTACAGTTGATTGATTACATCTATTACCAGTTAGTTACGTATTCTTTGTTTTTCACAGACTTTTATAAGTTCAGAAATGTTTCTTTTCCACCGAATATCAACAGCTTTAAAGTAGATTCTGGCACATATATTCAAAATTTGCGGCCACCGATTTTTGCCGAAATCGTAGATAGATTTTGTTTACAGATTTTCAAGAATTACAGCCACCGATTTTAATGTTTTTCAATGTTTTGTCCAAATTTTTGACTTTCTATTTTGGCACCATTTTTTATTATGCTTTTCGTCTATTTCACTGCATTCTCACTCATTAATGGTTGGCATTAAATGCAAGGTTCTTTTGCCTTATTACAAAGAAAGTTAATTTTTTTTTTGAAACTCAATTATTATGATATTCGAGTAATTAATAAGTTAAAATAATAGAGATTTTGATAGGATTTATCTACCAAAGAAGGTACTTCAAAACAACAAAAAATTATTATATCAAGTATGTATAACTGTGTAAGTTGGTAGATTATGTGTAAATTAGAAAATATACCATGCTAAGTTGAGTCTAGTATTTACGATTTAAATTATGTTGAGATTGGAATTCCATGTGTAAATAATTGTTGAGAAATGAGATTTCAGAAGAAGCCATAAATTGTGAATATGGATAACCCGAGGCAATAAGGATATAATAAGATATGAACGAATTGTACTAGTATAATGGTAAAAAGAAGATATAAGTGCACTTTTTTCGTTGTTTGGTATATCAGCAAGTAAAAAAAAAATGGATATATTGTTTCAGGAGAACTATTCAAGAAGCCTAAGGATCTTTGTTAGATTATAGTATAGCTGATAGTAAATCTAATTGATGTGTTTATGCATTAGAAGTTATGTTTCAGGTATCTTTATATAATTTTAGTGAAAATTTGGAGAAAATAATTTATCCTTAGTTAAACTTGCCCCTATCAGTAATTATTAGGCCAACATACAAATGACACTATTTAAAGTTTTACATAAAACATTGTAAGTCTCCTAGTGGGTAAGTGAGTTGAGTAAAGTTAGGTCCACAACATATAAAATTGGTCCAATAGCTTACCGTTGGGCTTTGCCATCTGAATTGAGTAATATTCATCCACTCTTTCACATGTCTATGCTACAAAAGTATCTACCAGGCCCAACACATGTTAGTCAATGTTGGAAAATTTAGTTAGACAAAGATTTGTCATATGAGGAAAAATCAGTGACTATAGTAGATAGAAAAATGAGGAAATTACATTCAAAAGAAATGTCACAGTGAAAGTGATGTAGTAAAAATACTTTTTAGGGGAGGCTATTTAGGAAAGAGAGAATAATATGCGCGCCAGATACCCACATATTTTTGAGTGAGAATGTTAGTATCTTTTTGCAAATATGGCGATGGAATTGATTAGAAAAAGAATATAAGAAACTCAGTATAGGCCAAAAGTCTATAAGGACCATAAATAATAGAGCACTAGACATTATCAGTTGGTGACCAAATATTCTTAAAGAATTTATGGTTGAAGAAAATCCCTATGGTTAAGGTTATATGGTAAAATCACTAAAGTGAAGAGACTTCTTAGAGAGTAAAGATAATATACAAAGGAGATACTTTCAATATCTTGAGTAATGAGGTTAATAATTGTAATTTATGCCTTGACTTCATTCCCTATTTGTGATAGAATGAATTGAAATTCGGGGACCGAATTTCTTAAGGGAGGAAGAATGTAATATCCCGTAATTTTATATTTTAAATGATAATGTTTTGCTATGAACAAATATATTTTTATTTGTTTAAAAATGATTATGTTTTGCTAAAAGCAAGTATATTTTTAATTAAAATGATTTATGTTTTGGTTACAATAATTAGATTGGCTTCTAATGAATTTTTGTTGTATTTCTAGAAATATTCTTTCTTTTAATATGAATAAAGATATTCATTTCGAGATTTATTTTATAAAAATTTTTATAAAGAAAAATTATGATTGAAGAGTTTAACTAAAGATTTATGAGAATGAAAATTTTTAGAAATTTTTGGGATATTTTATGGTGAAATACAGAATTTATATAAAAGAAAATCTAATTATTACTTATTTAATAATTATTATTATATTTAAAAAAATGAAAAGATAAAATGAAATCGGGGAGGGGAACGAGTATGAAAGAAAAATCGATAAATAAGCATAGTGAGTGAATATTACGTGAATAGTAACCTCCAACATTTTCTCTCGATCTGGAGTACTGATTGGCTTCTGATATTAAAACTGAAGGTGCTATTGGATTCAAGATGAAGAGTACTACAGTTTTGATCGATCAATTTTTCAAATCAGCCGTTGTATAGCCGTAGATCTGAAGTAGAAAATCTCAGTAAAAGGTAAATTCTAAAACTCTTACTTAGAGACCTCAAATTAGAAATCTGACACCGGAAATGCATTCAGAAGTTAGATAAACATTATGATATGTATTTCTTTCGGTCATTTGGTAACTTTTTATGTGGCGGTGAATAGTGATTTTCGGCGTGAATAGTGGCAGTGAATAGTATTTTTCGGCTATGAATAGTGTGGTGAATAGTATTTTTGATGGTGAATAGTACCCCCATAGCGTTGACCTGCGTTGACCGAGCTTCTAGAGGTGAAATTTAGCAAATCTGGAGTCATTTTCAAGGTTTTTGGACCTTCCGGACTCGATTTTGGGGTTTATTTTATTGAATACGGACTAGAAACGAAGATTTTAGAGCTGTCCAATCTGGAGCCCTTACTTGTGAGTAGATACTTCTTTCTATGACTTGCCCCATGCTCTTCTTGAATTATAAATTTATTATTGTTTCTGATTATAAATTATTTACTATTATAAGTTTCTGAAATGTGTTAAAATATTTGTTATACTTACGAACTGGCACATAGTTCAAGAAGAGTATAGTTTTAGAAATGGATTTTGGAACTCATTGAATATGTGGTTCTAAATGTATTTACCATTATTTGATAAAGTGAATATTATGTGCACGATGCATTCATTTGTAAAGCTATATACTTGTGAAAATGATGCATGTCATATTATAAATGAGATTGAATGGCAAGCGTAAAGCTTATGACAAGTTGCTTGATATTTTACATTTATATATATGTATTGATGAATATCGGCTGGTTGTATGGCTTGTGACGGTACCGAATAGGGGATGCCCTATTAGCCTGAGTGAGCCGGTGGAGGGCCGCTCCAACCGGGTGACAGTGGTAATATAGGGAGGCAGGAGGGTGATGTACTCACATTCTCTTATCACTTACTGTGACTAGGGTTGAGGTCACTATGCGTATAGCAAATATTTTCATTGCATTGTGAGAGTCGTAATGTGAGGGGGCAGTAGGGTGATGTACTCACATTCCCTGATCACTTATTATGACTCGGATTAAGGTCACTATGCGTATAGCAAATGTGATATATTTTCATTGTATTGACCAGATTGCCGAGTGAGGCAGGTGCATTAAAAGTAATGATTTTACCTTCAAATCATAATATTTTACTATAGCTTATACAGCTGAGCATAATAACATTTGTTTAATGATCATACCATGGTGCATATGGTTTTGGATATTTGAATATCCTTTGATTTGATAATATTTGAAATACGGGTCCTATATGAATGTACTTCTGAACTGTATTTTCTATGTGACACATTTTAAAATATAAGTACATCCATATGTTGACCTAAGAGGTCATAGGAGGAATTATTTACTCACTGAGTTGTCAAACTCACTACACAATATTTTCACATTTTTCAGATAAGAATATCAGAGTCTGATTCAGCAGATAGGTGATATATTCTTTGGGTAAGTGTACGTTGCTTCTAAGACTCATGGTTTTTTGAATTATACTGTATTTGTATTCTAGAGTGCTCTGAACCTTACAGGCAGGATCCTTGTTTCTGCTGTACTCTGATATTTATAAACTTGGTCTGTATATTGTGTATACATGAGAGATCCTATATGTATTTGTTCCCATGATAAAGAATTGAATTATGTATATTTATGGAGATTATCTTACATTTTAAAAAAAATTGTTTATTTTATGTAACGTAAATTAGGGGCGTTACACCATTAGATGTGACCCCACCAGAATCAAGACTGCTGAAGGCATCAGTAGAGGAACCACCAGTCTTAGAACTGAAGCCACTGCCAGCACACCTCAAGTATTCATATCTAAGAGAGACAACCACTCTCCCTGTGGTTATCTCAGCACTTTTGATAGAAGAACAAGAGGAAAAACTGGTCCTGACATTGAAGAAATTCAGAAAGGCTATTGGTTGGACACTTGCTAATATTAAAGGAATCAACCCCTCATTCTGAATGCACAAGATCCTTTTGGAGAGCAATGAAAAAGGGTCCATAGAACCCTAATGGAGGCTTAACCCAATAATGAAGGAGGTGGTAAAGAAGGAAATCATCAAGTGGCTAGATGCTGGAATTATCTACCCCATATTAGACAGCTCCTGGGTGAGTCCAGTCCAATGTGTTCCTAAGAAAGGGGGTATGCCTGTGGTGGAAAACAAAAACAATGAGCTCATCCCTACCAAGGTTGTGACTGGCTGGAGGATTTGCATGGACTATCGGAGACTGAACAAAAGCACCAAGAAAGACCATTTCCCTATGCCATTCATTGACCAAATGCTAGATAGACTTGCGGGAAAGGAATACTATTGTTTCCTGGATGGGTATTCAGGATACAACCAGATTTCTATAGCACCCGAAGATCAGCATAAAACCACATTCACATGTCCCTATGGTACCTTTGCATTTCGAAGAATGCCATTCGGACTTTGCAATGCTCCAGCAACGTTTCAGCGATGCATGATGGCAATTTTCACAGACATGGCTGAACAGTTTGTGGAAATTTTCATGGATGACTTCTTAGTCTTCGGGGACTCTTTCGACCTATGTTTGGGAAACCTTGCTAAAGTCTTACAACGGTGTGAGGAAACAAACTTGGTGCTGAAATGGGAGAAATGCCAGTTTATGGTAAAATAGGGGATTGTGCTGGGACATAAAGTTTCTCAAGAAGGACTTGAGGTTGACAAGGCCAAGGTGGAAATCATAGAGAAGTTGCCTCCTCCTGTAACATCCTGTAATTTTTTAGACATTTTCCTTAGAAATTCTTCACCTTACATATATGCATAGAAATGTTCTAATATTAATGGAATAGGTAAAGAAAGAAAACCTAAGAGGAAATATTAGAAATAAACATGTTAAAGAAAGGTGAAATTCTTAGATAAAGAAAGATAAATTTTTGTGAAGTAAGTAAAGGTCTTAAAATTTCAAGAAGATCGGATTAGGGTAATTTTTTCTTAATTTAAGAGCAAAAGTTACTAAGTTTAGTATCTCCACCCGTAATTGGGCTTTCACCTATAGACACTTCATATAGAGTTTTTCTACTTCACATAAATTTTTAGCAAGCCAATAGGATAGCCCAAGGAAGAAATAAAACATAGACTTGGACTAGGATATAGAAATTGGACCGGTAGCCCAAAAATCATAAAAATGTGACCAAGCCCATTATGAAAGGTAAAATTTTAACCAAAGTAAGGAAAATGGGCAAGAATGAGCCCAAACCCAAGAGGAAAAATAAAAATAAAAATAAAATTAAAGTGATGAAATATTGGTGTAATCAAGATTAAGTGACATGGCATTAAGACACAAATTTAGCAAGTGGTGTGATTCTACATTCATCATTTTGGCAAGTGGCATAATAATACAAGGCTTTAGGACAAAAACATCTATATCCTACATTCATAACTTTAACAAGTGGGTAATAATACATAGCATTATGACAAAACATCATTATCCTACACAAATAATTGTAGTTAAGTAAGGAAAATTCAAGGGCTAGAAATTTGCCACTTAAAAAGGAAAATCTATCATACTTGATTAAGACAAAAGAAAAAGGAAATGAATCCCTAAATCAAAGGTATCTTGCCCCATATCTTAAGAACATATCATCATAATTTTCAAAATACAAATCTCCTTTTTCTATGCATATCTTGATTAAGGAAGAGGAAGACAAGAACATAAGTTGTTTGTTTTCCAAAAATTCAACAAAGTGTATCCTAATTGTGATAAGGTAGACCCATGATCATGAAAGGTGAATTATTTGGTGGTCTATATAAGAAAACCCACCCTTACAACATTAGAATTTCGTCCAAGTGAGGGAGAGCAAAAATAGAAGCAAGGTAGTGTGAGGAAAGGAGAGGAAGAAAGGAAGAAAGAAGAAGGAGAAGTCTAGGGGACTAAGTGCTCCAGGTAAGTTTAACAATATTTCTTTTTGAAGAAAACCTTTGAAACTCATAATATTTATATGAGATTTTGATCTTAGAACTTTGATGATTGGTCATGGATGTTGCTATATCATGTTACATATTGATCTTGCATGTGATGTATGTTTGAATACATAGGTTGGTGTAGATAGTTCTGCATGGGTACGGCTATGGTTGACAGAATTTTAAGCTTCGGTATTTTAATTTCTGGGAACAATCTATAAGGAATTAAAATAAATGGTTAACATAAGAATTAAATATATATGTGTCACGGATTTTTACCCACTGGAATAATTCCATTTGGAGTCCATATGAGGTAGCTATGATCTGATTAGTAGTCAAAGGTCAGAAAATGAATCATCAGGGAAGAATATGTTAGGATAGCTTCGGTAATTTAATTTCTGGGAATTATTGGTAGGGAATTAAAATAAATGGTTAACATAAGAATTCAAGATATGTGTGTCATAGATTTTTAGCCACTGGAATCATTCAATGTGGAGTCCACATGTGGTAGATATGGTCTGATTAGTAAGCCAAGGTCAGAAAATGGTTCATCAGGGAAGATTATGTTAGGACAGCAGTTGTATTTTACTTTCTGGGAATTATCTGTATGGAATTAAAATAAATGGTTAACATGAAAGTTATATATCTATGTCTCATGGAAATATACCCACTGGAATTATACAATTTGGAGTTCATATGAAGTAGATATGATCCGATTAGTAAGCAGAGGTCAGAAAATGTTTATTCAGGGAAGAGTATGTTATTAATGCTTTAGTTTTTGAATTTCTGGGAATATTCTGTAGGGAATTAAAATACCGCGCCAACATAACAATTATAGATATATGGCTCATGGAGTTTTACCAACTGGAATAACTCAATTTGGAGTTCCAATTTGGGAGATATGGTCTAATTAGTCAGTAAAGGTCAGAACCTATCCGAGAGGAACTATCCTGTACTTTGAGGGAGTAATATCACCTTCGTTTCTTAATTTTGCGCTACAATGTTCAACATCATAGTTTTAGATAATTGTTTTATCTTGAAATGGACACCAAGATCACCTACATCAGAGTTAAATTGAGGGAGTTATGCTCTGATTAGTAAGAGAAGGTTAGATAGGATGAAAACTTGCATCAAGAAAAATAAAGGAATAAAATTAGTATTTAAAAAAGAAGATGAATCTTAATAAATGACTAGTATAGCCATAGCCATTGCCATTGTATGAACTTCTTACCATCTTAAGTGTGAAATTTTGACATGGACATATTTTATAAAGTGATATTTGAAATGGTTATGTTCATGGCATGATTACCAATGATTTATAGTAATAGTTATATTTTGATGAACATACTTGTTATTGAAAGCATATTTTTGGCTAACATTGTGAAAAGAAAAGAAATGAGCACGGTCACATGGAAATCCGTGTGGTGCACCAGTAGGGGACGCCCTACCAACGGCTATGATCATGATAATGAGAAAAGAAAGAGAAAGTGGGCCATGTCAGACGGAGCGAGAAAAGCCCGTACCGGAGAGTAGAGGATACTCACCCTAACCGGGGTAGCTTGAAATGAGAATAAGTTGATGGCCATCATATGATATTTTGAAATAGTTAATCCTGTCATACATATCATTACAGTATGATTCTTATGTGCATAGATATAATGCATTCATGTGACCAAAGATATTTTCTGTAGTTTATACAGCTGAACATGACGTGATGAGCTTTACTAATGATAATTTATTGTTGAACTTACTGGGATTTAATTCTCACTATATTTCTATATCATGTTCAGAAAATTATTTATGCAGCTTTTGTTTCTAAGGCTCTGGCTTTTAGTGCACATTGGATCAAGTTACTTTATGTTGGGCAGATTTCAGAATCAAATAAGATGTTTGTGGTCGAGTTGGCTCAGATCCCGGTGAAGGTGCAACCACCCGCACCTGTATCTCCGGAATTGGTCAACCAAAATAAACAAGATGTAAATATCTATGTGTTTGATATGTTATATGTCTGTTTTGATTAATGACATGTATGTGAACTCAATATTGTAAAATAATAAAGGAAACAAAAAAGGTTGTTACACCTCCCACCTCTGTTAAGGGCATTTGAAGCTTCCTTGGCCATGTAGGATTTTATAGGAGGTTCATTAAAGACTTCTCCAGGATTCCCAAACCTCTATGTAGTTTGCTAGAGAAGGACATAATTTTCTATTTTGATGAAAGCTGCATGACAGCATTCTGTGATCAAAAAAAGAAGTTGAGTACAGGCCCAGTTATCGTGGCACCAGACTGGACCTCTCCATTTAAGCTAATGTGTGATGCTAGTGAAGTAGCATTGGGAGCTGTCCTCGGGCAGCGTAGGAACAAGTTGTTTCATTCTATATATTATGCAAGCAAAACACTGCAAGGGGCCCAGCTAAACTATGCAGTGACAGAAAAAGAGTTGCTTGCAGTAGTTTTCACCTTTGAAAAATTCAGATCATATCTAGTAGGAGCAAAAGTGATAGTGCACATAGTGTAACATCCTTAATTTTGTTTCATGTATTAATGAAAGTACAAAAGTATTCAAAGTAACATCCATAATTTCATTTCTTTTATTGATAAAGGTATATAAATATTTAATTAAGGAAATAAAATTTATTAGACAATTTTTAGATATCTAAGAAAATATAATCCATAGAAATTCTTCGCCTCACGTGGATGTATAGAAATGTTCTAATACTAATGGAATAGGTAAAGAAAGAAAACCTAAGAGGAAATATTAGAAATAAACATGCTAAAGAAAGGTGATATTCTTAAGTAAGGAAGATAAATTTTTGTGAAGTAAGTAAATGTCTTAAAATTTCAAGAAGATCGGATTAGGGTAATTTTTCTTAATTTAAGAGCAAAAGTTACTAAGTTTAGTATCTCCACCCATAAATTAGGTTTTCACTTACGGACACTTCATATAGAGTTTTTCTTCTTCACATAAATTTTTAGCAAACCAATATGACAGCCCAATGAAGAAATAAAACATAGACTTGGACTAGGATATAGAAATTGGACCAGTAGCCCAAAAATCATGAAAATGAGACCAATCATATTATGAAAGGTAGAATTTTAACCAAAGTAAAGAAAATGGGCAAGAATGAGCCCAAAGCCAAGAGGAAAAATAAAAATAAAAATAAAAGTTAAGTGATGAAATAATGGTGTAATTAAGATTAGGTGACATGGCATTAAGACAAAAATTTAGCAAGTGGTATGATAATACATGGCATTAGGACAAAAAATTCCTATCCCACACAAATAATTTCAACCAAATAATGGAGATTCAAGGGATAGAAGTTTGCCACCTACAAAGGCAAACCTATCATACTTGATTAAGACAAAAGAAAAGGAAATGAATCCCTAAATCAAAGGGACCTTGTCCCTTATCTTAGAAACATATTATCATAATTGTGATAAGGTAGACCCATGATCATGAAAGGTGAATTATTTGATGGTCTATTTAAGCAAAACCCACCCTTACAACATTAGAATTTTTGTCCAAGTGAGGGAGAGGAAAAATAGAAGCAAGGTAGAGTGAGGAAAGGAGAGGAAGAAAGGAAGAAAGAGGAAGGAGAAGTCTAGAGGACTAAGTGCTCCAGGTAAGTTTAACAATATTTATTTTTGAAGAAAACTTTTGAAACTTATAATATTTATATGAGATTTTGATCTTAGAACTTTGATGATTGGTCAAGGATGTTGCTATATCATGTCACATATTATGTATGTTTGAATACTTAAGCTGGTGTAGATAGTTCTGCATAGGTATGGCCATGGATGACAAACTTTTAAGCTTTGGTTTTTAAAATTCTGGGAAGAATTGGTTAGGAATTAAAATAAATAGTTAACATAAAAAATGTAGATCTATGTTTCTTGGATTTTTAGCCACTGGAATCACTCAATTTAGAGTCCATATAAGGTAGATATGGTCCGAATAGTAAGAAGTGGTCAGAAAATGGTTAATCAGGGAAGAATATGTTAGGATAGCTGCTGTGTTTTAATTTTTGGAAATTTTTTGTAGGGAATTAAAATAAATGGTTAACATAAGAATTATAGACATATGTGTGACGGATTTTTAGCCATTGGAATGACTCAATTTAGAGTCCATATGAGGTAGATATGATCCGATTAGTAAGCAGTGGTCAGAAAATGGTTAATCAGGGAAGAATATGTTAGGATAGCTTCTGTGTTTTAATTTCTAAGAATTTTTTGTCTAGAATTAAAATAACTGGTTAACATAAGAATTATAGATATATGTGTTACCGAGTTTTAGCCACTGGAATCACTCAATTTAGAGTCCGTATGAGGTAGATATGGTCCGATTAATAAGCAATGGTCAAAAATTGGTTAATCAGGAAAGAATATTTTTGGATAGCTTCTGTGTTTTAATTTCTGGGAACATTCTGTAGGGAATTAAAATAAATGATTAACATAAAAGTTATTTCTATATGTGTCACGGATTTTTAGCCACTGGAATAACTTAATTTGGAATTTTTATGAGGGAGATATGGACAGATTAGTAGGTAGAGGTCAGAACCTATCCGAGAAGAAATAACTTGTATTTTGAGGGACTAATATCACCTTGATTTCTTAATATTTCGCTAAACTGTTCAACATAATAGTGTTAGATAATCCAATATCACCTACATTGGAGTTAAATTGAGGGAGTTATACTCTGATTAGTAAGAGAATGTTAGATAGGATGAAAATCTGCATCAAGAAAATAAAGAAATAAAATTAATATTTAAAAAAGAAGAATCTTATAAATGAAAATAATAAATGACTAGTATATGCCATAGCCATTGCCATTGTATGAACTTCTTACCATCTTAAGTGTGAAATGTTGACATGGAAATATTTTATAAAGTGGTATTTGAAATGGTTATGTTCATGGCATGATTACTAATGATTTTTGGTAATAGTTATATACTTGTTATTGAAAGCATATGTTTGGCTATCATTGTGAAAAGAAAAGAAATGAGTACAGTCACATGGCAATCCGTGTGGTGCACCAGTAGGGGACGCCCTACCAACAGTTATGATCATGTTAATGAGAAAAGAAAGAGAAAGTGGGCCATGTTGAACGGAGCAAGAAAAGCCCGTACCGGAGAGTAGAAAATACTCACCCTGACCGGGGTAGCTTGATATGAGAATAAATTGATAGTCATCATATGATATTATGAAAATAGTTAATCCTGTCATAAAAGTTATTATTGTACGATTCTCATGTGCATAGATATAGTACATTCATGTGACCAAAGATATTTGCTGTAGTTTATACAGCTGAACATAATGTGATGAGCTATATTGATGATGATTTATTGAACTTACTTGGATTTACTTCTCACTATATTTTCATATCATGTTCAGAAAATTAGTTATGCAGATTTTTCTATGACTCTGGCTTTTAGTGCACGTTTGATCAAGTACTTTATGTTGGCCAGATCCCAAAAGCAAATAAAATGTTTGTGGTCGAGTTGGCTTAAATCCCGGTAAGGTGCAATCACCCGCACCTGTATCTCCAAAATTGGTCAACCAGAATAAATAAGATGTAGATTTTTATGTGTTTGATATGTTGTACGTATGTTTTGATTAATGACATGTATGTAAACTCTATATTGTATAAATTAAATAAATGTTAGTTTAAGTTAAGTTGTAACGAGGTAATAACTTCATGATATTTTTTTAAAAAATTTGATACTTAAATGGAGTTGTTACACACAGACCATTCTGCCATCAAACACCTGGTTAGGAAAAAGGATTCCAAGCCCAGGCTCATTCGGTGGGTGCTTTTGCTTCAGGAATTCAACCTGGAGATCAGGGATAGAAGGGGAACTGAAAATCAAGTGGCAGACCATCTCTCCAGACTGGAAGGGGACAGCTCAGGAGCAAATGAAATTAACGAGAGATTCCCAGATGAACAACTCTACCTCTTGTCCCAAGATGGTGTGCCATGGTATGCTGATTATGTAAATTACCTTGTGAGTGGCATGCTCCCACCAGACTTGACGTTACAACAGAAGAAGAAATTTTTGCATGAGGTGAACTCATATTATTGGGATGAACAGTACCTTTTCAAGCAATGCGCAGATCAGATGATAAGAAGATGCATCCCTAGCGAAGAGATGGAGTAAATCTTGCAGCAATGCCATGCTTCCCCCTATGGAGGCCACTTTAGAGGAGTGAGGACTGCGAACAAGGTACTATAAGCCAGGTTCTACTGGCCTTTTCTATTCAAGGACTCCCACTCCTTTGTGATGCAATGCGACCAATGCCAGAGGATAGGGAATATATCTACAAGACATAAAATGCCACTGAACAACATCCTAGAGGTAGAACTATTTGATGTGTGGGGAATAGATTTCATAGGCCCATTCCCTTCGAGTTTTGGGAATCAATACATCCTAGTAACTGTAGACTATGTCTCAAAATGGGTGGAAGCAAGTGCATCTCAAACTAATGAGGCAAGGGTGGTGACCAGATTTTTGAAGAAAAACATCTTTACAAGGTTTGGAACCCCTAGAGCCATCATCAGCGATGGAGGGACCCATTTCTACAATAGGCAGTTCAGAGCACTACTAACTAAATATGGAGTAAGGCACAAGGTGGCAACACCTTATCACCCATAAACGAGTGGGCAGGCTGAAGTCTCTAACAGAGAGATCAAGAGAATCCTAGAGAAAACAGTAGGCCCCACGAGAAAGGATTGGTCCTTGAGGTTGGATGATGCATTATGGGCCTATAGAACAGCCTATAAAACACCACAGGGCATGTCACCATACAAGTTAGTGTTCGGGAAGGCTTGTCATCTACCAGTAGAGCTAGAGCATCGAGCATATTGGGCAGTAAAGAAGCTAAACCTGAATCTGGAAGCTGCTGGTGAGAAAAGGATGCTGCAGCTAAATGAGCTGGATGAATTCCATGGTCAGGCTTATGAGAATTCCAAACAATACAAGCAGAAGGAAAAACAATGGTATGACAAGAAGATACAACCAAGGAACTTCGAAGTGGGACAGAGAGTACTACTGTACAACTCCAAGCTGGCCTTGTTCCCTGGGAAATTGAAATCTGGTTGGTTTGGCCCGTTCCGCATTGGCAAGGTTTTCGCTTTTGGAACTGTTGAACTAGAAGAAGAAAAGGAAGGGAGGACATTCAGGGTTAATGGATAAAGAATCAAGCACTATCTGGGAGGTGATATGGATAGATAGCACACCTCAATCCATCTATAAGAGGGTTGAACAGGGAAGAAGTCAGGCTGTTGACTCTAAAACAAGTGCTCATGGGAGGCAACCCATGTTTAAATTTGTTGTTGATTAATTTAACAGTTTTTAGATAACTTAAATCGTGAATCTAATAGCATTTGTGTTTGTTACACAAGTTGGGAAACATAGCAGTCTGCAGGCCAGTTCTTGCTTTACTGCAGCAAAATTGTGTGAAAGTTAGTCTTTGCTTTGCTGTAGCAAGATTTTAAGCAAGCCACCTCTACTGCAGCAAAAATCATAGGCAAGCTAGTTTTTGTTGCAAAAATTGCTGCAACAAATGTGTTCAGCCCTAAATAAAGGAGTCCTCCTCTGTAAAAAAAAAAGAGTTGCCAAAAGCAAAAAAGGGGGGCAGGAAAATTGGCAGAAACCCATAAGTTATAAACCCACATCCCTACCCCCTCATTACACCTCTGTAACTCCATCAACCCCTTCATCTTCCAAGACTCCTATCGTTCTCTTAACCCCTGCAGTTATCGGAGCCCCTTTCGCACCAGAAGACTTACATTTCCCAACCCCCATAACCAACAATGCCAAGGATTAAGACGGTGGCAAGGAAGGCAAGGAAGGTGAAGAAATTCACCTCCGAGGAATGCAAGCAGAGACACGATGAAGAAATCCTGCTGCGAAGTTTCTGCGTAGAAAAAGGTTTCACCTTCACCACAATGGAGGATTTGGGACTACCAATGTACGTTGCAACTGTGGTCAAGCAGAGTGGATGGGAAACTTTTGCCAGTCACCTGTGAACTGCCCTTATCCCTCTAGTAAGGGAATTCTACGCTAACTTTTCGCAAGACGATGAGAAGTAGGTAAGAGTCAGGGAGACTAGGGTTCGGTTCAACCAAGCCTCCATTAACAAAGCTTATAATCTGTCGGATGAGGAAGACAAGTACAAAGAATATATAGAGGCTCTGAAGGACCAAGACGGGGATACAATGCTCACCCGGGTGTGCATCCCAGGCACCACCTGGGACAGATCTCCACAAGGTGCCACCATCATCAATCCAGTCTCCCTTATACCTGCAGCAAAGGTGTGGTACCACTTTCTCAAAACTCGTCTTTTGCCCTCCACACATGGGCAAACGGTGAACAAGGACAGGGTAGCAATGGTCGATGCTATCATCTCGGGTCGGCCTATTAATGTGGGCAGAGTTATCAGTGAACAAATCAAAGTGTGTGCCAACCTGTGATACAATGAAACTGAATAGAGCATTTTTTGATGCTATTTATTTGAGGTTGTTCCCATTCTCTCTATAGAACAAGGCTCTAGTGTAACAACTCCATTTATGTAAATGTAACAAATTTTTTTTTTAAATTCCATGAAGTTATTACTACTTTAATTCTAACCACTTAACTCGTAATAATAATCACTTTAACCAAGCATAATTGTTATTAACAGTGATACAATACTGAGTTTCCATACACACTATTATTTTACAAACTGCACACCATTATTTTACAAACATTTGTACAAAGATACATATTAGCTCTAATCATCTATTTCGACTACTTCCAGGGACACTGGTGCGGGTGGCACGTCCACCGGAATCTCAGTCACATCTACGACAGATACATCTGGAATAACTGGAAGTTGCCCAAGGTAGGGCACCTCGATCCAACGTACAGAAATAATAAGTGTCATAGAGAAAATCTGCATATTTATTCTTCTGAACATGATATGGAAATATAGTGAGAATTAAATCCCAGTAAGTTCAACAATAAATCATAATTTACTATCAATATAGTTTATCATGTCATGTTCAGCTGTATAAACTACAGAAAATATCTTTGGTCACATGAATGCATTATATCTATGCACATAAGAATCATACAATAACGATATGTATGATAGGATTAATTATTTTCAGAATATCATATGATGGCCATCAACTTATTCTCATTTCAAGCTACCCCGGTCAGGGTGAGTATCTTCTACTCTCCGGTACGGGCTTTTCTCGCTCCGTCCGACATAGCCCACTTTATCTTTCATTTCTCATTAACATGATCATAATTGTTGGTAAGGCGTCCCCTACTGGTGCACCACACAGATTGCCATGTGACCGTGCTCATTTCTTTTCTTTTCACAATAATAGCCAAAAATATGCTTTCAATAACAAGCATGTTCATCAAAATATAACTATTACCATAAATCATTGGTAATAATGCCATGAAAATAACCATTTCAAATATCACTTTATAAAATATTTCCATGTCAGAATTTTACACTTAAGATGGTAAGAAGTTCATACAATGGCAATGGCTATGGCATATACTAGTTATTTATAAGATTCTTCTTCTTTTTTAAATATTAATTTTATTTCTTTATTTTCTTGATGCAGGTTTTGATCATATCTAACCTTTTCTTACTAATCAGAGCTTAACTCCCTCATTTGAACCCCGATGTAGATGATCTTGGTGTCAATTTCAAGATAAAACAATTATCTGAAACTGTTATGTTGAACATTGTAGCAAAATAGTAAGAAATCAAGGTGATATTACTCCCTAAATGTACAGGTTATTTCTTCTCGGATAGGTTCTGACCTCTACCTACTAATCAGACCATATCTACCTCATATGGACTCCACCTTGAGTGATTCTAGTGGTTAAAAATCCGTGACACACATATCTATAATTCTTATGTTAACCATTTATTTTAATTTCATACAGATAATTTCCAAAAATTAAAATATAGAAGCTATCCTAACATATTCTTCCCTGATGAACCATTGTTTGACCTTTGACTACTAATCGGCTCATATCTTGCTCATATGGACTCCAAATGGAATGATTCGAGTCGCTAAAAATCCGTGATACACATAGCTATAATTCCATTCAGATAATTCCCAGAAATTAAAATACAGAAGCTATCCTAACATATTCTTCCCTGATGAACCATTTTCTGACCTTTGAATACTAATCGGACCATATCTACCTCATATGGACTCCAAATTGAATGATTCTAGTGGCTAAATATCCGTGACACACATAGATATAATTCTTACGTTAACCATTTATTTTAATTCCATACAGATAATTCCCAAAAATTAAAACATATAAGCTAAAACTTTTGCCACCCATAGCCATACCTATGCAGAACTTTCTATACCAGTCTAAGTATTCAAACATACATCACATGCAAGATTAATATGTAACATGATATAGCAACATCATGACCAAACATCAAAGTTCTAAGATCAAAATCTCATATAAATATTATAAGTTTCAAAAGTTTTCTTCAAAAAGAAATATTGTTAAACTTACCTGGAGAACTTAGTCCCCTAGACTTCTCCTTCCTCTTTCTTCCTTTCTTCCTCTCCTTTCCTCACTCTACCTTGCTTCTATTTTTCCTCTCCCTCACTTGGATAAAATTATAATGTTGTAAGGGTGGGTTTTCTTATATAGACCACCAAATAATTCACCTTTCATGATCATGGGTCTACCTTATCACAATTAGATTACACTTGGTTGAATTTTTTTGAAAAACAAACAACTTATGTTCTTGTCTTCCTCTTCCTTAGTCAAGATATGCATAGGAAAAAGAGATTTGTATTTTGAAAATTATGATGATATGTTCTTAAGATAAGGGACAAGGTCCCTTTGATTTAGGGATTCATTTCCATTTTCCTTCGTCTTAAACAAGTATGATAGGTTTGCCTTTTTAGGTGGCAAATTTTTAGCCCTTGAATCTCCATTATTTGTGTGGGATAGGAATGTTTTGTCCTAATGCCATGTATTATCATACCACTTCCTAGAATTATGAGTGTAGGATATAGATGTTTTTGTCCTAAAGCCTTGTATTATCATGCCACTTGCCAAAATTATGAATGTAGAATCACACCACTTGCTAAATTTTTGTCTTAATGCCACGTAACCTAATCTTTATTATTATTACATTATTATATCATCACCTAATTTATTTTATTTTACTTTTCCTCTTGGATTTGGGCTTATTCCTACCCATTATGGGCTTACTCCTACCCATTTTCTTTGCTTTGGATAAAATTATACCTTTCTTGGAGGGCTTGGTCACATTTTCATAATTTTTGTGCTATCGGTCCAATTACTATATCCTAGTCCAAGTCTATGTTTTATTTCTTGCTTAGGTTATTCAATGGGCTTGCTAGAAACTTATGTGAAGTGGAAAAACTCTATATGAAGTGTCCATAGGTAAAATCCCAATGTATGGGTAAAGATTTTAAGCTTAGTAACTCTAGTTCTTGAATTAGGAAAAATTACCCTAATCTAATGTTCTTGAAATTTTATGACCTTTACTTGTTTTTAAAAATTTATCTTCCTTATCCAAGAATTTTTCCATCTCTTTAGTACGTTATTTCTAATTGTTTTTCCTATTAGGTTTTCCCTCTTTATTTGTTCTCTTAATGTTAGAAACATTTTCTATGAATATACATATGGTGAAGAATTTCTAAGGATTATATTTCCTTAGATATCTAAAATATTGTCTAATAAATTTTATTTCCTTAATTAAATATTTATGTACTTTTATCAATAAAAGAAACAAAATTAGGGATGTTACACCTAGCATGGTTGCACTCCCTTTGATCAGGGTTTATAACTACTTAGTAGTAACTTTCTCAAGCCTTTCTAGCCAAGTACATCCCCCCAAGTAAGATAATCCATCTTATAAATCAAATTACGTCTTTTGCACCAAAAGATAGGGAGTTATTGTACGAAGCTTGTGAGAGATTTAAGGAGATTCTTAGATTATGGCCACACCATGGATTAGAGAAAAGGCTTATAGTCCATACATTCTACAATGGACTTATATACAACACTCGTATGTCTGTGGATACGGCAGCTGAAGGAGCCTTAATGAATAAAATAGTTGATGAGGCTTATAAGCTTATTAAAGATATGGCTCAAAATCACTACTCTTGGTCTAGTGAGAGGCAGCCATCTAGAAAACTAGTGGGTACATATGAAGTTGATGCATTTAATCATCTAACTTCTAAGGTTGATGCATTATTTTAGAAGCTAGATAAATTGAGCATCAATGCTGTTGGTTCTTCTCCATCTTCTACATATGAGATTTGTAGGTGTGGTGGCCATGTGGCCAATAAATGCCAGCTTGGAAATCTTGTACCTCAAGATTATGAGCAGGTAAAATTTGTTAATAACTATTAGAGAAACAATCTATACTGCAATACTTATAATCCAGGCTAAAGGAATCATCCAAATTTATCTTACAAACCTATTGTGAATCAGCCTCCTTAGAATAACTTTAGGTAACCTCCAGGGTTTAAGAATTAGAGGCCATTCAACCATTCACCTCAGCCAAACTCAAAATTGGAGGCTTTGATGGAGAACTTTATAGCTACTTATAGTAAATAGAATGATGAGATCAGAGCCCAAAACCATTCAATGAATGAGGCTATAAAAGATTTAGCCTCTAAGGTTGACTCGGCTGCTACCTATAGTAAAATGTTGGAAACTCAGATAGCACAGCAAGTAAGCCTTTCAAATAGGAACTGTGCCAGACTTTCTAGACAAACTAAGAACCCTACAAAGCTTTGCAATGCTATAACATTGAGAAGTGGTAAGTAGTTGGCTATATCAGAAGGAAGTAAGGAGGCAAAGGAAGATGAATGCCAAGTTGCATCTAAAAAGAGAAAGAAATAGGAAAATAGTGGAAAAGAGCCCAAATATGTGGTTCCTACATCTTACAAGACACTAGTCCATTTTCCTCAAAGATTGGTCAAAGTAAAGTTAGAGAAGCAGTTTGGGAAGTTTTTCGATGTAGTGAAAAAGATGAACATTAACATTCCTTTCTTAGAAGCCATCTCCCAAATGCCCTCTTATGTGAAATTTATGAAGGAAATCCTCTCAAATAAGAGGAAAATTGAAGAGCATGCTATTATGGCACTAACAGATGGATCCAATGCATTAATTCAAAATAAGTTACCATAAATGGTTAAGGATCTTAGAAGCTCATCTATTCCTTGCTCTATTAAAGACATGAACATTGATAAAGCCTTATGTGACCTTGGAGCAAGTGTGAGTCTTATGCCTCTATCTGTCAATAAGAAGCTCCAAATGGGTGACTTAAAACTGACTACTCTTTCTCTTCATTTGGCAGATCGATCCATTAAGCATCTAGTGAGTATATTAGAGGATATCCATATAAAGGTAGGTAAGTTTTACATACTTGTGAATTTTGTGATTTTAGAGATGGAGAAAGATGATAAAATCCCTATCATTCTTGGAAGGCCTTTCTTAGCCACTATAGGTGCTAATATTAATGTAAGAGATGAAAAGCTTCCTATGAATGTAGGGGATTTTAATTTAGTTTATACAATGAACTCTCCCTCTTTTAAATGAATCCTGTTGAATGGTAAACTTACCTAAACAAAACAAGAATGTTACTGTTAAGAATCTTTGTTCTACTGACCCACTTGAGTTATGCTCTATGGAAAATTTTTTTCCTTATGATAAACAAGGGGTAGAAAAGCAAGCAATTGAGGAGGAAGTCAAAGATCCAAAGGTAGAACCCAAACCACCTCTTCTCAACCTAAATGAAGTAAAGGCAAAAGGGAATAAGGCAGGAGGATCCCTAAAGGCTATTGGACAATGCCTCAAGAACCATAATAAAAGGCAATGGATAAAAAAGAAAGTTATCCAAACTTTCTTAAAATCACCTTGAGCAAGAAAGTGTAAAGGATTCGAGCTAATGACTTTAAATAAGTGTTTTGTAGGAGGCAACCCACATTTTAATTTTTGAGTTCCTTTTCATTTGTTTGCTTGTTTATGGTTTTGTTTTTTATCTCTAATTTTAGTTAATTTCTTTGTTAATAGGTGTTTATGGTGTTTTCTAGGTCACAATTTTCTTCTCGAAGAGTGCTAAAAGTAATAAATTCAAAGAAATCTTAAGCAAGGCAAAAACTAAGGCAAAATTAGAAGAAAATGGTTTTCCAGCATGTAACATGGGTATCCCATGTTCTATAGCACGCCTGTGCTTCAAGCACGGGCAAAATGAGAACAGCTTTGGAGAACTAGTAGCCAACATAGGCAGGCTGTGTCCTATGACATGGCTGTACCCGAGGTAGCATCAGCCTTCCATGTTATATAACATAGCCATTTCTTAGAAAATTTAAAGTGCAACCCACAACATGGATAGGTTGTGTTGTGTAACATGGCCTGAGCAGGCCTTGCTCTAAGCCCAGTAAGGAACTCTCTCTATCCAGCATGCAACACGACTCAACTATGCTTCGGGTCCAGGTAAGTTTTTTATCCATGCTTTATTCCTTTTTCTCATTCCGTGTTTCATTATCCCATTTTCCCATGACTTTGTCGTGCCATTCCCCTTCTTCCCTTGCCCTTTTCAACATTCCTCCCTGCACTCTTCTCTTCCTTCTCCCTCTATAATTTACCTCAACTTCCTATCCTCTTGTGCCCTAGTTCCTCATCTGTGACCTTAACCTATTCTGTTTTCTCTCTCTAACTCATCTTTATCTTTCCTTTATTGTAGCTCTAACCTTATGCAATCCTTCTTCTACCTTTCCTTACACGTACCCTCCCCCTGCCTTTCCCTCCCTCGTCTAAGCCTCCAATACCACAACCAGATTTGCCTGTGTTTCCCCATCTCAACCTTGCCTCTCACCTTTAGTTCTTCATTCCCTTTCCCATGCTTCCTCTTCTCCATATGTTTTGGCCTCCATCTTCCTCATCAATAAATGCTCCTTCTATCTCACCCATCATTGAAGCATCCTCTACAACCATACCCTTTAACTCAGCCATGCCTCACTTCCCCTGAACACTTTCAGCCAACCCAGAATTCCTTTTTCCTCATCTCTTTACCATTCCTTACACCAGCAGTCAACCTCAAATATTGTAACTCCCTCTCCTATTCTCCCTCTGCTTCTTGAGTCCACCTTGTATTCTGTTGGCACCTTTTAACTTTCTTCCTCTAGGTAACTTCTGATAATCTACACTTGTTCAATTTTTTGGATTAGAATTCTCTAGTTGATTGCTTGACTTCCTTATTTCACTGGTTTGACTAGGAAATTTTGGTAAAAATTTAGACTTTATGTGTGTTTGAATTTTGGATTTTAAGTTACTTGGTTTAGCTGGAAATTCTGGTTAATTGCTTGAGCTTTTAACTATTTGGAAATTATTCGTTACTTTGTTGAAATTGGAATTGAAATTGATATTGGAATTGAATTTTGAATTGATCATTCCCTGGCTGAATCTGAATTTGAAATTGACTTAATTAAAAATCATCCTCACTTGGAATTTATTGAGTTTCCTCTTCATTTAAGCCTTTGCTTATTTAAAAATTATTGGCCACTTTGTTTTGCCTAAGATTGGCCTTAAGTTTGCTAGGTTGCTAGATTGTTCCTATTGGTTGCTTATATGGTTTAGTTTGGCATTGGTACTATATGTATATGTTTGGATTGTTATAATTGACTGGCTATACACATTGACTTACATGGTGCCTTGTTTTAGCTATATTGAAATTGGTTTGTCTGGATTTTCAACCTCTGATATGCACTTCTACTGGCTTTAGGAATTTAACTGGATTTTCCTTATTCTCTATTGATTCGCATTGCTTAATTCCAATCTTATTAACTTGAAAGTTACCGTATACTTCTGAATTCACTGGTGCTGCATTATCTTATTGTCTATCTTAGGGTTGCTCTGGATTATTTGTATTAATTTTTTGTGATTGCTTAACCCACTCCCTTTTGCACTTTATTGTATTATCATTATACATGGCCCCCCAAAAGAGCCAGAATTGGCCAAAGCTCCTCCCAATTCCAACAACCTCATAGAGGATGAATTCAAAGATCGTCCTAACCTCTTCACCAAATAAATGAGTATGGTATCGTGTTTTTTATGATAATCAATGGACACGATACGATACTTTAATTAAACGGGGAATGCTGAATACCCAGTATATAGATGAGGAATGTTTAGAATGGTTAGGAATCTTAATTGACATCCAATACTTGGTTGATAGGATAGGGTGGACCACCTTTGTTGGGCTACGGTACCTAGCCTATGCCCGAACCAACTTAGAGTTTTTTAGTACAATTAATGTACTCATGTTTTGGGGTCTCAACATCGACCAAGGCCGCATTAGCTTTAGATTATTTGACTATTCTTTCAGTTTATATTTAACCCAATTTAATGCACTGTTTAGATTGCATCCTAGGGGAACAAGATCAGTCCCCTAAAGTTTTGATGAACAAAAATTTTGGAATTGTATTTCTGTAAGGGGCAATACAGTGCATCTGTATCAAAAACCTCTTTCATTTATGTTGTGTATGTTTTACTAGTTAGCCGCAAGTGCACAGCGTAGCTATAACTAGTCTAGTGAGTGAGGGTCGTATCCCACAAAGAACAAAGATCAACTACTAGAATTATACAAAACCAGCTATCTAAATCAATGTAATTCGATAAAGATGAAGTCACAATTAAGTAAATAAAGAATTCAATTAACAAAACCTAGGGTTAGGATTTACCACACTTGTGATATTCAACAATCAATTTGTACCTCTAATTGCAATTATCCAAGTAGTTGGAGATGGTTTAACCTTAATTAATTAATAACCTCTTTCAAGCATTACTAATTGTACCTAGATTAATCCAATTGCCTACTTTCGTGGTTCTTAGTTCAATCTAAGTCTATTAAGGTCTATGCCAACTATGAAATTCAATTAATCGATTTTCTCGTGCCCACAAATTGATTCAATTCCTAGAGAACCTTAAACTACTTTCGTGATTAAGATATCCCTAATTGACTATTAAGTTTCGGTTTTAACTTTCACCTTTCAGTTCATCGGTTAATAACCTAAGACATGATAAATATTGGCCAGACATTCATAAACTCTTATAAGAGATGCATAATAGTCAATCCTAATTAATCATAAATAATCTCAATTAGGGTTCCAACAATTCCTATTAACAATGTATCATCACATCATAAGTCGATCAATATCTACTCACGCATAATGGAAAGATAAATCATCATAAAATTCATTAAAGAACTCATAAAAGTTCAATACAACTAAGACAAAGAGTAGAAGTAGAAGTAAAGATGGAATGATAAAACCTGGATTACAAAATGTAAAGAATAGGGGATACAAACTTGAATCAATCTCAAATATACTCTAAAAACATAAATTAAACAATGATTCTCATAAAAACCTAATCTAAGAGTGTTTCCTTAGCCTAAAAACTTAGTCTAAGTCGTTTGTATGTATGGATTTCTTTCTCTTCGTTTCCCCATGTATATATATCCCTTTGGCTGCTCAAAACCATGAAAAATATAGAATGTATAGACACAAAGCACGGTTGTGCTTCTTGACACGACCTAGCTGTACTTCGGGTTAGAAATATGGGAATTTCTCCTTTTCTTATATAGAGTACGGCCTGGCCATGCTTCATGCAACACCAAGCAACACTTGGTCGTGTTTCGCCCTACCAAGCTCAGATTTTGCCAATTTCTTCTTTGTTGCCTCCTTGCATCTTCTTTAGCTTGCTTCAAGTCCATATGGCACTTCACATGAGTATTTTCCCTTACTTCTTGGCCTTTTTTGTTCACCTACAAACATAAAACAAACCAAAACAGTATCCAAAACAAAGCATAACCAAAAATAGGAAAATAATCACAATTTTACTATTAATTAGGGGATAAAAGATAACCATTAAACACTCAATTTTATCCTTTATCAACTCCCCCATGCTTATACCTTTGCTTGTCCTCAAGCAAATAACATGACATATCAACAAGAAGGAGAAATATGCATTCGGATTCCAAATGACAGAAAAATGCAATACAGGTAATTCTTCACTCAATCAATATGAACACAATAGATATATGAATAGATATTTATCAATTAGTTTCCATTCTTCTAAAACTAAACCCAAATTCTCTTATTATATACATACTTCCATTGTTACCATTCATTGTATGCATCAAATTGATTTTCAGACACTCAAGTAACCACTTTATCCTTTAGATCTCCCTAGATTGCCTTACCCTTATTTCTATTTTTCTCAATCTTTTTCTCACTCAAATTATTTTAATTCTCATCAATTTTTTTCTTGATTTCATTCTTTTTTTTTTATAGAAATATACAGTGAGTGCATTTTATGCTCCATCTTACTAGGGTAAAGGTAGTTAGGTACTCATACTAAGGCCTTTTTGGTGCCTTGAAGGGGTACTCAGAGTAAAAACATTTTAAGGTTCATATTCCCTCATTTTTCACCTTTCCCTACCTTCACACTCTCATAGTGTTAAAATCAAACAAGGGATACAATTCATAGCACAATAAGAGAGATATTTTGTAAAAAATTAGAGGTTCAATACTAGAAAAGAAAGATTAAGATGATAACTAACTATTTCATATTCTATTGTGCATCACATGTTCGTAAGATAAAATTAACCTATAATACATCAATCTATCTCTAGAACAGCAAACTTTGTGATTATGCAATGAGATAAGAGATATTTAGCCAATAAAAACAAAATTTGGCACTTGAGAACCAAAAGCCTAAAGTCTACTCCCCCATGCCTAAATTTAACATTGTCCTCAATGTCAATAACATTGAATGTACAAGCAAAGGAAGAGAAATAACTTACTTGCTAACTGGTCTTCTAGAGAAGGAGGTGGAGGATTTGACTTAGGTGCCAATTGTGCCATCCGTGCTTCATTCTCTGCATGCTTTGGATTGAATCATGGATTGTGTGCAGAGTGACCCTTGTGCTATTTGTTCATAGATTGTTGGTCCTATTGTGGCACATGTAATGGACCTACAGTGTTAATGTGTTGAAAATGGGGTGTAGAGCATAGATCCAATTTTTCTCATTAGTAACTGTTGTCCTAGTGGGGTTAGGGAGGTGAAAGATATTATAGCCACGAAGATGCAACCAATAGTCGGCATTCTTTTTAATAATTAATTTCATATGCAGACAGGATTCTAAATATATCCTGTTGCTGCCAACTATTGGTTGTAAATCCTGAAGGTTTGCCTCTATTCCTAACGCTCTAGCTATTACTGTTACTAGGCTCCCTATGATCACCTTACCATTCATAGTAATACCTACCTTAGCCATCTGTTGGGCCATGAAGGCTCTAGTATCCACCTTATGACCATTTAACATGGCCCTAAGAAAATAAAGCTCTCTTTTATTTACAACCCCATCGCTTTCAACTCTACCAAAAATGGTATGAGCCATCAGGCACTGTAAATATCTAAATGTGGGATTACAAATAAAAAAGGTTTTCAAACTTGATGCATCATATTTCCCCCCAACAGAAATAGAGTTCCAAAAATGTTGAGCAAGAAAACTTAAAGGGGCTAATTTATCTGCCCTAGGAGGTAATCTAAATAAGACATTAAATTGAACCAATGATAAATTAAATGTACGATTAAATAATCTAAAGTTAATGCCGCCCTAATTGACATTGCGGCCTCGAAATTGGACCACATTAATTGAACTAAAAAACTCTAAGGTGGTCCTGGCATAGGCCAAGACGTAGCCTAATAAATGTATTCCCCTCAATCCTATCAGCGGACATCGGTTAAAAGTCCTAATGGGTCCAAACACTCCTCATCGATGTACCGGGTACTCAGCATTCCTCGTTTAACTAAAGTATTGTATCGTGTCCATTGATTATTATCAACAAACTCTATACCATACTCATTTATTTGATGAGGAGGTTGGGACAATCTTTGAATTTGTCCTCTACCTTATTGTTGGGATTGGGAGGAAGATTGGCTAGTTTTGGCTCTTTTAGGGCCCATTTATAATGATATGCAATATTGTTCCAAAGAGGAGTGAGATAAGTAGGAAATAACTATCAAAATACTTCAAATTCAAATTTCAGGAATCAATTTTCATAATGTAATGAATGCACCAATGGATGGTTAGGCAAATTGGTGTAGCAAAGTCAATTCAGTGTATTATATAGATGGAGCAAACATCATTAACCAGCAGCAAAATTTTACCAAAACAATTATCCAGTGAATATATCAGTAATACCAGCAATAACCAGAGTAAGCAATATGAACATTAGCCACCTAACCAGAAATAACTTAGGAAGAAGTTATCTAAGGATGTAAGCAATCATAATATATCACATTAACATTTGCCAGCAAATACTTGACAATTCCTAGTGCAAAGTAGAGAAGTTCTAGATCCAAACAATCTAAGAGTAAAACACTAAACTTTAGATAAATTAGGCAATACAAAAATCAAAAATTTAAGCAAACATGCATCCCAAATTCTGCCATAAATTCCAGGGATTACCAAGCAAAACCATTACATCAAATAATCATTATGAGCTAACTCAAAATGCCAAATCCATTCCATGGAGCATTTATAATGAAAATTCAAGTCCTAGAAAAATTATGCAGCCTGAATTGGTTGATTCAATTTTAGCATAGGAGCCAGAAAGTATTCAGTAAATCAAGAATAGAAGTAGCTATTAGACGTAGCTGAAGGTAGAAATTACCTGGGTAAGTCTGCAGCAGAGCTAAGAGGTGCCAACAGAGTACTGGGTAATGCAACTGTGGAGATAAGGGCATTAGTGAAGGTTGGCATGAGAAAAGGGAATGTTGTTTTGGCTGGGTAGAGTGCAAAGATAGGCACAGGAGTGTGTGTGAGGTTCGATGGGTGAAGTTTTGGCTTTTGGGAAACAGCCCAAGGAATTTTTGGGTGAGGTACGAGTTGGCTGAGAGATAGAGAATAGCTGTTTGGGGTGAGGGAAATTTTCTGGTTGGATATAGGAAAAACTGGGAGTTGGCATTGGTGAAGGAATTTTTGGTTATAGGGGAACCAATAAGGAGAGAAATAAGGAGGTGAGGCACGGGTTGGGTTTGGAATTTGAAAACTGAGAGGAAGAGGGAGATAGAGAAGAAGAGGAGCACGAGAAAGTCTGTGAGCAACACGGGCTAGGGATAAGAAGGAAAGGGGAGAAAGGTATTTTGGGGTCGAGGGCACAGGATTGGGAGGGGAAGAAGATGGGATTTGCAGATAAGATAAGGACAGAGCAAGGCTGGGTGAGACACGACTAGGGGATGGGAAAAAAGGGAATGAAACAGGAGTGGAAAAATAGAAGGAAAACAAGAGGAAAACTAAACTCGGCCGAAAGCACGACCGTGCTTATCAGCATGGCAAGCCTGTGTTTCGGGCTAGATTTCCAAAAATTCCTGGAAGTGGCCCTTGTTGGCTAGCACAGGGAAGGAGTGTTGGCTTAGGTCCCGGGACATGGTCGTGGTAAGAAGCACAGCTTGGCTCTGCTTCGTGTTAGAGTCACCAAAATCTCCTAATTTTAGCCTGTGCTTGAAGCACGAGCATGCTCTGTGACATAGGTTACCCATGTTTCATGCTGGAACTTCTATTTTTTGAATTTTGCCTCTGTTTTTTATCCTTTTGAATTCCCTTTGCATATCATTCTTTTATACACCTTTTGGAACATGGAAATCAACCTAAAAAGCATATGGAAGCACTCTCAAACTCTTAACCTAAGAAATTAACTAAAATTGAAGCCAAAAACAAAACCAAAATTAATGAAACTAAGCAAAAGGAAATTCAAAAATTTAAAATATGGGTTGCCTCCCACAAATTGGTTGTTTAAAGTCATTAGCTTGACTCCTTTTCATTCTTTTGCTCAAGGAAGTTTTAAAAAAGTTTGAATAACTTTCTTTTTGATCCATTACCTTTTAGTATAGTGCTTGAGGCTTTGCCTAATAGCCTTGAAGGACTTTTTGGCTCATTCCTTTCTTCCTTAGCTCCATTGAGGTTAAGAGGAGGTGGCCTAGGTTATACTTTTGTATCTTTCACTTCTTCCTCAATTGCTTATTGTTCTTCCCCCTACTTAACAAAAACACAAGAACTTTCCACAAAGCATAACTTAAGTGGGTTAGGAGGAGAAAAATTCATAACTCAAGTAGGATGAGGAGAGAAAAGATGGTTGAGGGGGAAAGGAATCATAGGCATGAGGAAAGAAATTAGGAGGCATGGTTAAGATAGGAAGAAGGATGGGGAAAAGCACGGTCACAGGTGTGAAAGACAGAATGGGAGAAAAAGAAAGTGAGCTCAGGGAAATAAATTTACCTGGGAAAGGAGCACAGGTGTGCTTCACAACATGGGTAAGTCATTCTAGGTGCTATATGTAAGGACTAGTTTTTTATGTCCTCTTAAAAATTATTACGAAACTCAAGACACAACAACAAATAATAACATAGGGAATAGCATGCTAAAACATATGCATCATTATATATATATACACGTTTAGAGCTACATGTTAGTTAGCTACATCTATATGTGTAACCCTAGATACTAAGCATTATAACTGAAAATGGCAAAGTACCATATGGTTACACCAAAAATAGATTAGTCCATTAACTACATGTTCCTAAACTATGGTACAACATATCAAGTTGCCTTCCCACCTAACTTGTCCAACCTGTATAATGTTTTCTATGTATTATAGTTTTGGAAGTATCTTCCAGACACTTCACATGTAATACGGGATAAACCAATCCAAGTAAAAGAAAGCATGACGTATCAGGTAGTACCAACATCCATCTTAGACACCAACGGGAAGCAAATAAGGAATAAAACTATCCCCCTATATGCACCCTAATGGTGACAAGATGGAATGTCCCATAAGTAAGCCTTAGACCCGTGATTATGAGAGGTTAACCACTTGATTTTTTTAAGCAAAACCCACCCTTAGCACATGAGAATTTTGGCCAAGTAAGGAGAAGAGAGGAAGGGAGAAAAAGAAGATTCAAGGACTAAGTACTCAAGGTAAGTTAGATTAATCTCCACTTGAATCCATCTTTTCTCTTCATCCTTGGGGTTTAAAACTCAGCCTCCTTCTCTTATTCAAGAAACTAGAAAAGCCTAGGGGAGGGAAGAATCTCGTCATTCCTTCAAGGGAAAATAGGAAAAGGAAACTCACTAAGTAAGTTAGGGAGATTTGTAGGTAGGTTTAACAATAAATTCTTTTTGAAAGAACATTAAAATTTTGTAACATTATTTGGAAATTTGATCCTAGGACTTTAATAATATTTGAAATAATTTGCTACTTTGATGATTGGCCATGGATGTCATTATATCATGTTACATGTTGATCTTACATGTGATGGATGTTTGAATGCTTAGGTTGGTATGGAAATTTCTGCATGGTTATGGCTATGGGTGACAAAATTTTAGGGATTTTGTGCTGTTATTATGTATATTTGAATGTAATAAAAATGGGTGTGAGATGATTAGATTGATGGAATAAGTATGGCCTTAAACACCTAAAAGAATCCATGAGAAATTTCTGTTGAAAACATCCATGATGATGTGTATGATTCTACTTTTCTTTTGAAGTGGATAATGGAATATATTAATTAAGTAAGAAATATATTTGAAATTTTGAAATTAGTAATCCTATGGTAAAGTGAAAATTAGGAAGACAAATGGAAGAGGACTTAATAAGAAAAGGAATTAGTATTTTTGGAAAGGCTAGGCTAAGAAACCTGGAGTTCGAAGTAACCAAGAAAGCTATTGTTTTCGAATTTCATGGAACAATATGTAAGAAATTAAAAGAAATGGTTCACACTAAAAATGTACATATATATCTCATAGACTTTTAGCCACTGAAATGACTTAATTTGGAGTCCATATAAGAGAAATATAGTTTGATTAGTAGAGGTCAAAACTTACCATAGAAGAAATAACAGTGAAATTGGGGGGTAATAAAATCAAAATTTATTAAGATTTTGCTAAAATTACCAACATAAATATTCTATAGGATTGTCTTAGCTTTCTATAGGATATGGAATGACTTAATTTGGAGTTCAAATGAAGAAGATATGGACCAAACAATGACAAGAGGTATGGGCCCAAAAATCTAGAATGCATTTTGAGCCTTAATTCTTAAAAAGTAGTATTTTTCCAACAAAAATTAGTACTAAAAACATTGGTGAAGCAAATGAAAAATAATGTATAAAGATAATAGGTAAGAGAGGTGATAAAAAAGGAATTTTATGAACAAGAGCATGAGTTGAAAAATAATTTGAGTAGGAGGAAAGTGACTAGAGGCCAAAAATAAAGAAAATAAAGAGATAAAATAATATTTAAGAAAGAAGAAGAATCTTATAAATAAAAATAATAAAGGATTATTGTATTCCCTAGCCATTGCCATTGCATGAAATCTTTATCATCCTAAGTATGTAATTTTGGCATTAATATGTTTTGTAAAAATGATTTTTGAAATTATTTTTCTCTGATGTGCAAATATGACATGTGGGCATAATGGGCATACTTATTATTGAAATCATATTTTGGATATTAATGTGAAAAGAGAAGAGGCGAGCATGGTCACATGGCAGTCTATGTGGTGCATTAGTAGGGGAGGACTTACTCACTGCTATAATTATGATGATGACAATGAGAAAAGAAAGAGAAAGTGTACCATGTCGAACAGAGCCAGAAAAGCCCATACTAGAGAGTAGATAATACTTACCCTAATTAGGGTAACTCTATATGAGAATAAGTTGATAGCCATCATATGAAAAAATAATGATTTTTCTTACATGCCATGACCTTTTTCTAATAGTTGATCTTGCCCTTGATATGTGAAATGACTATTCATGCCCATGATATTTTGAAAGTAATTACTCATGTCATACATACTATTGCTACATGATTTTCATGTTTGTAGATAAAGTACATTCATGAGGCCCGATCTAATCTTGTTGTAGCTTATACAACTGAACATAACATAATGACTGATATTATTAAGGAATATGATTTATTGTTAAACCTATTGGGATTTAATTCTTACTATATTTTCATGTTATGTTTAGATAATTAGATATGCAGATTTTCACCATGACTCTTGTTTTTGCTTTGCGTTGCGTCGAACTACCTTACCTTTGGTAAGTGCTGATTATATGTTATGTTTCTACTATAGAAATGACTGAGATTCTAGTGGAGGTGCCACCACCCACACCGGTGTCCCTTGAAGTAATCAACGTCAATGACTAGGACATAAACCTATAGGTTTGACTTTTGTACAAGTACTTTTGACTAACCACACCCGGATGCTAATTGTATTTTTGATATGGTGTTGGGTGTCTTCCTGCTTTTGAGATGTCTCAAGTAACACCCAGATACTGATAATGTATATATATGAATTCACAATAGCATCAATGTTAGACTTTAAATCTTAATTATGCTTGACTAAATTAATTGAACTTTGTGAGATAAACAATTAGAAGTAAAGAGGAAATGACTTCATTAGATAATGTGTATGTGTGTATATATATATATATATAATAAAAAAAATGGAGTTGTTACAAATATGGGTGGTAAAATTTTAACGATTTTTTGTTGCTTTTATGTATATTTAAATGTGGTAAAAATTGATGGAATATGGTTAGGTTGATAAAAGAAATATTACCTTAAACACCTAGAAGAAGTTTATGAGAAACTTATGTTGAAAACACCCATGATATTGTATGATTCTGTTTTCCTTTTGAAGTGGTTGATGGAATATGTTAAATTAAATAAAAAATATAGTAAATTCTTTTAAATGAGTAATCCTATGGTTAGGTAGAAATTAGGAAGAAAAATGGAAGAGGACTTAATAAAAGAAGGAACTAAAACTTTAGGAAAGGCTAGGCTGGAAAACATGATTTCAGATTAACTAGGGAAGCTTCTATTTTTGAATTTTTGGGAAATATTCATAAGGAATTTGTAACAACTCCATTTAAGTATCAACTTTTTTTTTTAAATACCATGAAGTTATTACAATACAGAGTTCACATACATGTCATTAACCAAAACATACGTACAACATATCAAACACATAAAAATATACAACTTATTTATTCTGGTTGACCAATTCCAGAGATACAGGTGCGGGAGGTTGCACCTTCTCCGGGATCTAAGCCAACTCAACCACAAACATTTTATTTTCTTCTGGGATCTGCCCAACATAAAGTACTTGATCCAATGTGCACTAAAAGCCAAAGCTATAGAAAAGTCTGCATAACTAATTTTCTGAACATGATATGGAAATATAGTGAGAATTAAATCCTAGTAAGTTTAACAATAAATCATCATCAATATAGCTCATCACGTCATGTTCAGCTGTATAAACTACAGAAAACATCTTTGGTCACATGAATGCATAATATCTATGCACATAAGAATCATACAATAATGATATGTATGACATGATTAACTATTTTTTAGAATATCATATGATGGCCATCAACTTATTCTCATTTCAAGCTAACTCGGTCAGGGTGAGTATCCTCTACTCTCCAGTACGGGCTTTTCTCGCTCCGCTGGACATGGCACACTTTCTCTTTCTTTTCTCATAATCATAATCATAATCATAATTGTTGGTAGGGCGTCCCCTACTGGTGCACCACACAGATTGCCATGTAACCGTGCTCATTTCTTTTCTTTTCACAATGATAGCCAAAAATATGCTTTCAATAACAAATATGTTCATCAAAATATAACTATTACCATAAATCATTGGTAATCATGCCATGAACATAACCATTTCAAATATCACTTTATAAAATATTTCCATGTCAGAATTCTACACTTAAGATGGTAAGAAGTTCATACAATGGCAATGGTTATGGCCTATACTAGTCATTTATAAGATTCATCTTTTTTTAAAAATATTAATTTTATTTCTTTATTTTCTTGATGCAGGTTTTCATCATGTCTAATCTTCTCTTACTAATCAGAGCATACCTCCCTCAATTGAACTCTGATGTAGGTGATCTTCGTGTCAATTTTAAGATAAAACAATTATCTAAAACTATTATGTTGAACATTGTAGCAAAATATTAAGAAATCAAGGTGATATTACTCCTTAAATGTATAGGTTATTTCTTCTCGGATAGGTTCTGACCTCTACCAACTAATCAGACCATATCGACCTCATATGGACTCCAACTTGAGCGATTCTAGTGGCTAAAAATCCGTGACACACATATCTATAATTCTTATGTTAACCATTTATTTTAATTCCATACAGATAATTCTCAGAAATTAAAATAAAGAAGCTATCTTAACATATTCTTCCCTGATGAACCATTTTCCGACCTTTGACTACTAATCAGATCACATCTACCTCATATGGACTCCAAATTGAATGATTCCAGTGTCTAAAAATCTGTGACATATATATCTTTAATTCTTATGTTAACCATTTATTTTAATTCCATACAGATAATTCCCAGAAATTAAATTACAGAAACTTACCTAGAGCACTTATTCCCCTAGACTTCTCCTTCCTCTTTCTTCCTTTCTTCCTCTCCTTTCCTCACTCTACCTTGCTTCTATTTTTCCTCTCCCTCACTTGGACGAAATTATAATGTTGTAAGGGTGAGTTTTCTTATATAGACCACCAAATAATTCACCTTTCATGATCATGGGTCTACCTTATCACAATTAGATTACACTTGGTTGAATTTTTGGAAAACAAACAACTCATGTTCTTATCTTCCTCTTCCTTAGTCAAGATATGCATAGAAAAAGGAGATTTGTATTTTAAAAATTATGATAATATGTTCTTAAGATATGGGACAAGGTCCCTTTGATTTAGGAATTCATTTCCATTTTCTTTTGTCTTAAACAAGTATGATCGGTTTGCCTTTTTAGGTGGCAAATTTCTAGCCCTTGAATTTCCATTATGTGGTTGATATTATTTGTGTGGGATAGGAATGTTTTGTCCTAATGCCATGTATTATCATACCACTTGCTAAAATTATGAGTGTAGGATATAGAGTTTTTTTGTCCTAAAGCCTTGTATTATCATGCCACTTGCCAAAATTATGAATGTAGAATCACACCACTTGCTAAATTTTTGTCTTAATGCCATGTAACCTAATCTTTATTATTATTACATTATTATATCATCACCAAATTTATTTTATTTTATTTTTCCTCTTGGATTTGGGCTTATTCCTACCCATTTTCTTTGCTTTGGATAAAATTCTACCTTTCTTGGAGGGCTTGGTCACATTTTCATAATTTTTGGGCTATTGGTCCAATTACTATATCCTAGTCCAAGTTTATGTTTTATTTCTTGCTTAGGTTATGCAATGGGCTTGCTAGAAACTTATGTGAAGTGGAAAAACTCTATATGAATTGTCCATAGGTAAAAGCCCAATGTATGGGTAGAGATTTTAAACTTAGTAACTCTAGTTCTTGAATTAGGAAAAATTACCCTAATCCAATATTCTTGAAATTTTAAGACCTCTACTTGTAAGCAAGATCATGGGTTGATAGTTTCCTTCGTGGGGTCTTAGTTGTCTAGAGTTGTAAGCAACTACTCTCTTGTCTTGCATTAGCACACACCCTAGTCCTTTCTTTGAAGCATCACTATACACTTCAAAATGTCATGTGGGGTCTTTAATAATTAAAACTGGAGGAGTGGTCAGTCTTGGCTTAAGCTCTTGAAAACTAGTTTCACATTGATCAGTCCATTTGAAAGGACTTCCCTTCCTGGTCAATTTAGTCAATTACAAGGCTATACGAGAGAAGTTTTGTATAAACCTCCTGTAGTATCCTGCCAAACCCAGGAAACTTCTGACTTCCGTAACCGTCTTTGGTCTCTCCCACTGAATCACTGCTTCCGTCTTGCTAGGATCTACGGCTACCCCTCTATTAGAGATGACATGTCCAAGAAACTTCACCTCTGACAGCCAAAATTCACACTTCTCCAATTTGGCATATAACTTTTTCTCTTTCAGCACTTACAGCACGATTTGGAGATGTTGTTCATGTTCTTTCTCACTCTTAGAGTATATCAAGATGTCATCAATGAACACTACAACAAATTGATCTAGGTAGGGTCAAAAAATGTGATTCATGTAATCCATGAGAATTGTAGGTGCATTCGTCAACCCGAAGGGCATTACGAGAAACTCATAGTGCCCATACCTAGTCCTGAAGGCAGTTTTTGGTACGTCCTCCTCCTTGATCCTAATCTGATGATATCCTGACCTCAATTCAATTTTAGAAAAGATGGAGGCTCCCTTCAGTTGATCCAATAAGTCATCTATCTTAGGGAGAGGGTACTTGTTTTTGATAGTCACCTTATTCAGCTGTCTGTAATCTATGCATAGTCTCAAGCTCCCGTCTTTCTTCTTAACAAACAATACAGGAGCTCCCCAAGGTGATACACTCGGTCTAATGAATTGCTTGTCTAATAGTTCCTCCAACTTCTTCTTGAGTTCCTGTAGTTCCTTCGAGACCATTCGATATGGTGCAATAGAGATAGGCCTTGTCCCAGGTAGGAGATCAATAGAGAACTCTATCTCTCTCTTGGGAGGTAATCCTGGAATATCTGATGGAAATACTTCAGGAAACTCGTTGGCTATTGGGATTTCATCAAGCTTCGATTCAATTTCTAGGTTTGATAAATACAAGAGAATGTATCCAAGTACTCCATTCTTCAACTCCCTATTAACTTGATTGGCATTTAGCATCAATAACTGGACCTCCTCTTTCGGAGTTAGAGGTAGAAATTCAACGGTCTTGTTAAAACAATTCAACAAAACTCGATTTATAGACATCCAGTCTAACCCTAGAATGACCTCAATACCTCTCAAAGGTAAACAGACGAGGTCTACAGAAAAAGTTTTCTCCTGGATGGTGACTTGACAGTCTTTACATACAGAGGAAGTAAATACCCTTTCCCCTGTAGGGGTTACTACGGATAGCTCATAGGGAGTTTCAGAAATAGGAAACTGAAACTTCCTAATACATTCTTCTGATATAAATGAATGACTAGCACCAAAGTCAAATAACAACATAAGAGCAAATCCATAGATATAGCATGTACTTTGAATCATTTCAGAAGATTGAGCAGCCTCTTGGCAGCTCTGGGTGAAAACCCTTCCTTTCACCTGAGGTCTCTGTTCTGGCTGCTTCCCCACATTCTGTGGGCAGTTTCTCGCAAAATGTCCCTTTTGTCCGCAATTAAAGCAGACATCTTATCCCATGTAGCATGGCCGGTTACCATGTATGCGTCCGCACTTAGCGCACTTGACTGGGGCGAGGTCTTGTTGAAAAGGTCTAGGACCCGCAGTCAATGGCCTCTTTCCAGCTCCATATCCACTTCTTCTCACGTTCATTCCAGGGTTGGGAAAAATTTTCTTCCTCTTCCATAGGTTTCACCTTTGCTTCTCGTCCTCCACTGCCCTTAAACTCTTTTCTAGTAGTCTACATTTATTTATCAGAGGTACAAACTCCCTGATCTCCATAGCTATAACAGAATTGTTTATCTCCTGGTTTAATCCTGCTTCAAACTTAACTGCCTTCCATGCTTCATCTGAGTTATATCGCAGATAAGAGGAGAACTTAGACAGCTCCTTGAACCTTGTGATATACTAGTCCACAGTCATGCTGCCTTGCCTGAGTTGGAGGAATTTGATCTCTTTCTCTACTCGTACAGTACTTGGAAAGTACTTTTCAAAAAAAATGTCCTTGAACACTTGCCAGGTAATCTGTCTTCCCAGATGAGCTAAAAGTTCTCTAATCCAATATTCTTGAATTAGGAAAAATTACCCTAATCCAATATTCTTGAAATTTTAAGACCTCTACTTGTTTCTAAAAAATTTATCTTCCTTATCCAAGAATTTTGCATTTTTTTAGTATGTTATTTCTAATTGTTTTTCCTATTAGGTTTTCCCTCTTTATTTGTTCTCTTAATGTTGGAAACATTTTCTATGCATATACATAAGGTGAAGAATTTCTAAGGATTATATTTTCTTAGATATCTAAAATATTGTCTAATAAATTTTATTTCCTTAATTAAATATTTATGTACTTTTATCAATAAAAGAAATGAAATTAGGGATGTTACAGAATTAAAAGAAATGGTTAGCATAAAAAATGTAGAAATATGTCTCACAGATTTTAATCCACTGGAATCACTTAATTCAGAGTCCATACAAAAGAGATATGGTCTGATATGTAAGAAGACGTCAGAACCTACCCGAAGAGAAATAATAGTGAGATTTAGGGGATAATTATGTCAAGATTTATTACTATTTCGCTAAAATATTCAATATAAGATTTTAGAGGATTGTTTTATCTTTCCATAAGCTATTGAATCACTTAATTTGGAATTGAAATGAAGGAGATATGGACCAAATAGTGACAAGAGATCTAGGCCTAGAAATCCAATATGCATTTTGGGCCTTATTACCTAAAGTAGTATTTTCCAATTCAAAGAAGTACTAAAAACCTTAGGGAAGTAAATGAAAAATAATGTATAAAAATCATAGGTAAGAGAGGTTATAAAAAGGAAATTTTATGAATAAGAGCATGCGTTAAAAATAATTTAAGTAGGAGGAATGTGACTAAAGGCCAAAAATAAAGAAAATAAAGAAATAAAATAATATTTAAGAAAGAAGAATCTTATAAATGAAAATAATAAAGGATTAGTGTATGCCCTAGCCAATTCCATCGCGTGAAATCTTTACCATCTTAAGAATGTGATTGTGGCATGATTATGTTTGTAAAAATGACTTTTAAATGATTATGATTTGATGAGCAATTGGGGCATATTGGCATGATGGGCATATTTGTTATTGAAATCATTTTTTGGCTATTAATGTGAAAAGAAAATAGACAAGCACAGTTACATGGAGGTCCGTGTGGTGCACCAGTAGGAGATACCTTACTCACAACTATGTTTATGATAACGAGAAAAGAAAGAGAAAGTGTACAATGTCAAACAAATCGAGAAAAACCTATACCAAAAATTAGAGAATACTCACCCTAATTGGGGTAGCTCGATATGAAAATAAGTTGATAGTTATCATATGATAAAACTGTGATTTTTCTGACATGTCATGACCTTTTTAATAATTGATCTTGCCCTTGATATATGAAATAATTATACATGCCCATAATATTATGAAATTAATTAATAATGTCATACATACTATTGCTGCATCATTTCTATGTGCATATATAAAGTACATTCAAGTGGCCCAATATACTTTTGCTATAGCTTATACAGCTGAACATAACATGAAGACTGATATTATTGATGAATATGATTTACTGTTGAACCTATTGGGATATAATTCTCACTATATTTCCATGTTTTGTTCATATAATTTGATATGCAGATTTTCACCATGGCTATTGTTTTTGTGTGTGTGTTGGGTCGAACTTCCCTACCTTGGGCAATTTTTGATTATATGTGATATATCTGTTGTAGACATAACTGAGATTCTGGTGGAGGCAGCACCACTCGCACCGGTGTCCCTAAAAGTAGTCGACGTGGATGACTAGGACATAAATATAAGTGTTTGACCTTTTGTACGGGTGCTTTTGACTAACCACACCCAGGTGCTAATTGTATTTTTGATATGGTGTTTAGTGTCTTCCTATTTTTGATATGTTTCAAGTAACATGCGGATACCAACGATGTATGTATATGAACTCGCAATAGCATCAATGTTAATGGTAGACTTTAAATCTTAATTTTGCTTGACTAAATTAATCGAACATTATGAGATAAACAATTAGAAGTAAAGTGGTAGTGGCTTTATTAGTTAGTGAATCAATATACATACATATATATATATATAGTTAGTGAATCAATATACATACATATATATAAATATATACATATATATAAATATATATATATATATATATATATATATTTAGCCACTTGAATCATTTAATTTGGAGTCCATATGTGGTAGATATCATCCGATTAGTAAGCAACGGTCAGAAAAAGGTTCATCAGGCAAGAATATGTTAGGATAGCTTCTGTGCTTTAATTTTTGGGAAATATCTCTATGGAATTAAAATAAATGGTTAACATAATAATTATAGCTATGTGTGTCATGGATTTGTAGCCACTGGAATCATTCAATTTGGAGTCCATATGAGGTAGATAAGGTCTGATTAGTAAGCGAAGGTCAGAAAATTGTTCATCAGGGAAGAATATGTTAGGATAGCTTCTGTGTTTTAATTTCTGGGAATTACCTATAGGGAATTAAAATAAATGGTTAGCATTATAATTATAGCTATGTGTGCCATGGATTTTTCGCCACTGGAATCATTCAATTTGGAGTCCATATGAGTTAGATATGGTCTGATTAGTAGTCAAATGTCAGAAAATGGTTCATCAGGGAAGAATATGTCAGGATAGCTTCTGTATTTTAATTTCTGAGAATTATTTGTATGGAATTAAAATAATTGGTTAACATAAGAATTATAACTATTTGTGTCATGGATTTTTAGCCACTGGAATCATTCAATTTGGAGTCCATATGAGGAAGATATGAAGTTATTAGTAGTCAAAGGTCAGAAAATGGTTGATCAGGGAAGAATATGTTAGGATAGCTTCTGTATTTCAATTTATGGGAATTATTTGTATGGAATTAAAATAAATGGTTAACATAAGAATTATATCTATGTGTGTCATTGATTTGTAGCCACTGAAATCATTCCATTTGGAGTCCATATGTGGTAGATATAATCTGATTAGTAGTCAAAGGTCAGAAAATGGTTCATCAAGGAAGAATATGTTAGGACAGCTTCTGTTTTTTAATTTCTGGGAATTATCTGTATGGAATTAAAATAAATAGTTAGCATAAGAATTATAGTTATGTGTGTCATGGATTTTTAGCCACTGGAATCATTCAATTTGGGGTCCATATGTGGTAGATATGTTCTGATTAGGAGTCAAAGGTCAGAAAATGGTTCATCAGGGAAGAATATGTTAGGACAGCTTCTGTATTTTAATTTCTGGGAATTATCTGTATGGAATTATAATAAATGGTTAAAATAAGAATTATATCTATGTGTGTCATGGATTTTTAGCCACTGGAAGCATTCAATTTGGAGTCCATATGTGGTAGATATAATCCGATTAGTAAGAAAAGGTCAGAAAATGCTTCATTAGGAAAAAATATGTTAGGATAGCTTCTGTGTTTTAATTTCTGGGAATTATCTGTTGGGAATTAAAATAAATAGTTAACATAAGAATTATAGCTAATTGTGTCATAGATTTTTAGACACTGGAATCATTCAGTTTGTAGTCCATATGAGGTAGATATGGTCTGATTAGTAGTCAAAGGTCAGAAAATGGTTCATCAGGGAAGAATATGTTAGGACAGCTTCTGTATTTTAATTTTTGGGAATTATCTGTTTGGAAATAAAATAAATGGTTAACATAAGAATTATAGCTATGTGTGTCCTGGAGTTTTAGCCACTAGAATAATTCAATTTGGAGTCCATATGTGGTAGATATGGTCCGATTAGTAGTCAATGGTCAGAAAATGGTTCATCAGGGAAGAATATGTTAGGACAGCTTTTGTATTTTAATTTCTCCGAATTATCTGTATAGAATTAAAATAAATTGTTAACATAATAATTATAGCTATGTGTGTCATGGATTTGTATCCACTAGAATCATTCAATTTGGAGTCCATATGTGGTAGATATGGTCCGATTAGTAAGCAAAGGTCAGAAAATGGTTCATCAGGGAAGAATATGTTAGGATAGCTTCTGTTTTTTAATTTCTGGGAATTATCTATAGGGAATTAAAATAAATTTCTAACATAAGAATTATATCTATGTGTGTCATGGATTTTTATCCACTAGAATAATTCAATTTGGAGTCCATATGAGGTAGATATGGTCTGATTAGTAGTCAAAGGTCAGAAAATGGTTCATCAGGGAAGAATATGTTAGGACAGCTTCTGTATTTTAATTTCTGAGAATTTTCTGTATGAAATTAAAATAAATGGTTAACATAATAATTATATCTATGTGTGGCATGGATTTGTAGCCACTGGAATCATTCAATTTGGATTCCATATGTGGTAGATATGGTCCGATTAGTAAGAAAAGGTCAGAAAATGGTTCATCAGGGAAGAATATGTTAGGATAGCTTCTATATTTTAATTTCTAGGAATTATCTGTAGGTAATTAAAATAAATGGATAACATAAGAATTATAGCTATGTGTATCATGTAATTTTAGCCACTGGAATCATTCTATTTGGAGTCCATATGAGGTAGATATGGTCTGATTAGTAGTCAAAGGTCAGAAAATGGTTCATTAGGGAAGAATATGTTAGGACAGCTTCTGTATTTTAATTTCTAGGAATTATCTGTATGGAATTAAAATAACTGGTTAACATAAGAATTATAGTTATGTGTGTCATGGATTTTTACCAACTTGAATCATTCAATGTGGAGTCCATATGTGGTAGATATGGTCCGATTAGTAAGCGAAGGTCAGAAAATGGTTCATCTGGGAAGAAGATGTTAGGATAGCTTCTGTGTTTTAATTTTTGGGAATTATCTGTAGGGAATTAAAATAAGTGGTTAACATAAGAATTATAGCTATGTGTGTCATGGATTTTTAGCCACTAGAATTATTCAATTTGGAGTCAATATGAGGTAGATATGGTCCAATTAGTAGTCGAATGTCAAAAAATGGTTCATCAGGGAAGAATATGTTAGGACAGCTTCTGTATTTTAATTTCTGGAAATTTTCTGTTTAGAATTAAAATAAATGGTTAACACAAGAATTATATCTATGTGTGTCATGGATTTTTAGCCACTGGAATCATTCCATTTGGAGTCCATATGAGGAAGATATGAGGTTATTAGTAGTCAAAGGTCAGAAAATTGTTGATCAGAGAAGAATATGTTAGGATAGCTTCTGTATTTTAATTTCTGAGAAATATCTGTATGAAATTAAAATAAATAGTTAACATAAGAATTATAGATATGTGTGTCATGGATTTTTAGCCACTGGAATCACTCAAGTTGGAGTCCATATGAGGTAGATATGGTCCGATTAGTAGGTAGAGTTCAGAACCTATACGAGAAGAAATAACCTATAAATTTAGGCAGTAATATCACCTTGATTTCTTAATATTTCGCTACAATGTTCAACATAATAGTTTTAGATAATTGTTTTATCTTGAAATTGACACCAAGATCAACTACATCAGAGTTAAATTGAGGGAGTTATGCTCTGATTAGCAAGAGAAGGTTAGATAGGATGAAAATCTGCATCAAGAAAATAAACAAATAAAATTTGTATTTAAAAAAGAAGATGAATCTTAATAAATGACTAGTATAGCCATACCCATTGCTATTGTATGAACTTCTTACCTTCTTAAGTGTGAAATTTTGACATGGAAATATTTTATAAAGTGATATTTGAAATGGTTATGTTCATAGTATGATTACCAATGATTTTTGGTAATAATTATATTTTGATGAACATACTTGTTATTGAAAGAATATCTTTGGCGATCATTGTGAAAAGAAAAGAATTGAGCACGGTCACATGGAAATCCGTGTGGTGCACCAATAGGGGACGCCCTACCAACGGTTATGATCATGTTAATGAGAAAAGAAAGAGAAAGTGGGCCATGTCGGACGGAGGGAGAAAAGCCCGTACCAGAGAGTAGAAAATACTCACCCTGACCGGGGTAGCTTGATATGAGAATAAATTGATAGTCATCATATGATATTCTAAAAATAGTTAATCCTGTCATACATATCATTATTGTATGATTCTTATGTGCATAGATATAATGTATTCATGTGACCAATGATATTTTCTGTAGTTTATATAGCTGAACATGACGTGATGAGCTATATTGATGATGATTTATTGTTGAACTTACTGGGATTTAATTCTCACTATATTTCCATATCTTGTTCAGAAAATTAGTTATGCAGATTTTTCTATAGCTCTGGCTTTTAGTGCATGTTGGATCGAGTACTTTATGTTGGGCAAATCCTAGAAGCAAATAAAATGTTTGTGGTCGAGTTGGCTTAGATCCCGGTGAAGGTGCAACCATCCGCACCTGTATCTCCGAAATTGGTCAACCAGAATAAATAAGATGTAGATTTTTATGTGTTTGATATGTTGTACGTATGTTTTGATTAATGACATGTATGTGAACTCTGTATTGTATAAATTAAATAAATGTTATATTGAGTTAAGTTGTAACTAGGTAATAACTTCATGGTATTTTTGAAAAATAAAAAAAAATTTGATACTTAAATGGAGTTGTTACATAATTGGTATCAGAGGAGGTCGATCCTAGATGGCCAGTGGGTGGTTGGTTATCTGAATCGATCTTATAGTATCTTGAGTATGTTGTGGTAGTGCTGTGTAGGGGATCAGTGATTTCATATAGGTAGGAAATTACTAGTGTTTCCTATCTATATGCCGAGGTGGTGTTATGACTGCTGTTAAATTTTTTTAAAACTAACTATTGGGCTTGTTCACCTCAATAGCAGCATATTTTTGCCACAGTAGGAAATGGCACCACCAAGGAGGAATTCGATAAACAATGAAGAGGAAACCCTACACAACCTTGCCATGGCAATTTGAGAATTCGATATTGATTTACTCCTTAGAACCCAACTAGTATCTATATCCCTATATAGAATGATATCGATTGAATTTAAAAAAAAATTAGTTACAAGACTTGTTAGACAAGGGATTTAAATGCCCTAGTACTTTTATTTGGAGTGCTCTAGTTCTATCTGTGAAAAAGAAAGATAGATCACTATGACTATGCATAGATTATAGACAGTTGAATAAGGTGACAATGTAGAATAGAAACTCATTAGCTCGTATAGATTACCTGTTTGACTAGTTATAAGGTGTTCAATATTTTTTCACAAATAGATTTGGGATATGAGTAACATTAATTAAGGATAAGAGAAGAGGATGTAGGACTTATTATGGGCATTATGAGTTCTTGGTGATGCATTTAAATTGACAAATCTTTAGTTGCATTCATAGACTTAATTCTTCCCTAATTGTTTTTCCTATGATGTTTGATGTAACAACTCCATTCTTTTACATGTATATATATATATATATATATATATATATATTTAAAATCTCAAGAAGTCATTACCTCTTTACTTATAATTACTTAACTCAAAATAACATTCAATTAATTTAACCAAGCATGATCAAGGTTTAAGATTTACAATTCTAAGTTCACATACACATCATTAATCAAAACATATGTACAAAAATCAAACACATAAATATCTACATCTTATTGATTCATGTTGACCAATTCTGGAGATATGGGTGCGTGTAACAACTCCATTTAAGTAACAATATTTTTTAAAAAAAACCATGAAGTTATTACCTTGTTAGAACTTAACTCAAAATAAAATTTATTTAATTTATACAATACAGAATTTACATACATATCATTAATCAATAACATCCGTATAAAAGTCTAACACAGATATAATTACATCTTATTCATCCCTGTTGACAAGTTCTGGAGATACGGGTGCGGGTGGTTGCACCTTCATCGTTATCTTAGTCAACTCGACTATAGACACCATATATATTACTGGGATCAGCTCAAAATAGAGTAACTCGATCCAACATACGCTAAAAGTCAGTGCCATAGAGAAAAATCTACATAATTATTTTTCTGAACATGACATGGAAATATAGTGAGAATTAAATCCCTGTAAGTTCAATAATAATTCATTATCAATAAAGCTCATCACGTCATGTTCATCTGTATAAACTACAGCAAATATCGTAGGTAATCATGCCATGAACATAGCCATTTCAAATATCACTTTATAAAATATTTCCATGTCAAAATTTCACAATTAAGATGGTAAGAAGTTCATACAATGGCAATGGCTACGACATATACTAGTCATTTATTATTTTCATCTATAAGATTCTTCTTCTTTTTTAAATATTAATTTTATTTCTTTATTTTCTTGATGCAGGATTTCATCCTATCTAACGTTCTCTTACTAATCAGCGCATAACTCCCGCAATTTAACTCCGATGTAGGTGATCTTGGTTTCAATTTAAAGATAAAACAATTATCCAAAACTATTATGTCAAACAGTTTAGAAAAATATTAAGAAATCAAGGTGATATTACTCCTGCAAAGTACATGTTATTTCTTCTTGGGTAGGTTCTGACCTCTACCTACTAATCTATCCATATCTCCCTTATACGAATTCCAAATTAAGTGATTCTAGTGGCTAAAAATTTGTGACATATATAGCAATAATTTTTATGTTAATAATTTATTTTAATTCACTACAGAATGTTCCCAAAAATTAAAACACAAAAGCTATCCTAAAATATTCTTCCCTAATTAACCAATTTCTGACCACTGCATACTAATCAGACCATATCTGCCTTATACGGACTCTAAATTGAGTGATTCCAGTCGCTAAAAATCCATAATACACATATCTATAATTATTATGTTAACCATTTATTTCAATTCCCTACAGAATGTTCCCAGAAATTAAAACACATAAGTTATCCCTACATATTTTTCCCTGATTAACCATTTTCTGACTACTTCTTACTAATCGGAACATATCTACCTCATACAGACTCCAAATTGAGTGATTCTAGTGGTTAAATATCCGTGAGATATGGATCTACATTTTTCATGTTAACCATTTCTTTAAATTCTTTACTGATTGTTCCCAGAATTTTAAAAATAGAAGCTTAAAATTTTGCCACCCATAGCCATACCTATGCAGAACTATCTACACCAGCCTAAGTATTCAAACATACATATTATGTAACATGATATAGCAACATCCATCTCCAATCATCAAAGATTTAAGATTAAAATCTCATATAAATATTACAAGTTTCAAAACTTTTCTTCAAAAAGAAATATTGTTAAACTTACCTTGAGCACTTCGTCCTCTAGACTTATCCTTCCTCTTTCTTCCTTTCTTCCACTCCTTTCCTCACTCTACGTTGCTTCTATTTTTCCTCTCCCTCACTTGGATGAAAATTATAATGTTGTAAGGGTAGGTTTTGCTTAAATAGACTTGGTTGAATTTTTGAAAAACAGACAACTCATGTTCTTTTCTTCTTCTTCCTTAGTCAAGATATGCATAGGAAAATGAGATTTGTATTTTGAAAATTATGATAATATGTTCTTAAGATAAGGGACAAGGTCCCTTTGATTTAGGGATTCATTTCCTTTTTCTTTTGTCTTAATCAATTATGATAGGTTTGCCTTTTTAGGTGGCAAATTTCTAGCCCTTGAATCTCCATTATTTGGTTGAAATTATTTGTGTGGGATATGAATGTTTTGTCCTAATGTCATGTATTATCATACCACTTGCTAAAATTATAAGTGTAGAATATAAATGTTTTGTCCTAAAGCCTTGTATTATCATACCACTTGCTAAATTTTTGTCTTATAGCCATGTAACCTAATCTTTATTATATTATCACATGATTTATTTTATTTTATTTTTCCTCTTGGATTTGGTCTTATTCCTATCCATTTCCTTTGCTTTGGATAAAATTCTACCTTTCTTGGAGGGCTTGGAAACATTTTCATAATTTTTGGGCTATCGGTCCAATTTTTATATCCTAGTCCAAGTCTATGCTTTATTTCTTGTTTAGGTTATCCAATGGACTTGCTAGAAACTTATGTGAAGTTGAAAAAACTCTATATGAAGTGTCCATAGGTGAAAGCCCAATGTATGGGTGAATATGTTAAACTTAATAACTTTAGTTCTTGAATTAGAAAAAATTACCCTAATCCAATATTTTCTTCAAAATTTTAAGACCTTTACTTGTTTTCAAAAATTTATCTTCCTTACCCAAGAATTTCACATTTCTTTAGTATATTATTTCTAATTTTTCCTCTTAGGTTTTCTCTCTTTACCTATTCCATTAATGTTAGAACATTTCTATGCATACACGTAAGGTGAGGAATTTCTAAGGATTATATTTCCTTAGATATCCAAAAATTGTCTAATAAATTTTTATTTCCTTAATTAAATATTTATGTACCTTAAAAAGAAACAAAATTAGGGATGTTACAGTGCCAATGGTTGCACTTTCATCGGGATCTTAGCGAACTTGATCACAAATATCTTATTAATTTTTGGGATCTACCCAACATACAGTACCTTGATCCAACGTGCACTAAAAGTCAGAGCCATAGAAAAATATGCATAACTAGTTTTCTGAACATGACATGGAAATATAGTGAGAATTAAATCCCAGTAGGTTCAATATAAATCATAATCATCATCAATAATGCTTGTCATGTCATGTTCATCTGTATAAGCTACAATAATTATTTTAGGTAACATGAATGCACTTATCAATGAACAAGAAAATCATATAGTAATGAAATGTATGGCATGAATAACTATTTTAAGAATATCATATTATGGCTATCAAATTATTTTCATATCAAGCTATCTCGGTCATGGTGAGTACTTTTTACTCTTTGGAACAGGCTTTTCTTACTCTGTCCGACATGGCACACTTTCTCTTTCTTTTCTCATTAACATAATCATAGTCATTGGTAGGGCGTCCCTTACTGGTGCACCATATGGACTACCATGTGACTGTACCCATTTCTTTTCTTTCTTTTCACATTAATAGCCAAAAGTATGATTTCAATAACATTATACTCACATGCCATAATTTTTTATCAAAATATAATCAATAACAAAAATCATTGGTAATCATGCCATGAACATAATTGTTTCAAATATCACTTTATAAAATATTTTCATGTCAAAATTACACAGTTAAGATAGTAAGGAGTTCATGCAATGGTAATGGCTATGGCATACACTAGTCATTTATTATTTTCATTTATAAGATTCTTCTTCTTTTTTAAATATTATTTTCCTCTCTCACTAAATAGAGTATAACACCCTTATTTTAAATCTGATTGAGGAGATCTTGGTGTCAATTGAAAGATACGACAATCTTCTAAAACCCTTATGTTGAACATTTTAGTGAAATCTTAAGTAATCATGGTGTTACTACTCCATTAAATTCAATGTTATTTCTTCTCAGGTAGGTTCAGACCTCTACTTATTAATATACTCATATCTCTTTCATACAAACTCCAATTGAGCTAATACCAAAGCCTACAAAAAGCTAAGACAATTATATACAACGTTGATGTTTATTATTTCTTCAGATTCCTTACTAATGACTCCCAGAAAATAGAAAACAAAAATGCTTACATTTACCACCCTGTATTCTAGACTGATTTTGACCGTTACTAATTAATCAACCATATCTCCCTCATATGGACTCCAAATTAAGTGATTTCAGAGTCTATAGATCTATGATACATATCTCTATATTTATTATGTTAAAAATTGCCTTTAATTTTCTACAGATGTTGCCCATAAAATAAAACATTGAAGCATATTTAATAGATTCTTCCCTGGTTAGCTAGTTTCTAACCTCTGCTTACTAATCTGATCATATCTCCCTCATAATGATTCCAATTTGAATGATTCCAGTGGATAAAAATTTGTGAGACATATATCTATATTTATCATATTAAGTATTTCTTTTAATTCCTTACATATTTATTACAGAAATTCAAACACAAAAGCAAACTTAACAAATTCTTCCCTGGTTAACCATTTTCTGACCAATGCTTACAAATCGACAATATATCCCTCATTTGGACTACAAATTAAGTGATTTTAGTGGATAAAAATCCATGAGACATAACATTTTTCATGTTAACCATTTCTTTTAATTCCTAACCAATTCTTCCCAAAATTTCAAAAATAGAAACTTCCCTGGTTACTCTGAAATCCAGTTTCCTAACCAAACCTTTCCTAAAGTTTTAGTTCATCTTTATATTACATCATCTTCCATTTTCTTCCAAATTTACATATAATCATATTCCATCAATTTTTTACCACATTCAAATATACAAAATAGCAGCATAAAAATGATAAAATTTTACCACCCATAGGCATACCTTTGCAGAACTTTCCACACCAACCAAAATGTTCAAAATATCAATCATATGCAAAATAACATCTAACATGATATAGCAACATCCACGATAAATCATCAAAGTAGCAAATATTGTAAATTTCATCAAATTTATAAAATCAAAATCCCATATAAATGTTACAAATTTCAAAACTTTTCTTCAAAAAGAGATATTGTTAAACTGACCTAAAGATCTCCCTAGCTCACGTAGTGAATTATTTTTCTTGTTTCCTCTTGAAAGAAGTAGTGTAACATCCTAAGCTCTTAATAAAGTTAGATAAATTTAAGGATGAGTAGAAAATACATATGACAAGTGATTAAGATACTTAGTTATATGATTTTAAGGCAAGCATAAAATAGGTAACATAGTTAATGTAAATATAAAAAAATTCATAGGATTATAATGGATGGAGAGAGGACACAAATACATTTTTTTTTTAGATATTACTAGTCTAGGATTAGTGATCAATTAAGATATACATGAACAAGGATTAAAATGTATAGTTGATGATAGTAAAAATCTTTATAAAATGTAGAATCATTTCATGGTTAGAAATAATATAAATAAAATATTTTTGGATCATAAATTAGAGGAACATGATACAAATATATTCCTTAAGATGCTACTAATTTAGGATTAGGAAAATAATAAGGAAGGAAAAAGCATTATGTGATACTATATAAATATATATATACATATTTATTCTCACCTCCACCATACACATTATTATATATATATTTGCACATGCAAAAGGAGGAGATTTACGTAGGTATATATATATATATATATATGCATTTATCCCATTTACACCATGCATAATAGCCACCCATGCATGTACGTAAAGGTGAAACAAAAAGCCAGCAGCCTTGGTGAGTTAAATATACACATGCATGCAGGGAATATAAGCTGAAACATGCAATTAACCTTGCTCCACATTCAGCATAAAAACGTCTCATGTTTTCTCCTAAACCAAGCAGTAAAAACACACCCACTCTTGCTCCACCCAGCCAGCAGAAACCTGCCCTACACAGCAGAAGAATAACCACCCATCTGCTCTAAGAGACCAGCAGAAACATGGCCTACAAGACAGCATTTCACGCCACCCATGATCCCACATGCAACCAGGAAAAACATCCAGCTGGAACATGCCCCACATCCAGCATGTTCAGCGCCAAATTCAGCAAGTAGAAAACATCCCACTTGACAACATCTCCACACCCATATGTGCTCCATAAACCCAGCAGAAACCCATGCCTCCACATGTGCAAACTCACGCTCCATCTCTGCCCAAGAAAACTACAGCTCACACTCACACTCATACAACCAGAAAAACTCTTCTTTTGATCTGTCATACACCCACTCTCTCACTGACCACAATACACTAGAGCTACCCATGCACACACTCACTTGGAGAGTAGCAGAAAACCATTCCCTCCCTTGCTGAATCCAGAGGATTCCAGCGCCCAGCAACCAGACTCCATATTGCTTTCACGCCAGCAGGAGAAAAGAGAGAGAAGAGCTCCAAAACAAAAACTGAAGAGGAAGAGGAAGGAAGGGGGAGAGAGTAGCCAGCAGGGAGAAGAAGGTTGAGAGAGAGGGAAGCTGCAATTTGAGAGCCATAGGAGTAGGTCTACATAAGGTAAGTCTGCCTTCTTCTAAAAATCCAATTTTGAGTTTATTAGGTCAATTTTCGGGCCTGCATGTAGGACTCTCTGTCGAGAATATGAAAATGTGTTCAACATAGAAGTTGTAGCCCTATGTCTTAGCTTTCCATAGGATTTGGAATCACCTAAATCTGACGTAATATGAGGGAGATATAGGCCACGAAGTGATGAGAGGTCAGAATCGGGTTTAGAGTCCAGGCTGGTGAAGAATAGCTTCGGTTTTCAAATTTCTGGGACTAATAAATAAGGAATATGAAGTAGTGGTGAACATAAAAGTTGTAGATAAATGTCTCACGGTCACATAGCCACTGGAATCACAAATTTTGGAGTCCATATGAGTGAGTTATGGTCTGATTAGTGAGCAAAGGTCAGAGAGCATAGAAGAGTTAGGTTGAGAAAATAGAAATCTTTTTGTACCCGAAAATAGTGGCTTATTAAATTGGGTAAATGACCTTTAAATTATCTTATTTTTTGTGAGAATAGTCTTAAAACATGAATAATCAATTCTGGAAAGTTTCATAATTTTTGAAAACCTACAACTAGGTCGTTTACAACTAATATAGTGTTGAGGATAATTTGCTGGACAGCTTAGACTGTTGATGGAAAGACAAAATATTGAAGGGGTTAGATGTTGAATATTTGTATAATAATTTTAGGACATGTTAAAGGAATACCAATTAATCATTATACCAAATTGTAGAAAATTCTGGGCAGTTTAAAGTACATAATAAAATGTATAAATTTGGTAGTCTGAAAATGAGGCAGAACAGGCCATAACCGGGGACAGTCTTAAAACGTGGGATATTTGAGGGGTCAAACGAATTCGTTTTTATTTGAAATTTTTATGGTGATTATATAACATATCTATAATGCTTCATATAAAAGATCATGAATTTTGAAGTAGTTTTACTAATCCAAATGGATGTAAAACCGAATTGAAATGAAACTGAAACTAAATTGTACTGTCCTGGGTATGGAGGTAGTTTTTGGGGTTGAATGGAATATTTAAGGGCTGAGAGAATGTAGAAATAAAATAGATATATAAAGGTTCCTCCATACAAAATTGTAGAATTTTTAGAGGACTTTTGTCATATTTAATAATAACCCCAAAGCTAAGCAAAATCATAATTTTATTTGGAGGAGCAGAAGCTCTTAAACTAGGTATTTATGGCTTTAGGACCTAATGTGCATGCATTAACCAAGAATTCTTGTATGTTTTAGTTTGAGTTGCTGGTAGTAACCTTGGCAGCCTTGGAAAGGAATTGATTGTGCTGGAATTGAGGTAGCTAGCATTTCCTTAAAACACTCTTTATGCTTATGAATTTGAAATTATGAATTTTCACTGATTGCTTGACTTTGATGCTATGATGAATGTTGGTCTAAAGTTATGTTATGTATGCATACTCGGGAATTAAGGGGGTGCACAAAAGGGTGCCAAGTAAGCCCCATTTCCCTCACGATTGGCCAATAATAGGAGATGCATAGCCCTTTGCAGGTATGGCCGTATTTACTGCATTGGGTAAGTAGACCATGATGTTATGGGTCCATGTGACCAAGATGCCGTATGATAATGCCGTATGATGAATGTATGGTCAGTGCTTATGTTTCAGTGAAATAAATTGAGATGTTTTAAGGAATGGAATGTGCACTATTTTTCTAAAAACTTTGCTAGCTATTGAGATTGTCATCTCACTTTTTATATCCACATAATCACATTCCAGGTACTCCAGCCAGAAGTGAGCAACAGGGGTCTCAGGGTTGACTCATATGTTCACGGTTGTAATTGCTTTGGTTGTGTAATATTTATGTGGGACAGCTTAATTAAGTGCCAAGTTCTTATTTGACAATGTATAATGTGATGGAATGTAAACTATGGACTGTACTCCTTTCCTTCATGGCATGAGATCCTTTATGTTGTAAGTATTACATAGCATGCTTAAGTACTTGCCTAGATGGAATTGAATTTTGAAAGTGCTTAGGATAGCCTGAAGCACATTTATGCTTATGCAAGAAGGATTACAAATGATATAAATGAATAGGTAAAATTATGGGCTAGTTAGACAATGTCAAAAAAAAAAAATTTATAAATAATAAGGAACATTCTACAATTTAGATATAAGAAAATGAGGCTAGAATTTAGGTGTTACATTTGTTGGTATCAGAGCAATAGTTCAGGGAATTATTTATGTGTTTGGAATTATTCTAGGATATTTTAAATTGAATTAGAGTTGAATTATGGTGAAATTGGCTTTGTTTTAGGGGTTGTTAAATCAAGTAGACATAGTTTATGGACGTGTGACTAATTATATGGAAAATGTTTGTATATAAATGTGCACACAGGGAAATGGCAGATAAAAGAACCCAGACTGAGACCTTAAAAGAAATATCTGAGAATATGGAAGCCTTAGCTGCCAGGCTTGATGGGCAAGCTGCAGCCCAGGGCGCCACAGCACAAATTCTTCAACAAGTTCAAGAGGCCCTTAGACAAGTGCCGCAAGGAAACAATCCTGATTGTGCTGGAGAGGAAAATAGGCCAAGCCAAATGAATAAACTCTTAGCCCAATTTAGGAAGGCCAACCCTCCTCAATTTCTGGGAGAGTATGATCCAGTGATTGCAGAACGATGGATCATGCAACTGGAGAAAATTTTTGGAGTTTTAGAATGCAACACAGAGCAGAAAGTTTCCTTAGCCACTTACATGTTAGAAGGTGAGGCAGAGCATTGGTGGAAAAGTATGCAAAGACTTTGGCAGACTAATGATACTTCAATTACCTGGGATAATTTTAAAGAAACATTTTATGATAAATATTTCCCAGATAATGTGAAGAATCAAAAAGAGGCTGAATTCATACAATTAAAGCAAGGAAACATGACTATACCTCAATATGAGGCTAAGTATGAAGAGCTCTTTAAATTTTCCACTTACTTGAAGCATACTCATGATGATGCATGGAAGGCGGCAAATTTTGAGCGAGGATTAAAACCTGAGATCAGAGAAAGAGTGGCTACCCTGGAGATACAAAATTTTGCTAAGCTAGCAAGTAAATGTAGAATAGCAGAAGAGGCTCTGATGAGTGTCAGGGCTGAGAAAAGATTGAGAGACAGTGAGCCCTCTGGAGGAAGAGGGAAACCCTGGAACAAAAAGTTTAAGGGGAATAATTCTCAGGGTAGGAGAATGCCGACCCGTAGTGGCCAAACCTCCAGCCAGCCTGCTTGTAATAAATGTGGGAAGAACCATGGAGATAGACCCTGTTTAGCTGGTCAAAATGTCTGCTTCAATTGTGGAAAACCCGGCCACTACTCCAGGGATTGTCGAGCAAAGAGAGGATTAGTTCCTGATGGCAGACCACAAAATCAGGGACGGGTGTTTGCTCTTTCCCAGCAGGAGGCTAGCCAGTCTCCAAACTTGATCAGAGGTACGTTAATGATCCGAAACTTACTTGTAGATGCATTGTTTGATTCTGGTGCTACACATTCTTTTATATCATATGATTGTGCTAAGAGTCTGGGTTTGACTGTGGATACCTTGCCATATAGTCTTCTATTTCCACACCTACTGGGATTCGTGTCATAACTTCTGATGCTTGTATCAATTGTGTTGTACAATTTGATCATAGATATACCACTTTGGATCTTGTATGCCTATCTTTGATTGATATTGATGTTATTCTTGGAATGGATTGGTTGTCGGCTAATAATGCAATTCTTGATTGTTCTAGAAAATCTATTTCCTTACCTGTTTGTGGTTCTACATCTAAACACTCCACTGAAACTTCTTACCTATCCACCACCCAGGCTGAGAGATACCTTAAGAAGGGTTGTCAAGGGTTCCTAGTCTTCTTTTCTTTGCAAGCAGAAGTAGAAGGTGGTATAGAAAACATACCTGTTGTTAGGGATTACCCAGAAGTATTCCCTAAGGAGTTTAGCAGTCTCCCTCCTGATAGAGAAGTTGAGTTCTCCATTGACTTGATGCCTGGTGCAGGTCCCATATCTAAGGCTCCTTATAGGATGGCTCCTGTAGAGCTAGCAGAGCTTAAGAAACAGATAGAGGAACTTTTAGAGAAAGGGTTCATCAGACCTAGTGTATCCCCTTGGGGTGCACCAGTCTTGTTTGTCAAAAAGAAAGATGGAAGCCTTAGGTTGTGTATAGATTATAGGCAGTTAAACAAAGTGACCATCAAGAATAAATATCCACTGCCTAGGATAGATGACCTCCTGGATCAATTAGCTGAAGCATCAGTCTTCTCTAAGATAGATCTAAGGTCAGGTTACCATCAGTTGAGAATTAAGGTCGAAGATGTCCCAAAGACAGCTTTCCGAACCCGTTACGGACATTATGAGTTCCTAGTCATGCCTTTTGGGTTAACCAATGCCCCAGCCATTTTCATGGATTATATGAACAGGGTTTTTAGGCCATATCTAGATAAGTTTGTTGTGGTTTTCATAGATGACATCTTAATTTACTCTAAGAGCCCTGAAGAACATGAGAATCACCTTCGAATAGTGTTGCAAACCCTGAAGGATAGGAAATTGTATGCCAAGCTTAGTAAGTGTGAATTTTGGCTGACAGAGGTGAGATTTTTAGGGCATGTTGTCTCCAAGGAAGGGATAGCAGTGGACCCTAGTAAAGTGGAAGCAGTGGTCAACTGGGAAAGACCAAAGACAGTCACTGAAATACAGAGCTTTCTAGGCTTAGCAGGATATTATAGGAGATTTATCAAGGGATTCTCTCAGATAGCCATGCCCCTTACTAGGTTAACTAGGAAAGATCAACCTTTTGTATGGGATGGTCGATGTGAGAGTAGTTTCCAAGAATTGAAAGCTAGGCTAACCTCTGCCCCAGTACTAGTGATACCTAACCCTAGTGAACTCCTTACAATATATAGTGATGCATCTAAGAAAGGTTTAGGTTGTGTTTTAATGCAGCAGGGTAGAGTAATGGCTTATGCTTCTCGACAGCTCAGACCTCATGAGGAGAACTACCCCACACATGATCTTGAACTAGCAGCTGTAGTGTTTGCCCTTAAGATTTGGAGACATCATTTGTATGGTGTCAAGTTTGAAGTTTTTAGTGATCACAAGAGTCTTAAGTACCTTTTTGATAAGAAGGAGTTAAATATGAGGCAGAGAAGGTGGATGGAATTCCTAAAAGATTATGACTTCACCCTTAATTACCATCCGGGCAAGGCAAACGTGGTTGCTGATGCTCTGAGTAGGAAATCCCTCCATATGGCATCATTGATGCTTAAGGAGCAGGAACTAATTGAGGGCATGAGAGATTTGAATCTCTCCATTTCTCCACAGCCTAGTAGCCTCCTTATGAGTGAATTGAGGATTCATAATGATCTTAGGGATAGAATTAAAGATGCTCAAGTTTCTGATCAATACTTGAAGGACATTAGAGAACAGATATCCCTGGGCAAGTCCACAGAATTTCACATTGCTGAGGATGGGGTTATCAAGTTAGGAGAGCGGTTGTGTGTACCTGAGGTGAAGGAATTGAGAGATAGTATCCTAGTTGAAGCTCATAAGAGTAGGTATACCCTACATCCTGGAGCCACTAAGATGTATCAAGACTTAAAGAGGAGTTTCTGGTGGCGTGGGATGAAAATGGACATAACTCGTTATGTGTCTAAGTGCTTAGTGTGTCAAAGAGTCAAGGTAGAACACCAAAAGCCTGGTGGGTTACTTCAACCCTTAGATATTCCTGAGTGGAAATGGGATAGCATCTCTATGGATTTTGTCATGGGTTTGCCTAGGACATCATCGGGCTATGATGCAATTTGGGTAAACGTGGATAGACTAACCAAGTCTGCCCACTTCTTAGCCATTAAGTCTACCTATTCTCTGGACAAGTTGGCACAGGTGTATGTTCATGAAATTGTTAGACTCCATGGGATACCTACCAGTATCGTTTCTGATCGAGATCCCAGGTTTACTTCTAGATTTTGGAGATCCTTGCAAGATGCCCTAGGTACTAAACTTAGGTTTAGCACAGCCTACCATCCACAAACTGACAGGCAGACAGAGAGAACAATTCAGACTCTAGAAGGTATGCTTAGGGCTTGTGTGCTAGAAATGAAAGGAAACTGGGATGTGTATCTACCTTTAGCTGAATTTGCCTATAATAATAGTTACCATTCCAGTATCCAGATGGCTCCCTTTGAAGCTTTGTATGGAAGAAAGTGTAGGTCACCTCTTTGTTGGGTAGAGCTAGGGGAGAGGAGTCTATTGGGCCCTGATTTGGTTGACCAAACCACAAGGCACATTGAACTTATCAGAGAGAAACTGCTAACGGCCCAGAGTAGACAAAAGAGCTATGCAGATAAAAGAAGAAGGCCCCTAGAATTTGAAACAGGCGACCATGTTTTTCTTAAGGTAACTCCATTCACGGGGGTGGGGAGGTCTTTGAAAACCAAAAAGCTCAGTCCCAAATACATCGGTCCTTTCCAAATTCTTGATCAGATCGGATCAGTAGCTTATAAACTGGCACTTCCTCCAAACCTTTCTCAGATTCATGATGTATTTCATGTTTCCCAGCTCAAAAAGTATAACCCAGACCCTTCACATGTCATAGAGCACGAATCAATGCATTTACAAGACAATCTATCATACATTGTAAGGCCAGATCGGATCATTGATGTTAAGACTAAACAACTGAGGAATAAGAACATCCCTCTGGTTAAAGTGGTCTGGAAGGGACTATCCTTGGAGGAAGCAACTTGGGAGACTGAAGAAGAGATGAAGAAGACGTATCCACATCTATTTGAATAAGGTATGTTAAATTTTGTGGACAAAATTTTTTTTAAGGGGGAAAGAAATGTAACATTCTAAACTCTTAATAAAGTTAGATAAATTTAAGGATGAGTAGAAAATACATATGACAAGTGATTAAGATACTTAGTTATATGATTTTAAGGCAAGCATAAAATAGGTAACATAGTTAATGTAAATAAAAAAAAATTCATAGGATTATAATGGATGGAGAGAGGACACAAATACATTTTCTTTTTAGATATTACTAGTTTAGGATTAGTGATCAATTAAGATATACATGAACAAGGATTAAAATGTATAGTTGATGATAGTAAAAATCTTTATAAAATGTAGAATCATTTCATGGTTAGAAATAATATAAATAAAATAATTTTGAATCATAAATTAGAGGAACATGATACAAATATATTCCTTAAGATGCTACTAATTTAGGATTAGGAAAATAATAAGGAAGGAAAAAGCATTATGTGATACTATATAAATATATATATACATATTTATTCTCACCTCCACCATACACATTATTATATATATATTTGCACATGCAAAAGGAGGAGATTTACGTAGGTATATATATATATATATGCATTTATCCCATTTACACCATGCATAATAGCCACCAATGCATGTACGTAAAGGTGAAACAAAAAGCCAGCAGCCTTGGTGAGTTAAATATACACATGCATGCAGGGAATATAAGCTGAAACATGCAATTAACCTTGCTCCACATTCAGCATAAAAACGTCTCATGTTTTCTCCTAAACCAAGCAGTAAAAACACACCCACTCTTGCTCCACCCAGCCAGCAGAAACCTGCCCTACACAGCAGAAGAATAACCACCCATCTGCTCTAAGAGACCAGCAGAAACATGGCCTACAAGACAGCATTTCACGCCACCCATGATCCCACATGCAACCAGGAAAAACATCCAGCTGGAACATGCCCCACATCCAGCATGTTCAGCGCCAAATTCAGCAAGTAGAAAACATCCCACTTGACAACATCTCCACACCCATATGTGCTCCATAAACCCAGCAGAAACCCATGCCTCCACATGTGCAAACTCACGCTCCATCTCTGCCCAAGAAAACTACAGCTCACACTCACACTCATACAACCAGAAAAACTCTTCTTTTGATCTGTCATACACCCACTCTCTCACTGACCACAATACACTAGAGCTACCCATGCACACACTCACTTGGAGAGTAGCAGAAAACCGTTCCCTCCCTTGCTGAATCCAGAGGATTCCAGCGCCCAGCAACCAGACTCCATATTGCTTTCACGCCAACAGGAGAAAAGAGAGAGAAGAGCTCCAAAACAAAAACTGAAGAGGAAGAGGAAGGAAGGGGGAGAGAGTAGCCAGCAAGGAGAAGAAGGTTGAGAGAGAGGGAAGCTGCAATTTGAGAGCCATAGGAGTAGGTCTACATAAGGTAAGTCTGCCTTCTTCTAAAAATCCGATTTTGAGTTTATTAGGTCAATTTTCGGGCCTGCATGTAGGACTCTCTGTCGAGAATATGGAAATTTGTTCAACATAGAAGTTGTAGCCCTATGTCTTAGATTTCCATAGGATTTGGAATCACCTAAATCGGACGTAAAATGAGGGAGATATAGCCACGAAGTGATGAGAGGTCAGAATCGGGTTTAGAGTCCAGGCTGGTGAAGAATAGCTTCGGTTTTCAAATTTCTGGGACTAATACATAAGGAATATGAAGTCGTGGTTAACATGAACGTTGTAGATAAATGTCTCATGGTCACATAGCCACTGGAATCACAAATTTGGGAGTCCATATGAGTGAGTTATGTTCTGATTAGTGAGCAAAGGTCAGAGAGCATAGAAGAGTTAGGTTGAGAAAATAGAAATCTTTTTGTACCCGAAAATAGTGGCTTATTAAATTGGGTAAATGACCTTTAAATTATCTTATTTTTTGTGAGAATAGTCTTAAAACATGAATAATCAATTCTGGAAAGTTTCATAATTTTTGAAAACCTACAACTAGGTCGTTTACAACTAATATAGTGTTGAGGATAATTTGTGGGGCAGCTTAGACTGTTGATGGAAAGACAAAATATTGAAGGGGTTAGATGTTGAATTTTTGTATAATAATTTTAGGACATATTAAAGGAATACCAATTAATCATTATACCCAATTTTAGAAAATTCTGGGCAGTTTAAAGTACATAATAAAATGTATAAATTTGGTAGTCTGAAAATGAGGCAGAACAGGCCATAACCGGGGACAGTCTTAAAACGTGGGATATTTGAGTGGTCAAAAGAATTCATTTTTATTTGAAATTTTTATGGTGATTATATAACATGTCTATAATGCTTCATATAAAAGATCATGAATTTTGAAGTAGTTTTACTAATCCAAATGGATGTAAAACCGAATAGAAATGAAACTGAAACTAAATTGTACTGTCCTGGGTATGGAGGTAGTTTTTGGGGTTGAATGGAATATTTAAGGGCTGAGAGAATGTAGAAATAAAATATACATATAAAGGTTCCTCCATACAAAATTGTAGAATTTTTAGAGGACTTTTGTCATATTTAATAATAACCCCAAATCTAAGCAAAATCATAGTTTTATTTGGAGGAGCAGAAGCTCTTAAACTAGGTATTTATGGCTTTAGGACCTAATGTGCATGCATTAACCAATAATTCTTGTATGTTTTAGTTTGAGTTGCTGGTAGTAACCTTGGCAGCCTTGGAAAGGAATTGATTGTGCTGGAATTGAGGTAGCTAGCCTTTCCTTAAAACACTCTTTATGCTTATGAATTTGAAATTATGAATTTTCACTGATTGCCTGACTTTGATGCTATGATGAATGTTGGTCTAAAGTTATGTTATGTATGCATACTCGGGAATTAAGGGGGTGCACAAAAGGATGCCAAGTAAGCCCCATTTCCCTCACGATTGGCCAATAATAGGAGATGCATAGCCCTTTGCAGGTATGGCCGTATTTACTGCATTGGGTAAGTAGACCATGATGTTATGGGTCCATGTGACCAAGATGCCGTATGATAATGCCGTATGATGAATGTATGGTCAGTGCTTATGTTTCAGTGAAATAAATTGAGATGTTTTAAGGAATGGAATGTGCACTATTTTTCTAAAAACTTTTCTAGCTATTGAGATTGTCATCTCACTTTTTATATCCACATAATCACATTCCAGGTACTCCAGCCAGAAGGAAGCAACAGGGGTCTCAGGGTTGACTCATATGTTCACGGTTGTAATTGCTTTGGTTGTGTAATATTTATGTGGGACAGCTTAATTAAGTGCCAAGTTCTTATTTGACAATGTATAATGTGATGGAATGTAAACTATGGACTGTACTCCTTTCCTTCATGGCATGAGATCCTTTATGTTGTAAGTATTACATAGCATGCTTAAGTACTTGCCTAGATGGAATTGAATTTTGAAAGTGCTTAGGATAGCCTGAAGCACATTTATGCTTATGCAAGAAGGATTACAAATGATATAAATGAATAGGTAAAATTATGGGCTAGTTAGACAATGTCAAAAAAAAAAAATTATAAATAATAAGGAGCATTCTACAATTTAGATATAAGAAAATGACGCTAGAATTTTGGTGTTACAAGTAGCAAGATTCCTCTCTTCCCTTAGCTTTTCTAGCAGCTTAAATAAGAGAAAGAGGGTGATTTTTGAACCCCAAGGATGAAGAAAAAAGATGGATTCAAGTGGAGATTAAGCTAACTTACCTTGAGTACTTAGTCCTCTAGACTTCTCCTTCTTCTTCCTTCCTTTCTTCTCTTCTTTTTCTCTCCTTTCCTCACTTTACCTTGCTTCTATTTTTCCTCTCCCTCACTTCGACGAAATGATAATGTTATAAGGTTGGGTTTTGCTTAAATAAACTATTAAGAGGTTCACCTTTCATGATCATGGATCTATCTTATCACAATTAGGATGCACTTGGTTGTTTTGTTTTTTTTTTTGGAAAGACAACTCATGTTCTTGTCTTCCTCTCCATTAGTCAAGATATGCATAGCAAAAGGAGATTTGTATTTTGAAAATTATGATAAAATGTTCTTAAGACAAGGGAGAAAGTCCCTCTGATTTAGGGATTCATTTCCTTTTTCATTTGTCTCACACAAGTATGATAGGTTTGGCTTTCTAGGTAGCAAATTTTCAACACTTGAGTCTCCCTTCCTTAGCTGAAATTATTTATGTAGGATAAAGATATTTTGTCATAATGCTATGTATTATTACGCACTTATTGAAATTATGAATGTAGGATACAAATTTTTTGTCCTAATGCCATGTATTATTACCTACTTGTTGAAATTTTGAATGTAAAATATAGATGTTTTGTCCTAATGCCATGTATTATTACCTACTTGTTGAAATTATGAATGAAGAATATAGATGTTTTATCTTAAGGCCTTGTGATCTAATCTTGATTATTATTACACTACTATTTCCTCACGTGATTCTTTTTTTTCCTCTTGGATTTGGGCTCATTCTTACCAATGTCCTTTGCTTTGGCTGAAATTCTACCTTTCATGGAGGGTTTGGTCACATTTTCATGATTTTTGGGTTATCGGTCCAACTTCTATATCTTAGTCCATGTCTATGTTTCATTTCTTGCTTGGACTATTCTATTGGCTTACCAAAAATCTAGGAAATGACTCTGAAATCGCAAAATTTGGCCTCCGAGAGTTTGGTTAACATTTGTCAACTATGAGTACTATTCACAGTTAAAAATTACTATTTACTATCGAAATCACTATTTATATAGGGCAGGTTTACTGTTTACGACGCAAAAAAAGTTGTCAAATAGTCGAAAAATTTTATATCCTAAGGTTTATCTATATCCTCAATTCATCTACGGTGTCAGATTTTCAATTTAAGGTTCTCTAAATAAGAGTTTCAGAGTTTAACTTTTTCTAAGATTTTATACTTCCGATCTACGATGATTCTGCGGCTGATTTGAAAAATTATTCAGCCAATATCATAGTACTCTTCGTCTTAAATCCAGTGGTACCTTTAGTTTTGAGTCGAATTCTCGAAAGTAATGTAGATTTAGAGTAAAAAAATGAAGAAAAAGTACTATTCACTCTTCACTATTCATTCGCCTAAATTTTTTCGTCTCTTCTTTCTTTCTTTTTTTTTTTAAATAATAATGGAAGGACCAATTAGTTAGCAATTTGCTAATTGTTGGAGGTTTTCCTTGAAAATTTTATTATTTATATTTTGACCCCTAAATTTTTAGTAAATTATATTTTTACCCCAAAGCAGAAGTCCTCATTACCTTCATAATTCTTCAAACAATACAATAAATAAACATATTTGTAATAGTACTTATCTCCATTTATCATAATCCTCACTTACATTAATTCAAGGTTTTCATTTATTTGGAGTTTTTTTTTATTTTTAGGCTATTTCATCATTTCGTATAAATATTGATTCCAGTAGTGAATAGTATTTTTCAATCATGAATAGTACCCATCAGTTGACTAGTGTTGACCAAGCTCCTATAGGCCAAATTTCACGATTTCGGAGTCATTTCCTTGATTTTTGGACCATCCAAACTCGTTTTTGAGGTCTATTTGATCAAATTTGAATTAAAAAGTGTATTTTGGGGCTGTCCAACCTGGAGCTTTACCTTGTGTGTAGATAATTCTTTCTATGACTTACCCTATACTCTTCTTGAATTTTAAATATACAATTGATTATGTTTACAAGTTATTCATACTTTTATATGTCTTTGAAATCGATTAAATTATCTGAATTGTTTAGACTCTGGTATATAGTTCAAGAAGAGTATGGTTTTGAAAATAGATTTTTAGACTCATTGAATATGTGATTTTAAATATATTTGTCATTATATGGTAAAGAAAATATATTGTGCATGTGGAATTGATATGTAAAGTTATAAGATTGCCTTGGAAATGACCATGTATATGTGATTACCCTAATTGAGAAGTTTCTGACAGAGGAATTGTACTGAGACTGAAAATTCTAAATTTATACTAAAACCTCTATTTTAAATGATATGGCATATGTGTAAATGATAATTTCTGAGGAAGAATCCTATTGAAAACGTTGTTTACTAATAGCAGGTTATGTTAGCCCTAATACACCTTGACACCTCAGCTAGCAGGGGGTGGTGCTAGCCTCGTGTGATAGCCAACGCACGAGATATAATATGTGAATGAGACCGGAATGCCTTCTATCTGGGCTAGATGCCGACTATATGATATGTGATTTTCCCTTCCTTGCTCTATGCTTGGAAAATTGCCCATATTAAAGTCCTTTTGTGTGTCCTCTTGAATGGTGGTAGGGAAAACCTTAGCTGGGATGCTAAGTATAGGAAAATCCTGCACCACCAAAGTACAGAAAGACTTGAACTCTGATATGGTGGTTCTGATATGGGATCCTCCTAATGTTTCCATGTGAAATATTTTGATGTATGATAACATTTGTTTAATAATCATACAGTACAGTATATAGTTTTGGATATATGAATATCTTTTGTTTTGAGAATATTTGAAATATGGGTCCCATATGGATGTACTTTCGAACTGTATTTTCTATGTGAAAAATTTTAAAATATGAGTACATCCATATGTTGATTTAAGAGGTCATAGAATGTATTATCTTCTCATTGAGTTGGAAAACTCACTACACGATACTTACATTTTTTTTCAAATAAGGATACAAAGTTTGGTCCTATAGCTCCGTGATCAACTAGGAGTCATACTCTCTGGTTGAGCCTACGTTGCTTCCAAGGCTCACAATGTTTTAATTATTTTGTACTTGTATTCTAGAGTATGCTTTGAACAACACAGGTAAGATCCCTACTTCTGTAGTAATATGTATAAAGACTTGGCCTATATATTTTGTCATATTGGAGAACTTGTAAACATATGTTATTAATCCTGATATATGATTTGCTTGAAGTAAGTTTGAAATAGAATAAGGTTAAATTTATCTACTACTCATGACAATCGTGTTCCCTTCAATTTGGGCCGTGAAACGTTGGTATCAAAACTTTAGGTTTTCCTGTGGTTATCGAAGTAAATGATTATTTAGTAGAACCTTTAGTATGAATATGAGCCAGACATATTTATACTTTAGGTGTTGTTGAGGGATTCTATAGGATTTCAATTTTCTTTCCATTCCAAGTTTGTTAAAGTTCTTAGTATAAGGCCGACTGAATATTATGATATTTTTTTTAAAAAAAATATTTTGTTTTCTATAGCCTATGATGTCGCCAAGAACTAAAGCGGTTGCTAGAGAAGCTGTAGATCGTGCACTCTCTAAACAAGTGTCTGGACAATCTATAATTCTAGTACAAAGAGGTTATGGTAAAGGCTGACTTAGAGGAAAAGGCAGAGGTAGAGGGCATACACGAGGTACGATAATCCCAAGACATGATGAACAAATCCATGTATCTAATAGAGTCCCTGAGGAGAAAGTATAACTCTCTCAGGAGCCACATGATAGAACAACTGATATGATTACTGGCATACATAGGAGTTTAGAGACATTGGCTAGATTTATAGTAGAACAAACCAGAAGGGATGGCCAGCAACCAGAAAATACTCCTAAAGCGCAAGAATTAGAAATACCATTTGAACAAGAGAACAAGTTTATAGGGATTAAGGTGACATTATCGTAATTCCTAAAGCTGAAGACCTCAACTTTTTCTGGGTCAGATGTTGTTTTAATTAAAACTCGCAAGTGCACGAATCTATTGGAGTATAGATTTAGTGGTATGCAAGGTCGATCCCACAGAGATTGCCAATTGAGAGAAAATTCTAATATAGATCCGAAATAAATACTTCTAACCTAGTTCCCGATGTCTTGATTTGTGAGAGGAATATTAAACAAATTACACAAAGAACTAATATACTGAAATTAAATGAAGATGTAATCAAAGTAAAGAAGCATGCTAAGGTTAGGGGATCCGCTCTTGGTATATCGAATAAAAATAAATTTAACTCTTTAATTACTCAATTAGAATCTTTACACGAATAAAGTTCTAATCGGATAATATATTAATTTAAGCTCAACTTTGTTTATACATGAATTATATTTACCTCCTTTCTAATAATTAAAACATTCTTGTAAAATGGATTCAAGAGTACATTGTGCCAATCATCATAATGTCTACAATAAATCAAGAGTGATTCAAGTATTTATTGTGCCAAAAATTGTCTACAATGTATCAAGGTTCACACTTTACAAGATTAAAAATACAAAGATGCAAAAGATAACTTGTAATTGGATTCAAGCATAAATTGTGCCAATCATTATATTGTCTACAATATATCAAAATTCACATTTTACAAGATTAACTTATGCAAAAAATGAAAGGTAGAAAATTAATTAAAATAACAGAATAAAATGAAATAGAATCGGTGGCAAAGCCAACCAATAGTAAAATAAAATAAAGTAGGTGGCAAAACCAACCATGAAAATAATAAGAGATAGGAGGTCTAATAAAACCAGCCAATAACAAGAAATCGGCGGTATGATAAAACCAGCCATTAAGAAATAATTATGAGAAAAGAAATAGGAAGGTAAATACAATATCAAAGATAAACATTAAGATTAAGAGTTAGATAAATTATTATTCTCATACCAAGAGTTTCGCCCTTTCACCTTAGCATTAGGAGATTAGTTCTCCATAATCAAGGCAAGAAAGTGAAATGAAAGATGAAGAAACATGATAATATTACGAAAGAAAATGAAAAATACAAGATATCTAAAGAGAGAATAACATTACAAGTTCGTAGAATTCCAACAAAGCTTTCCCAAGCTCTATCCAAAGCTCTCCAAAAACTCTCTAATTCACCCCTCAAGCCCTCTATTTATAGATACAATTAAGTGTGGTTGGTGTGGTAATTGTCAAAATTGTTAGGTAGGAAGTTGTACAAAGTTGACAATTTGAATTCCATATGTGCACCGAAATTGATCCTTGAATATCGTCTTGAAAACCACCGAATTTTCTGACTTCATCAACACGAAAGTTGTAGACAATTTCTTTAGCTTTCTGTCAAGACAAATTGTGGACAAATTGGATACATAATGTGTGAGTTATGGTCAAAATACTAGAGCAAAGTCGGGCTGGACTGCAACAGTAGTCAGATTCTCTTCTAGCCCACTTTTGGCCCTTTTAATATCCGTATTTTCTGACCACTTGAACATGAAAGTTATACCCAATTGTGTCAGCTACACACCTACGAAATTGCATACATATTGGATATGTATTTTCAGAGATATGGCCCAAGTACTACAGCAAGGTTGGGCTGGACTGCAACCAGCAAACATATTCTCAACATTGGGTGCTTTGCCTTGAATCTTTATGTTTTAGTTCTTTTGGAAATGTGATCATAAATCAAGAATAAATTTGTGCATATATCCATTAGGATGCGTCTCAAGAGACAATATGATAATGCTCCTTACTCAGCCATCCTTAATGAATTTGTTTTATCTGCTTGATTTATAGACATCATTTCCAAAGAACCACAATTTAACTCTGATTCCTCCAATTAAGTCCATTTTCTACTCTTCTCTCCATCTGTAAGAAAGACACAAAACTAAAGACAAGTAAGGGAGATTTATGCTTAATTATGGCAAAAGATAAGATGAAAATATTTAATTTATGAGTATAAAACTCACTCATCATCAGATATTCAAGAAGACCCATAGATATTTATTGATGCTATAGAATGAGTTCTCAGAGCTTTGGGGGTGTTCCACTAGAAGATTTATTGAACTAGTGTCCTTTCAACTATCGGATATGGCCCAAGTTAGGTTTGAGACTCTAGTACAAGGAAGAGCAATTACCTTACCACCAATGGAATGGGATGAATTTAAGAAAATATTTATGAATCATTTCCTACCAATGAGTGAAAGTTATAAGAGGGCTAGGGAATTTGAAGAATCAAGATAGACATCGAACATGACAGTTTTTGAATATGACATCCGTTTTACCTGATTCTCTAGATATACACCATATCTGGTTCCTACTGAAAGATATAGAGTTAAGAGATTTGTTTCAGGGTTGATTCGTCCAATGTTTAAATTGGTGGGTCCTCAGATAAACCATTTTCCAACTTATTTAGTGTAATGCCCCTAATTTACGGGCATGTGAAACAAACATTTTTTATTAAAAAAAATCATATATTTACCCTAACACGCATAACACTATTCTCTTCCATAGAAATAGATAAATATAGGTTCAATCATGTATACACATTATACAGACCAAGTTATAAATACTAAAATATCAACAGAAGCAGAGACCTTGCCAGTGGCATTTAGAGCACACTCTAGAATACAAACACAGTATAATTCAAAAACTGTGAGTCTTGGAAGCAACGTAGACTCACCCAGAGAATATGTCACCTAACTGATCAACTATTTGCAGAATCAAACTCTGTATTCTTATATGAAAAATGTGGAAATATCATGTAATGAGTTTAACAACTCAATGAGCAGATCATACCTCTTACGACTTCTTAGGTCAATATATGGATATACTCATGTTTTAAAAATTGTCACATAGAAAATACAGTTCATAAGTACATTCAAATGGTACCCATATTTCAAATATTCTCAAATCAAAGGATATTCAGATATCTAAAACCATATTCAGCACGGTATAATCATTAAACAAATGTTGTTATTCATTAAAATATTTCACATTAAAAAATTAGGAAGAACCCATATAAGAACCATAAAACATTCCCAAGCACACAGCAAGGGATGATATTATGTTCAGCTATATAATCTATAATAAAATATTAAGCTTTTGAGATAAAGTCATAACTTTCATTGATGCATAATTAACATACTATATATGCATTGAAAATCCACTCTTTTAAATAATTCTCAAGCATGTTACAGCTCTCCATACACTTAATTTACTTATTTGCTATACGCATAGTGACCGATCGACTACAGTCACAATAAGTGATCAAGGAATGTGAGTTTATCACCTATCTGCCTCCTCACATTACCACTATCACCAAGTTGGAGCAGCTCTCCCTTGGCTCACTCAAGCTAATAAGGCATCCCCTACTTGGTACCGTCTCAAGCCATACAACCCGTCGATATTCATCCATACATACATATATATGTATATATATATATGTATATATATATATATGTATATGTATATATATATATATACATATATATATATATATATATATATATATATGTGTGTGTGTGTGTGTGTGTGTGTGTGTGTGTGTGTGTGTGTGTATATATATATATATGTGTATATATATATATAAAAGCATATTCATCAAATGCAATATATAATTATCAAGCAACTGAGCATGAGTTTTACGCTTGACATTCAATCATAATCAGAAACTTTATAACTTACAGATCAATACCTCATGCACATAATATTCACTTTACCAAATAATGATAAATACATTTAGAATCGCATATTCAATGAGTTTTAAAATATATTTGCAAAACCATGCTCTTCTTAAACTATGTGCCAATTCGTAAACAAAATAGACATTTTAACACATTTTAGAAACTTATGATAGCATAAATAATTTGTAAATAGAATCAATTATACATTTTAAGTTGAAGAAGATTATGGGATAAGTCATAAAAAGAATTATCTACTCACAGGGTCAGGGCTCTAAGTTGGACAGCCCCAAATGTATTTTTTCAAGTCAAATCTGATCAAATGGACCTCAAAAACGGGTTTGGAGGGTCCAAAACCTAGAAAATGACTCTGGGAGCTTGGTTAATTGATAGGATATTGTTCATTGCTGGAAAAACTGTTTACATCCGCTGGATCACTATTCACACTAGAACACTGTTCACAGACTATTCATTGCATTGTTCACACAAGAAGAAATACTATTCATTGTTACTGTTCATTCAAAAAATTTTCATGATTTAATGCTTTAAATCATGCTATCCAGCCATAAAATTTTGCATACAAGGATTATCCTACCACTTAAACATGATTCTAAGGCCAAAATTACCAGAAAAAACCAAGAAATTTCGAAATCCTAAACTTTACATTCGTTGAAATTGATCATTGGGTTTTAAAGCTCTCGTTACCACGAGTCTAATGGTACTTCCAGTATCACAATTAAATATCTAGATTGACAGATATCTTAGAGAGAATTTTGAAACCTAGAGAGAGAAAGAAAAAAAATGGTGATTTTTGGTTTCCTCTACACCTTCTATAACAACTCCATTTATGTAAATGTAACAAATTTTTTCTTTTATATTTGTAAAATTCCATGAAGTTATAACTACTTTAATTCTAATCACTTAACTCGTAATAATAATCACTTTAACCAAGCATAATTGTTATTAACAATGATACAATACTGAGTTTCCATACACACTGGTGAGTACTGTCGCAGGTACACCCAAATTAATACCTTACCTCAAAACTAACCTGTAGTAGTGGGAGTAAGGGTCGATCCCACAGATACTAGAATTACTTTATGTGATTGAGAAAGGTGGGATTGATAATTTCAAATAAAACTAAGTGAACAATAACTAAAGTAATTAAGAGAGTGTGATTAATGATAAAAACGTTGGTTTCGGTTGATATCCACCGTCAAGGGATTACATTGATCATTGACAAAATAATCAATTTATAATTGAATATCTATCATTGGGTTTCTAACCCTGTTCCTCCTTAAGCCTAGCAAATTAATGACAATCACACTAATTAAACCCTAATTAACAAGCAATCCTTTAGCACATCGGTAAGGCATAACTTATTAACCGCATGAAGAACTAGAGAAACTGATAGAGCTAAACAAATATAAACACATCTGTTATATCTAATTTAGTTAATCATTCATCATAGGTTCAATGATTTATAATCCAAAATCCTCAAACCTATTTGCCTCATGAATCGCAGAATTGAAGACTTTGTTCAAAACACAATTCAGCGGTAGATTAAGACAGACAATATACTAGTAGGCCTCCTAGCAATCATATGAATAATCATTAAGAAGAAGAACAGATGAATAATCAATACTCAATTCAAATTGAAACAATAAAATCAAATCCACATCTCACAATGTATAAAAATCCCTTGAGGTTTCAACCTACCTCAACCAATTAAAAAGAACTAGCCACGCAAGGCCATAAGAAAATCTAAAGAAGAATTGAAGAACTTGGATGAAGGATTAGATGTCACGACCCTAATTTTAGGGCACGTGAAATCCATATACCATATACATATATTTTCCATAAATGTACATAATGCCATTCTTAATCATATAAATCAATACATATAAGTTCCCATACACATATACAATATACAGTTTACGTCTATAAACACCAAAGTAACAGTAGAAGCAAGGATCCTGCCTGTGACGTTCAGAGCAACTCTAGAGTACAAATATTTTACAAATATAAAACATTGAGAGCCTAGAAACAATGTAGGCTCACCACTGAAGTACGACCTCTAGTTGATCACGTGGCTGTTGGACCAAACTCTATGTCTTTATCTGAAAAATAGATCCACATCGTGTAGTGAGTTTTATAACTCAGTAAGCAGATAATACCTCCTATGACCTCTTAGGTCAACATATAGATGTACTCATATAATAAAATTTATGTTATCAAAAAATACATTTTAAAAGTACATTCACATGGGACTCGCATTTTCAAATTTTCTCTGTTAAAAAAAATCATAATCAGGTCTTTCAAACCGTATACAGTACTGTATACACAATGCTCATGTCAAGTTCAAAATCATATTCAATACTGTAAAATCATTAATCAAATTATGCTATGCATCAAAACATTTCTCATAAAATATTCGGAGGATCCCATATCAGAACCACCATACCAGAGTTTGACCCCTTCCGTACTTTGGTGGTATAGGATTTGCCTAAACTCAGCATCCCGCTGAGGTTTGCCCTACTACCATTCAAGAGGACACGCGAAGGGACTCTGTATGGGTCTTTCCCAAGCACACAGTAAGGGAAGGCAAAATAACATCTCATATAACTGGCATCTCGCCCATATATAGGAGGCATTCCGCTCTCCTTCACATATAATCTCCCATGTGTTGGCCCTCACACGAGGCTAGCACTACCTCCCCTGCTAGCTGAGGCAATCAAGGTGCGCACCAAGGCTAACATCACCTGCTGTTAGCAAACAGTGTTTCCAATAGGATTCCTCCACAGAAAATACCATATGCACATATGTCATATAATCCAGTATAAAATTCTCAATATAATACAGACTTTGAGTCTCAATATATTCATATGTCAAAACTTCCCATTCAGGGAAAACATGTATACATGCCCATATCCGAGGCAAACATATCACTGTAAAATCAATGTCACATGTATAACATACTTTCTTTGATATGTAATGCGAAATACATGTAAAAATCACATGTTCAATGTATTACAAAATCCATCTGTTATAAATTACCCATTCAGAGTTTATCACATATATATGCCCTCTCTCTAGGCAATCATATATCTCTATAAATCAATGTCATGTGTATAAATATTCACTTTATCATTTAATGAGAAATACATGTGAAATCATATACACCATGAGTTCATAAATCCATTTTCAAAACTATACTCTTTTTGAACTGTATTTCAAAATGTAAGCATATCAGATCATTTTAATGCATTTCAGAAACATATCACAGTGTGTATATCTCATAAACATAATCATATACATATTCAAGTATCAAGAAGAGTATAGGCAAGTCATAGGAAGAATCATCTACTCACAGGTAAGGGCTCCAGATTGGACAGCCCTAAAATCCTCATTTCTGGTCTAAATTTGACCAAATAAGCTTCAAAAACGTGTCCAGAGAGTCCAAAAACCTTAAATGCGCTCAGTTACTATTCACCACCAGAAAACACTATTCACGTCGGAAAATACTATTCACCGCCACTATTTATCTCTGGAAAACACTATTCACCGTCACAAATTTTTTTTATCAAATCAACAAAATGAATTCATATCCTAATGTTTATCTAGTTTCTGAATCCATCTACGGAGTCAGATTTCTAATTAGAAGTCTCTAAGTAAGGTTTTTCAGAACTTACCTTTTACCGAGATTTTCTACTTCAGATCTACGGCGATTCAACGGTCGATTTGAAAAACTGATCGGTCAAAATTGAAGTACTCTTCGTCCTGAATCCAATAACATTTTCAGTTTTGATACCGGAAGCCAATTGGTACTCCAAATCGAGAGAAAAGATTTGAAGTCACTATTCACTCACTATGCAGCATTATGCATTTTTCCGTTTTCTTCTTCTTCAAATTCGTCGCCCCCGTTTCTCATCTTATATTTTCTGAAATTTTTTTTTATTTTTTTATAATTATTAAATAATTAATAATTAGATTTTGTTTTATAAAAATTCATATAAATTCTGTTTTTCATCTTAAAATATCTCAAAAATTCCTAAAAATTTCCATTATCGTAAATTTTTAATTAAACTCTTAAATCACGATTTTTCTTGATAAACATCATAATAAAACAAATTTCAAAACAAATATCTTTATTCATATTAAAAGAAATAATATTTCTAAAAATACCATAAAAATTCAATGGAGGCCGGTATAATTATTTTAAGCAACGCAATACTTCTTTTACTTAAAAGTTCACTTATTTTTAACAAATCATAATCATTTCTACATAAATAAAAATATATTTGCTTATAGCGCGCCAAAACATAAATTCTCATATTTCTTTTGTAATTCTTTAATCCATGTAATAAATATTCATATTTTCTACGGTTCTTATCTCTATTGTCAAAATTCTCTCTTTTATTCTAAATTTCTTTTAATTGGAATTTTTGTGAAATTTTACGGTTATTACATTCTTGCCCCCTTAAAGAAATTCGGTCCCCGAATTTCATCACCATAGTTGCAAATAAATATTAATCTCATTGTTCAAATAAATATAGATATCTAGCGCGTATATCCTCCTCTCTTTCCCAAGTAGTTTCCTCAAAAGAGTGATTTTTCCGTATCACCTTTACTATAGGTATTTCTTTTAACCGTAACTTCTTTACTTGTCTGTCCACTATTGCTACTGGTTGTTTCTCTTAGGTTAAATCTTTCTGTAACTGAATCTATGGACACTGTATAACATGTGTAGAATCTGGTAAATATTTTCATAGTATAGACACATGAAAAACTGGATAAACATTATCCAATGCAAGTGGTAAAACCAAACAATAAGCCACTGAACCGATCTTATCAAGAATTCAAATAATTCTATATACCGAGAGGGTAACTTCCCTTTCTTTCCAAATCGCATTACCTCTTTCATTGGTGAGACTGAAAATTCCTAGTGCTCAACATTCATAGTCCTTGTAAACTTTTGACTTGTATTGAGTTTACAGCATTCTTTTTCTAATCAATTTCACTTTATCAATGACATTTTATAATAAATATAACTCCACTGAGTCATTTAACAGAACATTTGTAACACCTCTTACATAAGGTTTAAATCTTCTAATATCATTTTATTATAGACAAATTCTGCTAAGAAATCTCCTACCAATCTCAAAAACATATGCTTGAAGTATGCTCTCCAAGCTAGCATCATCAATTTAGATAAGTTATATTTTATCTATTGCATGTTATTCCAAATTAGATTTCCAAAGTTTAACTTTTCTCAATTCACTCACATATTAAGAAACCTATGATGTTCATGTAAAACTTCAAATGATGCCATTGTATATTGGCATGATAATTACTACTATGAGCAAGTTCAACTAAGGACAATTAATTTCTCCCAACTTCCACCACAATAAGATAAAGATACATAAAGCATAACTTCTAATGTATAAACACATTATTTAATTTTAGTATCAGTCATACTATAATTTAATAAAGATCCTTAGACTTCCTGAATATCTCTCTTGAGATAATACATTCAATTTGTACTTGCCAACATACCCGCCAATGAAAAATTTTACTTGTATCTTCTTTTTACCATTATACTAGTACCATTTTTTTATATCTCAGTATATCTTTATTACCTCGGTTTATCTATATTTACAATCTATGGCTTCTTCTGAAATCTCTTTTCTCAACACTTATTTATACGTGAATTTCCAATCTCAATATGAGTCTCAATTTAGTAAGGTATAAATCCTTAACACAAATATCTTAATCACTTATATTATTCTCGAAGATGATTCTCAAAATATTCTCCATGTTTCCAAATTAAAAAAAAAAATTCGAGATTAATTTAAATCTTACTTTCCATACTTTACTCCTCAAAAACTTCAACACCGTTAATTTCTTTGATTATATTCGTCAAAACACCATTAGATTATCATCCATCTATTCTTTTCAAAATCTCTATTACTTTAATCTACTAATCAGTTGAACACCATAATAACTAAGTTCCAAATATTAGAAATTATATTTCCTTGAAATGAGGGAAAACAACCTTGCATTTAATGCCAACCGTTAATGAGGAGAATGCAGTGAAACAGACGAAAAGCACAATAGAGAATGGTGCTAAAATAGAAAGTCAAAAATTTGAACAAACATTGAAAAGCATTAAAATCGGTGGCCGTAATTCTTGAAAATCTATAAACAAAATCTATCTACGATTTCGGCAAAAATCGGTGGCCGCAAATTTTGAATATATGTGCCAATATTTAATACAAAGATATTGTTATTCAGTGGAAGCATATCATATGAAAAAGAGATATCTCTGAGCTTATAAAGTCTGTGAAAAACAATAGCACATAGTTAACTGGTAGGATGCAGTTGATTCCTTCAGAATAGATGTAATCAATCAACTGTAAAATAACCAGTCCAAATTAAAATTTCTCAAAATAGCTAGTCGACTTATAAACGTATAATCGACTCGTAAGAATATTGAGAAAAACAAGATAAATTTTTTGATTATCCCTCTTCAATAACTAACTGGTTTGCATTTTTCAATCTTTTTTTTTCTTTATGTGTTTAATATGGGTCACAGTCATAACTGCTGTATATATACATGATTGCCGTCATTTTTTGAAAATTTTATCTTCAATTTAGTTGATATTTATCAATCACTCACATAGTTGTTATTTTTATGTCCAGCCTATTCACATAGCTATTATAAATATGCCCTTCTCTGAGTTCTATAAATGCTTACATTAGTATCTTTATCTTCATACTCAGAGTTAAGGTGATAGAAATTATGGAGGGAACCGCATTCCGTCAGTTTCAAAATATCTGTGTCTTTTGTGGTTCCAGTCCTGAAAAGGACGGAGAATATGTGAAAGCAGCACAAAACCTAGGTATGGTGCTGACCAAGAGAAAAATTCATTTAGTCTATGGTGGAGGTAACCGTGGGTTAATGGGATGTGTGTCTACAGCTGTATATGTAGGAGGATGCCAAGTTCTAGGTATTATTCCTACAGCTCTAGCTGCATCTAACATCGTAGGAAAGACAATTGGGGAAGAGTTTAAGGTTGCATCCATGCATGAGCACATGGCTAGAATGATGAGCAATGCTGATGCCTTCATTGCCTTACCAGGGGGTTTTGGTACTTTAGAAGAAATTTTCCAGATAGTCTCTTGGGCACAACTAAATATGCATCACAAACCGATAGGTTTGTTAAATGTTAATCACTTCTTTGATGGTCTGTTATCTTTCCTTGATCATGCTGTGGAACAAAAGTTTATCCCACACTCAGCACGACGAATTCTCATCTCAGCTTCAGATGCTGAGGAGTTGATTGATACTTTACAAGCATATATTCATGTACCTGATCCAATCACAGCTCAAATAGAATGGACAACAGACAACAACAGAAAGCGCAAATTGGACTTGGATCTTCATCTGTAACTGTAGCAAGATGTGGACATTGCCGTACCACTTTTACTTTCTTAGGGTTATCTTGGATACCATCTTGCTAGCCACATACCTTAAGAAAGTACTATTACTAAGTCAAAATTCATATTTTGAGAACTTAGCATATAGCTGATATTCCCTTGGAGTTTGTAATACTATCTTTAAATATTGCTTATGATCCTCTGCACTCTTGAAATATTCTAGTATATTATCAATAATTATAATAACAAATTAATCCTGAGATGGCTTCAATACTCTTTTTTTTATCAAGTCCATGAATGCAACTGGGCATTTGTCAAACTAAATGACATCACCAAGAACTCATAATACCATAACGAGTCCTAAAAGAATTTTTTTTTTTGAATATCCTCTTCCCTTATCCTCATTTGATGAGATCCAAATATCAAATCAATTCAATTTTTTTTTTAAATGTTGAGCACCTTGTAGCTGGTCAAACATATCATTTATATGAGGTAATGAGTATTTATTTCACATTGTCACTTTATTCAATTGTCTATAATCTATGTATAGTCATAGTGATCCATCTTTCTTTTTCATAGATAGAACTGAAGCACTTCAAGTAATAGTACTAGGGTATATAAATCCCTAGTCTAATAAGTGTCTCAACTGATCCTTCAATTCCTTGAGTTCAGTCGGTGTCATTCTATATAGAAGTATAGACACTGGTTGGGTTCCAGGAAGTAAATCAATACCAAATTATATTTTAAGTTTCAAGGTAATCTTGACAATTCTTCAAGAATTACATCAGAAAATTTTCTAACCACTAGAACTTAATTTACAGTGGTATACTTTATATCAACATCTCTCACCACTGCCAACTATCATTGGCACCTTTTTGTAGTCACTTATGGACTGCTAAAGCATAAATTAGATTACTGGGTATCTCATTACGATCCCCTTGTATCAAGAAAGAAAATTCTTCAATAATTGAATTTAATCACCTTATAGTGACATTTCAAAATGACATGACATAATGCTAACAAATCCATTCTCAATATCACATCACAGTCTACCATATCTAGACAACCAGGTACAACGGATGTCACATTCAGAAACCATCATATTTGGTATCTGTTTCAATTCTTTAAATTCTTTAAGACGCATATCTCTTTTACTTTCAAGCTGTAATTGATCCATAGATACCTCTTAAGATGTCACATTATTCAATCTATCTTATACTATAAACTTTAACAACTTGGAATAGAAAGGAATTTGAAACCCTATAGAATCCCTCAGCAGCACCTAAAGTATAAATATGTCCGGCTCATATCGATACTAAAGGTCCTACTAAAGAATCTTTTGCTCTGATTGTCACAGGGAAACCTAATGTTCTGATACCAACTTGTCACGACCCTAATTTTAGGGCACGTGAAATCCATATACCATATACATATATTTTCCATAAATGTACATTATGCCATTCTTAATCATATAAATCAATACATATAAGTTCCCATACACATATACAATATACAGTTTACGTCTATAAACACCAAAGTAACAGTAGAAGCAAGGATCCTGCCTGTGACGTTCAGAGCAACTCTAGAGTACAAATATTTTACAAATATAAAACATTGAGAGCCGAGAAACAATGTAGGCTCACCACTGAAATACGACCTCTAGTCGATCACGTGGCTGTTGGACCAAACTCTATGTCTTTATCTGAAAAATAGATCCACATCGTGTAGTGAGTTTTACAACTCAGTAAGCAGATAATACCTCCTATGACCTCTTAGGTCAACATATAGATGTACTCATATAATAAAATTTATGTTATCAAAAAATACATTTTAAAAGTACATTCACATGGGACCCGCATTTTCAAATTTTCTCTGTTAAAAAAAATCATAATCAGGTCTTTCAAACCGTATACAGTACTGTATACACAATGCTCATGTCAAGTTCAAAATCATATTCAATACTGAAAAATCATTAATCAAATTATGCTATGCATCAAAACATTTCTCATAAAATATTCGGAGGATCCCATATCAGAACCACCATACCAGAGTTTGACCCCTTCCGTACTTTGGTGGTATAGGATTTGCCTAAACTCAGCATCCCGCTGAGGTTTGCCCTACTACCATTCAAGAGGACACGCGAAGGGACTCTGTATGGGTCTTTCCCAAGCACACAGTAAGGGAAGGCAAAATAACATCTCATATAACTGGCATCTCGCCCATATATAGGAGGCATTCCACTCTCCTTCACATATAATCTCCCATGTGTTGGCCCTCACACGAGGCTAGCACCACCTCCCCTGCTAGCTGAGGCAATCAAGGTGCGCACCAAGGCTAACATCACCTGCTGTTAGCAAACAGTGTTTCCAATAGGATTCCTCCACAGAAAATACCATATGCACATATGTCATATAATCCAGTATAAAATTCTCAATATAATACAGACTTTGAGTCTCAATATATTCATATGTCAAAACTTCCCATTCAGGGAAAACATGTATACATGCCCATATCCGAGGCAAACATATCACTGTAAAATCAATGTCACATGTATAACATACTTTCTTTGATATGTAATGCGAAATACATGTAAAAATCACATGTTCAATGTATTACAAAATTCATCTGTTATAAATTACCCATTCAGAGTTTATCACATATATATGCCCTCTCTCTAGGCAATCATATATCTCTATAAATCAATGTCACGTATATAAATATTCACTTTATTATTTAATGAGAAATACATGTGAAATCATATACACCATGAGTTCATAAATCCATTTTCAAAACTATACTCTTTTTGAACTATATTTCAAAATGTAAGCATATCAGATCATTTTAATGCATTTCAGAAACATATCACAGTGTGTATATCTCATAAACATAATCATATACATATTCAAGTATCAAGAAGAGTATAGGCAAGTCATAGGAAGAATCATCTACTCACAGGTAAGGGCTCCAGATTGGACAGCCCTAAAATCCTCATTTCTGGTCTAAATTTGACCAAATAAGCTTCAAAAACGTGTCCAGAGGGTCCAAAAACCTTAAATGAGCTCGGTTACTATTCACCACCAGAAAACACTATTCACGTCGGAAAATACTATTCACCGCCACTATTTATCTCTAGAAAACACTATTCACCGTCACAAATTTTTTTTATCAAATCAACAAAATGAATTCATATCCTAATGTTTATCTAGTTTCTGAATCCATCTACGGAGTCAGATTTCTAATTAGAAGTCTCTAAGTAAGGTTTTTCAGAACTTACCTTTTACCAAGATTTTCTACTTCAGATCTACGGCGATTCAACGGTCGATTTGAAAAACTGATCGGTCAAAATTAAAGTACTCTTCGTCCTGAATCCAATAACATTTTCAGTTTTGATACCGGAAGCCAATTGGTACTCCAAATCGAGAGAAAAGATTTGAAGTCACTATTCACTCACTATGCAGCATTATGCATTTTTCCGTTTTCTTCTTCTTCAAATTCGTCGCCCCCGTTTCTCATCTTATATTTTCTGAAATTTTTTTTTATTTTTTTATAATTATTAAATAATTAATAATTAGATTTTGTTTTATAAAAATTCATATAAATTCTGTTTTTCATCTTAAAATATCTCAAAAATTCCTAAAAATTTCCATTATCGTAAATTTTTAATTAAACTCTTAAATCACGATTTTTCTTGATAAACATCATAATAAAACAAATTTCAAAACAAATATCTTTATTCATATTAAAAGAAAGAATATTTCTAAAAATACCATAAAAATTCAATGGAGGCCGGTATAATTATTTTAAGCAACGCAATACTTCTTTTACTTAAAAGTTCACTTATTTTTAACAAATCATAATCATTTCTACATAAATAAAAATATATTTGCTTATAGCGCGCCAAAACATAAATTCTCATATTTCTTTTGTAATTCTTTAATCCATGTAATAAATATTCATATTTTCTACGGTTCTTATCTCTATTGTCAAAATTTTCTCTTTTATTCTAAATTTCCTTTAATTGGAATTTTTGTGAAATTTTACGGTTATTACATTAGATGCCCTCTCTACTTGTTTTGCTCCCTTTTTATAGATTAACTCCTCCTCATCGAAGTAGGATTGTATTTAGGTCAAATCCCAGTCCATCAGGCTTCAATTGGAGTGAAAAAAGACCTAAAATCACAAAAATCATCATTCTGGTGCGACGGCGGGCACCGCGGCACTCACTTGCTGCGAAGCTTGCTGGGTTGTTCAGTGCCACGGCGGCCAGAAAACGCCAGGATTTGCGAAAGTACCAAACATGAAAGTTGTATCTCTATGTCTCTTCTTACCATAACCGCTAGAATCACCTTAATACAATCTAAATGGAAGGAGATATTCTAAAATTAGTGACCAAAGGTCAGAATTCATCTTGCTGCACTATGATTCTGATTTACGAGCTCTGTAACGCTATGAAATCTCTCGACTTTGACCAAGTGTTCAACATAAAAGATGTAGAAGATTGTGTTATCGTTTCATAGCCACTTGAATCACTTTGATTGGAGTTCATAAGAGAGCGATATGCTCAAAACAGTACTGAAAGGTCTGGAATCGCTGCAATGTAGCATTTTTCCATGAATTTCTTATCTTTTTCTTCTCTTTTCTTCTTCCTTTGTTCCTACAACAAAAAACACAAAACTAAGATAATTCCTAATTATATTTTACTTAAATCAAACAAAAACTAAGTTTAAAGGTATTAATATCATGCTTAATTAAGATTACATCACACACCATTATCTTACAAACATTTGTACAAAGATACATATTAGTTCTAATCATCTATGTCGACTACTTCCAGGGGCACTGGTGCAGGTGGCACCTCCACCGGAATCTTAGTCACATCTACTACAGATACATCTGATATAACTGGTAGTTGCCCAAGGTAGGGCACCTCGATCCAACGTACGAAAATAATAAGTGTCATTGAGAAAATCTGCATTATTCTTCTGAACATGATATGGAAATATAATGAGAATTAAATCCCAGTAGGTTCAACAATAAATCATAATTTACCATCAATATAGTTCATCATGTCATGTTCAGCTGTAAAAATTACAAAAAATATCTTTGGTCACATGAATGCATTATATCTATGTACATAAGAATCATACAGTAATGATATGTATGATAGGATTAACTATTTTCAGAATATCATATGATGGCCATCAACTTATTCTCATTTCAAGCTACCCCGGTCAGGGTGAGTATCCTCTACTCTCTCCGGTACAGGCTTTTTTCGCTCCGTCCAACATGGCACACTTTCTCTTTCTTTTCTCATAATCATAATCATAACCGTTGGTAGGGCGTCCCCTACTGCTGCACCACACGGATTGCCATGTGATCTTGCTCATTTCTTTTCTTTTCACAATGATAGCCAAAAATATGCTTTGAATAACAAGTATGTTCATCAAAATATAACTATTACCATAAATCATTGGTAATCATGCCATGAACATAACCATTTCAAATATCACTTTATAAAATATTTCCATGTCAGAATTTTACACTTAAGATGGTAAGAAGTTCATACAATGGCAATGGCGATGGCATATACTAGTCATTTATAAGATTCATCTTCCTTTTTAAATATTAATTTTATTTCTTTATTTTCTTGATGCAGGTTTTCATCATATCTAACCTTCTCTTACTAATCAGAGCATTACTCCCTCAATTGAACTCCGATGTAGGTGATCTTGGTGTCAATTTTAAGATAAAACAATTATCTACAACTATTATATTGAATATTGTAGCGAAATATTAAGAAATCAAGGTGATATTACTCCCTAAATGTACAGGTTATTTCTTCTCGGATAGGTTCTGACATCTACCTACTAATCGAACCATATCTACCTCATATGGACTCCAACTTGAGTGCTTCCAGTGGCTAAAACTCTGTGACACACATATCTATAATTCTTATGTTATTCATTTATTTTAATTCCATACAGATAATTCTCAAAAATTAAAATACAGAATCTATCCTAACATATTTTTCCTTAATGAACCATTTTCTGACCTTTGACTACTGATCAGCTCATATCTTCCTCATATGGACTCGAAATTGAATACTTCCAGTGGCTAACAATCTGTAACACACTTAGCTATAATTCCTATGTTAATCATTTATTTTAATTCCATACAGATAATTCATAAAAATTAAAATACAGAAGCTATCCTAACATATTCTTCCCTGATGAACCATTTTCTGACCTTTGACTACTAATCGGAACATATCTACCTCATATGGACTCCAAATTGAATGATTCCAGTGGATAAAAATACATGACACATATATCTTTAATTCTTATGTTAACCATTTATTTTAATTCCCTACAGATAATTCCCAAAAATTAAAACACAGAAGCTAAAAATTTTGCCAACCATAGCCATACCTATGCAGAACTTTCTATACCAGTTGAAGTATTCAAACATACATCACATGCAAGATCAATATGTAACATCATATAGCAACATTCATGACCAATCATCAAAGTTCTAAGATCAAAATATCATATAAATATTATAAGTTTCAAAAGTTTTCTTCAAAAAGAAATATTGTTAAACTTACCTAAGAATCTTCCTAGCTCACTTAGTGAATTGGTTTTCTTGTTTCCTCTTAAAAAAAGTAGCAAGATTCCTCCCTTCCCTTAGCTTTTCTAGCAGCTTAGGTAAGAGAAGGAGGGGAGTTTTTGAACCTCAAGGATGAAGAAGAAAAATGGATTCAAGTGGAGATTAAGGTAACTTACCTTGAGTACTTAGCCTTCTAAACTTTTCCTTCTTCTTCCTTCCTTTCTTCTCCTCTCTTTCTCTCCTTTCCTCACTCTACCTTGCTTCTATTTTTCTCTCTTCCTCACTTGGACGAAATTAAAATGTTGTAGGGGTGGGTTTTGCTTAATTAGACCACCAAATAATACATCTTTCATGATCATGGGTCTACCTTATCACAATTAGGATACACTTTGTTGAATTTTAGGAAAACAAACAACTTATGTTCTTGTCTTCCTCTTCCTTAGTCAAGATATGCATAGGAAAAGGAGATTTGTACTTTGAAAATTATGATAATATGTTCGTAAGATAAGGGATAAGGTCCCTTTGATTTATGGATTCATTTCCATTTTCTTTTGTCTTAAACAAGTATGATAGGTTTGCCTTTTTAGGTGGCAAATTTCTAGCCCTTGAGTCTCCATTATTTTGTTGATATTATTTGTGTGGGATAGGAATGTTTTGTCCTAATGCCATGTATTATCATACCACTTGCTAAAATTATCAGTGTAGGATATAGATGTTTTTGTCCTAAAGCCTTGTATTATCATGCCACTTGCCAAAATTATGAATGTAGAATCACACCACTTGCTAAATTTTTGTCTTAATGCCATGTAACCTAATCTTTATTATTATTTTATTATTATATCATCACCTAATTTATTTTATTTTATTTTTCCTCTTGGATTTGGGCTTATTCCTACCCATTTTCTTTGCTTTGGATAAAATTCTACCTTTCTTGGAGGGCTTGGTCACATTTTCATAATTTTTGGGCTATCGATCCAATTACTATATCCTAGTCCAAGTCTATGTTTTATTTCTTGCCTAGGTTTTCCAATGGTCTTGCTAGAAACTTATGTGAAGTGGAAAAACTCTATATGAAGTGTCCATAGGTAAAAGCCCAATGTATGGGTAAAGATGTTAAACTTAGTAACTCTAGTTCTTGAATTAGGAAAAATTACCATAATCCAATGTTCTTGAAATTTTAAGACCTTTACTTGTTTCTAAAAATTTATCTTCCTTATCCAAGAATTTTGCATCTCTTTAGTATGTTATTTTTAATTTTTTTCCCTATTAGGTTTTCCCTCTTTATTTGTTCTCTTAATGTTAGAAACATTTTCTATGCATATACATAAGGTGAAGAATTTCTAAGGATTATATTTCCTTAGATATTTAAAATATTGTCTAATAAATTTTATTTTCTTAAATAAATATTTAAGTACTTTTATCAATAAAAGAAACGAAATTAGGGATGTTACATTCTCTCCCCCTAAAAGAAATTTTGTCCTCAAAATTTCAGAAATTACCTAATAAGAACAATTGCGGATATTTCTTCCTCATGACTTCTTCCAGCTCCCAAGTTGCTTCTTCCGGAGTCAAACCTTCGCATAACACCTTAACAAGGGGAATGGTTTTATTTCTCAGTTGCTTCACGTCAATGTCCAATATGGATGCAGGTACTAGCAGGTATGTCATGTTCTCTTTTATTTGGATTGGTTCATCCTGTATTATATGTGATGAATCTGGAAGATACTTCCGCAGCTGTGATACGTGGAAAACATTATGCAGGTTGGACAAATTAGGTGGGAGAGCAACTTGATATGTTGATGTCCCTACTTTCTTCAGAATTTGGTAGGGTCCTAAAAATCGTGGACTTAGCTTTCTTGTTTTGAGAGACCTACCAACTCCAGTAGTCGGGGAAAGTTTCAGAAATACATAGTCTCCTTCCTTAAACTCTAGAGGTCTATGTCTCTTATCATAGTAACTCTTTTGGCGACTCTGAGCTGTAAGTATTTTGTCTCGTATCATCCTAATTTGTTCAATGGTTTGTTGAACTAGATCAGGACCCAACAAGTTCTTTTCTCCTACCTCAAACCAACATAGTGGAGATCGGCACTTTCTACCGTATAAAGCTTCATAGGTGGCCATCTTAATACTAGAGTGATAACTATTATTATAAGCAAACTCTACTAAAGGTAGGTACTTATCCCATCCTTTACCTTACTCTATCACACAGGCCCTCAACATATCTTCTAAGGTTTGAATGGTTCGTTCTGTCTGCCCATCATTCTGAGGAAGGTAGGTAGTACTGAACCGCAACTGAGTACCAAAAGCTTCCTGCAATGCCTTCCAAAACCTTGATGTGAACTTCAGATCTCTATCAGAAACAATATTTAAGAGAATTCCATGCAGTCTAACTATTTCCTGGACGTACAATTGGGCTAATTTATGTAGTGAAGAGTTAATTTTTATGGGCAAAAAGTGAGCAGATTTGGTTAATCTATCAATTATTACCCAGATAGAGTCATGTCCCACTGAAGTCTTAGGTAATCCCACAACAAAGTCCATTGAGATACTGTCCCATTTCCATTTAAGGATCTCAAGAGGTTGTAGAAATCCCGCTGGCTTTTGATGCTCCACCTTTTCCTTTTGACAAATGAGACATTTCGCCATAAACTCGGCAATGTCCTTTTTCATCCATGGCCACCAATACATCCTTTTTAAATCCTGGTACATTTTAGTGCATCCAGGATGGATTGTGTATTTACTCTGATGCGCTTTCTACAGGATCTTATTTCTCAACTCTCGTTCTTGAGGGACACAAATCCTTCCCTGATACATGATTGCTCTATCTTCCATGACAGAAAATTTACTTTGGTCTTTATGATCCTATAAGTATTGGTCGTGAGCTTGAGCCTCTTTGATCTGGGATCTAAGGTCACACCCTATACTTAAACCATTAATGACTAGATTCTTTGGAGTAAGAGTAGTGGCTAGCTTCAAATTTTGAAACTCCTCTAGCATCTGCATCTCATACACCATCATCTGACCCATGTGTAGAGATTTTCGACTCAAGGCATCTGCTACAACATTCGCCTTTTTGGGATGATACTTTATCTCAAACTTGTAGTCATTGAGGAATTCTACCCATCTTCGTTGCCTTATATTTAACTCCTTCTGATCAAAGAGGTATTTAAGACTCTTATGATCACAATATACTTCAAAGGTTGCCCCATATAAATAGTTTCACCAAATCTTTAAGGCAAACACCACTACCGCCAATTCAAGATTATGGGTTGGATAGTTTCCTTCGTGGGGTCTTAGTTGCCTAAAGGCGTAAGCAACTACTCTCTTATCTTGCATCAGTACACATCCTAGCACTTTCTTTGAAGCATCACTATACACTTCAAAATGTCCTGTGGGGTCTGGAATAATTAAAACAAGAGGAGTGGTCAGTCTTGTCTTCAGCTCCTGAAAACTAGCTTTACATTGATCAGTCCATTTGAAAGGACTTCCCTTCCTAGTCAATTTAGTCAATGACAAGGCTATACGAGAGAAGTTTTGTATAAACCTCCTGTAATATCCTGCCAAACCCAGGAAACTTCAGACTTCTGTAGCCGTCTTTGGTATCTTTCACTTAATCACTGCTTACGTCTTGCTAGGATCTACGGCTACCCCTCTATTAGAGATGACATATCTGAGAAACTTCACCTCAGACAGCCAAAATTCATACTTCTCCAATTTGAAATATAACTTTTTCTCTTTCAGTACTTGCAGCACGATTCAGAGATGTTGTTCATGTTCTTTCTCACTCTTAGAATATATCAAGATGTTATCAATGAACACTACAACAAATTGATCTAGGTAGGGTCAAAAAATGCGATTCATGTAATCCATGAAAATTGTAGGTGCATTCGTCAACCCGAATGGCATTACGAGAAACTCATAGTGCCCATACCTAGTTCTGAAGGCAATTTTTGGTACGTCCTCCTCCTTGATCCTAATATGATGATATCCTGACCTCAAGTCAATTTTAGAAAAGATGGAGGCTCCCTTCAATTGGTCCAATAAGTCATCTATCCTAGGGAGAGGGTACTTGTTTTTTATAGTCACCTTATTCAGCTGTCTGTAATCTATGCATAGTCTCAAGCTCCTGTCTTCCTTCTTAACAAACAATACAGGAGCTTTCCAAGGTGATACACTCGGTCTAAAGAATTGCTTGTCTAATAGTTCCTCCAACTATTTCTTGAGTTCCTGTAGTTCCTTGGAGGCCATTCGATATGGTGCAATAGAGATAGATCCTATCCCATGTAGGAGATCAATAGAGAACTCTATCTCTCTCTTGGGAGGTACGCTTGGAATATCTGATGGAAATACTTTAGGAAACTCGTTGGCTATTGAGATTTCATCAAGCTTCAATTTGACTTCTAGGTTTCATAAATACAAGAGAATGTATCCAAGTACTCCATTCTTCAACTCCCTATTAACTTGATTGGCATTTAGCATCAATAACTGGACCTCCTCTTTCGGAGTAGGAGGTAAAAATTCAACGGTCTTGTTACAACAATTCAGTAAAACTCGATTTTTAGACATCTAGTCTAACCCTAGAATGACCTCAATACCTCTTAAAGGTAAACAGATGAGGTCTACAAAAAAAATTTTCTCCTGGATGGTGACGTGACAGTCCTTACATACAGAGGAAGTTAATACCCTTTCCCCTGTAGGGGTTACTACGGATAGCTCATAGGGAGTTTCAAAAATAGAAAACTGAAACTTCCTAATACATTCTTCCGATATAAATGAATGACTAGCACCAGAGTCAAATAACACCATAAGAGCAAATCCATAGATATAGCATGTACCTTGAATCATTTCAGAAGATTGAGCTGCCTCTTGGCCGCTCTGGGTGAAAACCCTTCCTTTCACCTGAGGCCTCTGTTCTGGCTGCTTCCCCACATTCTGTGGGCAATTTCTCGCAAAATGTCCCTTCTGTCCACAATTAAAGCAGACATCTTATCCTATGTAGCATGGTCGGTTACCATGCATGCGTCCGCACTTAGCGCACTTGACTGGGGCGAGGTCTTGTTGAAATGGTCTAGGACCCGCAGTCAATGGCCTCTTACCAGTTCCATATTCACTTCTTCTCACGTTCTTTCCAAGGTTGGGAAAATTTTTCTTCCTCTTCCATAGGTTTCGCCTTTGCTTCTCGTCCTCTACTGCCCTTAAACTCTTTTCCAGGAGTCTACATTTATTTATCGGAGGTACAAACTCCCTGATCTCTATAGCTATAACAGTATTCTTTATCTTCGGGTTTAGTCCCGCTTCAAACTTAACCGCCTTAGATGCTTCATCTGGGTTATATCACAGATAAGAGGAGAACTTAGACAGCTCCTCGAACTATGCAATATACTGGTCCACGGTCATGCTGCCTTGCCTGAGTTGGAGAAATTCGATCTCTTTCTCTGCCCGTACAGTACTTGGAAAGTACTTTTCAAAAAAAAAAATGTCCTTGAACACTTGCTAGGTGATCTGTCTTCCCTGATGAGCTAAAAGTTCTCTAACTCCACGCCACCAGTATTCTGCTTCATCCTTTAACATATATGCAGCAAAAATAACTTGCTGCTCTTTAGTATAGCCCATCACTTCAAAGATTTTCTTTAATTCCCTTATCCACCTTTTGGCTACCGTTGGGTCATAGCCAACTTGGAAACAAGGTGGTCTAGTCCTCAGGAACTCGGATATGCCATTATCTTTTCCAGCCATCCGGTTGTTAGCACCATTCTCACCATTTGGGTTATTAACATTCTAGAGATATTGTAAAATTTGGTTGGTGGTCATGACTTGGTCTCGAATTGCCATGGCCAGGTTGTGCAGGGTTTCCTCTGCACTTGTTGCTGGATTCCTCCTTGGTGGTGCCATTTCCTACTGTGGCAAAACAAAGTTATGCTGCTATTGAGGTGATCAAGCCCAATAGTTAGTTCAAAAATATTTAATAGCAGTCATAACACCACCTCGGCATATAGATAGGAAACACTAGTAATTTCTTACCTATATGAATCATTGATCCCCTACACAGCACAACCACAACATACTCAAGACACTATAAGATTGATTCAAATAACCATCCACCCACTGGCTATCTAGGATCGACCTGCTTTGATACCAATTATGTAACAACTCCATTTATGCAAATGTAACAAATTTTTTTTTTATATCTGTAAAATTCCATGAAGTTATTACTACTTTAATTCTAATCACTTAACTCGTAATAATAAACACTTTAACCAAGCATAATTGTTATTAACAGTGATACAATACTGAGTTTCCATACACACCATTATTTTACAAACTACACACCATTATTTTATAAACATTTGTACAAAGATACATATTAGTTCTAATCATATATGTCGACTACTTCTAGGGACACTGGTGCGGGTGGCACCTCCACCGAAATCTCAGTCACATCTACTACAGATACATCTGATATAACTGGTAGTTGCCCAAGGTAGGGCACCTCGATCCAACGTACGGAAATAATAAGTGTCATTGAGAAAATCTGCATTATTCTTCTGAACATGATATGGAAATATAATGAGAATTAAATCCCAGTAGGTTCAACAATAAATCATAATTTACTATCAATATAGTTCATCATGTCATGTTCAGCTATAAAAACTACAAAAAATATCTTTGGTCACATGAATGCTTTATATCTATGCACATAAGAATCATACAGTAATGATATGTATGACAGGATTAACTATTTTCAGAATATCATATGATGGCCATCAACTTATTCTCATTTCAAGCTACCCCGGTCAGGGTAAGTATCCTCTACTCTCCAGTACGGGCTTTTCTCGCTCTGTCTGACATGGCACACTTTCTCTTTCTTTTCTCATAATCATAATCATAACCGTTGGTAGGGCGTCCCCTACTGGTGTACCACATGGATTGCCATGTGATCTTGCTCATTTCTTTTCTTTTCACAATGATAGCCAAAAATATGCTTTCAATAACAAGTATGTTCATCAAAATATAACTATTACCATAAATCATTGGTAATCATGCCATGAACATAACCATTTCAAATGTCACTTTATAAAATATTTCCGTGTCAGAATTTTACACTTAAGATGGTAAGAAGTTCATACAATGGCAATGGCTATGGCATATACTAGTCATTTCTAAGATTCGTCTTCTTTTTTAAATATTAATTTTATTTCATTATTTTTTTGATGCAGGTTTTCATCATATCTAACCTTCTCTTACTAATCAGAGCATTACTCCCTCAATTGAACTCCAATGTAGGTGATCTTGGTGCCAATTTCAAGATAAAACAATTATCTAAAACTATTATGTTGAACATTGTAGAAAAATATTAAGAAATCAAGGTAATATTACTCCCTAAATGTATAGGTTATTTCTTCTTGGATAGGTTCTGACCACTACCTACTAATCGGACCATATCTACCTCATATGGACTCCCACTTGAGTGATTCCAATGGTTAAAATTCCGTGACACACATATCTATAATTCTTATGTCAACCATTTATTTTAATTTCATATAGATAATTTTCAGAAATTAAAATACAAAAGTTATCCTAACATATTCTTCCCTGATGAACCATTTTCTGACCTTTGACTACTAATCAACTCATATCTTCCTCATATGGACTCCAAATTGAATGCTTCTAGTGGCTAACAATCCATGACACACATAACTATAATTCTTATGTTAACCATTTATTTTAATTCTATACAAATAATTCCCAAAAATTAAAATACTGAAGCTATCTTAACATATTCTTCCCTGATGAACCATTTTCTGACCTTTGACTACTAATTGGACCTTATCTACCTCATATGGACTTCAAATTGAATGATTCCAGTGGTTACAAATCCGTGACACATATATCTTTAATTCTTATATTAACCATTTATTTTAATTCCCTACAGATAATTCTCAAAAATTTAAACACAGAAGCTAAACATTTTGCCACCCATAGCCATACCTATGCAGAACTTTCTATACCAGTCGAAGTATTCAAACATACATCACATGCAAGATCAATATGTAACATGATATAGCAACATCCACGACCAATCATCAAAGTTCTAAGATCAAAATCGCATATAAATATTATAAAGAAATATTGTTAAACTTACCTAAGAATCTCCCTAGCTCACTTAGTGAATTGGTTTTCTTGTTTCCTCTTGAAAGAAGTAGCAAGATTCCTCCCTTCCCTTAACTTTTCTAGCAGCTTAGGTAAGAGAAGGAGGGTGAGTTTTTGAACCTCAAGGATGAAGAAGAAAAATGGATTCAAGTGGAGTTTAAGGTAACTTACCTTCAGTACTTAGCCTTCTAAACTTGTCCTTCTTCTTCCTTCCTTTCTTCTCCTCTCTTTCTCTCCTTTCCTCACTCTACCTTGCTTCTATTTCTCTCTCTTCCTCACTTGGACGAAATTAAAATGTTGTAGGGGTGGGTTTTGCTTAAATAGACCACCAAATAATACACCTTTCATGATCATGGGTCTACCTTGTCACAATTAGGATACACTTTGTTGAATTTTAGGAAAACAAACAACTTATGTTCTTGTCTTCCTCTTCCTTCGTCAAGATATGCGTAGGAAAAGGAGATTTGTATTTTGAAAATTATGATGATATGTTCTTAAGATAAGGGACAAGGTCCCTTTTATTTAGGGATTCATTTCCATTTTCTTTTGTCTTAAACAAGTATGATAGGTTTGCCTTTTTATGTGGCAAATTTCTAGACCTTGAATCTCAATTATTTGGTTGATATTATTTGTGTGGGATAGGAATGTTTTGTCCTAATGCCATGTATTATCATACCACTTGCTAAAATTATGAGTGTAGGATATAGATGTTTTTGTCCTAAAACCTTGTATTATCATGCCACTTGCCAAAATTATGAATGTAGAATCACACCACTTGCTAAATTTTTGTCTTAATGTCATGTAACCTAATCTTTATTATTATTGCATTATTATATCATCACCTAATTTATTTTATTTTATTTTTTCTCTTGGATTTGGGCTTATTCCTACCCATTATGGGTTTATTCCTACCCATTTTCTTTGCTTTGGATAAAATTCAACCTTTCTTGGAGGGCTTGGTCACATTTTCATAATTTTTGGGCTATCGATCCAATTATTATATCCTAGTCCAAGTCTATGTTTTATTTCTTGCCTCAGTTATCCAATGGGCTTGCTAGAAACTTATGTGAAGTGGAAAAAATCTATATGAAGTGTCCATAGGTAAAAGCCTAGTGTATGGGTAAAGATGTTAAACTTAGTAACTCTAGTTCTTGAATTAGGAAAAATTATCCTAATCCAATGTTCTTGAACTTTTAAGACCTTTACTTGTTTTTAAAAATTTATCTTCCTTATCCAAGAATTTTGCATCTCTTTAGTATGTTATTTCTAATTTTTTTTTCTATTAGGTTTTCCCTCTTTATTTGTTCTCTTAATGTTAGAAACATTTTCTATGCATATACATAAGGTGAAGAATTTCTAAGGATTATATTTCCTTAGATATCTAAAATATTGTCTAATAAATTTTATTTCCTTAATTTAATATTTATGTACTTTTATCAATAAAAGAAACGAAATTAGGGATGTTACACCTTCAGCATTCTTTTGCTTCCGTTTATTTTATTTATTTATTATTATGATTATTATTTAATAATTGAATATTTGAGATTTATTCTATATATATATACATATAAATATTGTTTTTCATCCCAAATTTTTTTAGAAATTTATATTCTTGTAAAACTTTAGTTGAACTCTTAGATAATGACTTTTCTTGATAAAATTTTAATAAAAAAATCACAAAATAAAATATATTTATCCATAATAGAAGAAATAATATTTCTAAAAATAAAACAAAAATTTATTATAGGCAAATATAATTATTTTAAGTAAAACAAAAATTATTTTAACTAATTGTGTATTTACTTTTAGGAACATAATCATTTAAAATAAAAATATATTTGTTTATAGCAAAACGTTATTATTTAAAAATTTCGGGATATTACATTTTTCTCCCTTTGAAGTTCAGTCCCCAAATTTTAAACCATCCTATCATAAGTAAAGAATGAAGTCAAGGCATAAATTACAGTTATCAACCCCATTACTTAAGCAATTGAAAATTTCTCTTTTATATATTATCTTTACTTTCTAAGGGGTCCCTTCACTTCAGTGATTTTACCATATATCATAGGGATTTCCTTCGACCATAAGTTCTTCACTTGTTAATCAACAATGGACATCGGATTTTTTTTCCATAATTAAGCCAAATTCTTGTTCAATTGAATTTCTTAGAATTAGAAAACATAAGAAGAATCTAATAGGTACTTCCTTAGCATTGATGCAAGAAAGACTGTACCAACATCACTTAATCCTAATGGCAAAACTAGGCGATATATATACTATGCATACTTTGTCTAGGATTTCAAAAGAACCTATATATTAGAGTTTAACTTTTTCTTTTTTTCCAAACCTCATTACCTCTTTCATGGGTGAATCCTTTAAGAATATTTGATCACCAACTGATAATTTCTAGTGCTCAACATTCACAGTCCTTATATACTTTTGGCCTCTATTGAGTTGCTTGTATTCTTTTTTAATCAATTTCACTTTATCAATAGTATCTTACAGTAAGTCTGACTCCACTTAGTCATCTAATAGGAAGTTTGTAACACCTCTTATAAAAGGCTTTAGGTTATCAAATATCACTTTATTATAAGTGAATTCTATTAAGAGATCTCTCACTAAACTCAAAGACATACGCTTGAAGCATGCTCTCCAAACTAGCATAATCAATCTAAGTTAGTCATATTATATTTATTGCATGTTATTCCAAATTAGATTTCAAAAACTTAACTTTACTCAACTCATCCACCTATTAGGAGACTTATCATGTTTCATGTAAAACCTTAAATGGTGCCATTTGTAGATTGGCCAGATAACTACTAATATTAGCAAGTCCTACTAAGGACAAATAATTTCTCCCAACTTTAACCAAAATTATATAAAGATACCTAATGCATAACTTCTAATGCATAAAAACAACATTTAAATTTACTATCAGCTATACTATAATTTAACTAAGATCCTAAGACTTCCTGAATAGCTCTCCTAAACCAATATCTTCAATTCTTACTTGCTGACTCACTGAACAATGAAAAATATATCACTTGTATCTTCTTTTTACCATTATACTAGTACAATTATTTCAAATCTTAGTATATCCCATCAATATTCAAAATCTATGGCTTCTTCTAAAATCTCCTTTCTCAACATAATTCACATCCTAGATACTAGACTCAATTTATCATGGTATAAACCCTCAACACAAATATCTTAATCACTTACATTATTTTCAGACATGGTTCTCAAAATACTCTCCATATTGTCAAATTCAGAATTCAAAGATTAATTTAAATCGTAGTTCCTATATTTTATTACTCAAGAACTTCAACACCATTAATTCTCTTGATTATATTCGTCCAAGCACCATAAGGCCATCATACGTCTATTTCTTTCAAAGTTTTCATTACTTTAATCTACTAACCACTTGGACACCATAATAACTGAGTTTCAAAGAAAAGAAATTAACCATCCTTGTAATAAGGAAAAGAACCTTACATTTAATGTCAAACATTAATCAAGGATGATGCAGCAAAAAAGAGGAATACTAAATAGAGCATGGTACCAAAATTGAAAGTCAGAAGTTCGGACAGAGCATTGAAAGAAAATTAAAATCGATGGCCGTAATTCTTGAAAAAATATAAACAAAATCTAGCTACTATATTTGGCATGAATCGGTGGCCACAAGTTTTGAATATATGTGCCAAAATTTAATTCAAAACTACTATTATTCAGTGGAAGATTATAACATGAAAAAGAAGCATTTTTGAGCTTATAAAAGTTTTTGAAAAACAAAGAACACGTAGTTAGCTGGTAGGATACAGTTGGTTGTTACAAAAAAGATATAATCAATCAATTGTAAAATAAACCAGTCCAAGTTAAAAATTCTCAAAATAGCTAATCAACGTAATAATGCCGATAGTCGACTGGCAAGAACATTGGAAATACAAGATAAATCATTTGATTATCCCTTTTCCACAACTAACTAATTTGTATTTTCACTATTTTTTTACAATGATGCTTATCACTTACAACTTCCCTACACGAATAAAGACATCAATGCTTCAGCAAGGACAACAAGGAAAAAGAAATTTTTTGGTAATATCTTAACCTTATTCTCTTTATGTGCTTAATATGCGCCACAATCACAATTATTGTACATATGCATGCATGCCATCATTTTTGAAATTTCACCTTTAATTTAGTTGATATCCATCACTCACATAGCTATTCTAATTATGCCTAGCCTATTCGTATAGCTATTATAAGTATGCCTTTCTCTGAGTTCTATAAATGCTCGTGTTAGTATCTTTACCTTCATACTCAAAGTTAGGGTGTATGCAGCTATAGATGGCATCGGATTCCGTCAGTTTCAAAATATTTGTGTCTTTTGTGATTCCAGTCTTGAAAAAGATAGAGAGTATGTGAAAGCTGCACAAAACCTGGGTATGGTGTTGGCAAGGAGAAAAATTTATTTAGTCTATTGTGGAGGTAACCGTGGGTTAATGGAGTGTGTTTCTACAACTGCACATGTAGGAGGATGTCAAGTTCTAGGTATTATTCCTACAGCTCTAGCTGTATCCAACATAATAGGAAAGACAATTGGGGAAGAATTTAGGGTAGCTTCTATGCATGAGCACATGGCTAGAATGATAAGCAATGCTAATGCCTTCATTGCCTTACCAGGTGGTTTTGGTACTTTAAAGGATATTTTCCAAATAGTCTCTTAGGCACAACTGAATATGCATCACAAACCGATAGGTTTGTTAAATGTTAATCACTTCGCTGATGGTTTGTTATCTTTTCTTGATCAAGAAGTAGAAGAGAGGTTTGTCTCACACTCAGCATGATGAATTCTCATCTCGACTTCAAATGTTAAGGAGTTAATTAATGCTTTACAAGCATATGCTCATGTACTTGATCCAATTATAGTTCAAATAGATTGGACAACAGACAACTGTAGAAAGCACAAATTGGACTTGGATCTTCATCTTTAATTGTAGTAGAACGTAACCATTACTATATCACTTTTACTTTCTTAGGGTCTATTTGGATAACATCTTTGCCAAACATATTCCCTTAGAGTTTGTAAAACTATCTTTAAATGTTGCTTTTGATCCTTTGAACTCTTAGAATATTCTAATATATCATCAATAAATATAATAAAAAATTGATACAGGGATGGATTAAATACTTTATTTATCAAGTCTATGAATGCAGCTGGGCATTTGTCAAACCAAATGTCATCACTAAGAACTTATAATGCCCATACAAAGTCCTGAAACCAAATTTTTTAAAATATCATCTTCCCTTATCCTTAATTGATGATACCCAAATCTCAAATCAATTTTTTTTAAAGAACATTGAGCACCCTATAGCTGGTCAAAAAGATCATCTATACGAGGTATTGATTATTTATTACGCACTGCCACCTTATTCAACTGTCTATAATCTATGCACAATCGCAACGATCCATCTTTCCTTTTCATAGAGAGAACAAGAACTTCCCAAGGAGAAGTACTAGGGCGTATAAATCCCTTGTCTAACAAATCTTGTAACGAATTCTCTTTTTTTCAGTTCCTTAAGTTTAGTGGGTGCTATTCTATATGGGAATATAGACACTGATTAGGTTCTAAGAAGTAAATCAATACCAAATTCTATTTACCGTTTTGGGGTAATCTTCAAAATTTCTCTGGGAACACATCAGGGAAATCTTTAACGATTAGAACTTGAACTACATTAGTGTATTTCATATTTATATCTTTGGCCACTGCCAAATATCCTTGGCACCTTTTTTTAATAACTTATGGGCTGCTAAAGTAGAGATTAGATTATTGGATACCTCACTACAGTCTCCTTCTATCAAGAAAGAAAATTCTTTAGGAATATTAAATTTAATCAACTTAAAGTGACATTCCAAAATAGCATGGCATGATACCAACAAATTCATTCTCAGTATCACATCAAAGTCTACCATATCTAAACAACGGGATAAAACGGATATAACATTCAGACACAGTCATATTTGGTATCTGTCTCAATTCTTTAAATTCTTTGGCGTGCCTATCCTTTTCACTTTCAAGCAAAAATTGACACATAATTATTTTTTAAGAGGTCACAACAATCAATCAATCTTATACTAGAAAATTTAGCTACTTGGAATATAAAGGAAATTGAAACCCTATAGAATCCCTCAGCAGCACCTGAAGTATAAATATGCCCAGCTCATATTAATACTAAAGGTCATACTAAAGAATCCTTTGCTTCGATAGCCATAGAGAAACCTAATGCTCTGATACCAATTTGCAACACCCCCAATTTACGGGCACGTGAAACAAACATTTTTTTATTAAAAAAATTAGATATCTACCCTAACATACATAACACTATTCTTTGTCATGGAAATAGATACATATAGGTTCTCTTATATATACACATTATACAAACCAAGTTATAAATACTAAAGTATCAACAGAAGCAAGGATCCTACTTGTGGCATTCAAAGTACACTCTAGTATACAAACACAGTATAATTCAAAAATTGTGAGTCTTAGAAGCAACGTTGACTCACCCAGAGAATATGTCACCCATCTAAACACCTATTTGCAGAATCAGACTCTATATTTTTATCTAAAAAATGTAGAAATATCGTGTAGTGAGTTTGAAAACTCAGGGAGCTGTTAATACCTCCTATGACCTCTTAAGTCAACATATGGATGTACTCATGTTTTAAAATTTTTCATATAGAAAATACAGTTCAGAAGTACATTCATATAGGATCCTTATTTCAAATATTCTCAAATCAAAGGATATTCAGATATCCAAAACCATATTCAACATGGTATGATCATTAAAAAAATGTTGTTATGCATTAAAATATTTCACATTAAAACATTAAGAGGAACCCATATCAGAACCATAAAATATTCCCAAGCACACAACAATGGATGATGTTATGTTCAACTGTATAAGCTACAATAAAATATTAAGCTTTTGAGATAAAGTCATAACTTTCATTGATACATAATTAACATATTATATATGCATTGAAAATCCACTCTTTTACATAATGCTCAAGCATGTTACAACTCTCCATACACTCAATTCACTCATTTGCTATACGCATAATGACCAATCGACTATAGTCACAATAAGTGATCAAGGAATGTGAGTTCATCACTCATCTGCCTTCTTACATTACCATTGTCACCTGGTTGGAGCAGCCCTCCCTTGACTCACTCAGGCTAATAGGGCGTTTCCTACTTGGTACAGTCTCAAGCCATAAAACTCGTCGATATTCATCCAGACATATAAATATAAATATATATATATATATATATATATATATATATATATATATATATAAAAATTCATATTCATTAAATACAATGTATAATTATCAAGCAACTCTCCATGAGCTTTACGCTTGCCATTCAATCATAACTAGCAACTTTATAACTTACAGATCAATATGTTATGCACATAATATTCACTTTACCAAATAATGATAAATACATTTAGAATTGCATATTCAATGAGTTTCAAAATTTATTTGCAAAACCATATTCTTCTTGAACTATGTGCCAGTTCATAAACAAAACAGATATTTTAACACATTTCAGAAACTTATGATAGCATAAATAATTTGTAAACATAATCAATTATACATTTTAAGTTCAAGAAGAGTATAGAGTAAGTTATAGAAAGAATTATCTACTCACATGGTTAGAGCTCCAGGTTGAACAGCCCCAAATGTATTTTTCCATGCCAAATGTGATCAAATGCCCTAAAAAACGTGTTCGTAAGGTCCAAAAACTTAGAAAATGACTATGAGAGCTTGGTCAACTAATGGGGGGTACTGTTCACATCAGGCAAAATACTATTCACATCAGGAAAAATCACTATTCACACATGGAAAACATTGTTCATAGTTATTGTTCATTGCACTGTTCGCGCAGGCAGAAATACTATTCACGATTATTGTTCATCCAAGAAATTTTTCTTTATTTAATGCTTTAAATCATGCTATCCAACCATGAAATTTTGCATACAAGGATTATTCTACCTCTTAAATATGATTCTAGGGTCAAAATCACCAGAAAACACCAAGAAATTTTGAAATCCTAAACTTTACCTCATGGTTATTATTCATCATTTCTGGAAAAATTTTGACGAGTTTTTGTTGAAATTGATCAATGAGTTTTGATGCTCTCGTCGCCACGAGTCCAACGGTATTTTCGGTATCTCAATTGGATGTATAGATTAGTAGATATCTTAGAGAGAAGTTTGAAACCTAGAGAGAGAGAAAAAATGGTGATTTTTGGTTTCCTCTATACCTTCAGTATTCTTCTGCTGTCGTTTATTTTATTTTATTTCATTTTATGTTATTTATTATTATTATTATTTAATAGTTGAATATTTGAGATTTATTATATATATACATATAAATATTGTTTTTCATCCTAAAGCATCCCAAAAATTTTTAAAAATTTATATTCTTGCAAAACTTTAGTTGAACTCTTAAATCATGACTTTTCTTGATAAAATTTCAATAAAAAAATCAAAAAATAAAATATCTTTATGCATAATAAAAGAAAAAATATTTCTAAAAATAAAATAAAAATTTATTAGAGGCAAATATAATTATTTTAAGCAAAATAAAAAATCATTTTAATTGAAAGCATATTTACTTTTAGCAACATAATCATTTAAAATGAAAATATATTTGTTTATAGCAAAACATTATTATTTAAAAATTACTGGATATTACATTCAACAGTTGTGGTTTGTGCTAGAATGATAGAAACATGAGAGCTAGCAGACATAGAAGGTCTAAAGAGAAGAAAAAGACATCGAGATATTAATATCCAGACTAGTTATAATCTTAATGTCAGAGGACCAAGATTTCAAAATTCACAGCATTTAACTCAAGCAGGATCTGGTAGCTTTAGCCAGACATCAGTCAATATCAATAAGTAAAGAATGATTCAAAGAGTTATAAGACCTAATAGTCAATAGAATTCAAAGATCGATTCCATTATGACCCATTTGTAGCAGGCCTCATATTGGACAATGTCGCATAGAAACTGGTGTAGGTTTTAAGTGTGGACAAGTAGGTCATTTGATGAAGAATTATCCATAATTATGAAATTTGAGCCAAGCATCAATACAGCCAGCTTCACCCCCTGCATTTGTACCAGCACGACCAAATAGAGCAGCTTTAATTCAAGCAAGTAGCAGTGGTACTAGTAGAGGATCAGGAAGTCAAGACAGAGAACAAGCCCGAGTCTTTGCCTTGACACGACAAGATGCTCTGGCCTTAAATGTAGTTATGACAGGTACATTATCAATATGTTCCCATAGAGCATATGTACTGTTTGATCCTGGTTTTACTCATTCTTATATATCACCCTGCTTTACTATGAAATTGGGTAGATATCCTACTAGTTTACATTATTCTTTTATGGTTGCTACTCCAATGAGAGAATTCTTACTGGTAAATGATGTATATAAATCATGTGAGATTTTGATAGAAGATGAGGAGACTCTTATAGATTTGATAGTTCTAGATATGGTAGACTTTGATGTGATACTAGGAATAGATTAATTGTCATCATGCTATACCATTTTAGACTATCACCTTAAGGTGATTAAGTTTAATATTCATGGAGAATCTCCCTTCTTGATACAAAGAGATCGTAGTGAGGTACCAAGTAATTTAATCTCTGCTCTAACAGCTCATAAGCTATTACAAAAAGGATGCCAGGGGTATTTAGTAGTAGTTAAATATGTTGATATGAAGTACACCAATGTAGAGCAGGTTCCAGTGGTTAGGGAATTTTCTAATGTGTTTCCTGAGGAGTTGCCAGGGTTACCCCCAGAACGAGAAATTAAGTTCAGTATTGATTTACTTTTGGAAACCCAATCGGTGTCTATACCTCTATATAGAATGGCACCAATTGAAATCAAGGAGTTGAAGAATCAGTTGCAAGACTTAATAGACAAGGGATTTATACGTCTTAGCACTTCTCTTTGGGGTACTCCAGCCCTATTTGTTAAAAAGAAAGATGGATCGCTACAGTTGTGTATTAATTATAGATAGTTGAATAAGGTGATAATACTTAATAAGTATCCATTATCTCGTATGGATGATTTATTTGATCAGCTACAGGGTGCCCAATGTTTTTCAAAATTTGATTTGAGATTTGGGTATCATCAATTGAGGATAAGGAAGGAGGACATTCTAAAAATTGCTTTTAGGACTCGATATGGGTACTATGAGTTCTTAGTAATACCATTTGGTTTAACAAATGCTCCAATTGGATTCATAGATTTGATGAATAAAGTATTTAAGCCTTTCTTGGATAAGTTTGTTATTGTATTCATAGTTGATATCCTAGTATATCCAAGGAGTTTAAAGGAGTATGAGCGACATTTAAGGATAGCTTTACAAACCCTAAGAGAACATCAGTTGTATGCTAAGTTTTCAAAATGTGAATTTTGACTTAGTAATGTTACTTTCTTAAGGCATGTGGTTACCAAGGATGGTATTCAAGTTGATCCTAAAAAAGTAGAAGTGGTGCAGTAATTGTAACATCCTAGATTTTAATAAGTGGAAATTAATTCTCATGGTGAAGGGAATGGAAGAGAATAAAATGGAACATCGATGAAACCTTAGAAAAAGGATAAAGTAGAATTAAAGCATTTGGTGGAATTTTTCAACAACCAAACAAAGCCTTATCTAATGGCATAATTCAATTGTGATGAGATGGCAAGAGTGTAATAGTTTGATAAAGCAAGGTCTTAAGATAAGAGGATGATGGCTTGTTGAGGAAGGCTAAATAAAATATCTTATCTTTGCTTGACTCAAGGGTGAGTCAACTAACCCAAGGGAGAGAAGGGGAGAGGGATGGCTTGGAGAGGAAGCCTTGACTTGGCAAAGTCTTAGCTTGGAGAAGAAGCCTTGACTTGACTAAGTCTTAGCTTGGAGAATAAGTAGGCCAAAAAGATCAAGGGGAAGAGAGGTGGCGGCCAAGGAAAAAAGGGAAAAGGGAGAAGGGAGAGAGACCAAGAGAAGGAGAGGAAGGAAAAGAAGAGAGAGAGAGAGAGGAGAGAGAAAGGCAACAAAGGTGAAGATCCAAGAGAAAGGAAGAAGGAGAGTGATCAAGAGGAGGAAATCCAAAGAAAGCTTGAGAAGAGAAAGAATCTCTAGTTTGGTAGGTTTAACATTATTCATATTTCCATGAAATTTAATGTATCTTGAATGATTTATGTGTTTCATATAACCTCTTTTGATGATTCATGATGTATATTTATGGTTGGCCATGAAAAGTGAGAGTTGGATGCATAGATCATACATGTGTTTGCTGATTTTGGGCTTGGAAGGGGTGAAAATTGATGCTCTGAATGGTTGGTTCTGGGTGTTATGTTTTAGGTCGAATCTAGAACTATATCTAACATATGAGTTGTATCCCTGTTTCTTAGATTTCTAATGCCTCTGGAATCACCTTGATCGAATTTGAAATGAGAGAGATATCCCCTGATGAGTGAAGAAATGTCAGATTTAACGCACAAAATCGCGACCCTATTTTTGTACACCATTTTCACCTATTTCTGTTTCTAATCTATTAAAGTTGTAAAAATAAAAGTTTTAGATAATTTTCTTAGATTTCCATAGACACCAAAATCACCTTAAGCGGAGTTAAATTGAGAGAATTATAATCTTTTTAGTAAGCAAAGGTCTGGCTGGACAGAAATGTGGATTGCAGGGAAAACCCGAAGCGCGGCCATGCTTGGTGATATGGCCAGGCTGTGCTTCGGGCTGTTTTGTGATTTTTTAGCATGTTTTACAGAGTTTGAAGCATGGTCGTGCTTGGTGACATGGCCAGGCCGTGCTTGAAGCTGGAATTGGTCTGTTTTGCATTTTGAAGGCTCTAAATGAACTCCAATGAATGGATGATGTTAAGGGGAACTAAAGTACAAATAAATACCTTTTTAATGATGTATTGTAGTGTGAATTCTATCCTTTTATTATGAGAAATTAAATCACGTATTGCATATTTGATGAGATGTATGTTTAATATATGTATAAAGATACATATTAATGAGACCTATGCAAGTGAATTTGTTATGTATTGATGAGACATATGTAAGTGAATTACATAGAAGATATATGTATGATGCATTATGGTGTAAATTCCATTCTTTTATTATGAGATATATGTGCAATGTATGGATGAAATGCATGTTGATTTGATGCCTATGCTAGTATATCAATGCATGAGGATTACATGATAAGAGGTATGCATTGTTGGTAAGTATATTAATACATATTTGTTAAATGATGTGGTGATGATATTATGCATAATATTAGTGATGTGTTGGTTAATGCATAATCCTATTGTGATGATGGTCATGATGATTAAAGAGTATGATCTATACATTATTATATGACGATAAAGGGGCTATTATATAGTGATTGTATGAAGAGACGAAATTGATTATGGATGACAAGCATGATGATAAAGGTGAGTTGTTTGATGTATATGCATCAATATCATGTTGATGTACATGGTTGAGACGTGACTACAGACGATTAGTCACTAAGTGTGGAGATGTGGCTACAAGCGATTAGTCATAGAGTGTTGTGATGTGGCTGTAGACGATCAGTCACCCTCTATGAAAGTGTTGCAAAGATAGATACACAAACATATTATTGAAGTATAACCTAGTTATTATACATGCCTGATATTGATGCATATCATGTTTGTTGAATATGAAAGCATGCTATACATTCTTGTTATTTTATCATATACAAAGATAAAATATTTTTTGCAGTTTATATAGCTAGACATAACACTGTGTTTTCCTTATTTACTGTATGATCCTTTTAATGTTAAACCTATTGGGAACCTCTGTTCTCATTATTATTGGTGTTATGTTCAAATAAGAGCAAACAATACGCCAGTTGCTTCCGTGCATTTGATCATGGAAGATCTAGTGGATTACGATGCCTTGTACAGATCCTGATGCCAGCACCACCTCATCCACCCTTTACACCTAGGGGAGATATGTGGTATAGGGTTCATTGTTAAGTTGATGTCGTTATGTGTCTCAATGTCGTTGATATATAAATAATGATCTCTGATGTAGTTCGAATACTATGATAATGGAATACTACAGGAGATTTATACAAAACTTCTCTTGTATAGCCTTGCCATTGATTAAATTGACCAGAAAGGGAAGTCATTTCAAATGGACTGATCAATGTGAAGCTAGTTTTCAGGAGCTGAAGACAAGACTGACCACTCCTCCTGTTTTAATTTATCCAGACTCCACAGGATATTTTGAAGTGTATAGGATGCTTCAAAGAAAGGGCTAGGATGTGTGCTGATGCAAGATAAGAGAGTAGTTTCTTACGCCTCTAGGCAACTGAGACCCCACGAAGGAAACTATCCAACCCATGATCTTGAATTAGCGGTAGTAGTGTTTGCCTTAAAGATTTGGCGACACTATTTGTACGGGACAACCTTTGAAGTATATTGTGAACATAAGAGTCTTAAATATCTCTTTGATCAGAAGGATTTAAATATGAGGCAATGAAGATGGGTAGAATTCCTCAATGACTACAAGTTTGAGATAAAGTATCATCCCAGAAAGGCGAATGTTGTAGCAGATGCCTTGAGTCAAAAATCTCTGCGCATGGGTCAGATGATGGTGTATGAGATGCAGATGCTAGAGGAGTTTCAAAATTTGAAACTAGCCACTACTCTTACTCCAAAGAATCTAGTCATTAATGGTTTAAGTATAGGGTGTGACCTTAGAGCCCAGATCAAAGAGGCTTAAGCTCACGACCAATACTTACAGGATCATAAAGACCAAGGTAATTTTTCTATCATGGAAGATGGAGCAATCATGTATCAGGGAAGGATTTGTGTCCCTCAAGAACGAGAGTTGAGGACTAAGATCCTATAGGAAGCGCATCAAAGTAAATACACAGACCATCCTGGATGCACTAAAATGTACCAGGATTTAAAAAGGATGCATTGGTGGCCAGGGATGGAAAAGGACATTGCTGAGTTTGTGGCGAAATGTCTTATTTGTCAAAAGGTGAAGGTGGAGCAACAAAAGCCAGCAGGATTTCTACAACCTCTTGAGATCCTTAAATGGAAATGGGACAGTATCCCAATGGACTTTGTTGTGGGATTACCTAAGACTTCAGTGGGACATGACTCTATCTGGGTAATAATTGACAGATTAACCAAATCTGCTCACTTTTTGCCCATAAAAATTAACTATTCACTGGATAAATTAGCCCAATTGTACGTCTAGGAAATAGTTAGACTGCATGGAATTCCCTTAAATATCGTTTCTGATAGAGATTCGAGGTTCACATCGAGGTTTTGGAAGGCGTTGCAATAAGCTTTTGGTACTCAGTTGCGGTTCAGTACTGCCTACCATCCTCAGATTGATGGACAGATAGAACACACCATTCAAACCTTAGAAGATATGTTGAGGGCATGTGTGATAGAGCAAGGTAAAGGATGGGATAGGTGTCTACCTTTAGTAGAGTTTTCTTATAATAATAGTTATCACTCTAGTATTAAGATAGGCCCCTATGAAGCTTTATACCGTAGAAAGTGCCGATCTCCACTATGTTGGTTTGAGGTAGGAGAAAAGAACTTGTTGGGTCCTGATCTAGTTCAACAAACCACTGAACAAATCAAGATGATACGAGACAAAATACTTACAGCTCAAAGTCGGCAAAAGAGTTACTACGATAAGAGACATAGACCTCTAGAGTTTGAGGAAGGAGACCATGTATTTCTGAAACTTTCCCTGACTACTGGAGTTGGTAGGTCTCTCAAAACAAGAAAGCTAAGTCCATGATTTTTGGGAGCCTACCAAATTCTGAAGAAAGTAGGGACATCAGCATATCAAGTTGCTCTCCCACCAAATTTATCCAACCTGCATAATGTTTTCCACGTATCACAGCTGCGGAAGTATCTTCCAGATTCATCACATGTAATACAGGATGAACCAATCCAAATAAAGGAGGACATGACATACCAGCTAGTACTTGCATCCATATTGGACACTGACGTAAAGAAACTGATAAATAAAACCATTCCCCTTGTTAAGGTGTTATGGGAAGGTTTGACTTTAGAAGAAGCAACTTGGGGGCTGATATGATTAACATAATAGTTTTATATAATTGTCTTAGCTTTCCATAGCCACCAAGATCACCTTAATCGGAGTTAAAATGAGGGAGTTATGCGCTGATTAGTGAGCAAAGGTCACAGAACACTGCCAGGCCGTGTTCTGGGTGCTTCAAGCATGGGTTAGCCATGTTCGAAGCTGTTTTTGAGTACATTTGAAGTATTTTTAAAGCATGGCCGTGTCCTGGAACATGGCCAGACCGTGTTGGAAGCTGGTGAAGCCTATTTTCAACATTTTTCTACCCTAGATGAACCTCTTTAATTATAGGGTAATAGTAGAAATCAAATTGGAGAAAAATGCTCTATAAATTTGTAAGAACATGTGTTAGAAATTATATAAATAAGAAGAAATTGACTAAAGGCCAAGCATAAAGAAAATGAAGAGATGAAATTAATATTTAAAAAAAGAAGACAAATTGTTGTTGTTTTAATTAAAACTCGCAAGTGTACGAATCTATTGGAGTATAGATTTAGTGGTATGCAAGGTCGATCCCACAGAGATTGCCAATTGAGAGAAAAATCTAATATAGATCCGAAATAAATACTTCTAACCTAGTTCCCGATGTCTTGTTTTGTGAGAAGAATATTGAACAAATTACATAAAGAACTAATATACTGAAATTAAATGAAGATGTATTCAAAGTAAAGAAGCATGCTAAGGTTAGGGGATCCACTCTTGGTATATCGAATAAAGATAAATTTAACTCTTTTGTTACTCAATTAGAATCCTTACACGAATGAAGTTCTAATCAGATGATATGTTAATTTAAGCTCAACTTTATTTATACATGAATTATATTTACCTCCTCACTAATAATTAAAACATTCTTGTAAAATGGATTCAAGTATATATTGTGCCAATTTTCGTGTTGTCTACAATATATCAAGATTCACACTTCACAAGATTAAAAATACAAAGATGCAAAAGATAACTTGTACTTAAAGTCGAGCGTACATTGTGCCAATCATTATATTATCTACAATAAATCAAGATTGATTCAAGCATTCATTATGCCAAAGATTGTCTACAATGTATCAAGATTCCAAGTTTATAAGATTAGAATGAAAAGAGGTAAGAAGAAGAAACATAACAAGAGATAGGTGGCGAAGCCAACCATAAAAATAATAAGAGATAGGCGATATGATAAAACCAGCCAATAAAATAACAAGAAATTGGCGGTAAGATAAAACTAGCCATTAAGAAATAATCATGAAAAAAGAAATAAGAAGGTAAATACAATATCAAAGATAAACATTAAGATTAAGAGTTAGATAAATTATTATTCTCATACCAAGAGTTTTACCATTTTACCTTAGCATTAGGAGATTAGTTCTCCATAATTAAAGCGAGAAAGTAAAATGATAGATGAAGGAACATGATAATATTACGGAAGAAAATGAAAAATACAAAATGTCTAAAGAGAGAATAACATTACAAGTATGTAGAATTCCAACAGAGCTTTCCCAAGCTCTCTCCAAAGCTCCTCCCAAAAATTCTCCAAAAGCTACCTCACTCACCCCTTAAGCCCTCCATTTATAGATACAATTAGGTGTGGTAGGTGTGATAATTGTCAAAATTGTTAGGTAGGAAGTTGTACAAAGTTGACAATTTGGATTCCATCACTCACTCCTTGAATATCATCTTGAAATCTGTCGAATTTTCTGACTTCATCAACACGAAAGTTGTAGAAAATTTCATTAGGTTTCCGTCAAGACAAATTGTGGACAAATTGGATACGTAATGTGTGAGTTATGGTCAAAATACTAGAGCAAAGTCGGGCTGGACTGCAGCAGTAGTCAGATTCTATTCTAGCCCACTTTTGGCCCTTTTAATGTCCGAATTTCCTGACCACTTAAACATGAAAGTTGTACCTAATTGTGTCTGCTACACTCCTACCAAATTGTATACATATTGGATATGTATTTTCGAAGATATAGACCAAGTACTACAGCAAGGTTGGGCTGGACTACAAACAGCAAACATATTCTCAACATTGGGTGCTTTGCCATGAATCTTTATGTTTTAGTTCTTTTGGAAATGTGATCATAAATCAAGAATAAATTTGTGCATATCTCAATTAGGATGCGTCTCAAGAGTCACTATGATAATGCTCCTTACTCAGCCATCCTTAATGAATTTGTTTTATCTACTTGATTTATAGACATCATTCCCAAAGAACCACAATTTAGCTCTAATTCCTCCAATTAAGTCCATTTTCTACTCTTCTCTCCATCTGTAAGAAATACACAAACTAAAGACAAGTAAGGGAGATTTATGCTTAATTTTGGCAAAAAGATCAGATGAAAATATTTAATTTATGAGTATAAAACTCACTCATCACGAATCTTATAAATGACAATAATAAATGACTAGTATATGCCATAGCCATTGCCATTGTATGAACTTCTTACCATCTTAAGTGTGAAATTTTGACATGGAAATATTTTATAAAGTGATATTTGAAATGGTTATGTTCATGGCATGATTACCAATGATTTATGGTAATAGTTATATTTTGATGAACATACTTGTTATTGAAAGCATATTTTTGGCTCTCCTTGTGAAAAGAAAAGAAATGAGCACAGTCACATGGCAATCTGTGTGGTGCACCAGTAGGGGACACCTTACAAACAGTTATGATCATGTTAATGTGCAAAGAAAGAGAAAGTAGGCCATGTCAGACTGAGCGAGAAAAGCCCGTACCAGAGAGTAGAAAATACTCACCCTGACCAGGGTAGCTTGATATGAGAATAAATTGATAGTCATCATATGATATTATAAAAATAGTTAATCCTGTCATACATATCATTACTGTATGATTCTTATGTGCATAGATATAATGCATTCATGTGACCAAAGATATTTTCTGTAGTTTATATAGTTAAACATGACATGATGAACTATATTGATGGTAAATTATGATTTATTGTTGAACTTATTGGGATTTAATTCTCACTATATTTCCATATCATGTTCAGAAGAATAAATATGCAGATTTTCTCTATGACACTTATTATTTTTGTACATTGGATCGAGGTGCCCTACCTTGGGCAACTTCCAGTTATTTTAGATGTATCTGTCGTATATGTGACTGAGATTCCAGTGGACGTGCCACCCGCACCAGTGTCCCTGGAAGTAGTCGACATAGATGATTAGAGCTAATATGTATCTTTGTACAAATGTTTGTAAAATAATGGTGTGTAGTTTGTAAAATAATAGTGTGTATGGAAACTCAGTATTGTATCACTGTTAATAACAATTATGCTTGGTTAAAGTGGTTATTATTACGAGTTAAGTGGTTAGAATTAAAGTAGTAATAACTTCATGGAATTTTACAAATATAAAAAAAAATTGTTACATTTACATGAATGGAGTTGTTACACATAGATTACAGATAGGTGAATAAGGTGACTGTAAAAAATAAGTACCCTTTCCTTAGGATAGATGATTTATTGGATCAACTAAATGGAGCCTCCATCATTTCTAAAATTTACTTGTCGTCGGGATACCATCATATTAGAATTAAGGAGGAAGATGTACCAAAACAGCCTTCAAGACTAGGTATGGACATTATGAGTTTCTTATAATGCCTTTCTGGTTGACAAATGTACCTTCAATTTTCATAGATTACATAAATCACATTTTTTGACCCTACCTAGATCAATTTGTGGTAGTGTTCATTGATGAGATCTTGATATATTATAAGAGTGAGAAAGAACATGAACAACATCTCCGAATCGTGCTACAAGTGCTGAAAGAGAAAACGTTGTATGCCAAATTAGAGAAGTATGGATTTTGGCTATAAGAGGTAAAATTTCTAGGACATGTCATTTCTAATAAAAGGGTAGCCGTAGACCCTAACAAGACAGAAGTAGTGATTTAGTGGGAAAGACCAAAAATGGTTACTGAAGTTAGAAGTTTATTGGGTTTGGCAGGATACTACAGGAGGTCTATATAAAAATTCTCTCGTATAGCCTTACCATTGACTAAATTGAATCGAATGGGAAGTCCTTTCAAATGGAATAATTAATGTGAAGCTAGTCTCTAGGAGCTTAAAAAAAGATTGACCACTCCTCCTATTTTAATTATTTCAGACCCCACAGGACATTTTGAAGTGTATAGTGACACTTCAAAGAAAGGGCTAGGGTGTGTGCTAATGCAAGACAATAAAGTAGTTGCTTACGCCTCTAGGCAACTAAGACCCCATGTAGAAAATTATTCAACCCATGATCTTGAATTGGTAGCAGTAGTGTTTGCCTTAATGATTTGGCGACATTATTTGTACAGGGTAACATGTGAAGTATACTGTGATCATAAGAGTCTTAAGTACCTTTTTGATCAAAAAGAGTTAAATATGAGGTAACAAAGATGGGTAGAATTTCTTAATAACTACAAGTTTGAGATAAAGTATCATTCAAGAAAGGCGAATGTTGTAGCTGATACCTTAAGTCAAAAATCTTTGCACATAGGTCAGATGATAGTGTATGAGATGTAGATGCTAGAGGAGTTTCAAAATTTAAAGCTAGTCACTACTCTTACCCCCAAAGAATCTAATCATCAATGGGTTGATTATAGAGTGTGATCTTAGATCCAAGATTAAAGAGGCTCAAGCTCACAACCAATACTTACAAGATCACAAAGAACAAGATGATTTTTTTGTTTCGGAAGATAGAGTAATCAAGGAAGGGTTTGTGTCCCTCAAGAACAAGAGTTGAGCAATAAGATCCTACATGAAGCATATTAGAGTAAGTACACAGTCCACCCTAGATCCACTAGAATGTATCAAGACTTAAAGAAGATGTACTGGTGGCCAGGAATGAAAAAGGACATTGCTGAGTTTATGGTGAAATGTTTAATTTGTTAGAAGGTGAAGGTAGATCATCAAAAGCCAGCGGGACTTCTACAACTTCTTGAGAACCATAAATGGAAATGGGACAATATTTCGATGGACTTTGTGGTGGGCTTACCTAAGGCTTCAGTTGGATATGACTCTATTTGGGTAATAGTTGATAGATTAACCAAATCTGCTCACTTTCTACCCATAAAAATTAATTATTCACGGGAAAAATTGGCCTATTTATACGTCTAAGAAATAGCTAGACTACATGGAATTCCCTTAAATATCGTTTCTGATAGAGATCTGAGGTTCACGTCAAGGTTTTGAAAGGCGTTGCAGGAAGCTTTTGGAACCCAGTTGCGATTTAGTACTGCCTACCATCCTCCGACTGATGGGCAGACAGAACGAACCATTCAAACCCTAAAAGATTTGTTAAGGGCTTGTGTGATAGAGTAAGATAAAGGATGGGATAAGTACCTACCTTTAGTGGAGTTTAATTATAATAATAGCTATCACTCTAGTATTAAGATGGCCCCCTACGAAGCTTTATACAGTAGGAAGTGCCGATCTCCACTATATTGATTTGAGGTAGGAGAAAAGAACTTGTTGGGTCTTTATCTAGTTCAACAAACCACTAAACAAATCAAGATGATACGAGAGAAAATACTTACAGCTCAGAGTCAGCAAAAGAATTACTATGATAAGAGACATAAACCTCTGGAGTTTGAGGAAGGAGACCATGTATTTCTAAAAATTTCCCCGACTACAGGAGTTGGTAAGTCTCTCAAAACCAGAAAGCTAAGTTTGCGATTTTTGGGACCCTACTAAATTCTGAAGAAACTGGGGACGTCAGCATATCACGTTGCCCTTCCACCTAATTTGTCCAACCTATATAATGTTTTTCATGTATCACAGCTCCAAAAATATCTTTCAGATTCATGACATGTAATACAAGTTGAACCAATCCAAATAAAGGAGAACAAGACATACTAGTTAGTACCGACATCCATACTAGACACCGACATGAATCAATTGAGGAATAAGACCATTCCCCTAGTTAAGGTTTTATGGGAAGGTTTGACTCTGAAAGAATCAACTTAGGAGTTAGAAGAAGTCATGAGGAAGAAATATCCACAATTGTTCTTATTAGGTAATTTCTAAAATTTTGAGGACAAAATTTCTTTTAAGGGGAAAGAAATGTAACATCCCTAATTTCATTTCTTTTATTAATAAAGGTATATAAATATTTAGTTAAGGAAATAAAATTTATTAGACAATTTTTAGATATCTAAGGAAATATAATCGTTAGAAAATTTTCACCTTATGTGTATGCATAGAAAATGTTTCTAACATTAAGAGAACAGGTAAAGAAAGAAAAACCTAATAAGAAAAAAAAAGAAATTTTGAAATAACAAACTAAAGAGAGGTGAAATTCTTGGGTAAGGAAGATAAATTTTTGGGAAGTAAGTCAAGTTCTTAAAATTTCAAGAAGATTGGATTAGGGTAATTTTTCCTAATTCTAGAACTAGAGTTCATAAGTTTAACATCTCCACCCATACATTGGGCTTTCACCTATGGACACTTCATATAGAGCTTTTTCACTTCACATGAGTTTCTAGCAAGCCAACAGGATAGCCCAAGCAAGAAATAAAACATAGATGTAGACTAGGATATAAAAATTGGACCGATAGCCCACAAACAATAAAAATACAACCAAGCCCTCCAAGAAAAGGTAGAATTTCAGCTAAAGCAAAGAAAATAGGTAAGAATGAGCCCAAATCCAAGAGGATATAGTAGTGTAATAATAATTAAAATTAGGTCACAAGGCATTAGGACAAAACATCTATATCCTACATTCATAATTTCAACAGTTAGGTAATAATACATGGCCTACATTCATAATTTCAACAAGTAGGTAATAATATATGGCATTAGGACAAAACTTCTATATCCTACATTCATAATTTCAACAAGTAGGTAATAATACATGGAAATATGACAAAACATCCTTATCCTACATAAATAATTTCAGCCAAGCAAGGGAGATTCTAGGGCTGAAAATTTACCATCTAGAAAGGCAAACCTATCATACTTGAGTGAGACAAAAGAAAAAGGAAATGAATCCCTAAATCAAAGCGACCTTGTTCCTTGTCTTAAGAACATATTATCATATTTTTTGAAATACAAATCTCCTTTTGCTATGCATATCTTGACTAAGGTAGAGGAAGACAAGAACATGAGTTGTCTTTCCCCAAAATACAACCAAGTGCACCCTAATTGTGATAGGGTAGACCCATGATTATGAAAGGTGAATCACTTGATAGTTTATTTAAGCAAAACCCACCCTTATAACATTATAATTTCGTCCAAGTGAGGGAGAGGAAAAATATAAGTAAGGCAGAGTGAGGAAATGAGAGAAAGAAAGGAAGGGAAATGAAGGGGAAGTCTAGAGGACTATGTACTCAAGGTAAGTTAGCTTAATCTCTATTTGAATTCGTCTTTTCTCTTCATCCTTAGGGTTCAAAACTCACCCTTCTTCTCTTATTTAAGCTGCTAGAATAGCTAAAGGAAGGGAGGAATCTTGCTACTTCCTTTAAGAGGAAACAATAAAAAGAATTCACTAAGTAAGCATGAGAGATCTTTTGGTAGGTTTAACAATATCTTTTTTTGAAGAAAAACTTTGAAATTTGTAACATTTATATGGGATTTTGATCTTAGAACTTTGATGAAATTTACAATATTTGCGACTTTTATGATTGGTCATGGATGTTGCTATATCAAGTTACATGTTATCTTACATATGATGAATGTTTTGAATATTTCGGTTAGTGTGGAAAGTTTTACATAGGTATGGCTAGGGATTGCAAAATTTTAGGATTTTTATGTTACTATTTTGTATATTTGAATGTGGTGAAAAATTGATGGAATATGATTAGATGTAAATTACGAGGAAAATGAAAGAGGACGTAATATAATTATGAACTAAAACTTTAGGAAAGGTTTGGTTAGGAAACTAGATTTTGGAGTAACCAGTGAAGCTTCTATTTTTTATATTCTAGGAAGAATCGGTTTGGAATTAAAAGAAATGGTTCCCATGAAAATTGTAGATCTATGTCTCATGGAATTTTAGCCACTGGCATCACTTAATTTGCAGTCCAAATGAGGGAGATATTTTCTGATTAGTAAGTAGTACTTAGAAAATGGATAACCAAGGAAGAAGAGGTTAGGAAACTAGATTTTGGAGTAACCAGTGAAGCTTTTATTTTTTATATTCTAGGAAGAATCGGTTTGGAATTAAAAGAAATGGTTCCCATGAAAATTGTAGATCTATGTCTCATGGATTTTTAGCCACTGGCATCACTTAATTTGTAGTCCAAATGAGGGAGATATTTTCTGATTAGTAAGTAGTACTTAGAAAATGGATAACCAAGGAAGAAGAGGTTAGGAATGCTTCTTGTCTTGAATTTCTAGGATAAATCTATAGGGAATTAATAGAAATTCTTAACATGATAAATATAGATATATGTATCACGGAGTTTTACCCACTAGAATCATTCGAGTTGGAATCAATATGAGGGAGATATGGTCAGAGTAGTAAGCAAAGATCAGAAATTAGCTAAATAGGGAAGAATTTGTTAAGTATGATTCTACATTTGAATTTTTGGGCACAATTTGTAGGGAATTAAAGGAAATTGTTAACATAATCAATATAGATATATGTATCACATATCTATAAGCTCTAAAATCACTTAATTTACAGTCTATATGAGAGAGATATGGCTGATTAACGTGGAGAGGACATAATCAATCTAGAATCAAGGGTGGTAAATGTAAGTGTTTTTGTTTTTAATCTTTTTGGGAATAATTAGTAAGGAATCTGAAGCAATGATAAACATGAAAGTTATATATAAGTGTCTTAGATTTTTATAAGCTTTGGAATCACCTCAATAGGAGTTCATATGAGAGAGATATGGTCAGATTAGTAAGTAGAGTTCTGAACCTACCCGAGGCGAAATAAGATTGAATTTGAGGGAGTAATAACACTACGATTACTTAAGATTTCACTAAAATCTTCAACATAAGGGTTTTAAAGGATTGTCTTATCTTACAATTTTCATAAAGACCATCTCAATCAGATTTAAAATGAGGGTGTTATGCTATGTTTACTGAGAGAGGAAAATAATATTTAAAAAAGAAGAAGAATCTTATAAATAGAAATAATAAATAACTAGTGTATGCCATAGCCATTGCCATTCCATGAACTCCTTACCATCTTAAGTGTGTAATTTTAACATGGAAATATTTTATAAAGTGATATTTGAAAATGATTATATTCATGGCAAGATTGTATTTTACCAATGATTTTTGGTAATGACTATGATTTGATGATAAATTATGGCATGTAAGTATAATGAACATACTTGTTATTGAAATCATATTTTTTACTATTAACGTGAAAAGAAAAGAGACGAGCACGATCACATGGCTTTTCGTGTGGTGCATCAGTAGAGGACGCCCTACTCATGGCTATGATTATGTTAATAAGAAAAGAAATAGAAAGTGTGCCATGTTGGACGGAGTGAGAAAAGCCTGTATCAAAAAGTAAAAAGTTCTCACCCTAATCGGGTTAGCTTGATATGAAAATAAGTTGATAGTCATCATATGATATTTTGAAAATAGTTATTCATGCTATATATGTCATTTCTGTATGATTTTCATGTGCATAGATAAAGTGCATTCATGTGACCTAAGATATTTGCTGTAGCTTATACAGATGAACATGACATGATGATCTATATTAATGATAATTATGATTTATTGTTGAACCTATTAGGATTTAATTCTCACTATATTTCCATATCATGATTAGAGGACTAGATATGTAAATATTCTCTACGACCAGCTTTTAGCATATGTTGGGTCGAGTTAGCTAAGATCCCGGTGACGGTTCAACCACCCGCACCCGTATCCTTAGAAGTAGTCAATATGGATGAATAAGATGTAAACATAGATGTGTTTGATTTGTGTACGTATGTTGTTAATTAATGATGTGTAAACCTTAATCATGCTTAGTTAAATTAATTGAATGTTATTATGAGTTAAATAGTTAGAAGTAATAAGGTAATTATTTCATGGGATTTATATATGTGTGTGTGTGTGTGTGTGTGTGTGTGTGTGTGTATGTATATATGTAAGAAAATGGAGTTGTCACAACCTGAATGGAAATAGGAAAGAATAACTATGGATTTTGTTACAGGGCTACCACGGACACCAAAAAGGTTTGATTCAATATGGGTGAACATTGATAGGTTGACTAAATTAATACATTTTCTACCAGTGAAAACCAGTATGCAAATTTGTATTTGAATGAGATAGTGAGGTTTCATGGAGTGCCAACATCGATTATTTCTAATCGAGGACCATAGTTCACAACTCATTTTTGGAGAGCCTTCCAAGAAGCTTTAGGCACGAAGTTAAATCTCAGTATTGCTTTCCATCCTCAAATAAATAGACAGTTTGAGCGAACCATCAAAATATTGGAAGACATGTTTCGGGTATGTGTGCTAGATTTTCAAGGTAGTTAGGAAAGATTCTTTCCCTTAGCTAAATTTTCTTATAACAATAGCTATCAAGTTAGTATACAAATGGCCACTTTTTAGCCATTATATGGTAGATGTTGCCATTCTCCAATTGGATGGTTTAAGATGGGTGAAGCTAAGATTTTAGGGTTTCATTTGGTACAAGATGCACTTGACAAGGTAAAGTTAATTAAGGAAAGGTTATTAATAGCCCAGAGTAGACATAAAGCTTATGTTGATAATAGATGTCGACCATTGGAATTTTCCATAGGTGAACATGTCTTCTTGAAGATATCTCCTGTGGAAGGAGTAGTAAGATTTAGGAAGAAAGAGAAGTTAAGTCCACAGTACATAGGACTATTTGAAATTCTTGATAGGATCATCCCAATAGCTTATCGTTTGGCTTTTCGACCTGAATTGGGTAATTTCCATCCAGTCTTTCATGTATCTATGCTACGGAAGTACTTATCAGATCCTACACATGTTATATAATGCCCATAGATTCAGTTATGGAAAGACTTAACTTATGAGGAACAACTAGTAGCAATAGTGGAAAGACAAGTAAAGAAATTGCATTCAAAAGAAATACCTACAGTGAAAGTGATATGACAAAATCACTCTTCTGAAGAGGCTACTTGGGAAAGAGAAGATGACATGCACGCCAGATACCCACATCTTTTTGAATCATGAGGTTAGTTTTATTGTAAATATGGAGATGAAATTCGGGGACCAAATTTCTTTAAGGGGGAAAAATGTAATAGCCTTAAAAAAAAGAATGTAACATCCCGTAATTTTTATTTTTCAATAATAATGTTTTTCTATAAACAAATATATTTTTATTTGGTTAAAAATGATTATGTTATACTAAAAGCAAGTATACTTTTAATTAAAATAATTATTGTTTTACTTAAAATAATTATATTGGCCTTTAATAAATTTTTGTTTTATTTTTAGAAATATTCTTTCTTTTATTATACATAAAGATATTTATTTTGTACTTTGATTTATTAAGATTTTTATCAAGAAAAAGCATGATTTAAGAGTTTAACTAAAGGTTTACGAGCATATAAATTTTTAGAAATTTTTGGGATGTTTTAAGATGAAAAATGGTATTTATATGCATATATATAAAATAAAATAAAAATAAATCTAAATATTTAATTATTAAATAATTATTATTATTATTATAAATGAAAAAGAGAAAAAGGGGACGGGGAGACGGAATGTAGAAAGATGAAAGCAGAGGAAGAGAATGAATAGAGAATAGTGTAAATAGTACCTCCACATTTTCTCTCTAGATCTAGAGTGTTTACAGGCCTCTGATATCAAAACTAAGGACACCACTATATTCAGGACAGAGAATACTACGATTTTGACTGAATAATTTCTCAAATCAGCTGTAGAATCGCCGTAGATTAGAAGTAGAAAATTTAAAAAAAAAAAGGTAAACTCTAAAACTTTTACTTAGAGACCTCAAATTGGAAATCTAACACCATAGATGGATTTAGGAGTTAGATAAACCTTAGGATATAAAATTTTTTAACTATCTGACAACTTTTTATTCTTAATAAATAGTATTTTCCAGTGATAAATAGTATTTTTTGGTGGTGAATAGTATTTTTCGGCCATGAATAGTGACCAAATTCTCAGAGTCATTTGCTTGATTTTTGGACCTTCCGGACACATTTTTGAAGTCTGTTTAGTCAAATGTGGATTGGAAAAGTGCATTTTGGGGCTGTCCAATCTGAAGCCCTTATCTTAAGAGTAAATAAATCTTTCTATGACTTGTTCTATACTTTTTTTGATCTTTAAGCATGTATTTGATTATGTTTATGAGATATTTACACTTTTAAATGTTTCTGAAATGCATTAAAATTATATGAATTGCTTACAATTTGGAATATAGTTTGAGAAGAGTATAGTTTTGAAAATGAATTTCTGAACTCATGGTATATCTGATTTCACATGTAATTCTCATTAAATGATAAAGTGAATATTTATGTAAGTGGCATTGATTTGTAAAAATATAAAGTTATTGATTATGATTGAATGACAAGCATAAAGCTCATGGCTAGTTGCTTGATAATTTTACATTGCATTTGATGAATATGTATTTATATATATGTATTTATATGTATAAATGAATATCGATGGGTTGTATGGCTTGTGACAATACCGAATAGGGGACGCCCTATTAGCCTAAGTGAGTCGAGGGAGGGCCACTCCAACTGCGTGATAGTGGTAATGTGAAGAGGAAAATGGGTGATGAACTCTCATTCCCTGATCACTATTGTGACTGTAGTCGATCGGTCACTATGCGTATAGCAAATGAGTGTGTGGGTTGACCAAATCGCCGAATGAGGCAAGTCATTTTAAAAGTTTATAACTTTATCTCAAAAGCTTATTATTTACTATAGTTTATACAACTGAGCATAACAATATTTGTTTAATGATCATACTGTGCTGAATATGGCTTGGATATCTGAATATCCTTTTATTTCAAAATATTTGAAATACACATCCCATATGATGTACTTTCTGAATTGTATTTTCTAAGTGACAAATTTTAAAATATGAGTACATCCATATGCTGACCTAAGAGGTCATAGGAGGTATTATCTTCTCATTGAGTTGTCAAACTCACTACATGATATTTTCACATTTTTCATATAAGAATACAGAGTCTGATCCTACATATAGGTGATCAGTTAGGTGACATATTCTCTGGGCGAGTCTACATTGCTTTCATGGCTCACTGTAATGCCCCTAATTTACAATACGTAAAATAAACATTATTTTCCTACAATTATTTTCGCAATCAGATATTCTCGATAAAGATGCATAATTCAATTCTTTATCATGGAAATAGATACATATAGGATCTCTCATGTATACACAATATACAGACCAAGTCTATAAACATCATAGTACAGCAGAAATAGGGATCCTGCCTGTAGCATTCAGAGCATACTCTAAAATAAAAAACAGTATAATTCAAAAAAACTGTGAGCCTTGGAAGCAACGTAGACTCACCCAGAAAATATGTCACCTATCTGCCGAATCAGACTCTAATATTATTATCTGAAAAATGTGAAAATATCGTGTAGTGAGTTTGACAACTCAGTGAGCAAATAATTCCTCCTATGACCTCTTAGGTCAGCATATGTATGTACTTATATTTTAAAATTTGTCACACAGAAAATATAGTTTAGAAGTACATTCATATGGGACCCGTATTTCAAATATTCTCAAATCAAAGGATATTCCGATATCCAAAACCATATGCAGCATGGTATGATCATTAAACAAATGTTGTTATGCTCAGTTGTATAAGCTATAGTAAAATATTATGATTTAGAGATAAAATCATCACTTTTAATGCACCTGCCTCACTCGGTGGTCTGGCATACTTAATTTAAAAATGATCTGCTACATTAGGCAATATGGTCAACCCACACACTCAGTGGTAAAATGATCTGCCTCATTCGGCGTCTGGTCAATGCAATTTGTTATATGCATAGTGACCGATCGACTACAGTCATAATAAGTTATCAGGGAATGTGAGTTCATCACCCTTCTGCCTCCCCACATTACCACTGTCACCCGGTTAGAGGGGCCCTCCCTTGGCTCACTCAGGCTAATAAGGCGTCCACTATTCAGTACCGTCATAAACCATACAACCCATCGATATTCATCCATACATATAAATACATATATATTAATGCATATTCATCAAATACAATGTAAAATTATCAAGCAACTCACCATGAGCTTTACTTTTGCCATTCAGTGTCATTTATCATATGACATACATCATTTTCACAAGTATATAGCTTTACATCAATGCATTGTGCACATAATATTCACTTTATCAAATAATGATAAATACATTTAGAACCACATATTCAATGAATTCCAAAATACATTTCTAAAACCATACTCTTCTTGAAATGTGTGCCAATTTGTAAGTATAATAGATATTTTAATACATTTAATAAACTTATAATAGTATAAATAATTTGTAAACAGAAACAATTATACATTTATAGTTCAAGAAGAGCATGGGTTAAGTCATAGAAATAATTATCTACTCATAGGGTAGGGCTCCTAGTTGGACAGCCCTAAAATGTACTTTTCCAATCCAAATTTGACCAATTTGACTTCAAAAACGTGTCTGGAAGGTCCAAAGAGTTAGAAAATGACTCCGGGAGCTTGGTCACTATTCATCGCCGTAAAACACTATTCACCAAGAACAAAAAGTTGTCAGATAGCTGAAAAATTTCATATCCTAAGATTTCTCTAGCTCTTGAATCTATCTATGGTATCAGATTTTCAATTAGAGGTCTCTAAGTAAGAGTTTCAGAGTTTACCTTTTTCTGAGATTTTCTACTTCAGATCTACGGCAATTCAACAGCTGATTTGAAAAATTAATCAGTCAAAACCGTAGTATTCTCTGTCCTGAATCCAGTGGTATCCTTAGTTTGGAGATCAGAAGCCAATAAGCACTCCAGATATAGAGAGAAATTGAAGGTTACTATTCATCGCTATTCACTTTACTATTTATCAAATTTGCAGACTTCTTCTTCGGTTTCCGTCTCCCCTCCGCTTTTTCCTTCATTGTATTTATTTATTTTATAATAATAATAATAATAATTTAATAATAGGATTTTATTTTATATATTCATATAAATACCGTTTTTCATCCTAAAACATCCCAAAAATTTCTAAAAATTTACATTCTCATAAACCTTAAGTTAAACTCTTAAATCATGACTTTTCTTAATAAAAATCTTAATAAAACAAATATCTTTATACATAATAAAAGAAAGAATATTTCTAAAAATACAACAAAATTTATTAAAGGCCAATATAATTATTTGAAGCAAAATAATAATTATTTTAATTAAAAATATACTTGCTTTTAGCAAAACATAATTATTTTTAAACAAATAAAAAAATATTTGTTTATAACAAAACATTATTATTTAAAAACAAAAATTACAGGATGTTACACTCACAGTTTTGAATTATTTTGTGTTTGTATTCTAAAGTGTGCTCCAAACGCTACAAGCAGGATCTTTGCTTCTGTTGTTACTTTGACATTTATAACTCGATCTGTATAATGTATACACATGAGAGAATCTATATGTATCTATTTTCATGACAAAGAATAGTGTTATGCATGTTATGGAAAATATCTTATTGTGGAAAAAAATGTTTGTTTCATCTGCTCGTAAATTAAGGGCGTTACAAGTTGGTATCAGAGCATTAAGTTTTTCTGTGGCTATCAGAGCAAAGGACTCTTTAGTAGGACCTTTAGTATGGGTATGAGCTAGACATATTTATACTTCTAGCACTGTTGAGGGATTCTATAGGGTTTCAATAATTCCTTTCTATTCCAAGTTATTAAATTTCCTAGTATAAAGTTGATTGAATATTGTGACATCTTAAGACGTATCTAAGGGTCAAATACTACCTGAAAGTGAAAGGGATAGGTGTCCCAGAGAATTTAAAAAATTGAGACAAATGCCAAATATGATCATTTTTTAATATAATATCCGTTTTACCTAAATGTCTAGATATGGTAGACTTTGATGTGTTATTAGAAATGAACTGGTTTGCAACATGTCAAGCCATTTTATAATGTCATCTAAAGATTATTAAATTCAATATTCCTAGAGAATCTTCTTTCTTGATACCAGAAAATCGTAGTGAGGTATCTAAAAATCTAATATCTGTTTTAGTAGCCTATAAGTTATTACAAAAAGGTGCCAAGGATATTTAGCAATGGTGGGAGATGTTAATATGAATATACCAGTGTAAATCAAGTTCCATGGGTTAGAGAATTTTCTGATGTAATTCCTGAGGAATTGCCAGGATTACCTTGAAATGTAAAATAGAATTTGGTATTGATTTACTTCCTGAAACCGAACTAGTGTCTATACCCTTATATAGAATGGTAATGAATGAACTTCAGGAATTGAAGAATTAGTTGTAAGACTTGTTAGATAAGGGATTTATATGCCCTAGTACTCTCCTTGAGGTGGTCTAGGCCTATTTATGGAAATGAAGGATGGATCATTATGACTATGTGTATATTATAGATAGGTGAATAAAGTGATAGTGTGGAATAAAAACTCATTACCTCGTATAGATGATCTGTTTGACCAGCTTCAAGGTGCTCAGTAGTTTTTTCAAAAATTGATTTGAGATATAAGTATTATTAATTGAGGATAAGGGAAGAGGATATTCAAAAAATTCCTTTTAGGACTCATTATGGACATTATGAGTTCTTGGTGATGTCATTTAGTTTGACAAATGCCCAGCTGCAATCATAGATTTAATGAATAGTAATTATGTTATTCATGGATCAATTTGTTGTTATATTTATTGATGATATACTAGAATATTTCAAGAGTTCAGAGGATCATAAGCAACATTTAAAGATAGTTTTACCAACTCTAAGGGAGTATGGTCGGTAAAGATGGTATCCAAGTAGATTCTAAGAAAGTAAAAGTGGTACAACAATGGCTACGTTTTATTACATCTAAAGATGAAGATTCAAATCCAATTTTTGCTTCCTGCGGTTGTCTACCGTCCATTCTATTTTAGCCATAGTTGGATCAGGTACATAAAAAAATGCCTATAAAGCATCAATCAACTTCTCATCATTTGAAGTTGAGATGAGAATTCGTCGTGCTGAGTGTGGGATGAACCTCTATTCTATAACTTGATCAAGAAAAGACAACAGACCATCAAAGAAATGGTTAACATTTAACAAACCTATCGGTTTGTGATGCATATTCAGTTGTGCCCAAGAGACTATTTGGAAAATCTCCTCTAAAGTACCAAAATCCCCTAGTAAGGCAATGAAGGCATCAACAATATTGCTCATCATTCTAGCTATAAGCTCATGCATGGAAGCAACCCTAAACTCTTCCCCACATGTTTTTCCTGTGATGTTGGATGCTGCTAGAGCTGTAGGAATAATACCTAGAACTTGACATCCTCCTACATGTGCAGCTGCAGACACACACCCCATTAATCCATTACCTCCACCATACACTAAATGAAGTTTTCTTCTGGCCAACACCATATCTAAGTTTTGTGCAGTTTTCACATATTCTCCATCTTTCTTAGGACTAGAACCACAAAAGACACAAATATTTCGAAACTGATATAATGTGATTCCCTCCATAGCTAAACACACTTTAACTTTGAGTATGAAAGCAAAGATATTAACGTGTGCATTTATAGAACTCAGAGAAGGGCATACTTATGATAGCTATGCGAATAGGTCGGGAATAATTAGAACAGCTATGTGAGTGATTGGTGGATATAAACTAAATTGAAGGTGAAATTTTCAAAAATGACAGCAAACATGTATATGTACAGTAGTTGTGATAGTCACTCATATTAGGCATATAAAGAGAATAAGGTTAAGATATCACCAGAAATTTTTCTTTTCCTTGTTGTCCTTGATGAAGCATTGATGTCTTGGTTCTTGTAGGGAAGTTGTAGGTGATAGGCATAATTGTAAAACAAAAAGAGTGAAAATGCAAACAAGTTAGTTGTTGAAGAGGGACAATCAAATGATTTATTTTGTTTTCCCAATATTTTTGCCAGTCGACTATCGGTATTATTAAGTCGACTAGCTATTTTGAGAAATTTTAATTTGGACTGGTTATTTCACAGTTAATTGATTATATATTTTTTGAAGCAATCAATTGCATCCTACCAGTTAACTACATATTCTTTGATTTTCACAGGCTTTTATAAGCTCAAAAGTGTTTCTTTTCTACCGAATATCAACAGCTTTAAAGTAGATTTTGGCATATATATTCAAATTTTGTGACCACCGATTTTTGCAGAAATAATAGCTAGATTTTTGTTTATAGATTTTCAAGAATTACGGCCACCTATATTAATTTTCTTTCAATGCTTTGTTCAAATTTTTGACTTTCTATTTTGGCACCGTTTTCTATTATGCTTTTTGTCTATTCTACTGCATTCTCTCTTATTAATGTTTGGCATTAAATGCAAAGTTCTTTTCCCTCATTACAAGAAAAATTAATTTATTTTCTTTGAAACTCAATTATTATGGTGACCAAGTTGTTAGTAGGTTAAAGTAATGAAAAGTTTCAAAGGAATGGACGGATGTTGGCCTTATGGTGTTTTGATGAATGTAATCAAGAGAGTTAGTGGTGTTGAAGTTCTTGAGGAATAAAATATGGGAAGTAGGATTTAAATTAATCTTTGAACTCTTAATTTGGAAATATAGAGAATACTATGAGAATCATGTCTGAAAATAATGTAAGTGATTAAGATATTTTTGTTAAAGGTTTATATTATGCTAAATTGAGTCTAGTATCTAGGATGTGAATTATGTTAAAATTGAGAATTCATGTATGAGTAATTGTTGGGAAAAATATCCTTGAAATGATTAGGTGAATTAAACGGGTTTGATATAAGTTAGAATGAGGTGCTTTTAGATATGATAGAAGAAAGGCTAGATATTTTTTATAATGAATTTATTGGTGTTAATAAGAGGGTATAGAGTTACTGTGATGAGGTAAGTTGAAATTGTTAGACATGTGCCAATGGTACATAAACGTTAAAAAGGATTGGTAGATTTATTGTTATGTATGTTTAACATATTGATTAATGGATTTTAGGATAAAAATAGATGATAGATTTAGATGATGATATTGATAGGATGATGTTGATATGTGAGAATCAAAGATGACTTGATAGACGTCTGGAATAAGAAAATATAGTTACCCAATATGGATGTGAATATGATCTTTTATGTGTGCGTTTCCCAATATCGACCTATAGATATATGCACGCGAGCTTGAGGATATAAAGGAATGAGATACACAATGGTTTAAGAGTTCCTTAAATGTATATATATAATCTATTGAGTATTTTGCATAAAGTGGAATTGATTAGAAAAGAAATACAAGGAACTCAATATTGGTCAAAAGTTTATAAGGACCATGAATGTAGAGTGTAACATCCCAGATTTTAATAAGTGGAAAATAATTCTCATGGTGAAGGAACATCGATAAAATCTTAGAAAAATGATAAAGTGGCTAAATGCAAAAAGTGTAATTCTTAAAGAAAGAGAAGGCATGTGTTAAGGAGAGGCAACCTTCTAAAAGCTCGGAATTAAAATAATAATTCCCTTGCCTTGGAGGAGAGGTCGGCTAAGCTTGTTGGAGAAGATTGGAATAAAATATCTTACCTTTGGCTTGGAGAAGAAGAAGTTGACTTGACCAAGTGGCTTGGAGGAAAAGTTAGCCAAAAAGATCAAGGGGAAGAAAGAGGCGGCCAAGGAAAAAAGAGAGAAGGGAGAGAGACTGAGAGAAAGAGAGAAAGAAAAAGAAGAGAGAGAGAGAGAGGAGAGAGGAGAGAAAAAGGCACAAGGTGAAATCCAAGAGAAAGGCAGAAGGAGAGTGAGCAAGAGGAGGAAATCCAAGGAAAGCTTGAGAAGAGAAAGAATCTTTAGTTTGATAAGAGCAAACGATACGCTAGCTGCTTCCATGCACTTGATCATGGAAGATCCAGTGGATGGCGATGTTTTGTACAGATCTCGATGCCAGCACCACCTCCTCCACCCTTTACACCCAGGGGATATGTGTGGTATAGGGTTTATGTTAAGTTGATGTAGTTATGTGTCTTAATGTCGCTTATGTATAAATGTTAAACTCTGATGTAGTTCAAATATTATGATAATGGAATATTAGCTGCCTATATAAATGTGTATGGTTCGCTGCTTAGAATCCGTTATCGGACGCTATATAAAAAAAACCTGGTCGTTACATTGAGCATTAGAAATTATCAGTTGGTGACCACATGTTCTTGAAGGACTCACCAATGACAGAGGTAATGAGGTTTGGAAAGAAGGAAAAAGTTAAGCTCAAGTATATAGACTCTTTTGAAAACTTGAACAATGTAGGCATAGTAATACATTACCTAGCCTTGCCATTAGGATTGAGTAATGTGGATACAGACTTTCTTGCATCAATGCTAAGAAAGTATCTATTAGATTCTTCTTATGTTAACTAATTCCAAGAAATTCAATTGGACAAAAATTTGGCTTAACTATGGGTACAATTGTTGTTTATTGTTGATACACAAGTGAAGAACTTATGGATGAAAGAAATCCCTATGGTTAAGTTATATGGCAAAATTACTCAAGTGAAGAGACATATTAAAAAGTAAAGATAATATACAGAAAAGATATCCTTAATTATTTGAGTAATAAGGTTGGTAACTCCGAATTATGCCTTGATTTCATTCCCTACATGTGGTAGGATGGGCTGAAATTCGGGAACCGAATTTCTTAAAGGGGGAAGAATGTAACATATCATAATTTTTATTTTTAAATAATAATGTTTTGCTATAAAAAAAAATATTTATATTTGTTTAAAAATGATTATGTTCTACTAAAAGCAAGTATACTTTTAATTAAAGTAATTATTGTTTTGTTTAAAATAATTATATTGGCCTTTAATAAATTTTTGTTGTATTTTTAGAAATATTATTTCTTTTATTATATATAAAGATATTTATTTTGTGATTTGTTTTATTAAGATTTTTATCAAGAAAAGTCATGATTTAAGAGTTTAACTATGATTTTGACCGAACAATTTCTCAAATTAGCCGTAGATCAGAAGTAGAAAATCTCAAAAAAAAGGAAAACTCTAAAACTTTTACTTAGAGACCTCAAATTGGAAATCTGACATCGTAGATGAATTTAGGAGTTAGATAAAACTTAGGATATGAAATTTTTCAACTATCTAACAACTTTTTGTTCTTGGTGAATAGTATTTTTTCGTGATGAACAGTGTTTTCTGGCTATGAATAGTGACCAAGTTCCCAGAGTCATTTCCTTGATTTTTGGACCCTCCTAACAAATTTTTAAAATCTGTTTAGTCAAATGTAGATTGAAAAAGTACATTTTGGTGCTGTCCAATCTAGAGCCCTTACCCTATGACTAGATGATTCTTTCTATGACTTGTCCTATACTCTTTTTGATCTTTAAGCATGTATTTGATTATGTTTATGAGATATTTACACTTTTAAATGTTTCTAAAATGCATTAAAATTATCTAAATTGCTTACAATTTGGAATTTAGTTTGAGAAGAGTATAGTTTTGAAAATAGATTTCTGAACTCATGGTATATCTGATTTCACATGTAATTTCATTAAATGATAAAGTGAATATTTATGCACGTAGCATTGATTTGTAAAAATATAAAGTTACTAATTATGATTGAATGATAAGCATAAAGCTCATGGCTAGTTGCATGATAATTTTACATTGCATTTGATGAATATGCATTTATATATATGTATTTATATGTATGGATGAATATCGATGGGTTGTATGGCTTGTGACGATACTAAATAGGGAACCCCCTATTAGCCTAATTGACCCGAGGGAGGGCCGCTCCAAGGGGTTGACAGTGGTAATGTGAGGTGCCAGATGGATGATGAACTCATATTCGTTGATCACTATTGTGACTGTAGTCGATCGGTCACTATGCATATAGTAAATGAGTATGTGGGTTGACCAGATCGCCGAATGAGGCAGGTCATTTTAAATTGGCTTGAACAGATTGCCGAATTAGGTAGGTCATTTTAAAAGTTTATAACTTTATCTTAAAAGCTTATTATTTTACTATAGTTTATACAACTGAACATAACAACATTTCTTTAATAATCATATCATGCTGAATATGGTTTAGATATCTGAATATACTTTTATTTGAAAATATTTGAAATACAGTTCCCATAAGGATGTACTTCTGAACTGTATTTTCTAAGTGACAAATTTTAAAACATGAGTATATCCATATGCTGACCTAAGAGGTCATAGGAGGTATTATTTGCTCATTGAGTTTTCAAACTCATTATACAATATTTCCACATTTTTCAGGTAAGAATACAGAGTCTGATCCTACAAATAGGTGATCAGTTAGGTGACATATTCTCTGGGTAAGTCTACATTGCTTTCAAGGCTCACAGTTTTGAATTATATTGTGTTTGTATTCTAGAGTGTGCTCTGAATGCTACAGGCAGGATCTCTGCTTCTGCTGTTACTTTGACATTTATAATTTGGTTTGTATAATGTATATACATGAGAGAATCTATATATATCTATTTTCATGACAAAGAATAGTGTTATGCATGTTATGGAAAATATCTTATTGCAGAAAAAAATGTTTGTTTCACCTGCTCGTAAATTGGGGGCGTTACAAAAAAAAACCCTAAATAAATGAAAACCCTGAATTATAGAAAAATAATTATGAATGGAAGCAAGGATTATGGTAAATAGAGATAAGTACCATTAGAAATATGTTTATTTATTATATTGTTTGAGGAATTATGAAGGTAAGATGAGGACTTAAGTTTTGCGGCCAAAATATAATTTCCTAAAAGTTTAAGGGACAAAATGTAAATAACAAAATTTGCAAGGACATCTTTTAACAATTAGCAAATTACTAATTGGTCCCTCCATTATTATTTTAAAAAAGAAAGAAAGAAAGAAGAAACGGAAGACTTCAGGCGAATGAATAGTGAAGAGTGAATAGTACTTTTCCCTCATTTTTTTACTCTAGATCTGGAGTACTTTCGAGCATTTGATCTCAAAACTAAAGGTGCCACTAGATTCAGGACAAAGAGTACTATGATGTTTGTCGAATAATTTTTCAAATCAACCGCAGAATCGTTGTAGATCACTAGTAAAAAAACTTAGAAAAAGGTAAACCCTAAAACTCCTTTTTAGAGACTTCAAATTAAAAATCAAACACCATAGATGGATTCAGGAGATAGATAAACTTTAAGATATTAAATTTTTCGTCTATCTGGTAACTTTTTGTGCATTGCGAACAATAAATCCGGCTAGTATAAATAGTGATTCTGGCGATGAATAGTATTTTTGGACTATGAATAGTATCCATCAGTTGACTAGTGTTAACGAAGCTCCTAGAGGCCAAATTTTCCCATTCCAAAGTCATATCTTAGATTTTTAGACCCTTCGAGTTTGTTTTTGAGGTCTATTTGATCAAATTTGAATTGAAAAAGTGTATTTTGGGGCTGTCCAACCTGGAGCCTTACCATGTGAGTAAATAATTCTTTCTATGACTTACCATATGCTCTTCTTGAACTTTAAATGTACAATTGATTATGTTTACAAGTTATTTATACTTTTATATGTCTTTGAAATGCATTAAATTTTCTGAATTGTTGACAATCTGGCATATAGTTCAAAAAGAGTATGGTTTTGAAAATAGATTTTTGAACTCATTGAATATATGATTTTAAATGTATTTCTCATCATATGGTAAAGGAAATATATTGTGCATATGGCATTGATATGTAAAGCTATAAGATTGTCTTGGAAAGGGGCATGTATATGTGATTACTCTAATTGAGAAATTTTTTACAGAGGAATTGTACTGAGACTGAAAATTTTGAATTTATACTGAAACCCCTGTTTTAAATGATATGGCATATGTGTAAATGATAATTTCTATGGAGGAATCCTATTAAAAACATTGTTTGCTAACAGTAAGTGATGTTAGCCCTGGTGCACCTTGACACCTTAGCTAGAAGGGGTGATGTTAGCCTCGTGTGACAACCAACACACGGGATATGATATGTGAAGGAGAGCAGAATGCCTCTTATCTAGGTGAGATACCGACTATATGATGTGTGATTTGCCCTTTCTAGCTATGTGCTTGGGAAATTGCCCATATTAGAGTCCCTTCGGGTGTCCTTTTGCATGGTGGTAGGACAAACCTTAGCTGGAATGTTAAGTATAGGCAAATCCTACACCACCAAAGTACGAAAGGGTTTAAACTTTGGTATGGTGATTTTGATATGGGATCCTCCTAACGTTTTTATGTGAAATATTTTCATGCATAACAACATTTGTTTAATAATCATACAGTATAGTATATGGTTTTGGATATATGAATATATTTTGTTTTTAGAATATTTGAAATGCGGGTCCCATATGGATATACTTCCAAACTGTATTTTCTATGTGACAAATTTTAAAATATGAGTCATCCATATGTTGACCTAAGAGGTCATAGGAGTTATTATCTGCTCACTGAGTTGTCAAACTCACTACACAGTACTTACATTTTTTTTTCAGATAAGGATACAGAGTTTGGTCCTACAACTACGTGATCAACTAGGTGTCATACTCTGTGGGTGAGCCTACGTTGTTTTCAAGGCTCACAAACGCATGTATATTTTTCAGATAAGGATACAGAGTCCCTGCTTCTATTTTAATATGTGTATAACGAATTTGCCTGTATATTTTGTTATATTGGAGAACTTGCAAACGCATGTTATTAATCCTGATATGTGATATACTTGAAGCAAGTTTGCAATAGAATAAGGTTAAATTTATCTACTACTCATGACAATCGCATTCTCTTAAATTGGGGGCGTGACACAGTTCCCTCCATAATTGCACTCACCCTAATTTTGAGTATGAAGGTAATACTAATGCGTGTATTTATAGAACTCAAAGACGAGTATACTTATAATAGCTATGCAAATAGGCCGGGTATAATTATAATAGCTATGTGAGTAGTTGGTGGATATCAGCTAAATTAAAGAAGAAAATTCAAAAAGATGAATGCACTCATGCATATGTATAACAGTTGTGATTGTTGCTCATTTTAAGCATATAAAGAGAATAAGATTAAGGTATCACCAGAAAATTTATTTTCCCCTGTAGTCATTGATGAAGCATTGATGTCTTGATTCTTGTAGCGCAATTGTAAGTGGCATCATTGTAAAAGAAAGAGTGAAAATACAAATTAGTTAGTTGTTAAAGAGGGACAATCAAATGATTGATAATGTTTTTCCCAATGTTCTTACCAGTCAACTATTGGTATTATTAAGTCAACTAGTTAGTTTGGAAATTTTTAATTTGGACTGGGTTATTTTACAGTTGATTGATTACTTCTATTTTGAGGCAATCAACTGCATCCTTCCAGTTAATTACGTACTCTTTGTTCTTCACAAACTTTTTTAAGCTAAAAAATGCTTCTTTTTCATATGCTATTATTCCATTAAATAATAATAGTTTTGAATTAGATTTTGGAATATATATACAAAACTTGCAGCCACCAATTTTTGTCGAAATAGCAGCTAAGTTATGTTTACATCTTTTCAAGAATTTCGGCCACCGATTTTAATTTTCTTTCAATGCTTTGTCCAAACTTCTAACTTCTTATTTTGGAACTATGCTCTATTATGTATTCCACTTTTTCTGCTACATTGTCCTTCATTAATGTTTAGCATTAAATGCAAGGTTCTTTGTCTTTATTACAAGAAGGGTTAATTTCTTTCTTTTGAAACTCAGTTATTATGGTGTCCAAGTGGTTAGTAGGTTAAAGTAATGGAGATTTTGAAAGAATTTATCTAACAAAGAACCTATTTGGGAAATAATAATAACAATAATAATAAATCTTTATATCAAGTATGTATAATTGTGTAAGTTGGCAGATTATATGCAAATTAGAAAGAATAATGAATTTATAGTATATACTTATTGAATATTAAGGTATAAAGAACACCTAAGTTTATCTGATATAGTTGAGTAAGGAAAGGAAATTTTAGAAAAAGCCATAGATTTTGAATATTGATGGGATATACTGAGATTTGAAAGAATTGTACTAGTATAATGGTAAAAAGAAGATATAAGAGAAATATTTTTCGTTGTTTGGTATGTTAGCAAGTAAAAATTTAATATAGTGTTTCAATAGAGCTATTCAGGAAGCCTTAGGATCTTAGTTAGATTATAGTATAACTGATAATAAATCTAAATGATATGTTTATACGTTGGAAATTATGTTTCAGGTATCTTTATATAATTTTGATGAAAGTTGGGATAAGTTATTTGTTCTTAGTTGAACTTGCCCATATTAGTAGTTATCAAGCCAATATATAAATGCCATGATTTGATATTTTATATGAAACATCGTAGGTCTTCAAATAGGTGATTGAGTTGAGTAAAGTTAAGCTTTTGGAATCTAATTTGGAATAACATACAATAGATAGAATATGACTAACCTAAATTGATGATGCTAGATTGGAGAACATGCTTCAAGCATATGTCTTCAAGTTTGTTTAGAGATATCTTAGCAAAATTCGCCTATAATAAAGTAATATTGGATGACTTAAAGACTTATGTAAGAGATGTTACTAACTTTCTATTAAATGATTTTGTGGGGTTAGACTTATTGTAAGATGCCATTGATAAAGTCAAATTGATTAGAAAAAGAATACAAGCAACTCAATATAGGCCAAAAGTCTATAAGGACCATGAATGTTGAGCATTAGAAATTATCAGTTGGTGATCAAATATTCTTGAAGGACTCACCCATGAATGTGGTAATAAGAATTGAAAAGACGAAAAATTTTTAGCTCTAATATATAGGCTCTTTTGAAATCTTGAATAAAGCGGACATACTAGTATATCGCCTAGCCTTGTCATCAGGATTAAGTGATGTTGATATAGTCTTTCTTGTATCAATACTAAGGAAGTACCTATCAAATTCCTATCATGTTAGCTAATTCCAAGAAATTCAATTAGATAAGAATTTGGCTTAATTAGGATGAAAAACAACTGATGTCTATTGTTGATCGACAAGTGAATAACTTATGGTTGAAGTAAGTCTCTATGGTTAAGGGTATATGGCAAAATCACTCAATTAAAGAGATTTCTTAGAAAGTAAAGATGATATACAAAAGAGATGTCCCTAATAGCTTGAGTAGTGAGGTTAGTAACTGTAATTTATACTTTGGCTAAATTCCCTACTTGTGATAGGATGGTTTAAAATTCAAGGATGTTGTTGTTTTAATTAAAACTCGCAAGTGCACGAATCTATTGGAGTATAGATTTAGTGGTATGCAAGGTCGATCCCACAGAGATTGCCAATTGAGAGAAAATTCTAATATAGATCCAAAATAAATACTTCTAACCTAGTTCCCGATGTCTTGTTGTGTGAGAGGAATATTGAACAAATTACACAAAGAACTAATATACTGAAATTAAATGAAGATGTATTCAAAGTAAAGAAGCATGCTAAGGTTAGAGGATCCACTCTTGGTATATCGAATAAAAATAAATTTAACTCTTTTATTACTCAATTAGAATCTTTACACGAATAAAGTTCTAATCGAATGATATGTTAATTTAAGCTCAACTTTGTTTATACATGAATTATATTTACCTCCTTTCTAATAATTAAAACATTCTTGTAAAATGGATTCAAGCGTACATTGTGCCAATCACCATATTGTCTACAATAAATCAAGAGTGATTCAAGTATTTATTGTGCCAAAAATTGTCTACAACGTATCAAGGTTCACACTTTACAAGATTAAAAATACAAAGATGCAAAAGATAACTTGTAAATGGATTCAAGCATAAATTGTGCCAATCATTATATTGTCTACAATATATCAAAATTCACATTTTACAAGATTAAGTTATGCAAAAAAATGAAAGGTAGAAAATTAATTAACATAACAAAATAAAATAAAATAGAATAGGTGGCAAAGCCAACCAATAGTAAAATAAAATAAAGTAGGTGGCAAAGCCAACCGTGAAAATAATAAGAGATAGGCGGTCTAATAAAACTAGCCAATAACAAAACAAGAAATCGGCGGTATGTAAAACCAGCCATTAACAAATAATTATGAGAAAAGACATAGGAAGGTAAATACAATATCAAAGATAAACATTAAGATTAAGAGTTAGATAAATTATTATTCTCATACCAAGAGTTTCACCCTTTCACCTTAGCATTAGGAGATTAGTTCTCCATAATCAAGGCAAGAAAGTGAAATGAAAGATGAAGAAATATGATAATATTACGAAAGAAAATGAAAAATACAAGATGTCTAAAGAGAGAATAACATTACAAGTTCGTAGAATTCCAACAAAGCTTTCCCAAGCTCTATCCAAAGCTCTCCAAAAACTCTCCAAAGCTCTCCCAAAAAAAACTCCTTAACTCACCCCTCAAGCCCTCTATTTATAGATACAATTAAGTGTGGTTGGTGTGGTAATTGTCAAAATTGTTAGGTAGGAAGTTGTACAAAGTTGACAATTTGAATTCCATATGTGCACCGAAATTGATCCTTGAATATCGTCTTGAAAACTGCCAAATTTTCTGACTTCATCAACACGAAAGTTGTAGACAATTGCATTAGCTTTCCGTCAAGACAAATTGTGGACAAATTGGATACGTAATGTGTGAGTTATGGTCAAAATACTAGAGCAAAGTCGGGCTGGACTGCAGCAGTAGTTAGATTCTCTTCTAGCCCACTTTTGGCCCTTTTAATGTCCATATTTTCTGACTACTTGAACATGAAAGTTGTACCCAATTGTGTTAGCTACACACCTAGCAAATTGCATACATATGGGATATGTATTTTCAGAGATATGGCCCAAGTACTACAGCAAGGTTGGGCTGGACTGCAACCAGCAAACATATTCTCAACATTGGGTGCTTTGCCTTGAATCTTTATGTTTTAGTTCTTTTGGAAATGTGATCATAAATCAAGAATAAATTTGTGCATATATCCATTAGGATGCGTCTCAAGAGACAATATGATAATGCTCCTTACTCAGCCATCCTTAATGAATTTGTTTTATCTGCTTGATTTATAGACATCATTTCCAAAGAACCACAATTTAACTCTGATTCCTCCAATTAAGTCCATTTTCTACTCTTCTCTCCATCTGTAAGAAAGACACAAAACTAAAGACAAGTAAGGGGGATTTATGCTTAATTATGGCAAAAGATAAGATGAAAATATTTAATTTATGAGTATAAAACTCACTCATCAAATACCCCCAGACTTAATCTTTTGCTTGTCCTCAAGCAAAACACACAAACTTCAAAATTCAAATGATGAGTGAGTGATGAATTGTTTTTGACTTACTAAGCATTCCTCAAGGATCTAAAATGTGCAACCAAGAAAGATATCAGAATTCTAAGGTTATGTAGAACTTTTATTCAAATACAACATATGGTTTACTCTTGAATCCCAAGTGTGTGTGTGTAGTAGTCTTATGACATTGGACTTTTTGCATTCAAATAAATTTATGTAATCAAATATTTAAAACAGATCTCTAGATATATGCATTTGAGACTCCATAAGCTTATTTTTCATGTCACTATCCACTAATGTAGACTAATCATAACATTTAAGATCATTAGGACTTTCATTAGGCTTGTAATGTATGGCATAGGTTAAAGGTGGATAAAATGATATGAATGAAAGTTCAACTCACTCTTCGACGTACATAATCATTTAAAGCCTCGCAAATACTTTTAATATTATACTGTGAATTCTATCTCCAACCTTTTCATCATCCTTACATTTATTTGCTTATACTATTTTTTTTTTGAATATAAACACCCCCAAACTTATTTATTTAGGGAGTATTAACTTTCTTTCTTCTTTTTTTTTCTTTTTTTTTTTTTAAACTTCTACCATCCACCCTTGAATCATAACTTTTCAAATGATCATGCCTGTGAGTGAAAGGTAAGAGTTAGACATATTTTTATTTAAAGGCTAGATAGAAATATAGGTGTTCAAGAAAGGATAAATATAAGCTCAAAATAGGTTGCTAGGGATATCATCATGTATAGGTTGGTTTGAAAGGCTCAAACAATTCCAAAAATGCCTAATTCATTTCTCAAATGGAGAGTATTCTAGGATTTCGCCTCAAGTGACAATCGAATAAGTTGTAGAGTCTTATGAGATCAATTAATATATCTAAATCACATAAATTTTTTTTTGAATAAACAATCAGTCAAATGTAAAAGATTAAGTGCACCAGATATTAGGATTCTCAAATAAAACATAAGTTACATTAGAGTTCAAGTTCACACATAACACCCATAACTCATCATTTTTTCAAAGGTTACAAGCATTTTAAACCATTTTCATCATTGGTGCTAGCTTTGCCTAATCCCAAAACATCACTCAAAAAAATTTTTTTTTTTTTGAAAGATGAAGAAACATAAAATAAACAATAAAGATTAAAAGAGATATTACCTGGAAGGAGATCTAAGAAAAGATGAACCTGCAACAAACTAAACAGAAAATACAAATTTACTCAAGCAAATAAAAGGTATTACAAATGAAGATTTAAGTCCAGTTTGCGCTTTCTGCGGTGTTCTGTTGTCCAATCTATTTGAGCTATAATTGGATCAGGTACATGAACAAATGCTTGTAACGCATCAATCAGCTCGTCAGCATTCGAGGCCGAGATGAGAATCCGACGTACTGAGTGCGAGATAAACCTTTGTTCTACAGCATGATCAAGAAAAGACAACAAACCATCAAAGAAATTGTTAACATTCAACAAACCTATGGGTTTATGGTGCATGTTCAGTTGTGCCCAAGAGACGATTTGAAAAATTTCCTCTAGAGTACCAAAACCTCCAGGTAAGGCAATGAAGGCGTCAGCGTTGCACATCATTTTAGCAATTCGTTCATGCATGGAGGATATTCTACATTCTTCCCCAATTGTTTTTCCTACTATGTTTGATGCAGCTAAAGCTGTAGGAATAATACCAAGAACTTGGCATCCTCCTAGATATGCAGATCCAGACACACTCCCCATTAACCCTCGACAACCTCCACCATACACTAAATGAATCTTTCTCTTGGCTAGTACCATTCCCAAAGTTTGTACTGCTTTTACATACTCTCCATTTTTCCCAGGACTAGAACCACAAAAGACACAAATATTACGAAAGTGACGAAATGTGATTCCTTCCATATTTGCACTCACCTTGACTTTTATTATGAGGATGAAGATAATGAGGTGCACATTTATAAGACTCAAATAAGGGCATACTTGTAATAGCTATGTGCATAGGCCGGGGGCATAATTTCCATAGCTATAAGAGTAGGCCGAAAAATGTCAGCTAAATTAAAGGTGAAAAATTCAAAAATGACGGCATGCATGTATATGTACAGTAGTTGTGATTGTGGCTCACATCTTCTTCTGGTTTTACGTCCAGTAACGACTTAAACGCCCTCTATGGGTTGAGGATATGCTTCCCATCCAATTTTCTTATAAATTGGTAAACAGGGTCTTTTAACGTCAGATTCCCAAGACTGTACCGTTTATGTTCTTTTTTGAAATGGGGCCATAGACCGACAATACCGATATGCACAGATCCACTAGGATGTGTCTCAAGAGACGTTGGATGAAAGTCATCATCCAATGACTCCTTACTCAAGCCATCCTTAATGAACTTAATTTTGTCTTCCCGATTTACAGACACCCAACCTAAAGAACGGCAACGTTTGTTACAAGTTTCACGTCCACATTTGTAACAAACACCCATTCGTTTAGCTCTGCGCTTTTTAGCAAAACTACTTTTTCCTAAACCAGGCATGTAAGAGATGAAATCATTTGCAGACTCACCTGATAACCGTACCTTAGCTTCAATCAGCCAACGAATATCAGCAGGTATTCCCATGATCATCATTAACCTCAATCTTTCAACCCGTGCTTTGTAAATTTTTGTCAATGCATTGGGTGGAAGTAAAGGAAAATGATTTTTCAATTGTGCGAGAATGTCCTCCATTATCAACTCGATTGTTCTTTTCTCTTTTCTTTTTTTTTTCTTTTTTGAAAAAGCAAAAGCAACAAAGGGAGGGAAAACAATAGAAATTCAAAAGAAGATAACACTAAAGGGAAAAATTAATGCAAGTTAAATAAAGAAAGATCTTACCTAGATAACGTGCACGGTAACGTTTAACAACAGAAGTAGATCAATCCTTGTAGACAGGATCACGCAAAGGTGTCTCCTCTATCTCCGGATTTGGTAATTCCAAAAATGCTTCCGATCTTTGACCATTTACTTTAAACACATCACCATTCTTGGGATTTTCAATCTTTACTGCACCATGTGGGTAAACAGTATGAACAACAGATGGCAGTGGAACTGACTCAAAAGGTGAGACTTTTTCTTTTTTGGCTTTCCATTTATCAGTATCCATTAGTGGAGTTGTCTCTAACAAAAAGTCTACTTCACGAACCAGATAATCCTCATTTTTATCCTTATCGAAATGAATCAAATATTTTTCTAGATGATCATTACTAAAGGAGTCTAAAAATGAATCACAAATGGCACTTTCAATCAGGTTGACCTCACATAAATCATCCATGTCCATAGGTTGATGAGAGACATTAAAAACATTTAGTTCCACAGTCATATTCCCAAAAGATAAATTCAAAATTCCATTTCGACAATTAATAATTGCATTGGATGTTGCCAGAAATGGTCTACCCAAAATGAGTGGAATTTGTGTCTCTGTATTCTCAATAGGTTCAGTGTCAAGAACAATGAAATCTACTGGAAAGTAGAATTTATCAACCTTAATGAGCACGTCTTCTATGACACCTCTAGGGATTTTGGTGGACCTATCAGCTAACTGAAGGGTCACTGATGTAGGTTTCAGCTTTCCTAACCCAAGTTTCTCATACACAGAGTACGGCAGCAGATTCACACTTGCTCCTAAATCAAGTAAGGCTCGGTTAATCACATGGTCACCTATCACACAAGAAGTTGTAGGACAACCAGGATCTTTGTACTTGATAGGAGTTTTTTGTTGAATTATAGAGCTTACTTGTTCAGTCAAGAATGCCTTTTTTGGGACATTAGTTTTTCTTTTCACCGTGCAAAGATCTTTTAGGAATTTTGAGTAAGCGGGTACTTGTTTGATAGTGTCCAAAAAAGGGATGTTAATGCTTACTTGCTTAAACACCTCTAAAATGTCACTATACTGAGTACCTTTCTTGACAGATGCAAGTCTTTGTGGGAAAGGAGCTTTGGGGGGCATAAGAAATCTGTTCACTTTTCTTTTCACTTGAGTCATTAGTTTGGGATTCATGTTGACTCTGTTCCTCATTTTGTGGTATGTGAACATGATTATCAATGACCTTTCCAGATCTAAGGGTTGTCACAGACTTTACTTCTTCCTTAGGATTTGCTGATGATCCTACTTCATATTTGACCCTTAGGATTTGGAATAGGTTGACTGGGGAATTTTCCTTTTTCTCTCTCTCCTACAGCATTGGCTAATTGACCCAATTGTGTTTCAAGCTTGGAAATAGCTTGAGTGTGAGATTGCAAGATTTGTTGAGTCAATTGCATGAACTGTTGCAAGGTATCCTCTAAAGAAGGTTTTCTTTGTTGTGGTACCCCGAAAGGAGGAGCATGATGAGGAACTTGAGGGTATGAATTAGAAGGGGCAAATTGTTGCCCACTTTGATTCATTGCAGGTTGATTTTGCCTCCATGAGAAATTTGGATGATTCCTCCAATTTGGATTATATATGGGTGCAAATGGGCTATCTGATGACTTCCCATAAGTTTGAAGAGAATTAGCTTGCTCAGAGAGTGCCTCTTGGTAAGCTGGTATAGATGGACAAGATTGTGCAATGTGATCTGTACTAGAACATAAGGCACATGCCTGTATCCTAGTATTGGTAGAAGGGTTTAAAGTGTGGCTTAAAGTTAAAGCTTCTACCTTTCTAGTCAGGCTAGCTAAGGCAATTCTCACATCTGTATCATCACTCACTTCATAAAGTCCTCCCTTTTTTTGTGTTTGAGACTTTTTATCCCTGGGATCTATGCAGTTCCAATGCTGAGAATTTTCAGATAAAGATCCTAAGGATTCCCAAGCTTCCCCCTCATTCAATTGTAAAAATCTCCCACCATGCATGCTTTGGATCATTTGACGGTTTGATGAAGTTAAGCCATCATAGAAATATTTCACTAATCTCCAAGTTTCAAAACCATGATGAGGACATTTCAGAAGAAGATCATTAAATATTTCCCAACATTCAAAAAATTGTTCACCCTCTTTTTGACAAAAATCAGAAATTTCTCTCCGAAGGGCATCAATTTTAGACATAGGGAAAATTTTTGCTAGAAACTTATTTACTAATTGGTTCCAACTAGTTATAGTTCCTGTAGGAAGGGAGTTCAACCAGGCTTTAGCTTTATCTTTCAATGAAAATGGAAACATTCTAAGCCTGATTGATTCATCATTGAAATTCTAGAAGCGAAAGGTCGAGCAAATTTCAAGAAACTCTTTAATGTGCATGTATGGATCTTCTCTTTCCATACCATAAAATGACGGTAAAAGTTGGAGTAGGGCCGGTTTGAGTTCAAAATGAGTTGCAGTAGTTTGTGGTAAAACTATGCAAGATGGAGTATTGGCTATGACAGGTGAGAAGTACTCCATAAGAGTTTTATTATGCACAACTTGTTCTTCCATTTTTAATGGTGATCCAGCAGAATCTAATGTCTCTATTGTACACTTAATGGTTGACCCTAAACTTTTCCTAACCAACCGCTTATCTTTATCACGTTTCCAAGCACGCATAAACTAAAAAAAAATTGCTTCCTAATTAGGAAAAGTATCTAACTACACAACGGCTACAAAATGCAAATACCACAAAATAAAAATCACAAAATTATACAAACTCTTTTTTTTTTCAAAGTGTTAGTAATAATGGGTAGTATTTAATCGGTAGACTCCCAGGAAAATATGGAGGAATCACAATGGTTTCTCTTAAAACCCATACTCCTTAGGCGCTTTTAGCCTTGTTGACTCAATCAACCAATTTTATACACCCAAATTACTACACCAATTTTCAAGAAACAATTCTAAAGAAAAATTTCTATATACAGAATAAACAAATGTTCTAACTATAACTAGTGGAAGAAAAGTACTTACCTAGATCCAAATGGCTTTTCCGTCGCAATCCCCGGCAACAGCGCCAAAAACTTGTTGTTGTTTTAATTAAAACTCGCAAGTGCACGAATCTATTGGAGTATAGATTTAGTGGTATGCAAGGTCGATCCCACAGAGATTGCCAATTGAGAGAAAATTCTAATATAGATCCAAAATAAATACTTCTAACCTAGTTCCCGATGTCTTGTTGTGTGAGAGGAATATTGAACAAATTACACAAAGAACTAATATACTGAAATTAAATGAAGATGTATTCAAAGTAAAGAAGCATGCTAAGGTTAGAGGATCCACTCTTGGTATATCGAATAAAAATAAATTTAACTCTTTTATTACTCAATTAGAATCTTTACACGAATAAAGTTCTAATCGAATGATATGTTAATTTAAGCTCAACTTTGTTTATACATGAATTATATTTACCTCCTTTCTAATAATTAAAACATTCTTGTAAAATGGATTCAAGCGTACATTGTGCCAATCACCATATTGTCTACAATAAATCAAGAGTGATTCAAGTATTTATTGTGCCAAAAATTGTCTACAACGTATCAAGGTTCACACTTTACAAGATTAAAAATACAAAGATGCAAAAGATAACTTGTAAATGGATTCAAGCATAAATTGTGCCAATCATTATATTGTCTACAATATATCAAAATTCACATTTTACAAGATTAAGTTATGCAAAAAAATGAAAGGTAGAAAATTAATTAACATAACAAAATAAAATAAAATAGAATAGGTGGCAAAGCCAACCAATAGTAAAATAAAATAAAGTAGGTGGCAAAGCCAACCGTGAAAATAATAAGAGATAGGCGGTCTAATAAAACTAGCCAATAACAAAACAAGAAATCGGCGGTATGTAAAACCAGCCATTAACAAATAATTATGAGAAAAGACATAGGAAGGTAAATACAATATCAAAGATAAACATTAAGATTAAGAGTTAGATAAATTATTATTCTCATACCAAGAGTTTCACCCTTTCACCTTAGCATTAGGAGATTAGTTCTCCATAATCAAGGCAAGAAAGTGAAATGAAAGATGAAGAAATATGATAATATTACGAAAGAAAATGAAAAATACAAGATGTCTAAAGAGAGAATAACATTACAAGTTCGTAGAATTCCAACAAAGCTTTCCCAAGCTCTATCCAAAGCTCTCCAAAAACTCTCCAAAGCTCTCCCAAAAAAAACTCCTTAACTCACCCCTCAAGCCCTCTATTTATAGATACAATTAAGTGTGGTTGGTGTGGTAATTGTCAAAATTGTTAGGTAGGAAGTTGTACAAAGTTGACAATTTGAATTTCATATGTGCACCGAAATTGATCCTTGAATATCGTCTTGAAAACCGCCGAATTTTCTGACTTCATCAACACGAAAGTTGTAGAAAATTGCATTAGCTTTCCGTCAAGACAAATTGTGGACAAATTGGATACGTAATGTGTGAGTTATGGTCAAAATACTAGAGCAAAGTCGGGCTGGACTACAGCAGTAGTCAGATTCTCTTCTAGCCCACTTTTGTCCCTTTTAATGTCCGTATTTTCTGACCACTTGATCATGAAAGTTGTACCCAATTGTGTTAGCTACACACCTACCAAAGTTCATACATATGGGATATGTATTTTCTGAGATATGGCCTAAGTACTACAACAAGGTTGGGCTGGACTGCAACCAGCAAACATATTCTCAACATTGGGTGCTTTGCCTTGAATCTTTATGTTTTAGTTCTTTTGGAAATGTGATCATAAATCAAGAATACATTTGTGCATATATCCATTAGGATGCGTCTCAAGAGACAATATGATAATGCTCCTTACTTAGCCATCCTTAATGAATTTGTTTTATCTGCTTGATTTATAGACATCATTTCCAAAGAACCACAATTTAACTCTGATTCCTCCAATTAAGTCCATTTTCTACTCTTCTCTCCATCTGTAAGAAAGACACAAAACTAAAGACAAGTAAGGGGGATTTATGCTTAATTATGGCAAAAGATAAGATGAAAATATTTAATTTATGAGTATAAAACTCACTCATCAAAGGACCGAATTTCTTAAGGGGGGAAGAATGTAACAACCTTAAAATTTAGTAATTCTCACTTATGTGTGGATTATTATTTTTTAAAAAAAAGAAGAAGAGTACTATGATATCGGCCAAACATAATTAATAACATTCAATTAAATTAACCAAACATAATTAAGGTTTATGAAATACCATGAACACTTATACAATTCTAGGTTTACATACACATTATTAATCAAAACATCTGTACAAAAATCAAACACATACAATTCTAGGTTTGCACCTTCACCAGGATCTTAGCCAACTCGACCTAACATATGCTAAAAGCCGCTCATAGAGAATATCTACATAACTTAGTTTTCTAAACATGATATGGAAATATAGTGAGAATTAAATCCCAGTAGGTTCAACAAAAAATAATAATTATCATCAATATAGCTCATCATGTCATGTTCATTTGTATAAACTACAGCAAATATCTTTAGGTCACATGAATGCACTTTATCTATGTACAAGAAAATCGTACAATTATGACATGTATGGCATGAATAACTATTTTTCAGAATATCATATGATGGCTATCAACTTATTTTTATATCAAGATATCCCGGTCAGGGTGAGTACTTTCTACTCTTCGGTATGGGCTTTTCTCGCTCCTTTTGACATGGCACGCTTTCTTTTCTCATTAACATAATCATAGCCGTTAGTAGGGTGTCTTGTAACGACCGTTTTTTTTTCATATATATATAGCAACCTATAACACATTCCAAGCAGTAAACTATACATATTTAAATAAGCATATAATGATCCATCACCATCCTATACAAAACTACATTAGTGATTAATATTTATACAAAAATGACACTAAGTCACATAATTACATTAACTTGACATAAGTCCCTATATAGCACACCACCCTTAAAGTATAGCGGGTGGAGGAGTTGGTGCTAGCATTAGGATCTCCACAACATCAACCACATAATGTTCAGCTGACCCAACTAAGTTATCTCCATCGTTTGGAACTCATAAGCAATGATAGGAAGTCTGCTGATGTCTCAATTACCTTTATTTGAACATAATACCAAACATTAATGAGAATAGAGTCTCAATAGGTCCAACAATAACATCATATTATAAGTAAAATCAGTGTTATGTGTAACATCCCTAATTTCGTTTCTTTTATTGATAATTAAGGAAATAAAGTTTATTAGACAATATTTTAGATAGCTAAGGAAATATAATCCTTAGAAATTCTTCACCTTATGTATATGCATAGAAAATGTTTCTAACATTAAAAGAACAAATAAAGAGGGAAAACCTAATAGGAAAAAATTTGAAAGAACATACGAAAGAGATGCAAAATTCTTTGATAAGGAAGATAAATTTTTAGAAACAAGTAAAGGTCTTAAATTTTCAAGAACATTGGATTAGGGTAATTTTTCCTAATTCAAGAACTAAAGTTACTAAGTTTAAAATCTTTACCCATACATTGGGCTTTTACCTATGGACACTTTATATAGAGTTTTTCCACTTCACATAAGTTTCTAGCAAGCCCATTGGATAACCTAAGCAAGAAATAAAACATAGACTTGGACTAGAATATAGTAATTGGACCAATAGCCCAAAAAATATGAAAATGTGACCAAGCCCTCCAAGAAAGGTAGAATTTTATCCAAAGCAAAGAAAATGGGTAGGAATAAGCCCATAATGGGTAGGAATAAGCCCAAATCCAAGAGGAAAAATAAAATAAAATAAATTAGGTGATGATATAATAATGTAATAATAATAAAGATTAGATTACATGGCATTAAGACAAAAATTTAGCAAGTGGTGTGATTTTACATTCATCATTTTGGCAAGCGGCATGATAATACAAGGCTTTAGGACAAAAACATCTAGTGGTATGATAATACATGGCATTAGGACAAAACATTCCTATCCCACACAAATAATATCAACCAAATAATGGAGATTCAAGGGCTAGAAATTTGTCACCTAAAAAGGCAAACCTATCATACTTGTTTAAGACAAAAGAAAATGGAAATGAATCCATAAATCAAAGGGACCTTGTCCCTTATCTTAAGAAAATATCATCATAATTTTCAAAATACAAATCTCCTTTTCCTATACATATCTTGACTAAGGAAGAGGAAGACAAGAACATAAGTTGTTTGTTTTTCAAAAATTCAACAAAGTGTATCCTAATTGTGATAAGGTAGACCCATGATCATGAAAGGTGTATTATTTGGTGGTCTATATAGCAAAACCCACCCCTACAACATTTTAATTTCGTCCAAGTGAGGAAGAGAGAGAAATAGAAGCAAGGTAGAGTGAGGAAAGGAGAGAAAGAGAGGAGAAGGAAGAAGAAGGAGAAGTTTAGAAGGCTAAGTACTCAAGGTAAGTTACCTTAATCTCCACTTGAGTCCATTTTTCTTCTTCATCCTTGAGGTTCAAAAATTCACCCTCCTTCTCTTACCTAAGCTGCTAGAAAAGCTAAGGGAAGGAAGGAATCTTGCTACTTCTTTCAAGAGGAAACAAGAAAACCAATTCACTAAGTAAGCTAGGGAGATTCTTAGGTAAGTTTAACAATATTTCTTTTTGAAGAAAACTTTTGAAACTTATAATATTTATATGAGATTTTGATCTTAGAACTTTGATGATTGGTCATGGATGTTGCTATATCATGTTACATATTGATCTTGCATGTGATGTATGTTTGAATACTTAGGTTGGTGTAGATAGTTCTTCATGGGTATGGCTATGGTTGGCAGAATTTTAAGCTTCGGTGTTTTAAATTTCTGGGAACAATCGATAAGGAATTAAAATAAATGGTTAACATAAGAATTAAAGATATATGTATCACGGATTTGTAGCCACTGGAATCATTCAATTTGGAGTCCATATGAGGTAGATATGGTCTGATTAGTAGTCAAAGGTCAAACAATGGTTCATCAGGGAAGAATATGTTAGGATAGTTTCTGTATTTTAATTTTTGAGAATTATCTCTATGGAATTAAAATAAATGGTTAACATAAGAATTATACCTATGTGTGTCACGGATTTGTAGCCATTGGAATCATTCAATTTAGAGTTCATATGAGGTAGATATGTTTTGATTAGTAAACAAAGGTCAGAAAATGGCTAATCAGGGAAGAATATGTTAGGATAGCTTCCGTGTTTTAAATTCTGGGAGAATTCTATAAGGAATTAAAATAAATGGTTAACATATGAATTATATATATATGTGTCACGGATGTTTAGCCACTAGAATCACTTAATTTGGAATTCGTATGTGGTAGATATAGTCAGATTAGTAAGTAAATGTTAGAACCTACCTGAGAAGAAATAATATTGAATTTAAGGGAGTAATAACACCAAGATTTATTACTATTGTGCTGATATTATTAACATAATAGTTTTCGATAATTGTCTTAGCTTTCCATATACACCAAGAGCACCTCAATCGGAGTTAAAATGAGGGAGTTATGCTCTGATTAGTGAGCAAAGGTCAGAAAGCACGGCCAGGCCGTGTTCTGGGTGCTTCAAGCACGGACTAGCCGTGTTCGGGGCTGTTTTTGAGTACATTTAAAGTATTTTTAAAGCATGGCAGTGTCCTGGAACATGGCCAGACCGTGTTGGAAGCTGGTTAAGCCTATTTTCAACATTTTTCTACCCTAGATGAACCTCTTTAACTATAGGGTAATAATAGAAATCAAATTAGAGAACAATGCTCTATAAATTTGTAAGAACATGTGTTGGAAATGATATAAATAAGAATAAAATTACTAAAGGCCAAGCATAAAGAGAAGGTTAGATATGATGAAAACCTACATTAAGAAAATAAAGAAATAAAATTAATATTTAAAAAAAAAGACGAATCTTATAAATGAAAATAATAAATGACTAGTATATGCCATAGCCATTGCCATTGTATGAACTTCTTACCATCTTAAGTGAGAAATTCTGACATGGAAATATTTTATAAAGTGATATTTGAAATGGTTATGGCATGATTACCAATGATTTATGGTAATAGATATATTTTGATGAACATACTTGTTATTGAAAGCATATTTTTGGCTATCATTATGAAAAGAAAAGAAATGAGCACGGTCACATGGCAATCTGTGTGGTGCACCAGTAGGGGACGCCCTACCAACGATTATGATCATGTTAATGAGAAAAGAAAGAGAAAGTGGGCCATGTCAGACGGAGCGAGAAAAGCCCGTATCGGAGAGTAGAAGATACTCACCCTGACCGGGGTAGCTTGAAATGAGAATAAGTTAATAGCCATCATATGATATTCTAAAAATAGTTAATCCTGTCATACATATCATTATTGTATGATTCTTATGTGCATAGATATAATGCATTCATGTGACCAAAGATATTTTCTGTAGTTTATACAGCTGAACATGACATGATAAACTATATTGATGGTAAAATATGATTTGTTGTTGAACTTACTGGGATTTAATTCTCACTATATTTCCATATCATGTTCAGAAGAATAAATATGCAGATTTTCTCTATGACACTTATTATTTCTGTACGTTGGATCGAGGTGCCCTACCTTGGGCAACTTCTAGTTATTTCAGATGTATCTGTCGTAGATTTGACTGAGATTCCGGTGGACGTGCCACCCGCACCAGTGTCCCCAGAAGTAGTCGACATAGATGATTAGAGCTAATATGTATCTTTGTACAAATGTTTGTAAAATAATGGTGTGTAGTTTGTAAAATAATAGTGTGTATGGAAACTCAGTATTGTATCACTGTTAATAACAATTATGCTTGGTTAAAGTGATTATTATTACGAGTTAAGTAGTTAGAATTAAAGTAGTAATAACTTCATGGAATTTTACAAATATATATAAAAAAATTGTTACATTTACATAAATGGAGTTGTTACGTTATGTCCAGCTGTATAAACTACAAAAAACATCAATCTTTTGTGATAAAAGTCATAATAATTGCAAATGCATGATTAACATATTATAGTTAAATGTACAACAATTTCAGATATCATATACAGTGCTTTTATGCATGGAAACTAATAATCTATAGCCACGATGTTCAAAAATCTCAACCCTCAATGACTAATCATCTGTTCTGACATCTCAACTCTCAGTGACTAATCGTTTGTTGTCATATCTCAACTCTCAGTGACTAATCGTCTGTAGCCATGAGGTCAAAAAATAGTGACTAATCGTCAACAACCACATCGCAACCCTCAATGACTAATCGTTTGTAGCCATGAGGTCAACAAGTAGTGACTCATCGTTTGTAGCCACATCTCAACCCTTAGTGACTAATCTTCTGTAGCCATGAGGTCAGCAAGGAGTGGCTAATTGTATATAACCATATCTCAACCCTTAGTGACTAATCGTCTGTAGCCACGAGGCCAACAAGTAGTGACTACTCATCTGTAGCCATATCTTAACCCTCAGTGACTAATCGTTTGTAGCCACGAGGTGAATAATCAATGACTAGATGTCTATAGCCACATCTCAACCCTCAGTGACTAATCGTTTGTAGCTGATAAAGGAAAAATTTAAGTTTTAATGGTTATATTTATCCCATAATTAGTAGTAAACTTGTGATTATTTTCCTGTCTTTGGTTATGCTTTGGTTTGGATACTGCTTTGGTTTGTTTTATGCTTGTAAGTGAGCAAAAGAGGTCAAGAAGCAAGGGAAAACACTCATGAGAGGAGGCTTATGGACTTGGAACATTCTGAGGAGGAAGCAAGGAGGCAACCTTGAAGAAATTGGCAAATTCTGGACTTGGCAGCTTGAAGCACGTCCTGACCATGCTTGGTGTGCATAAAGCACGACTAGGCCGTGCTTTGTGCAGAAGTTGGAGAAAAGTCCCAGAATCCAGCACGAAGCACGGTCGTGCTTTGTGTATGTACATCATGTGATTTTTAGGGTTTTGAGCAACCAAGTTGATACATATACATGGGGAAATGCATAGGAACACATTCAGACTGGGACAGACATCTTAGACTCAATTTTTAGGCTTGGGAAACACTCTTAGAATAGGTTTTTACTTGAATCATTGTTGAATTTATGTTCTAGAGTAGGATTTACACCAATGGAAGGTTGTATTTCATCTTTACTTTTCTGCAAACCAAGTTTCATCTTTCTACTTTAGTTCTCCACTTCTTCTTCTGCTCTTTCTTTTAGTTTGTTTTCAACATTGATGTTTACTTTAATGAATTTGATTATGTTTTCTCTTTCAATTATGCTTGAGTAGATTTGATCTAGGGTTTTGGTATACCCACTTATGATGTAATGATACACTGTGCTAATTGAGTCATTGGAACCCTAATTGTATTATCCATGGTTAATTAGGATTGACTATTATGCATTGATCATATGAGTTGATGAACGTCTGTCCAATGTTTTATCACGTCTTATGATATTAATTGATGAACTGAAAGGTGAAAATTAATACCGGAACCTAATAGTTAATTAGGGATATCTTAATCATGAAAGTAGTTTAAGATTCTCTAGGAATGAATCAATTAGTGGGCAAGAGAAAACTGATTAATTGACTTCCATGGTTGGCATAGAGCTCAATGGACCTAGGTTGAACTAAGAACCATGAAAGTAGGCAATTGGATCAACCTAGGTGCGATTAGTAATGCTTGAAAGAGGTTGCTAATTAATTAAGGCTAAACCATCCCCAATTACCTAGATAATTGCAATTATAGGTACAAGTTGAATGTTGGATATCATAAGTGTGGTTAACCCTAACCCTAGGCTTTTATTAATTGAATTTTTAGTTTACTTAATTGTGACAAACTCTCTATCGAATCACATCGATTTAGATAGTATACTTTGTATAATTCTAGTAATTGACATTGTTCTCTGTGGAATACGACCCGTACTCACCGGACTAGCTACAGCTACGCCGTGCGCTTGTGATAATTAGTAAAATAGACACAACAAGTTTTTGGCACTGTTGCCGGGAAACAATAGTCAATATTAGATATATTGCGAAATAGCTAGACTAGATCACTTTCTTTTAAGTTTTCTACATAAATTTATCTTATTGATTTTTTTCCTTTTTTCTTCCTTTATAGGTGTGTTTCTCTTTTAGGCGAAGGGATTGTAAATTCTTTGCTGAAGTTCTATCAATTCTAACCTTCTGCCATTCTTATGCATGTGGTGGACACTTTTGGGCAAAAAGGACAGCAAAGAAAGCATTAGATTGCGGCTTTTACTGGCCTACTTTATTCAAAGATTCATATTATTTTTGTAAGTCATGTACTACCTGTTAGAAAATAGGTAATATATCTAGAAAAAATTAGATGCCTCAAACACCAGTATTATTTTGTGAAATTTTTAATGTTTGGGGCATTGATTTAATGGGACCTTTTCCTTTATCATCTTGATATAATTATATTTTGTTGGCTGTGGATTATGTCTCAAAGTGGGTGGAAGCTAAACCCACTAGTACTAATGATTCCAAATTGGTTGCGATTATATTAAATCCCATATTTTCTCAAGATTTAGGATTCCAAGAGCTTTGATAAGTGACAGGGGAACACATTTTTGTAATATGACTATTAAAGCCCTATTAAAGAAATATAAAGTCACTCATAAATTTTCAACTGCATACTACCCCCAAACCAATGGGCAAGCAGAGGTATCCAATAGAGAAATCAAAAATATCATTAGTAAGACAATAAATCCCAACCGCAGGGATTGAAGTCTCAGATTAAATGATGCTCTTTGGGCATACAGAACAGCCTATAAGACCCCAATTGGTATGTCTCCATACAGATTAGTATTTGGAAAATCTTATCATTTTCAAGTTGAATTGGAACATAAAGCATTTTGGGCTATAAAGAAATTTAACATGAATCTAGAAGAAAATGGAGAATACAGGAAATTACAGCTTCATAAATTAGAGGAAATAAAAGATGAGGCCTATGAAAAAGCAAATATTTATAAGGCCAAAACCAAACTCCCACACGATCGTATGATTTCATACAAGGAGTTCACTAAAGGATAGAAAGTCCTCCTTTATAATTCTATGCTCCAATTGTTCCCAGGTAAGTTTCGTTCTAGATGAGAGGGACCATTTATGGTTACTAATATTTTTTCACATGGTGCAGTTAAAATAAAAAGCATGGATAATCAGAATAGCTTCAAAGTTAATGGGCATAGGCTTAAACAATATTATGAAGGATTTCAACAAAAGGAATCAAAATGGACAACTCTTCAAGATCCTTCTTAATTTTATGAGTTTATGTCGAGCCAATGACGTTAAACAAAGGCGCAGGTTAGGAGGCAACCCAACAACAATTCTTCTTCTTTTTCATAATTTGATTTCTTTTTTTTGTTAAAGAAAAAAAATTGAAAAAAATTGACTTGCGGACACACAGTTTGCGGTGCTTGAAACCCAAAAATGGCAAGCGCCGCGGCTCTCCACGTTGCAGAAGAGAGCGCCACAATGCTCTCTATGAGAAGCTCGCGACCTCTTCACTCCCAACACCTGATTTTCACTCCCTTTCACCCCCAATCACAATTCCCTACATCCAATCAACCCTAATAACCTCTAATTATTCTTACTTGAATTAAGTGATTTTCTATCTTCTTTTGTAGGATTGAGCAACTCTTTCAGCAATTAATTTGGATTCATTGGAAGTTTTCAAGGGTTTCTAAGGAAATTTTGATCCTTCATCTTCTAGCAACAAAGTAAGCTCAATTGGGTATGGTTTTGTTCATATTTCCTGCTATAGTTGATCTCCATACTCAATTGTTACTAGGTGGCATTGAATTGGGACTTCAAGTTGGGAATCCACCACCCATTCTTCCCATATTTCAAGAGCGCACACCAGGTTTTCCATAAAATGCCCTAGTGAGTTTTCTAAGTCCAATGGCTCCTTAAACTTCAAAATTGGGCCTCTCAAAGAGGAAAAATAGAGCAGATGACCTTCCAGCATTTAATAACACAGCATTTGTGACTGAAGAGGTTTATTAGCACCACATCAAAGTGGTGGTGCATAAACCCATTGTTCCAAAACGAGGATTTATTGTCACTGTTGGGTTACCTCATAAAGACAATTTCCTCCATAGGCATTGGGAGATTTTTTGCAGGAATCTAATACCAGAGGCCATTCTAGTGGTACAAGAATTTTACTCCAAGGCTATAATCCATGAACGTCATAAAGCACTAGTTAAAGGCAAGATGGTGAAATTCACTCCGTATGCCATCAATGAGTTTACTCACTGCCTAATATAACAACTCCATTTTTTTAAATAATATATATATTTGTAAAGTCCCATAAAGTCATTACTACATTACTTCTAATTACTTGACTCATAATAACATTCAATTAATTTAACAAAGCATAATCAAAGTTTAAAATCTACCATTAACACTTATACAATTTTGAGTTCATATACACATCATTAATCAAAACGTCTGTACAAAAATAAATCACGTAAATATCTACCTCTTATTCATCCAAGTTGACCAATTCCAGAGCTACGAGTGCGGGTGGTTGCACCTTCAACGGGATGTTGGCCAACTCGACCACAAACACCTTATTAATTTCTGGGATCTACTCAACATAGAGTAACTCGATCCAACGTACACTAAAAGTTAGAGCCATAGAAAAATATCCATAACTAGTTTTCTGAATATGATATAGAAATATAGTGAGAATTAAATCCCAGTAGGTTCAAAAATAAATCATAATCATCGTCAATATTGCTCGTCACGTCATGTTCATCTGTATAAGTTACAGTAAATATCATAGATCACATTAATGCAGTTTATCTATACACATAAAAATTGTGCAGTAATGACATAGACGACATGAATAACTACTTTTAGAATATCATATGATGGCTATCAACTTATTTTTAGATCAAACTACCTTGGTCAGGTTGAGTATTTTATACTTTCCGGTACGGGCTTTTCTCACTCCGTCCAACATGGCATCCTTTCTCTGTCTTTTCTCATTAGAATAATTGTAACATCCCGTAATTTTTTTTAAATAAGAATATTTTGCTATAAAAAAATATATTTTTATTTGTTTAAAAATGATTATGTTCTGCTAAAAGCAATCATATTTTTAATTAAAGTAATTATTGTTTTGCTTAAAATAAATATATTGGCCTTTAATAAATTTTTGTTATATTTTTAGAAATATTCTTTCTTTTATTATATATAAATATATTTATTTTGTGATTTATTTTATTAAGATTTTTATTGAGAAAAGTCTTGATTTAAGAGTTTAACTAAAGGTTTATGAGAATATAAATTTTTAGAAATTTTTGGGATGTTTTAGGATGAAAAACGGTATTTATATGAATATATATAAAATAAATTTCCATTATTCAAGTATTAAATAATAATAATAATTATTATTATAAAGAATAAAGAAAAGGGGGAGGGGGAGATGGAAACCGTGAAATGCAAAAGAAGAGAATGAATAGTGAAATAGTGTGAATAGTATCTTTATATTTTCTCTTTAGATCTGGAGTACCTATTGGCTTCTGATCTAAAAAGTAAGGGTACCACTGGATTTTGGATGGAGAATACTACGATTTTGGCCAAACAATTTCTCAAATTAGCCGTATAATCGTTGTAGATCGGAAGCAGAAAATCTTAGAAAAAGGTAAACTCTAAAACTTTTACTTAGAGATCTCAAATTGAAAATCTAACACCGTAGATGGATTCAGGAGCTAGTTAAACCTTAAGATATGAAATTTTTCAGCTATCTGACAACTTTTTGTTCTTGGTTCCAGCGATGAATAGCGTTTTCCAGCGAGTAAAGAGTGTTTTCCGGCTATGAATAGTGACCAAGTTCCTAGAGTCATTTTCTTGAGTTTTGGACCCTTTGGACATGTTTTTGAAGTCAATTTAGTCAAATTTAGATTGGAAAAGTGCATTTTGTGGCTGTCCAATCTGGAGTCCTTACCTTATGAGTAGATGATTTTTTCTATGAGTTGCCTTATCCTCTTCTTGATCTTTAAGCATGTATTTGATTATGTTTATAAGATATTTACACTTTTAAATATTTCTGAAATGCATTAAAATTTATCTGAATTGCTTACAATTTGGAATATAGTTCGGGATGAGTATAGTTTTGAAAATGGATTTCTGAACTCATGGTATATCTGATTTCACATGTATTTCTCATTAAATGATAAAGTGAATATTTATGCATGTGGTATTGATTTGTACAACTATAAAGTTACTGATTATGATTGAATGGCAAGCATAAAGCTCATGGCGAGTTGCTTGATAATTTTACATTGCATTTGATGAATATGCATTTATAGATATGTATTTATATGTATGGATGAATATTGACGGATTGTATGGCTTGTGACGGTATTGAATAAAGGATGCCCTATTAGTCTGAGTGAGCCGAGGGAGGGCTGTTCCAACCTAGTGACAGTGGTAATGTGAGGTGGCAGATGGGTGATGGACTCACATTCCCTTATCACTATTGTGACTGTAGTCGATCCATCACTATGCGTGTAGCAAATGACTGTGTGGGTTGACCAGAACGCCGAATGAGGCAGGTCATTTTAAAAGTTTATAACTTTATCTCAAAAGCTTATTATTTTACTATAGTTTATATAGCTGACCATAACGACATTTTTTAATGATCATACCGTGTTGAATATGGTTTGGATATTTGAATATCCTTTTATTTGAAAATATTTGAAATACGGGTCCCGTATGGATGTACTTATGAACTATATTTTCTAAGTGAAAAATTTTAAAATATGAGTACATCCATATGCTGACCTGAGAGGTCATAGGAGGTATTATCTGCTCACTGAGTTGTCAAACTCACTACATGATATTTCTATATTTTTTAGATAAAAATACAGAGTCTGATTTTGTAGATAGGTGATCAATTAGGTGGTATATTCTCTGGGAGAGTTTACGTTGTTTTCAAGGCTCACAGTTTTGAATTATACTGTGTTTGTATTCTAGAGTGTGCTTTGAATGCTACAGGTATGATCCTTGCTTTTGTTGTTACGTTGACATTTATAACTTGGTCTGTATAATGTATATACATGAGAGAACATATATGTATCTATTTCTATGACAAAGAATAGTGTTATGCATGTTAAGAAAAATATCTGATTGCGAGAAAAAAATAATGTTTGTTTCACATGCTATAAAATTGGGGTCGTTATAGGAGAAGTGGCTCATAGTCCATACATTCTACAATAGACTAATCTACAGCATATGTATGTCTGTGGATGCTGCAACTGGAGGAGCTTTGATAAATAAAACGGTAGATGAGTCCTATGAGCTGATTGAAGAGATGGCTCAAAACCACTACTCTTGGTCTAGTGAAAGGCAGACAATTTTAGCAAGCACATACATGATCTATGCATCCAAACTCTCACTTTTCATGGCTAAACATAAATATCCATCATGCATAATCAGAATAGGATATATGAAACACTTATTAATCATTCAAAATATATGAAATTCCATGCAAAGAATAATTTTAAACCTACATATTTTCTCTTTCTTAGATTTCTTCTCTCTAGCTTTGACTTGATTCTCTCACTCTTCTTCCAAACACCACGCTTCTCCTTCCTCTTCTTCAACTCTCTCTCTCTCTTTATACTTCCTTCCTTTTCTCTCTCTTCTTTTCTTTTCTTTCTTCCTCTTTTTCCTTCTTGCCATGGTTTTTCTTCTTCTCTCCCTTGGTTGGTCGACTCCCCCTTGAGTCAAGCAAGGATAATATATTTTATTTAATCTTTATCAACAAGCTATCATCCTCTTATCTCAAGACCCTACTTTATCCAACTATTACATCCTTGCCATCCCATTACAATTGAACTATGCCATTAGGTCAGGCTTTGTTTAGTTGTAGGAAAATTCCACCAAATGTTTAATTCTTCTTGAGAGATATTCCAATGGCCTTTTGTGTAGCTCTTCTCATGATCTTTTAATCCTTCATAGTGGCTGGATTCTAGTTCTGAAATCAAAGAAATTATTATTCCACCCCTATAGCTTTATTCCAAAACAAGAATTCCCTTATTTAAAATTCATGATTATTTCCATATAAATGCTCCATTTAATCTTTTTTTACACTCCTCAACATTTTATTTATAAAGATAATTAATATTAAATTCAGGGTGTTACACTTCTCCTCCCTTAAAAGGAATTTTGCCCCCAAAATTTTGAACTTACCAATTTCTCAAAGAGTTAAGGACATTGTGACTTTTCCACATCTTCTGTTTCTTTAAGGAATTAACCAGCACTTAAAACAAATAGTATAATCGGAGGAAAAAAAAATCTTCAATGTACCACGTACCTCATATCAGGTCAGGAGCTTGTGTGGCTTCAGCACTACTCAAGGTAAAAACTCTTCCTTTCACTGGTAGTACTCATTCAGGTTCCTTCTCGTTCTCTAATGGGCATCACTGTGCCAAATGCCCTTTCTTCCCGAAACGATAGCATGTAGATTGACTTAAGAAACAAGGTTTATCACCATGTGGCTGTCCGCATTATGCACATCTAACTCCTACAACATGTTGAGAAAAAGTATTTCTATCCATAGTTAGAATTTCCCTTTTCCTCTTCCATAGAGTTCACCTTTCCCTTTCTACATCTACCGCCTTCAATTTTTTTTTCCAATAGTCGACATTTGTTAATTAAGGGGACGAACTCTCGAATTTTCAAGGCAACCACAACACTTCTAATTTCAGGATTCAGTCTTGCCTTAAATTTTACTACTTTCCAAGCTTCATCTGGATTATATCTCTGATAGGTTGAAAATTTGGCCAATTCCTCAAATTTAGAGATGTACTGGTCAATAGTCCTACTGCCTTGTTTAAGCTGGAGGAATTCAATCTCCCTTTCAGCTCTCACACTGCTAAGAAAATACTTGTCCAGGAAAGTATCTTAAAACACTCGCCACGTGATATGTCGACCTTGATGAATTAATAATTCCCTGGCTCCTCTCCATCAGTATGTAGCTTCCTCTTTTAGCATATATACGGCAAAATTGACCTTTTTCTCATCAAGATAGTCTAAGATTCCAAAGATCTTTTCTAGCTCTGTCAACCACCTCTTAGCAACCATAGGGTCATATCCGCCCACAAACAAAGGAGGCCGAGTCCTTATAAAGTCTGCTTATCCATTTCAATTTCTTGCATTTCTCTGATTTACTCTAACCTCACTATCATTATTATTATTCTACATATGTTGCAAGATTTGATTTGTGGCAGACACTTAGTCTCGAATTGCTGTGGCTAAATCGTGCAGGGTAGCTTCTCCACTTTCCCTTGAATTTCTCCTTGGTGGTTCCATCACCTACTGTATCAATTAAAAGAAGTTAGTGACTATTGAGGTGATCTGGCTCAACAGCGAATTAAATAATTTACAATAGTCATTAGATGAGAAATACTAGTAATTTCCTTACTGACACTATATGCTACCTTACACCACATAGCCACATGCTCACTCAAGACATCCTTAGATCGATATAGGTAACCGTCCAACCCCACTGTCAACTAGGATCGACCAGCTCTGATACCAACTTGTAATGACCCTTTTTTTTCGTATATATATAGCAACCTATAATACATTCCATGCAGTAAACCATACACATTTAAATAAGCATCTAATGATCCATCACCATCATATACAAAACTACATTAGAGATTAACATTTATACAAAAATGACATTGAGTCACATAATTATATTAACTTGACATAAGTCCATATAAAGCACAACACCCTTAGAGTATAGAGGGTGAAGGAGGTGGTGCTGGCGTCAGGATCTCCACAACATTAACCGCATAATGTTCAACTAACTTAACTAAGTTATCTTCACCGTTTGGAACTCCAAAGCAATGATAGGAAGTCTGTCGACGTCTTAATTACCTTTATCTGAACATAAAACCAAACATAAATGAGAACAGAGTCTCAATAGGCCCAACATTAACATCATATTATAAGTAAAATCACCGTGTTATGTCCAGCAGTATAAACCATAGAAAACATCAATCATTTAAGATAGAAGTCATAATAATTGTAAATGCATGATTAACATATTATAGTCACAAGCTCAACAATTTCATATATCATCTATAGTGCTTTTATATATGGAGACTAATCATCTGTAGCCACGATGTTCAACAAACAGTGACTAAACGTTTGTAGCCACGAGGTCAATAAGCAGTAACTTAACATATCAACTCTCATCGACTAACTTCCTGTAGCCACGAGGTCAATAATCAGTGACTAATCGTCTGTAGGCACATCTCAACCCTCAGTGACTAATCGTCTGTAGCCACGAGGTCAACAAGAAGTGACTTACCGTCTGTAGCCACAACTCAACACTCAGTGACTAATTGTTTGTAGCAATGTGGTCGACAAGTAGTGACTAATCGTCTGTATCCATATCTCAAACCTCAGTTGACTAATCGTTTGTAGCCAGGAGGTCAATAAGCAGTGATTAATTGTCTGTGGCCACATCTCCACCCTTAGTGACTAATCTTGTGTAGCCACAATGTCAATAAACAGTGACTAATTGTCTATTGCCACATCACATCCTTTAGTGGCTAATCATTTGTAGACACGAGTTCAGCAAGTAGTTTCTAATTGTCTGTATCCAAATCTCCACCCTCAATGACTAATCTTTTGTAGCTACGAGGTCAATAAGTAGTGACTAATTGTCTCTAGCCACATCTCAACACTAAGTGACTAATCGTCTTTAGCCACAAGGTCAACAAGCTCCGACTAATCGTCCGCAGTCACATCTTAACCCTCAGTGACTAATTGTCTATAGCCACAAGGTCAATAAGCAGTGACTAATCGTCTATAGCCACATCTCAACCCTTAGTGACTAATAGTCTGTAGTTATATCTCAACCCTCAGTGAGTAATTGTCTGTAGTCACGAGGTCAACAAGCAGTGACTAATCACCTGTAGTCACATCTCAACCCTCAGTGATTAATCATTTGTACCCACGAGGTTAACAAGCTGTGACATATCGTCTGTAGCCATATCTCAACCCTTAGTGACCAATTGTCTATAGCTAGGAGGTCAACAAGCAGTGACTAAATGTCTGTAGCCATATCTTAACCCTCAGTGACTAATCGTGTGTAGTCACGATGTCAATAAAAGGTGACTAATCGTTTGTTGCCATATCTCATCACTCAGTAACTAATCGTCTGTAGCCCTGAGGTCAGCAAGCAATTTTTAATTGTCAGTAGCCACATCTCAACCCTCAATGACTAATCATCGCTAGCCACGAGGTTAATAAGCAGTAACTAATCGTCTGTAGCCATATCTAAATCGTCAGTGACTAATCATTTGTAGCCACAAAGTTGGCAAGCAGTGACTAATCATCTATAGCAACATCTCAACCCTTACAACCAATTGTCTATAGCCACGATGTCAATAAGCAGGGGCTACTCGTCTATAGCCCAATCACAACCCTTAGTGACTAATTGATTGCAACCATGAGGTAAGCAAGCACTAACTAATCGTGTGTAGCCACATCTCAACTCTGAGTGACTAATCGTCTATAGCCTTGAGGTTAGCAAATGGTCACTAATGGTCTTTAGCCACATCTCTACCCTCAGTGACTAATCTTCTGTAGCCACAAGGTCAATAAGAAGTGACTAATCGTCTGTAGCCAAATCTCAACCCTCAGTGACTAATCATCTGTAGCCACGAGGTCAGCAAGCAATGACTAATTGTTTGTAGCCATTAAACCTCAGTGAAAAATTGCCTGTAGCCATGAGGTTAAGAAGCAGTGTCTAATTGTTTATAGCGACATCTCAATACTTAATGACTAATCATCTGTAGTCATATCTCATCCCTCCGTTACTAATCATTTGTAGACACGAGGTCAACAAGAAGTGACTAATTGTCTGTTGCCATATCTCAACAAGCGGTGACTAATCGTCTATAGTAACGAGGTCAATAAGCCGTGACTAATCTTCTATAGCTGCATCTCAACCCTCAATTACTAATCGTCTGTAGCCACGAGGTCAACAAGCAGTGATTAACCGTCTGTAGCCATATCAACACCCTTAGTGATTAATTGTCTGTTGCCACAAAATCAAAAATTGGTGACTAATTGTCTGTAGCCATATCTCAACCCTCAGTGACTAATCGTGTGTAGCCACGATGTCAATAAGAGGTGACGAATCATTTGTTGCCACATCTCATCACTCAGTAACTAATCGTCTGTAGCCACGAGGTCAGCAAGTAATTTCTAATCGTCAATAGCCATATCTCAATCGTCAATGACTAATCGTCTCTAGCCACGAGGTTAATAAGCAGTAACTAATCGTCTGTAGCCATATCTAAATTGTCTGGGACTAATCATTTGTAGCCACGAAGTTGGCAAGCAGTGACTAATCGTCAATAGCAACATCTCAAACCTTACGACCAATTGTCTGTAGTCGCGATGTCAATAAGCAGTGACTACTCATCTATAGCCCAATCATAACCCTTAGTGACTAATTGATTGCAACCATGAGGTAAGCAAGCACTAACTAATCGTTTGTAGCCACATCTCAACTCTGAGTGACTAATTTTTTATAGCCTTGAGGTTAGCAAATAGTCACTAATGGTCTTTAGCCACATCTCTACCCTCAGTGACTAATCTTCTGTAGCCACGAGGTTAATAAGAAGTGACTAATCGTTTGAGCCACATCTCAACCCTCAGTGACTAATCATCTGTAGCCACGAGGTCAGCATGCAGTGACTAATCGTCTGTAGCCACTAAACCTCAGTGACAAATTGCCTGTAGCCATAAGGTCAAGAAGCAATGTCTAATTGTTTATAGTGACATCTCAATACTTAGTGACTAATCATTTGTAGTCATATCTCATCCCTCCATTACTAATCATTTGTAGACACGAGGTCAACAAGCAGTGACTAATTGTCTGTTGCCATATCTCAACACGCGGTGACTAATCGTCTATAGAAACAAGGTCAATAAGCCTTGAATAATCTTCTATAGCCGTATCTCAACCCTCAATTACTAATCGTCTGTAGCCACGAGGTCAACAAGCAGTGACTAATCGTCTGTAGCCATATCTCCACCCTCAGTGATTAATTTTCTATTGCCACGAAATCAAAAAGTAGTGACTAATCATTTGTAGCCATATCACAACCCTCATGACTAATCGTTTGTAGCCACGAGGTCTATAAGCAATGACTACTCGTCTGTAGCCATATATCAACCCCCAGTAACTAATCGATTGTAGCTATGAGATCAACAAGCACTAACTAATTGTCTGTAGCCACATCTCAACTCTAAGTGACTAACCGTCTTTAGCCACAAGGTGAGCAAGCAGTGACTAATGGTCTTTAGCCACATCTCAACCCTCAATGACTAATCTTCTGTAGCCACGAGGTCAATAAGAACTGGCTAATCGTCTGTAGCCACATCTCAACCCTCAGTGACTATTCATCTATAGCCACGAGGTCGACAAGCAGTGACTAATCGTCTATAACCACCAAACCTCTGTGAAAAATTGCCTGTAGCCATGAATTCAAGAAGCAGTGTCTAATCGTTTATAACCACATCTTAATCCTTAGTGACTAATCATCTGTAGTCATATCTCAACCCTCAGGGACTAATCATTTGAAGACACGAGGTCAACAGGCAGTGACTTATCGTCTGTAGCTGCATCTCAACCCTCAGTGAGTAATTGCCTGTATCCAAATCTTAACTCTTAACCACTCATCGTCTGTAGCCACAAGGTCAACAAGCAGTGCCTATCGTCTGTAGACATATCTCAACCCTTAGTGATTAATCATTTAATTTATGTAATTAATAGGGATGGCATTAGTGTAATTATGGATGATGGCAAGGGCATTTTGGAGATAAAGAGGTGGTAGGTAAGGGGTAAGTAGGGAAAAAATAAAATAAAATAAAATAATAGGAAGATAAGAAGGAGAAGGGGAGGGAGTGACGGAGGGAAAGAGAAGAAAAAGAAAAGGAGAAAAAGAAAGGGAAAGAAGAGAAAAGGGGAAGAAGAAGAAGAGAAAGAGGAAGAAGAGACAGAGGAAGAAGAAGGAGAAGGAAGAGTAAAGAGAACTCAAGGAATCAAGCATCGAGTTTAAAGGAATTTGAGGTAGGTTTAACATCTTCTAATAAATTTTTGTACAAAATTATATATACATTTTTAGATTTGTTTAGATATGATTTTGGATAACATGTGCTCTGGATATTTATATGAAATTCTATTTTGGATGTTTGGACATGCATATGAGTGCATGGGATTATATAAAAGAAAATCAAAGGAGAAGATAAATTAAGCTGAATTTTGGAATAATTGGGGAAGCTTCGATTTTTGGAATTATGGGAAAAGTTGGTAAGGATTTTAAAGCAATGGTTAACATATGAATTGTAGATATATATCTCACGGAGCTATAGGCTTTAGAATTACTTAATTTGGAGTTCATATGAGGGAGATATGGCTGATTAATTGAACAGAGGTAGGAATTCAGGATAGTAAAAATAAGTGTTTTAATTTTAATTTTATGGGAACCATCCGTAGAGAATTTGAAGAAAATATAAACATAAAAGTTGTAGAAAATTGTCTTAGCTTCCGATAGGATTTGAAATCACCTCAATCGGAGTTCGTATGAGGGAGATATGATGGATCAAGTGAAGAAAGGTTCCAGAACACGGCCAGGACGTGTTCTAGGTTGCTTCAACACGAGTAGGCCGTGTTCGGGGCTGTTTTTAAGCAAGTTTGAGGTAGTTTTCAAGCATGGCCGTGTCTTGAACATGGCCAGGCCATGTTGGATGCCGTATTATCATACTTTTCACTGTTTTATGTCGAGAAATAATCTTGTTTGTTGTAATATTTTTAAGAAACATATAGTCAAGAAAAATACTTTTAAAATGATGATTTTGGTATCAAAAATTACTTTTTATCTTTATTTGATTTAAAATGAATTATCTGGAATATTGGTATGTGATGAATGGTTATTAATAATTTGGTATAAAAATGATGCATCATATTATGAAAGTAATTAAATGGCAAGCGTAAAGCTCATGACGAGTTGCTTGATAGTTATGTGAATTTATATATATACATTTATATGTATGGATGAATATCGATGGGTTGTATGGCTTGAGACGGTACTGAGTAGGGGACGCCCTATTAGCCTGAGTGAGCCAAGCAAGTGCCGCCGCTCCAACAGGGTGACAGTGGTAATGTGAGGGAGCAGGAGGGTGATGTACTCACATTCCCTGATCACTTATTGTGACTGTAGTCGATCGGTCACTATGCATATAGCAAATGAGTAAATTAAAAGCCATGATATGGCTGAGCATTAAAAAAAATAGATTTTTAGTGCATGTGTAGTATGATAATTATGCATAAACAAAAATTATGATTTTATCTCAAAATTTTGATATTTTTCTGTAGTTTATATAGCTGAACATAACTTATGTTTTCTCATCATATTTTATTTATCTTAAATCTACTAGGAACCTTTGTTCTCACTATTATTGTGGTGTTATGTTCAGATAAAAACAAATGAGATGCAACACAAAATGACGTTACTGATGGAGATCTAGATGTCTGTACCACCTCCTCACCCTTTGTATTTCAAGGGTGAAGTGCTTTATAAAGACTCTTAATTATGTACTGAAATGTTGTATTGTATAAATTTAATATGTGTGAGGTTTGTAATATATATGTAAACATGTATATTGTGTTTTGAAATGTTGTATTGTATAATTATAACATGTATGAAGTTTGTAATAAAAAAATATATATTGTTTTTATACATATGGCGTATTTAACATGAGTATCGAAAAAAAAAACCCGGACGTTGTATTAGTGACTAATCTTCTGTAGTCATATCTTAACCCTCAATGACTAATCATTTGTAGACATGAGGTCAACAAGCAGTGACTTATCTTTTCTAGCTGCATTTTAACCCTCAGTGATGAATTATTTGTATCTAGGAGATCAACTTGCAGTGCCCATCGTCTGTAGCCATTTCTCAACCCTCAATGACTGCTTATCTATATCCACGAGGTCAACAAGTAATGATTAATTGTCTGTAGCCACATCTAAACCGTCATTGACTAATCGTCTGTAGCCACATCTCAGCCCTTAGTGACAAATAATCTGTAGCCACAAGGTAGGCAAGCAGTGACTAATCATTTGTCGCCACCAACCCTCAGTGACAAATTGCTTGTAGCCACGAGGTCAAGAAGCAATGTCTAATCATCTGTAGCCACATCTCAACCGTTAGTGACTAATCATCTATAGCCACGAGGTCAACAATCCGCGACTAATCGTTTGTAGTCACATCTCAACCATAGTGACTAATCGTCTGTAGCCACGAGGTCAACAAGCAGTGACTTATCGTCTGTAACCACATCTCAACACTCAGTGACGAATTGTTTATAGCCACGAGGTCAAGAAGCAATGTCTAATCATATGTAGCCACATCTCAACCGTTAGTGACTAATCATCTATAGCCACGAGGTCAACAATCCGCGACTAATCGTTTGTAGTCACATCTCAACCATAGTGACTACTCGTCTATAGCCACGAGGTCAACAAGTAGTGACTCATCGTCAGTAGCCAAATCTTAATCCTCAGTAATTAGTAATTTGTAGCCAAGAGGTTAACAAGCTGTGACTTATCGTCTGTAGCCACATCTCAACCCTTAGTGACTAATTGTCTATAGCCAGGAAGTTAACAAGCAGTAACTAATTGTCTGTAGCCATATCTCAACCTCAGTGAGTAATCATCTATATCCATGAGATCGACAAGCAGTGACTAGTTGTCTATAGCAATATCTTAACCCTCAGTGACTAATCGTGTGTTGCCACGATGTCAATAAGCAGTGACTAATTGTATGTTGCCACATCTCATCCCTCAGTGACTAATCATCTGTAGGCATATCTCAACCCTCAATGACTAATCGTCTATAGCCACGAGGTCAATAAGCAGTGACTAATCGTCTGTAGCCACATCTAAACCTTCAATGACTAATCATCTGTAGCTACAAAGTCGGGAAATAGTGACTAATGGTCTGTAGCCACATCTCAACCCTCATGACTAATCGTTTGTAGCCGCAAGGTCAATAAGCAGTGACTACTCGTCTGTAGCCATATCTCAACCCTTAGTGACTAATCGACTGTAGCCACAAGATCAACAAGTAATGACTAATCGTCTGTAGCCATGTCTCAACTCTGAGTGACTAATCGTCTATAGCCATGAGGTCAGCAAGCAGTGACTAATGGTTTGTAGCCACATCTTAACCCTCAGTGACTAATCTTCTGTAGCCACGAGGTCAATAAGAGGTGACTAATCGTCTATAGCCACATCTCTACCCTCAGTGACTAATCATCTGTAGCCACGAAGTTGGCAAGCAGTGACTAATCGTCTGTAGCCACCAAACCTCAGTGACAAATTACTTGTAGCCATGAGGTCTAGAAGCAATGTCTAATTGTCTAATAGGAACAATTGCAGATATTTCTTCCTCATGACTTCTTCCTACTCCCAAGTTGCTTCTTTTGGAGTGAAACCTTCCCATAGCACCTTGACTCGGGGAATGGTCTTATTCCTCAATTACTTCATGTTGGTGTCCAATATGGATGCCGGTACTAGTTGTTATGTCATGTTCTCCTTTATTTGGATTGTTTCATCCCATATTACATGTGATAAATCTGGAAGATACTTCTGAAGCTGTGGTACGTGGAAAACATTATACAGATTGCACAAATTAGGTGGGAGGACAACTTGATATGCTGACGTCCCCACTTTCTTCAAAATTTGGTAAGGTCCCAAAAATGGCAAACTTATCTTTCTAGTTTTGAGAGACCTACCAACTCCAGTAGTCAAGGAATTTTTTAGAAATATATGGTCTCCTACCCCAAACTCCAGAGGTTTATGTCTCTTATCATAGTAACTATTTTGGCGACTTTGAGCTGTAAGTATTTTATCTCATATCATCTTGATTTGTTCAGTGGTTTGTTTAACTAGATTAGGACCCAACAAGTTCTTTTCTCCTACCTCAAACTATCATAGTGGAGATTGCCACTTCCTGTAACAACTCCATTTATGTAACAACTCAATTTTTTTTTAATATTTGTAAAATTCCATGAAGTTATTACCTCTTTAAAACTTAACTCCAAATAACATTTATTTAATATATACAATACTGAGTTCACATACACATCATTAATTTACAAACATTTGTATAAAAGTATAACATATACATATTAGCCCTAATCATCCACGTAGACTACTTCTAGGGACACTGGTGCGGGTGGCGACACCTCTACCAGAATTGTAACATCCCGTAATTTTTTAGACATTTTTCTTAGAAATTCTTCACCTTACATATATGCATAGAAATGTTCTAATATTAATGGAATAGGTAAAGAAAGAAAACCTAAGAGGAAATATTAGAAATAAACATGTTAAAGAAAGGTTAAATTCTTAGGTAAAGAAAGATAAATTTTTGTGAAGTAAGTAAAGGTCTTAAAATTTCAAGAAGATCGGATTAGGGTAATTTTTTCTTAATTTAAGAGCAAAAGTTACTAAGTTTAGTATCTCCACCCGTAATTGGGCTTTAACCTATAGACACTTCATATAGAGTTTTTCTACTTCACATGAATTTTTAGCAAGCCAATAGGATAGCCCAAGGAAGAAATAAAACATAGACTTGGACTAGGATATAGAAATTGGACCGGTAGCCCAAAAATCATGAAAATGTGACCAAGCCCATTATGAAAGGTAGAATTTTAACCAAAGTAAGGAAAACGGGCAAGAATGAGCCCAAAACCAAGAGGAAAAATAAAAATAAAAATAAAATTAAAGTTATGAAATATTGGTGTAATCAAGATTAAGTGACATGGCATTAAGACAAAAATTTAGCAAGTGGTGTGATTCTACATTCATCATTTTGGCAAGTGGCATAATAATACAAGGCTTTAGGACAAAAACATCTATATCCTACATTCATAACTTTAACAAGTGAGTAATAATACATAGCATTATGTCAAAACATCATTATCCTACACAAATAATTTTAGTTAAGTAAGGAAAATTCAAGGGCTAGAAATTTGTCACTTAAAAAGGCAAATCTATCATACTTGATTAAGACAAAAGAAAAAGGAAATGAATCCCTAAATCAAAGGGATCTTGCCCCATATCTTAAGAACATATCATCATAATTTTCAAAATACAAATCTCCTTTTTCTATGCATATCTTGACTAAGGAAGAGGAAGACAAGAACATAAGTTGTTTGTTTTCCAAAAATTCAAGAAAGTGTATCCTAATTGTGATAAGGTAGACCCATGATCATGAAAGGTGAATTATTTGGTGGTCTATATAAGAAAACCCACCCTTACAACATTAGAATTTCGTCCAAGTGAGGGAGAGCAAAAATAGAAGCAAGGTAGTGTGAGGAAAGGAGAGGAAGAAAGGAAGAAAGAGGAAGGAGAAGTCTAGGGGACTAAGTGCTCCAGGTAAGTTTAACAATATTTCTTTTTGAAGAAAACCTTTGAAACTCATAATATTTATATGAGATTTTGATCTTAGAACTTTGATGATTGGTCATGGATGTTGCTATATCATGTTACATATTGATCTTGCATGTGATGTACGTTTGAATACTTAGGTTGGTGTAGATAGTTCTGCATGGGTATGGCTATGGTTGACAGAATTTTAAGCTTCGATATTTTAATTTCTGGGAACAATCTATAACGAATTAAAATAAATGGTTAACATAAGAATTAAAGATATATGTGTCACGGATTTTTACCCACTCGAATCATTCCATTTGGAGTCCATATGAGGTAGCGATGGTCTGATTAGTAGTCAAAGGTCAGAAAATGAATCATCAGGGAAGAATATGTTAGGATAGTTTCAGTAATTTAATTTCTGGGAATTATTGGTAGGGAATTAAAATAAATGGTTAACATAAGAATTAAAGATATGTGTCTCATGGATTTTTAGCCACTGGAATCATTCAATTTGGAGTCCACATGTGGTAGATATGGTCCGATTAGTAAGCCAAGGTCAGAAAATGGTTCATCAGGGAAGATTATGTTAGGACAGCTGTTGTATTTTAATTTCTGGGAATTATCTGTATGGAATTAAAATAAATGGTTAACATGAAAGTTATATATCTATGTCTCATGGAAATATACCCACTAGAATTATACAAGTTGAAGTTCATATGAGGTAGATATGATCCGATTAGTAAGCAGAAGTCAGAAAATGTTTATTCAGGGAAGACTATGTTATTAATGCTTTAGTTTTTGAATTTCTGGGAATATTATGTAGGGAATTAAAATAGTGCGCAAACATAACAATTATAGATATATGGCTCATGGATTTTTAACAACTGGAATAACTCAATTTGGAGTTCCAATTTGGGAGATATGGTCTAATTAGTCAGTAAAGGTCAGAACCTATCCGAGAGGAACTATCATGTACTTTGAGGGAGTAATATCACCTTCGTTTCTTAATTTTTCGCTACAATGTTCAACATAATAGTTTTAGATAATTGTATTATCGTGAAATGGACACCAATATCACCTACATCAGATTTAAATTGAGGGAGTTATGCTCTGATTAGTAAGAGAAGGTTAGATAGGATGAAAACCTGCATCAAGAAAAATAAAGGAATAAAATTAGTATTTCAAAAAGAAGATGAATCTTAATAAATGACTAGTATAGCCATAACCATTGCCATTGTATGAACTTCTTACCATCTTAAGTGTGAAATTTTGACATGGACATATTTTATAAAGTGATATTTGAAATGGTTATGTTCATGGCATGATTACCAATGATTTATGGTAATAGTTATATTTTGATGAACATACTTGTTATTGAAAGCATATTTTTGGCTAACATTGTGAAAAGAAAAGAAATGAGCACGGTCACATGGCAATCCGTGTGGTGCACCAGTAGGGGACGGCCTACCAACAGTTATGATCATGATAATGAGAAAAGAAAGAGAAAGTGGGCCATGTCGGACGAAGCGAGAAAAGTCCGTACCGGAGAGTAAAGGATACTCACCCTGACCGGGGTAGCTTGAAATAAGAATAAGTTGATGGCCATCATATGATATTTTGAAAATAGTTAATCCTGTCATACATATCATTACAGTATGATTCTTATGTGCATAGATATAATGCATTCATGTGACCAAAGATATTTTCTGTAGTTTATACAGCTGAACATGATGTGATGAGCTTTACTAATGATAATTTATTGTTGAACTTACTGGGATTTAATTCTCACTATATTTCCATATCATGTTCAGAAAATTATTTATGCAGCTTTTGTTTCTAAGGCTCTGGCTTTTAGTGCACATTGGATCGAGTTACTTTATGTTGGGCAGATTTCAGAATCAAATAAGATGTTTGTGGTCGAGTTGGCTCAGATCCCAGTGAAGGTGCAACCACCCGCACCTGTATCTCCGGAATTGGTCAACCAAAATAAACAAGATGTAAATATCTATGTGTTTGATATGTTATATGTCTGTTTTGATTAATGACATGTATGTCAACTCAATATTGTAAAATAATAAAGGAAAAAAAAGGTTGTTACAGGAATCTCAGTTACGTCTACTACAGATATATTTGATATAATCGCTACTTGCCCAAGGTAGGGCAATTCAATCCAATGTACAACAATAATAAGAGTCATAGAGAATAACTGCATACTTAATCTTCTGAATATGATATGGAAAAATGGTGAGAATTAAATTCCAGTAAGTTCAACAATAAATCATAATCATCAATATAGTTCATCACGTCATGTTCATCTATATAAGCTACAGTAAATACCTTTGGTCACATGTATGCACTTTATCTATGCACATGAAAATCGTACAGTAATGACATGTATGTCAGGATTAACTATTTTCAGAATATTATATGATGACTATCAATTTATTCTCATATTAAGTTACCCCAATTAGGGTGAGTATTTTCTACTCTCCGGTACAGGTTTTTTTTCTCTCCGTTCGGCATGGCACACTTTCTTTTTCTTTTCTCATTATCATAATCATAATCGTTGGTAGAGCGTCCCCTACTGGTGCACCACACGGATCGCCATGTGACCGTGCATATTTCTTTTCTTTTCACATTAATAGCCAAAAATATGATTTTAATAACAAGTATGTTCATTATACTCACATGCCATAATGTTTCATAAAAAGATTTTCATGTCAAAATTACACACTTAAGATGGTAAGGAGTTCATGTAATGACAATGGCTATGGCATATACTAGTCATTTATAAGATTGTTCTTTTTTAAATATATTAATTATATCTATTCATTTTCTTTATGCATGGCCTTTAGTCACTTTTCTCCTACTTATATTATTTCCAACACATGTTCTCACAAATTTAATACAGCATTCTTCATCAACTTGGTTTCTACTAATATCCAATAGTTAATTAGGTTGATTTAGGGTAGACAAAATGTTGAAAATAAGTTTTACCAACTTCTAAACTAGCCTAAATGTATCCTATAACACGGCTTGGCCATTTACTATAAAATAGCCATACTTTAGGTTTCAAAATGCCATTTCCAGCAGAGGACATGGCCTGGCCGTTCCTTGAAACACGGCCATGCTTTATGTTGAGTTATTCCCTGTTGCAGGTTTTCATCTTGTCTAAACTTCTCTCACTAATCGGAGTATAACTCCCTCATTTTAACTTCAATTTAGGTGATCGTGGTGTCATTTTAAAGAAAAAAATAATTATCTAAAACTATTATGTTGAACATTTTAGCTAAATATTAAGGAATCATGGTTATATTACTTCCTCAAGTTACAGGTTATTTCTTCTCGGGTAGGTACTGACCTCTACTTACTAATCTGTTCATATCTCCCTTATAAGAATTCTAAATTAAGTGATTCCAGTGGCTAAAATTCCATGACACATATATCTATAATTTTTATGTTAACTAATTATTTTATTTCCCTATAGAATGTTTCCATAAATTCAAACACAAAAGCTTTCCTAACAGATTCTTCCCTGATTAACCATTTTCTAACCACTGCTTACTAATCAGACCATATCTACCTCATATGGACTCCAAATTGAGTGATTCCAGTGGCTAAAAATCCGTGAGACATAGATCTACATGTTTTATGTTAATTTTTTGTTTTACTTCCTTACCGATTATTTCTAGAAATTTTAAAACAAAAGCTTAAAATTTTGCCACCTATAGCCATACCTATGTAGAACTTTCTACACTAGTCTAAGTATTCAAACATACATCACATGCAAGATCAATATATAACATGATATAACAACATCCATGGCCAATCATCAAAGTTTTAAGATCAAAACTCCATATAAATGTTACAAATTTCAAAACTTTTCTTCAAAAAGAAATATTATTAAACCTACCTAAGGATCTCCCAAGCTTACTTAGTGAATTCGTTTTCTTGTTTCCTTTTGAAGGAAGTAGCAAGATTCCTCCCTTCCCTTAGCTTTTCTAGAAACTTAAATAATAGAATGAGGGTGAGTTTTGGAACCTTAAGGATGAAGAGAAAAAAATGGATTCAAGTGGAGATTTAGCTAACTTACCTTGAGCACTTAGTCCTCTAGACTTCTCCTTCCTCTTCCTTCCTCTCTTTTCCTCTCTTTCTCTTCTTTCTTTGCTTATGTTTTTCCTGTCCCTCACTTGGACAAAATTCTAATGTTATAAGGGTGGATTTTACTTAAATAGATTATCAAATAATTCACCTTTCATGATCATGGGTCTACCTTATCACAATTAGGATATACTTGGTTGCTTTTTAGGGAAAGACAACTCATGTTCTTGTCTTCCTCTCCATTAGTCAAGATATGCATAGCAAAAGAAGATTTATATTTTGAAAATCATAATAAAATGTTCTTAATACAAGGGACAAGGTCCCTTTGATTTAGGGATTCATTTCCTTTTTATTTTTTCTTACACAAGTATGATCGGTTTTTCTTTCTAAGTGGCAAGTTTCTAGCCCTTGAATCTCCCTTACTTAGCTGAAATTATTTATGTAGAATAGAGATGTTTTGTCCTAATGCCATGTATTATTATACCACTTGCTAAAATTATGAGTGTAGGATATAGATATTATCACACCACTTGCTGAATTTTTGTCTTAATGCCTTGTCACCTACTCTTGATTACACTATTATTTCATCACATGATTTTTATTTATTTCTTTTCCCTCTTGGATTTTGGTTATTCTTTCCTATTCCCTTTACTTTGGCTAAAATCCTACATCTCATAGAGGGCTTGGTCACATTTTAATGATTTTTGGACTATCGGTCCAACTTCTATATCCTAGTCCAAGTCTATGTTTTATTTCTTGCTTGGGCTATCCTATTGGCTTGCTAGAAATTCTTGTGAAGTGGAAAAACTCTATATGAAGTGTCCATAGATGAAAGCCCATTTTATGGGTGGAGATATCAAACTTAGTAACTTTAACTCTTGAATTAGGAAAAATTACCCTAATCTAATCTTCTTGAAATTTTAAGACTTTTACTTACTTCACAAAAATTGATCTTTCTTACCCAAGAATTTCTCCTTTCCTTAGTATGTTATTTCTAATTTTTCCTCTTAGGTTTTCTCTCTTTACCTATTACCTTAATGTTATAACATTTTCTATGCATACATGTAAGGTGAAGAATTTCTAAGGATTATATTTCCTTATATATCTAAAAATTGTCTAATAAATTTTATTTTCTTAATTAAATATTTATGTACCTTTATTAATAAAAGAAACGGAATTAGGGATGCTACGTTGAGTACTTTTGTACTTTTATTAATACATGAAGCGAAATTAGGGATGTTACACTTTCTAACGTATAAAGCTTCGTAGGGGACCATCTTAATACTAGAGTGATAGCTATTATTATAAGAAAACTCCACTAACAGTAGGTATTTATCCCATCCTTTACCTTGCTCTATCACACAAGCCCTCAACATATCTTTTAGGGTTTGAGTGGTCCATTCTGTCTGCCCGTCAGTTTAAGGATGGTAGGCAGTACTAAACCACAACTTGGTTCCAAAAGCTTCCTGCAACGCCTTCCAAAACCTCGACGTGAACCTCGAATCTTTATTAGAAATGATATTTAAGGGAATTCTATGCAATCTAACTATTTCCTGGATGTACAATTGGGCCAATTTGCCCAGTGAATAGTTAATTTTTATGGGTAAAAAGTGAGCTGATTTGGTTAATCTGTCAACTTTTACCCAAATAGAGTCATGTCCAACTAAAGTCTTAGGTAAGCCCACCACAAGGTCCATCAAAATATTGTCCCATTTCCATTTAGGGATCTTAAGAGGTTGTAGAAATCCTGTTGACTTTTGATGCTCTACCTGAACCTTCTAACAAATTAGACATTTTGCCACAAACTCAGCATTGCCCTTTTTCATCCTTGGCCACCAATACATCCTCTTTAAATCCTGGTACATTTTAGTGGATCTAGGATGGATTGTGTATTTAATCTTATGCGCTTCCTACAGGATCTTAGTCCTTAACTCTCGTTCTTGAGTTACACAGACCCTTCCTTGATACATGATTACTCCATCTTTCGAGACAGAAAAATCATCCTGATTATTATGATCCCGTAAGTATTGGTCGTGAACTTGAACTTCTTTAATCTGGGCTTTAAGGTCACACTCTATACTCAACCCATTGATGATTAGTTTCTTTAGGGTAAAAGTAATGTCCAGCTTCAAATTTTGAAACTCTTCTAGCATCTGCATCTAATACACAATCATTCAACCTATATGTAGAGATTTTCGACTCAAGGCATCAGCTACAACATTCACCTTTCTTGGATGATACTTTATCTCAAACTTGTAGTCATTGAGGAATTCTATCCATCTTTGTTGCCTAATATTTAACTCCTTCTGGTCAAAAAGGTACTTAAGACTCTTATGATCACAGTATACTTCAAATGTTGCACTGTACAAATAGTGTTGCCAAATCTTTAAGGCAAACACCATCGTTGTCAATTCAAGATCATAGGTTGAATAATTTCCTTCATGGGGTCTTAGTTGCCTAGAGACGTAAGCAACTACTCTCTTGTCTTGTATTAGCACCCACCCTAGCATTTTCTTTAAAGCGTCACTATATACTTCAAAATGTTCTGTGAGGTCTGGATTAATTAAAACAGGAGTAGTCAATCTTGTCTTAAACTCCTAAAAACTAGCTTCACATTGATCAGTCCATTTGAAAGGACTTCCTTTTTTGGTCAATTTAGTTAATGGCAAGGCTATATGAGAACATTTTTGTATAAAACTCTTGTAGTAACCTGCCAAACCCAAGAAACTTCTAACTTCTATAATCATCTTTGATCTTTCCCATTAAATCATTGCTTCCGTCTTGCTAGAGTCTACGGCTACCCCTTTATTAGAAATGACATGTCCGAGAAAGTTTAGCTCTGATAGCCAAAATTCACACTTCTCCAATTTGGCATACAACTTTTTCAAATTTAGAACTTGTAGCACGATTCGAAGATGTTGTTCATGTTTTTTCTCATTCTTAGAATATATCAAGATGTCATCAATGAACACTACAACAAATTGATCTAGGTAGGGTCAAAAAATGTGATTCATGTAATCCATGAAAATTACAAGTGCATTTGTCAACCCGAAAGGCATTACGAGAAACTCATAATATCTATACCTAATCCTGAAGGCTGTTTTTGGTACATCCTCCTCCTTGATCCTAATATGATGGTATCCCGATCTTAAGTCAATTTAAGAAAAGATGGAGGCTCCCTTCAATTGATCTAATAAATCATCTATCCAAGGGAGATGATACTTATTTTTGACAGTCACCTTATTCAATTGTCTATAGTCTATGCATAGTCTCAAGCTCCTGTCTTTCTTCTTAACAAACAATGTATGAGCTCCTCAAGGTGATACACTTGGTCTAATGAATTGCTTGTCTAACAGTTCCTCTAACTATTTCTTGAGTTCCTGTAGTTTCTTTGAGGCCATTCTATAAGGTGTAATAAAGATAGGCCCTGTCCCAAGTAAGAGATCAATAGAGAACTCTCTCTCTCTCTTGGGAGGTAAGCCAGGAATATCTGATGGAAATACTTCAAGAAACTCGTTGGATATTGGAATTTCATAAAACTTCGATTCGACTTTTAGGTTTGATAAATACAAGAGAATGTATCCAAGTACTCCATTCTTTATCTCCCTAATGAATTGATTGGCATTAAGCATTAATAATTGCATCTCCTCTTCTGAAGTAGGAGGTAGAAATTCAACGATCTTGGTGCAACAATTTAGCAAGACCTGATTTCTAGATATCCAGTCTAACCCTAGAATGACATCAATACCTCTTAAAGGTAGACAAACAAGGTCTATAGAAAAAGTTTTCTCCTGGATGGTGACCTGATAGTCTTTACATACAGAGGAAGTTAATACCCTTTTCCCTGTGGGAGTTACTACAGATAGCTCATAAGAGGTTTTAGAAATAGGATACTGAAGTCCCTAATACATTCTTCTAATATAAATGAAGGACTAGCACCAAAGTCAAACAACAACATAAGAGTAAATCCATAGATATAGCATGTAACTTGAATCATTTCGGGGGATTGAGCTGGCTCTTAGCCGCTCAGGTTGAAAACCCTTCCTTTAACTGAGGCCTCTATTCTGGTTGCTTCACAAAATTCTGTGTGCAATTTTTTTGCAAAATAACCCTTCTGTTCGTAATTGAAGCAAACATTTGATCCCATGTAGCCTGGCCGGTTACCATGTATACAACTAAACTTAGTACACTTGATTGTGGAAATGTTTTGTTGGAAGGGTTGGGGACTTGCAGTCATTGACCTATTGCCAATACCCTGTCTTTTTTCTCTGTCATTTCTGCTAGAGTTTTGTGGCCCGTTCTTCCTTTTCTAGAAGTTCTGTCTTTATTTATCATCTGCCACTTCCCTCAAGCTCTTCTCCAGGAGTCTGCATTTATTTATCAAAGGTAGAAACTCCCTAATCTTTATAGCTACAACAACATTCCTTATCTCCTAATTCAATCCCGCTTCGAACTTAACAACCTTCCATGCTTTATCAGGGTTAAATCATAGATAAGAGGAGAACTTAGAGAACTCCTCAAACCTTGCGATATACTAGTCCACGGCCTTGCTGCCCTGCCTAAGTTGGAGAAATTCAATCTCTTTCTCCCCCTACACAATACTTGGGAAGTATTTTTCCAAAAAGGTGTCTTTGAACACCTGCCAGGTGATCTTCTTTCTTTGGTGAGCTAAAAGTTCTCTAGCTCCACGCCACCAGCATTCTGCTTCATCTTTTAGCATATATGTAGCAAAGATAACTTGCTGCTTCTTGTAACAACTACATACTAATGTCCTTTTTCATATATCTATGTCGTAGAATATTCCTTATTGTCTATAAATTCTTGACAATATCTACCTAGTCCATAAATTTACTCATACACTTATATTATTACTTATCTTTATTTTTATTATATATAATAATTTTTTTAAGCATACATGAGTTTCAAGTTATTCCAAACATTTCAAATATCCTTTTCTTAAAGATAGGAATATCAAACTTACTAGGCATGATACGCATTTACATGCACACAAAGGCTCTCACGCTATAAAAGAAAAGTATACAGTTCAGATATGCATTTACATGCACACAAAGACTCTCATGCTATAAAAGAAAAGTATTGAGTTCAACACTTAATTTTCATCAAACTATGTGCTATCTAAAAGGGACTTGGTATTCTATTAAGCCATCCCACATATATTGCATAATCTATATCTATATTCAGATGAGTCAACCTTGGGAATCTTGTTGCTCACTTCTTACTAAAGTACTTGGAATGTGTTTGTATAGATATAAAAACATGAGATGACAATCTCAATAGCTAGGAAAACTTTTATAAAACAATATACATTCCATTCCTTAAAACATCTCAGTTTATTTCACTGAAACATAAGCATTGACCATACATATATACATCATCTTGGTCACACTAGGGACCCATAACATGTTGGTCTACTTACCCAATGCAATCCCATACCTGGAAATGGTTATGCATCTCCTATTATTGGTCAATACGTGGGGGAAATGGTTGGCACACTTTAGGCACCCCTTAATTCCCGAGAATGCATACATAACATATCTTTAGACCATCATTCATCATAGCATAAAAGTTAGGCAACCAGTGAAATTGATAAATTCAAGATTATAAACATAAAGAGTGTTTTAAGGGAAAGCTAGCTACCTCAATTCTAGCACAATCACTTTCTTTCCAAGGCTGCCAAGGTTACAACCAGATACTCAAACTAAAACATATAAAAGCCTTTGGTTAATTCATGCATATGATCACCTAAAATCTTAAGTCTCTAGTTTAAGAGTTCATATTCCCCTAAAAGACCTGTGATTCTGTTCAGTTTTGGAATTATTATTAAATATAATAAAAGTTCTCAAAAAATTCTAAAATTTTGCATGGAAGTTCCTTTGCATGTCTACTTGATTTCGGGTATCTCTGAACCCTTAAATCTTCCATTCACCCCAAGAAGTACCTCCTTAACCCATAACAGTGCATATTTGTTTTGGTTCCATCTCTATTCTATTTTCCATTCCTTTAGATGGGTAAACCTTCTTAAACATTCATGATATTTTATAATGAGCATTATAGATATGTTATATAATCACCATAAAACTTTTAAGTAAAAAATAATTCATTTGACCCCTTAAACAACCAAATTTTTATGGCTGCCCCTAGTTCTCTTATGTTCTGACTCACTTCCTGTCCCGCAGAACTTCTATATTTTATTATATGTCTTAAACTACCCATAATTTCCTCCAATTTGGTGGGATCCTTAAATAACAACTCTCTAATATTTCATAAAATTTTCATACGAAAATTCAACATTTAACCCCTTCAATGTTTTGTATTTCCATCAACAGTCTAAGCTGTCCAGCAGATTGTTCTCAGCACGGTTTTAATTGCAAAAGGCCTAATTGTAGGTTCTCAAAACTCTCGAAAATTTCCAGAATTGATTATGAACATTTTAAGACTTTTCTCACCAAAATTTGAAGAATTTAAAGGCCATTTACTAAATTTACTGAGCCAATATTTTAAGGTACTAAAAGGTTTCTATGTTCTCAAACCTAACCCTTATGTGCTCTATGACCTTTATTCACTAATTAGACCCTAACCCACTTATATGGACTCCAAATTGGGTGATTCCAATGGATATGTAACCATGAGAAATATATCTACAACTTTTATGTTAACCCTGTCTTCATATTTCTTATAGGTTAGTCCCAGAAATTCAAAAACCAAGCTATTCTTCACCAGTACGAATTCCAGACCCAATTCTGACCTCTCATCACTCCCTAGAGTATAACTCTGTCATTTTAAGTCCGATTGATATGATTCCAAATGATGTGGAAATCTAAGACATAGGGCTACAACTTCTATGTTGAACATGTTTTCATATTTTAGACAAAAATTAATTCATACAGATCCTAATTTTAGCCTAATAAACTCTAAACCAGATTTTTATAAGAAGCCACACTTACCTAGTGCAAACCTACTCCTATGACTCTCAATTTGCAGCTTGCTTCTCCTCTTAGTTTCCCTTGCATCTCAGCCACGTTTTTTTACACAAAATATGAGGTGAGAAAAGCTTCAAATCTCAACACTCACTCTCACTCTCATTGCCTTATGGCGAGGGAAGAAAGAAGAAGGGACTCTCACCATTTCTGGTTGCTTTCTCTCTCTCCCTCTTTCTCTCTTCCTCTCTTTCTATCTTAGACTCCCTCTTGTCAATGGTTTTTATAGAGCAAAGAAACAATTAAAACAAAATTAGGAAGGTGCATAGTTTCTTTCCTTCTTGTCATGGTTTGTAGAAACAAAATGAGAAGGTGCATGGTTTCTCTCCCTCTAGTCATGGTTTGTAGAAACAAAATAAGGAAGGTGCATGGTTTCTCTCCCTCTTGTCATGGTTTGTAGAAACAAAATGAGGAAGGTGCATGGTTTCTTTCCCTCTTGTCATGGTTTGTAAAAACAAAATGAAGAAGGTTCCTAGTGGCTGCAAGGTAGCATCCTTTGGTGGTGCTAGTTGGCAGCTCCTTAGTTGTTTTATCTTGCCTTAATTTACTACTAATCCTAGATTAGTGATATCCTAAAAATGTATTTGTATCATTCCCCCATCTGTTATGATATTTTATTTGTATGAGTAATGATTAATTATATATAACCTATTTTTTTAATACCTTATTGTTCCATAACTAAGTATTTAAATTCTAGATCATATGTATCTTTTACTTCTTCTTAGATTTATCTAACATTATTAGAGACCCAGGATGTTACACTTCTCAATACAACCCATCACTTCAAAGATTTTCTACAGTTCTCTTATACACCTTTCAGCTACAATCGGATCAAAGCCACCTTGAAAGAAGGTGGTATAGTCCTTAGGAACTCAGATATGCCATTATCATTCCCTACCATCCGGTTAATAGCATTATTCTCACCATTCTTGTTATTAGCATTCTGGAGGTATTGTAGAATTTGGTTGGTGGTCGTGACTTGGTCTCGAATTGTTGTGGCAAGGTTGTGTAGGGTTTCCTCCGCATTGTTTGCTGAATTCCTCCTTGGTGGTGCCATTTCCTATTGTGGCAAAAACAAAGTTGTGTTGCTATTCAGGTGATCAAGCCCAATAGTTAGTTTCAAAAATATTTAACAATAGTCATAACACCACCTTGGCATATATATAGGAAACACTAGTAATTTTTTACCTATATCAAATCACTGATCCCCTACACAGTACAACCACAACATACTTAAGACACTATAAGATTGATTCAAATAACCATCCAACCATTAGCCATCTAGGATTGACCTACTCTGATACCAATTATGTAACAACTCCATATTTTTTTTTACATATATACATATATATATATATATATATATATATATATTTAAAATTCCATGAAGTCATTACCTTTTTACTTCTAACTATTTAACTCACAATAACATTTAATTAAATTAACCAAACATAATTAAGGTTTATGAAATACCATTAAAACTTATAAAATTGTGGGTTTACATACACATTATTAATTAAAACATCTATACAAAAATAAAACACATATAAGTCTACATTTTATTTGTCCATATTGACTAGTTCTAGAGATATGGGTGCGGGTGGTTGCACATTCACTGAGATTTAGCCAACTCGACCCAAAGTATGCTAAAAGCCGGTCATAGAGAATATCTTCATAACTTAGTTTTCTGAACATGATATGAAAATATAGTGAGAATTAAATCCTAGTAGGTTTAACAATAAATCATAATTATCATCAATATAGCTCATCATGTCATGTTCATTTGTATAAACTACAACAAATATCTTTAGGTCACATGAATGCACTTTATCTATGCCCATGAAAATCGTTCAGTTATGACATGTATGGCATGAATAACTATTTTTAGAATATCATATGATGGATATCAACTTATTTTCATATCAAGCTACCCCAATCTGGTATGTACTTTTCTCACTCCATCCGACATGGCACACTTGCTTTTCTCATTAACATAATCATAGACGTTGGTAGGGCGTCCCCTACTGGTGCACCACAAGGACCACCATGTGACCATGTTCATTTCTTTTCTTTTCTTTTAACATTAATAGCCAAAAATATGATTTCAATGACAAGTATCTTCATTACACTCACATGCCATAATTTTTATCAAAATATAATCATTATCAAAAATCAATGGTAATCATGCCATGAGCATAATTGTTTCAAATATGACTTTATAAAATATTTTCATATCAAAATTAGACACTTAAGATGGTAAGGAATTCATGCAATTGCAATGGCTATGGCATATACTAGTCATTTTTTATTTTCATTTATAAGATTCTTCTTCTTTTTTAAATATTATTATCCTCTCTCACTAAACAGAGCATAACACCTTCATTTTAAATTCGATTGAGGTGATCTTGGTATCAATTTAAAGATACGACAATCCTCTAAAACCCTTATATTGAACATTTTAGTGAACACTTAAGTAATTATGGTGTTACTACTCCCTCAAATTCAATGTTATTTCTTCTTGGGTAGGTTCAGACCTCTACTTACTAATCGGACCATAGCTCCCTCATACAAACTCCAATTGAGGTGATTCTAAAGCCCATAAAACGCTAAGACACTTATATACAACTATCATGTTTATCATTGCTTCAGATTCCTTACTAATTACTCCCAGAAAATAAAAACAAAAATACTTACATTTTCCAACCTGGATTCTAGACGGATTCTGACCTTTACTAATAAATGAGTCATATCTCTCTCATATGGACTCCAAATTAAGTGATTTCAGAGCCTATAGATCCATGAGACATATTTATATATTTATTATGTTAACAATTTCCTTTAATTGCCAACAAATTTTTCCCAAAAATTCAAACACAAAAGCATACTTAACATATTCTTCCCTGGTTAGCTAGTTTCTGACCTCTACTTTCCAATCTAACCATATCTCCCACATATTGATTCTAATTTGAATGATTCCAGTGGCTAAAAATTTGAGACATATATCTACATTTATCATGTTAAGCATTTTTTTTACATCCCTACAGATTTATCGTAGAAATTCAAACACAAAAGCATACATAACAGATTCTTCCCTGGTTAACCATTTTCTTACCACGGCTTACATATCGGGCAATATCTCCATAATCTAAACTCCAAATTAAGTGATTACAGTGGTTAACAATCCGTGAGATACATTTTTCATGTTAACCATTTCTTTTAATTCCTAATCGATTCTTCCCAACTTTTAAAACAAAGAAGTTTCACTAGTTACTACGAAATCTAGTTTTCTAACCAAAACTTTCCTAAGGTTTTAGTTCATCATTATATTACATCCTCTTCCATTATCTTTACATCTAATCATATTCTATCAATTTTCTACCACATTCAAAATAAAAAATAGCAGCATAAAAATCATAAAATTTTACCACCTATAGCCATACCTATGCAGAACTTTCCACACCAACCGAAATGTTCAAAACATCCATCATATGCAAAATAACATATAACATGATATAGAAACATCCATGACCAATCATCAAAGTAGCAAATATTATAAATTTCATCAAAGTTCTAAGATCAAAATCTCATATAAATGTTACAAATTTCAAAACTTTTCCTCAAAAAGAGATATTGTTAAACCTACCTAAAGATCTCCCCAGCTCACTTAGTGAATTCTTTTTCTCGTTTCCTCTTGATGGAAGTAGCAAGATTCCTCCATTCCTTTAACTTTTCTAGCAACTTAAATAAGAGAAGGAGGTTGAGTTTTAGAACCCCAACGATGAAGAGAAAAGATGGATTTAATTGGAGATTAAGCTATCTTACCTTGAATACTTAGTGCTCTAGACTTCTCCTTCTTCTTTCTTCCTTTCTTCTCCTTTCTTTTTCTCCTTTCCCCACTCTACCTTGCTTATATTTTTCTTCTCTCTCACTTGGACGAAATTATAATGTTATAAGGGTGGGTTTTGCTTAAATAAACTTTCAAGTGGTTGACCTTTCATGATCATGGGTCTACCTTATCACAATTAGGATGCACTTCGTTGCTTTTTGGGGAAAGACAACTCATGTTCTTGTCTTCCTCTCCCCTAGTCAAGATATGCATAGCAGAAGGAGATTTGTATTTTGAAAGTCATGATAAAACTTTCTTAAGACAAGGGACAAGGTCCCTTTGATTTAGGGATTCATTTTCTTTTTCTTTTGTCTTAATCAAGTATGATAGGTTTTCCTTTTCGGTGGCAAATTTTTAGCCCTTGAGTCTCCCTTACTTGGCTGAAATTATTTATGTAGGATAAGGATGTTTTGTGATAATGCTATGTATTATTTCCCACTTGTTGAAATTATGAATATAGGATATAGATGTTTTGTTTTAATGCTATGTATTATTACCTACTTATTAAAATCATGAATGTAGGATATAGATGTTTTGTCTTAATGCTATGCGACCTAATTTTGATTGTTATTACACTACTATTTCCTCACATAATTCTTATTTTTCCTGCTTGGATTTAGGCTCATTCTTACCCATTTCCTTTGCTTTAGCTAAAATTCTACCTTTCATGGAGGGCTTGGTCACATTTTCATGATTTTTGGGCTATTGGTCCAACTTCTATATCCTAGTCCAAGTCTATATTTTATTTCTCTCTTGGGCTATCCTATTAGCTTGCTAGAAATTCATGTGAAGTGAAAACAATCTATATGAAGTGTCTATAGGTGAAAGCCCAATTTATGGGTGGAGATGTTAAATTCAGTAACTCTAGCTCTTGAATTAGGAAAAATTACCCGAATCCAATCTTCTTGCAATTTTAAGACTTTTACTTACTTCACAAAAATTTATCTTCCTTACCCAAGAATTTCTCCTTTCTTTAGTATGTTATTTCTAATTTTTCCTATTAGGTTTTCTCTCTTTACCTATTACCTTAATTTTAGAAGCATTTTCTATGCATACACTATAACATCCCTAATTTCATTTTATTTATTAATAAAGGTACATAAATATTTAATGTAACATCCATAATTTTATTTATTTTATTAATAAAGGTACATAAATAATTAATTAAGGAAATAAATTTATTCGACAATTTTTAGATATCTAAGAAATATAATCCTTAGAAATTCTTCACCTTATGTGTATATATAGAAAATGTTTCTAAAATTAAGGGAATAGGGAAATAGAGAAAACATAATAGAAAAAATTAGAAATAAAATACTAAAGAGAGGCTAAATTCTTGGGTAAGGAAGATACATTTTTTTTGTGAAGTAAGTGAAGGTCTTAAAATTTCAAAAAGATTGGATTAGGGTAATGTTTCCTAATTCAAGAGCTAGAGTTACTAAGTTTAACATCTTCACCCATAAAATTGGGCTTTCACCTATGGACACCTCATATAGAGTTTTTTCACTTCACATGAATTTCTAACAAGCCAATAGGATAGCCCAAGCAAGAAATAAAATATAGACTTGGACTAGGATATAGAAGTTAGACCGATAGCCTAAAAATCATGAAAATGTGACCAAGCCCTTCATAAAATGTAGAATTTTAACCAAAGCAAAGGAAATGAGTAAGAATAAGCCCAAATCCAAGAAGGAAAAATAAGAATCATGTGAAGAAATAGTAGTGTAATAATAATCAAGATAAGGTCACATGGCATTAAGATAAAACATCTATGTCCTACATTCATAATTTCAACAAGTAAGTAATAATATATGGCTTTAGGACAAAACATCTATATCCAATATTCATAATTTCAACAAGTGGATAATAATACATAGCATTATGACAAAACATCCTTATCCTACATAAATAATTTCAGCCAAGTAAGGGAGATTCAAGGGCTGAAAATTTGCAACCTAAAAATGCAAACCTATCATACTGAATTAAGACAAAAGAAAAAGGAAATAAATCCCTAAATCAAAGGGACCTTTTCCCTTGTCTTAAGAACATTTTAACATGATTTTCAAAATACAAATCTCATTTTGCTATGCATATCTTGACTAAGGGAGAGGAAGATAAGAACAACAGTTGTTTTTCCCCAAAAAACAACCAAGTGCATCCTAATTGTGATAAGGTAGAGCCATGGTTATGAAAGGTGAACCACTTGATAGTTTATTTAAGCAAAACTCAACCTTATAACATTATAATTTTGTCTAAGTGAGGGAGAGGAAAAAATTAAGCAAGGTAGAGTGAGGAAAGGAGAGAAAGAGAGGAGAAGAGAGGAAGAAAGATGATAGAGAAGTCTAGAGGACTAAGTACTTAAGGTAAGTTAGCTTAATCTCCACTTAAATCAATCTTTCTTCTTCATTCTTGGGGTTCAAAAACTCACCCTCCTTCTCTTATTTAAGCTGCTAGAAAAGCTAAGGGAAGGGAGGAATCTTGCCATTTCCTTTAAGAGGAAACAAGAAAAAGAATTCACTAAATGAGTTAGGGAGATCTTTAGGTAGGTTTAACAATATTTTTTTTAGAAAATCTTTGAAATTCGAAACATTTATATAGGATATTGATCCTAGAAATTTGATGAAATTTACTATATTTATAACTTGGATGATTGGCCATGGATGTTGCTATATCATGTTATATGTTGATCTTGCAAATAATGTATGTTTGAATACTTAGGTTGGCGTGAAAAGTTATGCATAGGTATGGCTATGGGTAAAAAAATCTTAAGATTTTTATGCTGCTATTTTATATAGTTAAATGTGGTGAAAAATTGATGAAATATGGTTAGATGTAAATTAAGAAGAAAATGGAAGATGACATAAAAAATGATGAACTAAAACCTTAGAAAAGGTTTGGTTAGTAATTAAAATAAATGGTTAATATGAAAAATATAGATATATGTCTTACAGATTTTAGCCACTGGAATCACTCAATTTGGAGTCCATATAAGGTAGATATGGTCAGATTAATAAGCAGTGGTAAAAAAATGGTTAACTAGGGAAGAATCTATTAGGAAAGCTTCGGTGTTTGAATTTTTGAGAAAATTAAGTAGGGAATTAAAATAATTGGTTAACATAACAAATATAGATATATGTCTCACGGAAATTGAGCCACTAGAATCACCCTATTTAGAGTTCATATGCGAGAGATATGGTTTGATTAGTAAGTAAAGGTTAGAACCTACCAGAGAAAAAATAACGTTTAATTTGAGGGAGTAATATCGCCAAGATTCCTTAAGATTTCACTAAAATATACAATATAATAGTTTTAGATAATTTTTTTATCTTTAAATGGACACCACGATCACCTAAGTTAGAGTTAAAATGAGGGAGTTATGCTCTGATTAGTGAGATAAGGTCAGGTAGGACGACAACCTGCATTAGGGAATAAAGCATGGCCAGGCCGTGTTCTATGCTGGAACGGGCACTTTAATGCCTAAAGCATGGTTGTTTTATAGGAAATGGCCAATTCGTATTATAGGATACGTTTTGGCCCTATTGGAAGCTGGTAAAGCTTATTCTTAACATTTTTTACCCTAAATGAATCTCATTAACTATAGGATATTAATAGAAACCAAATTGAAGAAGAATAACGTATTAAATTTGTGAAAACATGTGTTGAAAATGATAAAAGTAGGAGGAAAGTGACTAGAGGCCAAGCATAAAGAAAATGAAGAGAGAAAAATAATATTTAAAAAAGAAGAAGAATCTTATAAATGAAAATAATAAATGACTAGTGTATGCTATAGCCATTGCCATTGCATGAACTCCTTACCATCTTAAGTGTGTTATTTTCACATGAAAATATTTTATAAAGTGATATTTGAAACAATTATGTTCATGTCATGAGTACCAATGATTTTTGGTAATGATTATATTTTGATAAAAATTATGGCATGTGAGTATAATGAACATACTTGTTATTGAAATCATATTTTTGGCTATTAATGAGAAAATAAAAGAAAAGAAATAAGCACGGTTACATGGCGGTCCATGTGGTACACTAGTAGAGGATGCCCTACCAATAGCTATGGTTATGTTAGTAAGAAAAAAAGAGAAAGTGTGCCATATTGGACGGAGCGAGAAAAACTCGTACTGGAGAGTAAAAAGTACTCACCTTGACCGGAGTAGTTTGATATAAAAATAAGTTGATAGCTATCATATGGTAATATGAAAATAGTTATTCCTGCCATACATGTCATTACTGTATGATTTTCATATGCATAGATAAAGTGCATTCATGTGACCTAAGATATTTAATGTAGCTTATACAGATGAACATGACATGATGATTTATATTGATGATAATTGTGATTTATTGTTGAACTTATTGGGATTTAATTCTCACTATATTTCCATATCATGTTCAGAAAACTAGTTTTGTAGATTTTTTCTTCGGCTCAGGCTCTTAGTGTACGCTGAATCGAGTTACTTTATGTTGGGCAGATCCCAAAAATTAATAAGGTGTTTGTGATTGATTAAAAATGAGGAAGTTATGCTCTGATTAGTGAGAGAAGGTCACGCATGACGACAACCTCCATTAGGGAATAAGGCACGACCAGGCCGTGTTCTGTGTTGGAAAGGGCATTTTAATGCCTAAAGTAGGGTTGTTTTACAGGAAATGGCCAAGCCGTATTATAGGATACATTTAGGTTGTGTTGGAAGTTGGTAAAGCTTATTTTTAACATTTTTCTACCCTAAATGAATCTCATTAACTATAGGATATTAATATAAACCAAATTGAAGAAGAATAACGTATTAAATTTGTGAGAACATGTGTTGCAAATGATAAAAGTAGGAGGAAAGTTACTGGATGCCAAGGATAAAGAAAATTAAGAGAGAAAAATAATATTTAAAAAAGAAGAAAAATCTTATAAATGAAAATAATAAATGACTAGTGTATGCCATAGCCATTTCCATTGCATGAACTCCTTACCATCCTAAGTGTGTAATTTTGACATTGAAATATTTTATAAAGTGATATTTGAAACGATTATGTTCATATCATGATTATCAATGATTTTTGGTAATGATTATATTTTGATAAGAATTATGGCATGTGAGTATAATGAACATACTTATTATTAAAATCATATTTTTGGCAATTAATGAGAAAAGAAAAGAAATAAGCATGGTCACATAGCGGTCCGTGTGGTGCACTAATAAGGGTTAATGAGAAAAGAAAGAGAAAGTGTGCCATGTCGAATGGAGCGTGAAAAGCCCTTACCGGAGAATAGAAAGTACTCACCCTGACCGGGGTAGCTTGATTTAAAAATAAGTTTATAGCCATCATATGGTAATATGAAAATAGTTATTCATTCCATACATGTCATTATTGTATGATTTTTATGTGCATAGATAAAGTGCATTCATGTGACCTAAGATATTTGCTGTAGTTTATACAGATGAACATGACATGGTGATCTATATTGATGATAATTGTGATTTATTGTTGAAGTTACTGGGATTTAATTCTCACTGTATTTTCATATCATGTTCAGAAAACTAGTTTTGTTGATTTTTTCTTTGGCTCTGGCTCTTAGTGTACATTGGATCGAGTTACTCTATGTTGGGCAGATTTTAAAAATTAATAAGATGTTTGTAGTCGAGTTGGCTAAGATTCCGATGAAGGTGCAACCAACCACACCCATATCCCCGCTATTGGTTAATATAGATGAATAAGATGTAGACATATATGGGTTTGATTTATATACGGATGTTGTTAATTAATGATATGTAAACCTTAATTATGCTTGGTTAAATCAATTGAATGTGATTATGGAGTTGTTACATACATATAAAGTGAATAATTTCTAAGGATTATATTTCCTTAGACATCTAAAAATTGTCTAATAAACTTTATTTCCTTAATTAAATATTTATGTACCTTTATTAATAAAAAAAATCAAATTAGCGATGTTACAGAATTGCCGCATATTGGAAGTAGAAAATCATAGAAAAAGGTAAAGTTATGAAATTCTTATTTAGAATTCTAAAATTGAAAATCTGATACCGTAGATGGATTTTGGAGATAGATAAACTATGATATGAAATTTCTTAGCCATTTGACAACTTTTTGTGCATAAACAGTAAATCCGCCCCGCGTCAATACTGATTCAATAGGTGTGAATAGTAACTTCGGCCGACATAAATAATGACTTCGGTCGATGTGAACAGTATTCCCAGCATGAAAAGTGACCATCGGTTAACCAGCGTTGATCGAGCTCCTAGATTCATTTTCAAGGTTTTTGGACCCTCTAGACTTGCTTTTGAGTTCTATTTGGTCAAATTTGAATTGAAAAATTGCATTTTGGGGCTGTCCAATCTGGAGCTTTATCATGTGAGTAGACAATTCTTTCTATGACTTACACCATGCTCTTCTTGAACTTTAAATTTATAATTGGTTCTGTTTACAAATTATTTATGTTATCATAAGTTTTAAAAATATGTTAAAATATCTTCTTCACTTACTAATTGGCATATAGTTCAAGAAGAGTATGGTTTTTCAAATAGACTTTGAAACTCATTGAATATGTGGTTCTAAATGTATTTATCATTATTTGGTAAATTGAATATTATGTGCACGAGGCATTGATCTGTAAAGCTATAAAGTTGTTAAATATGATTGAATGGCAAGCGTAAAGTTCATGGCAAGTTGCTTGATAATTATACATTACATTTGATGAATATGCATATATATATATATATATATATATATATATATGTATGTATGGATGAATATCGACAGATTGTATAGTTTGAAACGGTACTGAGTAGAGGACTCCCTATTAGCCTAAGTAAACCAAGGGGAGGGCCACTTTAACCGGGTGACAATGGTAATGTGAGGAGGTAGATGGGTGATGAACTCACATTCCCTTATCACTTATTGTGATTGTAGTCGATTAGTCACTATGCGTATAGCAAATGAGTGAATTAAATATATTAAGAGCTATGACATACTTGAGCATTATGTAAAAAGAGTGGATTCTCAATTCATATATAGTATGTTAATTATGCAACAACAAAAGTTATGATTTTATCTCAAAAGCTATATTTTTTTTGTAACTTATACAGCCGAACAGATCACCAACCCTTGCTATGTGCTTGAGATTATTCGATGGTTTTGATATGAGATTTTCCTAATGTTTTCATGCGAATTATTTTGATGCATAACAATATTTGTTCAATGATAATACCGTGTTGAATATGGTTTTGGATATTTGAATATCCTTTGATTTGAGAATATTTAAAATGCGGGTCCTATATAGATGTACTTCTGAACTATATTTTCTATGTGACAAATTTGAAAATATAAGTACATTCATATGCTGACCTAAGAGGTCATAGGAGGTATTATCTGCTCATTAAGTTGTCAAACTCATTACACAATATTTTCATTATTTTCATATAATAATACAGAGTCTGATCCTACAAATAAGTGATTAATTAGGTGATATATTCTCTGGGTGAGTCTACGTTGCTTCCAAGGCTCACACTATTTGAATTATATTGTATTTGTATTCTAAAGTATGCTCTGTACGCCACTGCCAGGATCCTTACTTCTGCTGTTACTTTGATATTTATAAGCTCAGTTTGTATTTTTTGTATACATGGGAGAACCTATATAAAATTGTTTTCATTGATAAAAGAGTCTATTGTGCATGTTATGGTAAATATTTGTTTGTAAAGTATGTGTTTCAAGTGTAGTTAAATTGGGGGTGTGACAAAAAAACTCTATAAAGTGTCCATAGTTGAAAGCCTAATTTATGGGTGAGGATGTTAAACTTAGGAACTCTAGCTATTGAATTAGGAAAAATTACCCTAATCCAATCTTCTTGAAATTTTAAGACCTTTACTTACTTCCAAAAATTTATCTTCCTTACCCAAGAATTTTTCCTTTCTTTATGATGTTATTTCTAATTTTTTTCTTCTTAGGTTTTCTCTCTTTACATATTCTTTTAATGTTAGGAACATTTCCTATGCATACACATAAGGTGAAGAATTTCTAAGGCTTATATTTTATTAGATATCTAAAAATTGTTTAATAAATTTTATTTCCTTAATTAAATATTTATGTACCTTTATTAAGAAAAGAAACGGAATTAGGGATGTTACATTTCTCTCCCCCTAAAAGAAAATTTGTCCTCAAAATTTTACAAATTACCTAATAAGAACAATTGCAGATATTTATTCCTCGTGACTTCTTCTAGCTCCTAAGTTGATTTTTCTAGAGTCAAACCCTCCCATAAGCAACTACTCTCTTAGTTGCCTAGAGGGGTAAGCAACTACTCTCTTGTTTTGCATTAGAACACACCCCACCCCTTTCTTTCAAGCATCACTATACGCTTCAAAATGTCATGTGGGGTTTGGAATAATTAAAATAGGAGGAGTGGTCAATCTTTTCTTAGGCTCCTAGAAACTAGCTTCACACTCATCAATCCATTTAAAGAGACTTCCCTTCCTTATCAATTTAGTTAGTGGCAAGGCTATATGAGAGAAGCCTTATATGAACCTCCTGTAGTATCTTGCCAAATCCAAGAAACTTCTGACTTCTGTAACTGTCTTTAGTCTGTCCTACTGAATCACTGCTTCCATCTTGCTAGGGTCTACGGCTACCCCTCTATTGTAGATGACATGTATGAGAAACTTCACCTCAGACAGCCAAAATCTACACTTCTCCAATTTGGTATATAACTTTTTCTCTTTTAGCACTTGCAGCACGACTTAGAGATGTTGTTCATGTTCTTTCTCACTCTTAGAGTATATCAAGTCACATTAATGAACACTACCATAAATTGATCTAGGTAAGGTCGAAAAATGCGATTCATGTAGTCCATGAAAACTACAGGTGCATTTGTCAACCTGAAAGGGCATTACGAGAAACTCATAGTGCCCATACCTAGTCCTGAATGTTGTTTTTTATACATCCTTCTCCTTGATCCTAATCTGATAGTATCCCAACCTTAAGTCAATCTTGAAAAAGATGGAGGCTCTCTTCAGTTGATCCAATAAGTCATTTATTCTAAAGAGAGTGTACTTGTTTTTTACAGTCACCTTATTTAGCTGTCTGTAGTTTATGCATAGTCTCAGGCTCTTGTCTTTCTTCTTAACAAACAATACAAGAGCTCCCCAAGGTGATGCATTCATTCTAATGAATTTCTTGTCTAACAATTCCTCAAACTATTCTTGAGTTCCTGTAGTTCCTTCGAGGCCATTCTATAAGGTGTAACAGAGATAGGCTCTATCACAGGTAAGAGATCAATATAGAACTATATCTCTCTCTTGAGCGGTAAGCATGGAATATCTCGTGAAAGTACTTTAGGAAACTCATTAGCTATTGGGATTTCATTAAGTTTTAGTTTGACTTCTAAGTTTGATAAACACAGGAGAATGTAAAGTACTCCACTCTTCAACTCCCGATTGACTTGATTGGCATTTAGAATTAATAACTACATCTCCTATTATGGAGTAGGAGGTAGAAATTCAACAGTTTTGGTGCTATAATTTAGCAAGACCCAATTTCTAGACATCCAGTTTAACCATAAAATGATATCAATTCCTCTTAAAGGTAGACTGACGAGGTCTACAGAAATAGTTTTCTCCTTGATGGTGACCTGATAGTCTTTACATACAGAGGAAGTTAAGACCCTTTCCCCTGTAGAGGTTACTATAGATAGCTCATAGTGGTTTTTAGAAATAGGATACTAAAGATCCCTAATACATTCTTTCGATATAAATGAATGACTAGCACAAGAGTCAAACAACACTATAAGAGCAAATCCATAGATGTAGCACGTACCTTCAATCATTTCAGAGGATTAAGCTGCCTATTGGCTGCTGTCACGCCCCTAATTTTAGGGCATGTGAAACATGTATATCATAAACATGTATTCTAATCATTTATCATGGAAAGAGATATTCTAAGCTTCCATAAACATGAATATTCTAATCATTTATCATGGAAACAGATACATATAGATTCTCCCACACATATACCATCTACAGACAAAGTCCATAAACATCAGATTAATAGCAAAAGTAAGGATCCCGCCTGTGGCATTTAGAGCATACTCTAGAGTACAAGTACAATATAAATCAAAATCTACGAGCCTTGGAAACAAAGTAGGCTCACCTAGAGATCATGTCGTCTAGCTGGTCAACTATCTGTAGGAGAAGGATCAAACTCTATATCCTTATCTAAAAAATATATAAATATTGTGTAGTGAGTTTGACAACTTAGTGAGCAGATAATACCTTCTATGACCTCTTAGGTCAACATATGGATGTACTCATATTTTAAAATTTGTTGCATAAGAGATACAGTTCAGAAGTGCATCCATGTGGGACCCGTATTTCAAATATTCTTAAATCAAAAGATATTCAGATATTCAAAACCATATAATGTATTGTATGATCATTAAAAAAAAGTTGTTATGCATCAAAATATTTCATATGAAAACATTTGGAGGATCCCATATCAAAACCACCATATCAAAGTTAAGGCCCTTTCGTACTTTGTTGGTGTAGGATTTTCCTAAACTCAGCATCTCGTTGAGGTTTGCCGAACCACCATTGAAGAGGACATGCGAAGGGACTCTAATATGGGTATTTCCCAAGCACAAAGTAAGGGAAGACAAATCATATCTCATATAACTGGCATCTTGCCCAAATAGGAGGCATCTCGCTCTCCATCACATATCATATCCCGTGTGTTGGCCTTCACATGAGGTTAGCACCACCCCTGCTAGCTGAAGTATCAAGGTGCACTAGGGCTAACATCACCTGCTATTAATAAATAATGTTTCTAATAGGATTCCTCCACAAAAATTATCATATGCACATATTTCATATCATTCAAAGTAGAGCTTTCAGTATAATACAAAATCTCAATCTCAATACAAATCATCTATCATAAATTACCCATTTAGGGTTTATCACATATATATGCCCTTTCTCGAGGCAATCATCTAATTTTATAAATCAATGCCACGTGCATAAATATTCACTTTATCATTTAATGAGAAATACATGTGAAATCAGATATACCATGAGTTCAGAAATCCATTTTCAAAACTATACTCTTCTTAAACTATATTCCAAATTGTAAGCAATTTTGATAGTTTAATGCATTTCAGGAACATGTAAGTGTAAATATCTCATAAACATAATCAAATGCATGCTTAAAGATGAAGAAGAGTATAGGGCAAGTCATAGAAAGAATCATCTACTCACAATATAAGGCTCCAGATTGGATAGCCTCAAAATGCACTTTTCAAATCCACATTTGACTAAATAGACTTCAAAAACGTGTCCGGAGGGTCCAAAAATCAAGGAAATGACTCCGGAAACTTGGTCACTGTCCATGGTTGGAAAATACTATTCACGCAGACAAAATCACTATTCACCACTAAAAAAAACTATTGACCAAGAACAAAAAGTTATAAGATAGCTAAAAAGTTTCATATCTGAAGGTTTATCTAGCTCTTGAATCTATCTACGGTGTCAGATTTTTAATTTGAGGTATCTAAGTAAGAGTTTTAGAGTTTGCCTTTTTTTGAGATTTTCTACTTTTGATCTGCGGCGATTCTACAGTTGATTTGAAAAATTGTTCGGTCAAAATCGTAGTATTCTTCGTCTTGAATCCAGTGGTACCCTCAGTTTTGAGATCAAAAGACAATAGGCACTCTAGATCTATAGAAGAAAATGAAGGTTACAATTTACACTATTCATATTATTCATCGGTTATGAAAACATTCGCATTTTCTCTTCATCTGTCTCCCCCTCCTCTTTTTTCTTTTATTTATTTATTTATTTATTATTATTATTTTCATTATATACATACATATATATATATATACCATTTTTCATCATAAAATATCTCAAAATTTTCTAAAAAATTATATTCTTGCAAAACTTTAGTTGAACTCTTAAATCCTGACTTTTCTTGATAAAATTTTAATAAAACAAATCACAAAATATATATCTTTATGCATAATAAAAGAAAGAATATTTCTAAAAATAAAACAAAAATTTATTAAAGGCCAATATAATTAATTTAAGAAAAACAAAAATCATTTTAATTAAAAATATATTTTCTTTTAGCAAAACATAATCATTTAAAATAAAAATATATTTTTTATTGTAAAAAATTATTATTTAAAAAAATTATAGGATATTACAGCTGCTTATGGTGAAATCCCTTTCTTTCACCTGAGGCCTTTGTTCCAATTGCTTCCCCACATTTTGTGGGCATCTTTTTCAAATTGACCCTTTTATCTATATTTGAAGCAGACATTTAGTCCCATGTAGCATGGCCAGTTACCATGCATACGTTCGCACTTAGTGCACTTGATTGTGGCAAGGTCTTATTGGAAAGGTGAGGGACCCACAGTCGATGGCCTCTTACCAACTCTAAATCCTCTTCTCCTTACGTTTTTGCCAGGGTTAGAAAAATATTTCTTCCTCTTCCATAGGTTTTGCTTCTGCTTCTCGTCCTCCACTACCCTTAAATTCTTTTTCAAAAATCTAGATTTATTTATCAAGGGCACAAACTCCCTTATTTCCAAGGTTATAACCATATTCCTGATTTTTGGGTTCAGTCTTGCTTTAAACTTAACAGCCTTTTATGCTTTATCAGGGTTAAACCTCAGGTAAACAGAGAGCTTAGACAACTCCTCAAACTTAGCAATGTATTGATCTACTGACATGTTACCCTGTCTGAGTTGGAGAAATTCCATCTCCTTCTCGGCACATACAGTACTTAGAAAGTACTTATCCAAGGAAATGTCCATAAACATCTGCTAGGTGATCTGCCTCCTCTGGTATGTTTGTAGTTCTCTAGCCCCTCGCCACCAACACTCAGCTTCATCCTTTAGCATATATGCAGCAAAGATAACCTACTGCTCATTAATGCAATCCATAACCTCAAATATTTTCTCCAACTCCCTTATCAACCTTTCAGCTACCGTTAGGTCTTAGCCACCTTGGAAAGAAGGTGGTCTAGTTCTTAGGAACTTAGATAGGCCATTATCATCTCTAACCACCCAGTTATTTGCATTATTTTCTCCATTCAAGTTGTTACTGTTCTAGAGATGTTGCAGAATTTGATTGGTGGCTTTGACTTGGTCTCGAATTGTTGTAGCCAAGTTGTGCAGGGCTTATTCTGCATTGTTTGTTAGGTTTCTCCTCGGTGGTGCCATATCCTACTATGGTAAAAATAGAGCTATGATGCTATTGAGTTGATCAAGCCCAATAGTTAGTTCAAAAATATTTACAGTAGTCATAACACCACCTCAGCATATAGATAGGAAACACTAGTAATTTTTTACCTATATGAAATCATTGATCCCCTAACTTGTCTAACCTGCATAATGTTTTGTATGTATCACAGCTTTGGAACCTTCCAGACTTCTAACATGTAATACGAGATAAACTAATCCAAGTAAAGGAGAACATGACATATCTGTTAGTATCAGCATCAATCTTGGACATCGATGTGAAGCAATGAAGTAATAAGACCATCCCCTTGGTTAAGATACTATGGGAAGGTTTGACTCCGAAAGAGGCAACTCGGGAGTTAAAAAAAGTCATAAGGAATAAATATCTACAATTATTTTCATCGGGTAATTTCTAAAATTTTGAGGACAAAATTTCTTTTAGGGGGAGAGAAATCTAACATCCTCAATTTATTTTCTTTATTTAATATAGGCACATAAATATTTAATTAAGGAAATAAGAGAAGAATAAAGACTTATTAAGAAATTTTTAGATATCTAAGAGAATATAAACCTTATAAATTCTTCACCTTATGTGTATGCATAGAGAATTTTTATATCATTAAGGGAATAGAAAAAAGTGAGAAAAACCTAAGAGGGAAACATTAGAAAATAACATCCTAGAGATAGACAAAATTCTTGGGTAAGAAAAATAAATATTTGGAAGTGAATGAAGGTTTTGAAATTTCTAGAAGATGGATTAGGGAAATTTTTCCTAATTCAAGAACTAGAGTTTGTAAGTTTAACACCTCACCCCATACATTTGGGCCTCCACCTATGGACACTCCATATAGAGTTTTTCCACCTCACATAAGTATTTGGCAAGCCACATGGTTGGCCTAAGTAGGAGACATCACATAAACTTGGTATAGGATGGAGAGGTTAGGCCAATAACCTAAAACCCATAAAAGTGCCAAGCCCTCCATTATGGGTTGGAATTTCAGCCAAAGGAAGAAAATGGACAAGAATGAGCCCAAATCTAAGAGAAAAAAATGAGAGCTATGTGATGAGATAATAGTGTAATAGTAAGCAATAATTACTCATCATGGGAGGTGAAATAGATAAGTTTTGGAAAGTCCAACAAGTTAGAGAAATACTATTACATGAGTGCTCCATAAGCAAGCATTATCACCACATAGAATTGAGGCAAAAGAATCCCCACCATACACACACAATTTTGGCCAAGCAAGGGGGAATCAAGAGCTGGAAATTTGCCACCTAAATATGAACATTTATGAATCTTGAGTGAGCCAAAAGAAAGGGGAAATTAATCCCAAAACTTAGGAGATCTTGCCACTTGTCTTAAGCCATCTCACCATGAATTTCAAACACCAAATCCCCCATTTTTTTGTTCATATTTCGATCAAGGGAGAGGAAGAGCAGACCATGATTTTTCCTCCCCCAATAAGCAACTATATGCACCTTAATGATGACAATATGTAATTTCCCACATAAGTAAGCCTTAGAACCATGGTTATGAGAGGTTGATCACTTGATTTTTTAAGTAAAACCCACCTTTAGCACATGAAAATTTCTACCAAGTGAGGGAGAGGAAAAGAAATAGAAGAAAGGTAGAGGAGAGAAAGAGAGGAGAAGAGAGAAAGGAAGAAGAAGAAGTTTAGAGGACTAAGTGTTCAAGGTAAGTTAGCTTAACCTTTACTTGAATCCATATTTTCTCTTCATCCTTGGGGTTTAAAACTTAGCCTCCTTCTCTTATTCAAGCTGCTGGAAACGCCAATGAGAGGGAAGAATCTCGCCATTCCTTTAAATGGAAAATGACAAAGGAAACTCACTAAGTTAGCTAAGGAGATTTCTAGGTAGATCTAACATTAAATTCTTTTTGAAATAACATTGAAATTTTGTAACATTATTTGGGACTTTGATGATATTTGTAATAATTTGCTACTTTGATGATTGGCCATGGATGTTGCTATATTATGTTACATCTTGATCTTGCATATGATGGATGGTTTAAATGCTGAGGTTTGTATGGAAATTTTTGCATGGATATGGATATGGGTGGCAAATTTTTAGGGCTTTTGTGCTGCTTTTAGGTGTAGTTGAATGTGGTAAAAATTACTAGAAGATGGTTAGGTTGATAAAATAAATATGGTCTTAAACAGCTAGAAGAAGTCTATGAGAAATTTCTATTGAAAACAACCATGATGTTGTATGATTATGTTTTTCTTTAGTTAAAATGTTGAAATGAGTAAACCTATGGTTAGGTGGAAATTAGAAAGAAAAATGGAAGAGGACTTAATAAAAGAAGGAAATCAAACTTTAGGAAAGGCTAGACTGGAAAACTTAATTTTGGAGTAACCAGGAAAGCTTCTATTTTTGAATTTTTGGGAAATATTCGTAGAGAAATAAAAGAAATATTTAGCATGAAAAATGTAGATATATGTCTCATGGATTTTACGCCACTGGAATCACTTAATTTGGAGTCCATTCGGGAGAGATATGGTCTGATTAGTAAGCAGAGGTTATAACGTACCCGAGAAGAAATAATAGTGAGATTAAGGGAACGATTATGTCAAGATTTATTAATATTTTGCTAAAATGTTAAACATAAGAGTTTTAGAGGATTATTTTATATTTCTATAGGCTCTAGAATCACTTAATTTGAAATTTAAATGAAGTCGATATGGACCAAAGAGTACCGAGAGGTCTAGGCCCAGAAATCTAGAATACATTTTGGGCCTAAATACCTAAAGAAGTAGTATTTTCCAATTAAAAGAAGTACTAAAAACCTTAGGGAAGTAAGTGAAAAATAATGTATAAAGATCATAGCTAAGAGAGGTGATAAAAAGGGAATTTTATGAACAAGAGCATGTGTTGAAAATACTTTAAGTAGGAGGAAAGTGGCTAGATGCCAAAATAAAGAGGTAAAATAATACTTAAGAATGAAGAAGAATATTATAAATGAAAATAATAAAAGATTAGTGTATTCCCTAGCCATTGCCATCACTTGAAATCTTTAGCATCCTAAGTATGTGATTGCGGCATGATTATGTTTTGTAAAAAGGATTTTTAAATTATTAAGCTTTGACGAGCAATTGTGGCATATGGGTGTGATGGACATATTTGTTATTGAAATCATATTTTTGGCTATTAATGTGAATAGAAAAGAGACGAGCATAGCCACATGGAGGTCCATGTGGTATAGCAGTAGGGGATGCCCTACTCACAGCTATGTTTATGATAATGAGAAAAGAATGATGAGAAAAGAAAGAGAAAGAGAAAGTGTGTCATGTCGGACAAAGCGAGAAAAGTATGTATCGAAGAGTATAGAATACTTACCCTCACTAGGGTAGCTCAATATGAGAGTAAGTTGATAGCCATCATATGATGAAATTGTGATTTTTTTGACATGCTATGACCTTTTTAATAGTTGATCTTTCCCTCGATATATGAAATAATTATACATGCCCATGATATTCTAAAATTAATTAATCATATCATACATATTATTGATGCATGATTTCTATGTGTATAGATAAAGTATATTCATGTGGCCCTATATACTTTTGATGTAGCTTATACAACTAAACATAGCATGATGACTGATATTATTGATGAAAATGATTTATTGTTGAACCTACTATGATTTAATTCTTACTATATTTCCATGTTATGTTTAGATATTTAGATATGCAGATTTTTGCCATGACTCCTGTTTTTTCTGTGCATTGGGTCGAACTGGCTTACCTTGGGCATATGTCGATTATATGTAATATATCTATTGTAGACGTGATTGAGATTCTATAGAGGTGCCACCACCCGCACCGGTGTCCCTGGAAGTAGTCGACGTGGATGACTAGGACATAAACATATGTGTTTGACCTTTTGCATATATGCTTTTGACTAAGCACACCTAGATGCTATTTGTATTTTTCATATGTTGTTGGGTGTCTTCCTGCTTTTGATATGTTTTTGGTAACATCCAGATACCGATGATGTATGTATGTGAACTCGCAATAACATCAATGTTAATGGCAGACTTTAAATCTTAATTTTGCTTGACTAGATTAATTGAACATTATGAGATAAACAATTAGAAGTAAAGTGGTTATAACATTGCCAATTATCTTTGATGCTCTATCTTAACTTTTTGGCAAGTCAAGCATTTTGTAACATACTCGGCTATATCATTCTTCATTCTTGGCCACCAATATGATTTTTTCAAGTCTTTATACATCTTAGTAGTTCTTAGATGGTTAGTATACTTGCTATTATGGGCTTCCTATAAGATTTTTAATCCTACACTTCCTCTATGCGGTACATAAATTCTTCCTCGATATAGAAGGATTCCATCTTTTGACTTTGTAAAGTCGGGTGAATCTTTTCAGCTCTATAGAAATAGATCATAGGTCTACGCCTCCTTAATCTATATTTTTAAAATTGCATTTAATCCGCAATTCACTAATAAGCAATTTCTTAAGAGTAGTTATGACTAAAAATTTCAAATTTCTAAACTCCTCTATTAACCCTATCTTCTTTATTAGCATATGATTCAAATGTAGGGATTTCTGGCTTAATGCATCCACTACAACATTTGTTACCCCCGGATGATACTTCAATTCAAACTTATAATAATTAATGAACTCAATCCACCTACTCTATCTTATGTTTAGTTCCTTCTGATTGAATAGATATTTCAAACTCTTATGGTCATTGTGCACCTCAAATATAGCACAATATAGATAATGCCGCCAGATCTTCAAAACAAAGGATTAGGAATGGTCAAAACTGGGGGCATAGTTAGTCGTGTCTTCAGTTATTAGAAATTATTCTCATATTCTTGAGTCCATTTGATCAAGCTTCCCTTCCTGGTTAATCTGGTTAAAGGAAAAGCTATTTGCGAAATCCTTCTATAAATCTTCTGTAGTACCCAGCCAAAGCCAAAAAGTTTCAGATTTCGGTTATGGTTTTAGAACTTTACCACTTAAACATTGCTTTTGTTTTGCTAAGATCTACTGACACACCATATTTAGACATGTAACCTAAGAATTTTACTTTTTGTATCTAGAACTCACAGTTCTCTAATTTAGGCAATAGTCTCTTCTCCTTTAAAGTATAAAGTACTATTCGAAGATGCCAGCCATGTTCTTCTACATCCTTTGAGTATATCAAGATATTATCTATGAAGACCACTACAAATTGATCCAAAAAAAGGTGAAAGATACGATTCATATATACCATGAAAATGGCAAGTGCATTGGCAATCCAAACGACATGACCGTGAAAATGGCAAGTGCATTTCCTTCACAATATCTTCCTCCTTAACTCGTATCTAATGATACCCTGATTTTATACCTATCTTAAAGAAAATAGTAGCTCCTTTTAGCTGGTCTAACAAGTCATCTATCTTGGGCAATGGGTACTTATTCTTGATGGTCCCTTTATTAAGCTATCGATAATCAATACATAATAAGAAGCTTTCATCCTTTTTCTTTACGAACAACACAGGCGCTCCTTAAAGCGATACACTGAACCGAATAAAATTCTTTTCTAGTAATTCCTTGATATACTTTTTAAGCTCTTTCAACTCCACAGGGGATATCCTATAAGGTGTAATAGAAATAAGTGTTGCCCATAGCACCAGGTCAATAGAGAATTCTACTTCTAGCTTAGGCGGTGGTTCAAAAATTTTAGGAGAAAAGACTTCCAAAAAATCACAAACTATAAGAATCTTCAATAGTTCTTGCTCAATCTCTAGATTAAGAGCATATAGTAGAAAACAATCTAAACCCATGGCATCTAACTTGTTATGGAGTTCGTTCGCATTAATAACTCCACACTCTGGTTCCTTAGAAAATTTAACAGAAAATTCAAGAGTCTTCGTACAATAATTCAAAAGAACCTGGTTTTGACTCAACCAATCCATACCCAGGATAACATCCATATCTTTTAAAGGTCAATAAATCAAATCCACCATAAAATGTCTACCACACACCACTATGAAATAGTTCTTACAAACTACCAAGGTGCTTATTTTTTGTCCCGTGGGAGTTGTCACCATCAGATCAAAAGTTAAATCAAAGATAGGATATTGTAGTTTCTCCAAACATTTGGATGCTATAAAATAATGACTAGTGCCTGAATCAAAAAGTACAACCAGAGGAGAACTGTCAAGGTAACATGTACCTTGGATCAGATCAGGGGCTTGCTTAACTTCTACTCCACTCAAAGTAAAAACTCTTCCCCTAGCTGGTTAGACTTGTCTCGCTTTCTTCTTGTTCGCCAATAGGCATCGTCTAGCCAAATTCCCTTTTTTGCTCGCATTGATAGTACATAGCTTGACTGTAGAAGTAAGGTTTATCTCCGTGGAACCACCCACATTTCATAAACTTGTCTCTAATAGCAGTCTGCACAAGGTCTGACTCCTATAGCTAAGGGCTTCTACCTGCCATAAAATTTTTCACTCTCACATTTTGATTAGGATTTGGAAACTCTCTTTTCTTTTTTAGGTATCCCACTTTTCCTTTTCTTCCTCCACTACTCTTAGACTCTTCTCCACCAGACAGTATTTTTAATAAGGGTAACAAACTCTTAGATTTCTAAAGCCATGATTGCACTGTGAATCTCTAGGTTTAGTCCTCTTTTTAAATTTAATCACCTTCAAAGATTCATCTGGGTTGTACTTCAAATAGGTAGAAACTTTCGACTACTCTTCAAATTTGGCAGTGTACTGGTCGATAATCCATCCTTTCTGCCTAAGCTGAAGGAACACAATCTCTTTTTCAGCCCTCACACTCCTAAAAAAGTATTTATCCAAGAAGGTTTCTCAAAAAACATGCTAGGTAATATGCTTACCGTGATGAACTAATAATTCACTGGCTCCTCTCCACCAAAATTCTACTTCTTCCTTCAGTATATAAACTAAAAATGTTCTTTAGCTCGGTCAACCACCAATCTACAACCATAGGATCATACCCTCGACAAATGATGGAGGTCGGGTCCTCATAAAGTTTGTTCGTCCATTCCCATTCCCTGGATTCCTCAGGTTTTTTCTACCTTGCCACTAGCATTATAGTTGTTCTAGATATGGTGTAAGATTTGGTTTGTAGCAAAAACTTGATCTTGAATGGCTGTGGCTAGATCTTGTAGAGTAGCTTTTGTACTTGTAGTCAAATTCTTCCTTGATGATGCCATTTTCTACTGTATCAATTAAAGGAAAGAGTCAGTATTGAGGTGATCAAGCTCAACTGCCATTAAAAGAAAATATATAATACAATAGTTATAACATCATTTAGGCATACAACTAGGAAAAAGGCTAGCAACTTTCCCTAACTATTATAGCATGCTACTCTACGCCTCATATCCATATCTTATTCAAGAAGTTCTTAGATTGATCTGGCAAACATCTACCTCCATAGTCACTTAGGATCGACTTACTCTGATACCAACCTGTAAGGATCAGTTTTTTTTTGCCTCTTAGAAACTATTATGAAACTCAAGACGCAGCAACAGATAATAACATAGGGAATAGCATGCCAAAACATATAAGGTGATCAAGCTCAATAAAAGTTAAAAGAAAATTTATAATACAGTAGTCATAACATCATTCAGGCATACAAATAGGAAAAAGGCTAGCAATTTTACTTAACTGTTATAGCATTCTACTCTATGCCTCCTATCCATATCTTATTAAAGAATTTCTTAGATCGATCCAAGCAACCATCTACGTCCATAACCACTTAGGATCGACCTACTCTTATACCAACTTGTAAGGACTGGTTTATTTTTTGGCCTTTTAGAAATTATTATGAAACTCAAGACACAGCAATAGATAATAATATCGGGAATAGCGTACCAAAACATATGCATCAATATATATATATATATATATATATATATATACGTTTAGAGCTACATGGTAGTTAGCTGCATCTACATGTGCAACCCTAGGTACTAAGTATTATAACTCAAAAGTGTGAAGTACCATGTGGTTACACTAAAAATGGATTAATCCATTAACTACATATTCCTAAACTATTGTACAACATCCCAAATAGCCAATTAACTTGGGGTACAAATGGTGTAGGAGGTGGAGGTACTGGTGTTGGTAGCTCTATCACATTAACTATTATTATGTTAGCTATGATAGTAAACTATCCCAAATAAGGGACTTCTACTGTCTGCATCCTTAGCAACAGGGAAAGGAACACAAACAACATGTTAGATATCCTTATTTGAACAGAACACTAAAGAAAAAATAATGAGAATGAAATCCCAGTAAAATCAACATCCACATAATCAAATAGAAGTAAGAAAATCTCACGGGTTATGTCCAGCTATAAGCTATAGAAAACCTTTTTCTATTTTGCATTAAAAGATAACATGAATAACAATATATATTTGCATGTTCAACATCATCATTAGGTTATGAATCAATATTGGGTATGTACATATATATATAATTATAGTGGCTGATCATCTGTGAATTTTATCTTTGGTCAACAATAGGTTAATATGAGTTATCTCCCTTTCGCTACTCACACACCGCTATTACTTAGTCGGAGCGGCCCTTCTCTCATTTGGCATACTCTAGGCTAATAGGCCATCCCCTATTTGGTACCGTCATAAGCCAACGACTGCGTTAGGTTACCTTACCAATGTAAAGGTCATCCTACATCTTAAATGTCTTTTTAATTATCCAGCCACATTTCATTATCACATAGATGTCAATAACATTATATGCATAGCCATCATATTTATTATGCATGTATCATACCTCTCAAGCATACAGGGTATCATGGGACATATATGCATTAGTAATTTTATTAAGTCAAATATCATTTATTCCCTCATTCTAATGTAATTCATAACATAATCATGATAAACATAGTAAAGATGAAGCAATTCTATGTTGTATTACACACAATCCTAGGTTATTAACCTCTAATTTAAGTTCTCTAATCATCAAATCATTATTGTAGTTCATTAGGGATAAAAATAGTCAATTTCAAGCTCGAACAGGCCTGGACACGGCCTAGCCGTGTCACAAAACACGGCCGTGTCCTAGCAACATCACACCTAGACCCTGCCCAAAACAGGGCCTGGCCGTGTCTGAGAACATAGCTATGTTCTGGGCACGCTCAACATTTTTCTTCTTTCCACACATCTATACATCCAAATATAACATTTTCCATCAAATCAAAAGAGTTATAACACGTAAAATCTACCACCTCATAAATGCCTCTACCCATCTCCCCCTTTATATATTGATGATAGCCAAGCATAAACAACCACTATTAATATCATCAATACAATCCAACCACCATTCCTTCACACCCACATAAAAACACGCATATTTACACCACAATTTATTCAAAACCATGAGAAGGTAAGTGTTGAACTTACCTTCCACTAAACTTTGGATCCTCTTCTGTCTTGAGTCTTGACTTCCTTTATCTTCCAAGCCCAAAACTGTAGATTTTCAACTTGAGAAAAACATCATGAAGCTCCATCAACAGTAAGAATTAGAGTAGAGGAGGTCAAAATTCCAAAACTTACCTTTTCTTCTTCCTTTTGCACTTTCTTTTTCTTCTTCTTCCCTTTCTTTCTCTATCTTCTCCTTCTTCCTTTATGTGCCATACTCTTTCCTTTCTCCCTTGTTGTTTATCGACTTCCCCTCGAAGTCAAGAAGAAATTATTTATTTAATCAAGCTTCTCGAACAAGCCACTTCTACCTTAACAAATTCCCCTACTTTGCCTAACTATTACAACTTTGCCATCCCATTAAAGTGTTACTATGTCATTGACTAGGGCCATGTTTGGATTGATGACTTTGCCAAAGTGGTTTAATATTCTCTTGAGAGAAATGCCAAGGGCCTTTTGTTTTATCCTTTCCATAGGACTTTATTCCACCTCTTGTTGCCTGGTTCCAACCCTAATAAGTGGAATATTACAATTTTTCCCTTTAGAAAATGTCTCTAAAAAAGAGAATTCTCTTTCATATTACTTATGAATGTGCCCATAAAGATCAACCAATTAATTCATCTTGAGCCTTCCTAACATATTATTTCATGAAGAGGGAAGGAAATTTGGGTTGTTAAATTGCACTCACTTAGGCACCTAGCACAGCCGTGTCTGAGGACACGACTTACTCGTATTGCTTCTTAGTTTAGAAAAATGCTTCCTAGACCTTGGGCATGGCCATGTCCTGGGACATGGTTAGCTCGTGTTACACACTGTAATCACCATAGGCGTGTTCCATGACATAGGGTACTCGTGTTAGGAGCTAGAATGTGTTTTTTCTTCAACTTTGCCATTATTTTTAATCGCTTTAAAGTTGGTCATTTTTCCACTCTTAGACATAGAAAAATGTCACCTAAAAAACACCAAAAACACTCATTAATACCTAAATAAAGAGACTAAACTAAAAATAGGGACAAAAGCAAAACCTAAAGTGTTAAAACAAAAAGAAATCAAAACTAGAATGTGAGTTACCTCCCCCTAAGCACTTGTTTAAAGTTATGAGCTTGACTCTTTTGTATGTTTTTCACTCAAGGTGACTTTTAAGAAAGTTTGTATAACTCTCTTCTCTATCCATTGACCCTTATCATAATACTTGAGGCATTTTCCAATAGTCTTAAAGGATCATCTTGCCTCATTCAATATTTCCTTTGCTCCATTCTTTAAGTTGGGACAATGTGGTTTAGGTTCTACCTTTGGAGCTTTGACTTACTCCTTAACTGCTTTCTTTTCTACGTTTGTATATGTAGCAGCTTCAAACTATTTAGCATAAGGAAAAGAACATTCCATAGAGCATAACTCAAGTAAGTTAGTAGAACAAAGGTTCATACTATTATCATTCATATTTTTATTTGGCAAGTCAATCACACAATATGATTCATTTAGAAATGGGCTTTTCTTTGTATTGTCTAAGTTAAACTCAATCTTCTCATATCCTACATTCAAGGAAAGCTTTCCATCTTTTACACCAATTTTAGCACCAACTATTACTAAGAAAGGTCTTCTAAGAATGATGGGAATCCTATTATCCTCCTTCATCTCTAAAATCACAAAATTGACTGGTATGAAAAACTTACTTGCTTTTAGAGAAACATCTTCTAAAATACCTACCAGATCCTTAATAGATCTATCAAGTAAAGAGAAAGAGTGGTAGGCTTTAAGTCAACCAATTAAAGCTTCTTGCAAATGGACATGGGCATAAGGCTCACACTTGCACCAAGGTTCTTTAGCTTTGGAGGCAGCTTATTATGGATCAATGCACTACACTCCTTTATCAATGCCATTGTAGCTTGCTCCTCAAATTTTCTCTTATTTGAGATGATTTCTTTTAAAAACCTTGCGTATAAAGGCATTTGAGATATGGCTTCTAGGAATAGGATGTTGATATGTAACTTCTTCAGCACATCCAAAAACTTTCCATACTACTTCTTCAAATTAGCTTTAACCAATCTCTGAGAAAAAGGGACTAGGGTTTGTATGGCTTAAAAGCCACATATTTGGGCTCATATTCTCTCTTATCCTTTCCTTTTGATTCTTCCTCCTTGGTAAGTTCTGATTCAGCCTAAGGTTCATTTTCCCTCTCCTCCCCACTTCTTTCTAGCCCAGCCAACTACTTACCACTTCCTAAAATAATGGCATTGCAATGCTCTTTGGGGTTCTCAGTTTAGCTAGGAAGTTTTCAAAGGTTCTATTTAATAAGCTAGCTTACTGTGTTATATGTGTTTCCATCATCTTACTATAAGTATCTAGCAAATCAACTTTAGAGGCTAAGTCCTTTATAGCCTCATTCATGGAATGATGTTGAGCTCTGAATTCTTGATGTTAGGCTATGAATTCTTCATTTTGCTTTGACTGATTTAATATGAAGTTCTCCATTAGAGCCTCCAAATTGGACTTTGGCTAGGGTGGAGGATTAAATGTCCTCTGATTCTAAAATTTAAGAGGTTGCCTAAAATTATGCTGTGGAGGCATATTTACATTGGGCTTGTAGGAGAGATTGGGATGGTTCCTTCAGCCTGGATTGTATGTGTTGCTATAAGGATTATTTCTTTGGCTATTATTGACAAAATTCATTTGTTCACAATCTTAGGTTGTAGGGTTTCCAAGCTAGAAATCATTATCTATATGACCAATACATCCAAAAATCTCACATGTAGAAGATGAGGAAGAATCAACAGTATTAATGCTTAACTTATCAAGCTTCTGAAATAATACATCTACCTTAGAAGATAGATGGTCAAAAGTGTTTACCTCATACATACATGTTGGCTTTCTTGATGGCTACCTCTCACTAAACCAAGAGTAATGATTTTGTACCATGTCTTCTATTAGTTTATAAGCCTCATCAATAGTCTTATTCATTAACACCCCTCCAGTTGCAGCATCCATAGACATACGTGTGCTAAATATTAGTCCATTATAAATTATGAGCCACTTTTCTTGCCTGTGGTGCGGACATAATCTGAGGAGTTCCTTGAATATCTCCTAAGCTTCATACAATGATTCCTTATCTTTTTGTGCAAAAGTGATGATTTGATTATGCAGATGGGTTGTCTTGCTTGGAGGAAAATACTTGGCCAGAAAAGCTTATGAAAGCTATCGCCAAGTAGTGATAGACCCTAATGGAAAGGAGTACAACCATGCTTGGGCCTTGTCCCTCAAAGAAAAAGGGGAACAATCTTATATGGATAGCATAAAAAGAAACTCCATTCAGTTTTAGTGTGTCACGGTACTCTAGGAACACTGATGGGTAAAGGTTGGGATCCTCAATAGGGTAAATTCCAAATTGGTTATACTAAACCAACTATAGTAAAGATACCTTTAACTAAAATTATTGGCCTCTATAGCAGATCTAACAAAGCTAGGATTTAGGCCTTGCGTATCTGGGGTAGTAAAATGCTTCAATAAACAATTATCACAGTCTATCATAGTAAATGGTTGCTGATCTTGTTGTCTTCTTCTTCTTATGCATAATGTGTGTTCAATTTTAGGGTTAAATTAAGCAAAATACTCATGGTCTTTACTCATATAATAATGGCACACCTACAAAAGAAAACAAGGGATAAAATTAGCAAACTAGAATATGCAGAAAACTTAAAAAGAAAGGATTTAGTATAGCTATTTTGTAAAATAAACTAATATTGAAACAATTGGTCCCCAACAAAGGCGCAAAAAATTTGTTTATTTGTTTCATGAAATATCACAAGCGTACATTGTAGCTGTAGCTAGTCTTGTGAGTATGGGTCGTATCCCACAGAGAGCAATGTGTCAATTACAAATGTTTTACAGAGTAAACTATCTAACTAAATACAATTTGATAAGAATAGTGAAAAGAGAATGCAATCAATGTAACTAGATGTATAATTTAATTCAGTTTATGAAAAGCATAGGATTAAGGTTCATCGCACTTATGATATTCAACAATCAAGATAGACCTCTAATTACAATTATCTGAGTAGTCGCAGATGGTTTAACCTCAATTCATTAATACCCTTTTTCAAGTGCTAATAGTTGTACCTAGATTAATTCAATTACCTATTTTTCGTGCGTGGTTCTTAGTTTACCTTAAGTCCATTATGTAACAACTCCATTATATATATATATATATATTTGTAAAGTCCCATAAAGTCATTACTTCTTTACCTGTAATTACTTAACTCATAATAACATTCAATTAATTTAACCAAGCATAATCAAGGTTTAAGGTCTACTATTAACACTGAAACAATTTTGAGTTCTTATACACATCATTAATCAAAACGTCTATACAAAAATCAAACACATAAATATCTACATCTTATTCATCCATGTTGACCAATTCCGGAGATACAGGTGCCGGTGGTTGCACCTTCATTGGGATCTTAGCCAACTCGACCATAAACACCTTATTAATTTCTGGGATCTGCCCAACATAAAGTAACTCAATCTAACGTACACTAAAAGCCAGAGTCATAGAGAAATCTACATAACTAGTTTTCTGAACATGATATGGAAATACAATGAGAATTAAATCCTAGTAGGTTCAACAATAAATCATAGTCATCATTAATAATGCTCGTCGCGTCATGTTTATATGTATAAACTACAACAAATATTTTATGTCACATGAATGTACTTTATCTATGTATAATAAAATCGTGCAGTAATGACATGTATGACATGAATAACTATTTTCAAAATACCATATGATGGCTATCAACTTATTTCTATAACAAGCTACCCCGGTCAGGGTAAGAACTTTATACTCTCCGGCACGAGCTTTTCTCGTTCTGTCTGACATGGCACACATTATTTGTCTTTTCTCATTAGCATAATCATAGTCATGAGTAGGGCATCCCTTACTAGTGTACCACACAGACCGTCATATGACCATGCTCGTCTCTTTTCATTTCATGTTAATAGCCAAAAATATGATTTCAATAACAAGTATGTTCATTATACTCTCATGCCATAATTTATCATAAAAGCATAATCACTACCAAAAATAATTAGTAAAATGCAATCATGTCATGATCATAACCACTTTTGAATACCTCTTTATAAGATATTTCCATGTCAAAATTACACACTTACGATGGTAAGGAGTTTATACAATGGCAATGGCTAGGGTATACACTAGTTACTTATTATTTACATTCATAAGATTCTTCTTCTTTTTTAAATATTATTTTCATCTTTTCATTTTCTTTATGCTTGGTCTCTAGTTATTTTCCTCCTACTTATATCATTTCTAACACATGTTCTCACAAAATTTATAGGGAATTCTCCTCCAATTTGGTTTATATTATTACCCTATAGTTAATGAGGTTCATTTAGGATAGAAAAATATTAAAAATAAGCTTTACTAGATCCCAACACGGTTTAGCCATGTTCCAAGATATGGCCCTGCTTGAAAAATACTTCAAACATACTCAAAAACAACTCTGAACATGGCCTACCCATGATGAAACAACCCATAACACGGCATGGCCTTATTCTGTGACATTTCCTCACTTATTCAACCATGTCTCCCTCATACGAACTCCAATTGAGGTGATTCCAAAGACTATAAACAGCTAAGATACTTATGTACAAATTTCTTGTTTATCATGTCTTTAGATTCCATATGGACTCTAAATGGACTCCAAATTAATTGATTTCATAGCCTATTGATTCGTGAGACATATATCTATATTTATTATGTTAACAATTTCCTTTAATTCTTTACAGATTTTGCCCAAAAATTCAAACACAGAAGCATACTTAACATATTCTTCCCTGGCTAGCTAGTTTCTAATCACTGCTTACTAATTTGACTATATCTTCCTAATATGGATTCCAAACTGAATGATTCCAATGGGTAAAAATTCATGTTAACTATTTATTTTAGTTCCCTATAGATTTTTCCCAGAAATTCAACCACAAAAGCTTACCTAATATATTCTTCCATGGTTAACCATTTTATGACCACTGCTTACTAATTAGACCCTATCTCCCTTATTTGAATTTCAAATTGGGTGATTCCAGTGGCTAAAATTCTGTGAGACATATATCTATATTTTTCATGTTAACCATTTCTTTTAATTTGTAACAACTCCATTTTTTGTAACAATTTTTTTTTCTATATTTGTAAAATTCCATAAAGTCATTACCTTTATTTAAGTCATAATAAAATTCAATTAATTTAACCAAGTATAATGAAGGTTTACACATCATTAATTAACAACAGCTTTACATACATCACACACATATATGTCTACATCTTATTCATCCTTGTTGACCAGTTTCAAGAATACGAGTGTAGGTGGTTGCACCTTCACCGAAATCTTAGCCAACTCGACCACGAACACTATATAAATTTCTGGGATTTCTCCAATATAGAGTAACTCTATCCAACGTACACTAAGAGCCAAAGTCAAAGAAAATCTACAAAACTTGTTTTCTGAACATGATATGCAAATATTGTGAGAATTAAATCCCAGTAGGTTCAACAACAAATCACAATCATCATTAATATAGATCATCATGTCTTCATCTGTACAAGCTACAGAAATTACCTTAGGTCACATGAATGCACTTTATCTATGTACATGAAAATCATATAGTAATCACATAGATAACATGAATAATTATTTTCAGAATATCATATGATGACTATCAATTTATTCTCATATCAAGCTACCCCGGTTAGGGTGAGTATTTTCTACTCTCCGGTACGGGATTTTCTCGCTCTATTCGACATGGCACACTTTCTCTTTCTTTTCCTCATTATCATAATCATAATCGTTGGTAGGGAGTCCCCTACTGGTGAACCACACGGATTGCCATGTGACCGTGCCTATTTCTTTTTTTTTTCACATTAATAGCCAAAAATATGATTTCAATAACAAGTATGTTCATTATACTCACATGCCATAATGTTTTATCAAAATATTTTCATGTCAAAATTACACACTTAAGATGGTAAGGAGTTCATGCAATGGCAATGGCTATGGCATATACTAGTCATTTATAAGATTCTTATTCCTTTTTAAATATTATTTTTATCTCTTCATTTTCTTTATGCATGGCCTGTAGTCACTTTTCTCCTACTTATATCATTTTCAACACATGTTCTTACAAATTTAATACATCATTCTTCATCAATTTGGTTTATACTAAATCCAATAGTTAATTAGGTTCATTTAGGGTGGACAAAATGTTAAAAATAAGTTTTACCAGCTTTCAAAGAGGCCTAAACGTATCCTATAAAATGGCTTGATCATTTACTATAAAACAACCATGCTTTAGGTTCAAAATTCCATTTCCAGCATAGAACACGACTTGGTTGTGCCTTGAAACACGACCATGCTTTATGTTGAGTTATTCTCTGATGCAGGTTTTCATCCTGTCTGACCTTCTCTCACTAATTGGACCATAACTCCCTCATTTTAACTCCGATTTAGGTTATCTTGGTGTCCATTTAAAGATAAAACAATTATCTAAAACTATTATGTTGAATAGTTTAGCTACATATTAAGGAATCTTGGTGATATTACTTCCTAAATTTACAAGTTATTTCTTCTCGGGTAGGTTCTGACCTCTACTTACTAATCTTTCCATATCTAACTCATAAGAATTTCAAATTGAGTGATTCCAATGACCAAAATTCTATGACACATATATCTATAATTTTTATGTTAACCTGTTATTATAATTCCCTACAGAATGTTCCCAGAAATTCAAACATAGTAGCTTTCCTAACAGATTCTTCCCTGATTAACCATTTTCTGACCACTTCTTACTAATCAGACCATATCTAACTCATATGGACCCCACATTGAGTGATTCCAGTGGCTAAAAATTCGTGAAATATAGATCTACATTTTTCATGTTAATAATTTCTTTTATTTCCCTACAGATTTATCCTAGAAATTCAAACACAGAAGCATACCTGACGGATTCTTCCCTGGTTAACCATTTTCTGACCACTACTTACTAATCAAACCATATCTATCTCATATGACTCCAAATTGAGTGATTCCAGTGGCTAAAAATCCATGAGACATAGATCTACATGTTTTATGTTAACCATTTATTTTAATTCCTTACCGATTTTTCCCAGAATTTTAAAAATAGAAGCATAAAGTTTTGCCACCCATAGCCATACCTATGCAGAACTATCTACACCAGCCTAAGTATTCAAACATACATCACATGCAAGATGAATATGTAACATGATATAGCAACATCCATGACCAATCATCAAAGTTTTAAGATCAAAATCCCATATAAATGTTACAAATTTCAAAACTTTTCAGAAAGAAATATTGTTAAACCTACCTTGAGCACTTAGTCTTCTAGACTTATCCTTCCTTTTCTTCCTCTCTTCCTTTCCTTTCCTCACTCTACCTTGCTTATATTTTTCCTCTCCCTCACTTAGACGAAATTATAATGTTATAAGGGTGGGTTTTGCTTAAATAGACTATCAAATAATTCAACTTTCATGATCTTGGGTCTACCTTATCACAATTAGGATGCACTTGGTTGATTTTTGAAAAAAAAACAACTTATGTTCTTGTCTTCCTCTTCCTTAGTCAAGATATGCATAGGAAAAGGAGATTTATATTTTGAAAATTATGATAATATGTTCTTAAGATAAGGGACAAGGTCCCTTTGATTTAGGGATTCATTTCATTTTTCTTTTGTCTTAATCAAGTATGATAGGTTTTCGTTTTTAGGTGGCAAATTTTCAGCCCTTGAATCTTCCTTACTTAGCTAAAATTATTTGTGTAGGATAAGGATGTTTTGTCATAATGCTATGTATTATTACCCACTTGCTAAAATTATGAGTGTAGGATATAGATGTTTTGTCCTAATGCCATGTATTATCATACCACTTGCTAAAATTATGAATATATTATATCACACCACTTGTTGAATTTTTGTCTTACAGCCATGTAACCCAATCTTTATTATTATTACACTATTATTTCATCATATGATTTATTTATTTTTTCTCTTGGATTTGGGCTCATTCCTACCCATTTCCTTTGCTTTGGATAAAATTCTACCTTTCTTGGAGGGTTTGGTCACATTTTCATGATTTTTGGGCTATCTATCTAACTTATATATCTTAGTCTAAGTCTATGTTATATCTCTTGCTTGGGCTATCCAATTGGCTTGCTAAAAACTCATGTAAAGTGGGAAAACTCTATATGAAATGTCCATAGGTGAAGGCCCAATGTATGGGTGGAGATGTTAAACTTAGTAACTCTAGCTCTTAAATTAGGAAAATTTTTCCCAATCCAATATTCTTGAAATTTTAAGACCTTCACTTACTTCTAGAAAATTTATCTTCCTTTCCCAAGAATTTTGCCTCTCTTTAGTATGTTATTTCTAATTTTTCCTATTAGGTTTTCTCTCTTTACTTATTCCCTTAATATTAGAAATATTTTCTATGCATACATATAAGGTGAAGAATTTCTAAGGCTTATACTTCCTTAAATATCTAAAATTGTTTAATAGATTTTTTTTATTAAATATTTATGTACCATTATTAATAAAAGAAATGAAATTAGGGATGTTACACATTAAATCATGTTCTAACCAATTGATTAATTCCTATAGGAGGTTCAATTCCTAGAGGAATTTAAACTACTTTCGTGATTAAAATACCCCTAATTAACTATTAAGGTTTGACATTATGCTTCACCTTTCAGTTCATCAGTTAATAGCTTAAGTTGTGATAAACATTGGCTAGACATTCATCAACACATACATATGCACAATAGCTAATCCGATTAACCACAAATAACCACAATTAGGGTTTCAACAATTCAATTCAATTTAGTATTATTATACCATAAGTGGGTTTCCCCAAACCCTAGATTAGAATATACTCATGCAAAATTGAAATAGAAATCATAATCAATTTCATTAAATAAACCATAGTTGTTCTATACTATCAAGAAAGAAGGGTAGAAGTAGAGAGAGATAGAAAGGTAAAATAGGTGTAGAAGTAAAGTTGAATCTGATATACAATGCTTCAACTCAATCTAAATCATATTCAAGAGCATAAAGAAAACTTAAAACCTAGTCCTAATGTGTCTCCAGAGTGTCTCGAATGTCTCCAAAGTCAAAATGTTCCAAAAAAAGGTTAAGACCCACTATATATAGCCTTAAAAACCCTAAAAAAATACGGTGGTGTATTGTCCTGCAACACAGCCTTGTCCCTAGACGTAGGTTGGCCGTGCCTTGGGCTGGAATTTGTTGAAGCTACACTCCTTCTGCATGGAACACGACTTGGCTGTGTTAGGGGATACCATAATGCATTCTTACTCATTTCTTCTGTGTTTCCTCCTTGTATCCTCCTCAACTTGTTCTTAGTTCAAATAACTTTTTAAATAAGCTTTCTCCGTTGATTCTTAGGCTCTTTGCTCACCTACAAGAAGAAAACAAAACCAAGCAGTATCTAGGGAAAGTAAAATAAACTAGAACCAAAGTAGGGAATTGATCACAAGTAAATTTTGAGTTATGGGATGAAAAGTAATGCATAAAAGCACAATTTTCCCATTTATCAATAAACTATGCCATCCTCAAAACATAAGTCTAAGTCTAAATATAAGAGAAAACTCCAAAAACTAGGGATTTCATAACTTTACCTCTAGCTGTCCTATGCATTAAAACAATCATAATTCAACTGGAAATGTTGTTAGTATCTCCCTATGTTTCTTGCTAACTCACAGTAGTAATTTGGCTACATAAAAGGTGGTTTAGTTGGTAGGAATTTGGAGGAGGAGAAGCTCACGAAAGGGAAAGAAGAAAACAATTTTTCTTTGTTGGAAGGAGTTGAATCTGCTGGAATTTTCCAGCACTAGCCAACTATGCATATGAAAAAAAAAGCCAAGGGCATTTTTGTCATTTAATAGTTACTTAAGGGGAAAATTTGTAATTTTTTAAAATTATAATTTTAATAGGGTATTTTTGGAAATATAATAAAATCACATGGGCAAAATTGAAAATTCATGTAGGCACTTGGTTTTTTTTCAAGCCTCCATGTATAATAAATTTTCATTTAAATTTTAAAATCATAAAATCTTTTAATAACAATGTGCACAATATAAAGAAAACACATTTGTATATTAAAACAACATATGGTCACTTAAATGAAGTATATTTTCCCTTTCTTTAAAGAATAAACATTTTACATAATACATAGTTAGTAAACAATAAAAAAATACTATTTCAATATTAGGGAATATTATAGTATACCTAAAATTTCAACATTATGCACCTTTCTTGTGTTAGCAAGTTGTGTGATTGTGTGTCTCTTTTCAAGTTATTCTATGAATTGTTAAGTTTTCCGACAAGCCAATGGTGTGAATGAATTGAAAATTTTTAGCTCTTGAATTAGTAGAAGAAAATTGCAATTATAGGACAATTTTAGATCGTTTGCAATTTCTACTCACTTTTTAAACCCAAAAAAATTTGTGCACTTTAGCCTTGGGAATTTGATTTACCTTGTGTTCAAATAAGGTTTATATAATGCAAGTATACCTTTTGATCTTAAAAGAACTCTAAAAGTTATTTTAATGAACTTGAGGTGAAATCCTAAGTTGATACTATCATTTGAGAAATGATTTAGGCATTCTGTGTAAAATTGTGCCATTTCAACTTTACTTAATGATATTATATCTCTAGTACCCACTTTTGAGCTTGATTAACTTTTATTTTAAATGACCTATTATTCTCCTAACCCCAGTTTATTTTTGATATTTCCATATTCTTTTGAGTACCCTATTCACTCATTTACATAACTACTATAATTATTCAAAAGGGTGGAACGGTAGAGTTAAGATAATGAAAAACAAAATGAAGCAAGGAAGAGAAAAAAATTAATGGTCATTGATAACTCTAATTCATTAGAGTTTCTCTATGTTTTTCTGAGGATATTTACTATGCATTTTGATTTATAAGCATTCATGCCCCCTTATTTAATAGAATGTCAGACACAAGATCACCCATTCCGTTTGCTGTGACAATTCAGTATACATGCGCGGCAATTAAGGCAGCAAACCGAGTGATGTTAATTGATCTTGGCCCTTTTTAATATGATGCATAAGATGGGAAGCTTACCTTTTGTGATATGGTGTAGGTCGCATGGAGTCAAAGCTGTGCAGTAGGAGTGGCCACCACCCAGCAGGGGAAAAGGAGCGGCCAGCTGACACAACAGACTGCTGGAGGTATAGGAACTACCTCCACTATTGGAAGTGGAGAGAAAACCGCTAACAAAGGTGCTGGCCAAAAATTAGGGAGAATTTCAACAGACCAAGCCACTTTAATGGGACCACAAGGCTTACTTATAAAAGGGGAAAGCAGAAAGCACAGAGCAAGGATGCCGGTGACAGAAGAAAATCGAAAGAGAAAGCCCAAAAATCCCTGACTGGAGTGGGCTGCGTGGTTACAATCTAGCCTAGGATGGGGCAACCCTGCATGGTGAAGCACAAGAGCAAGGAAGAGGACTTCTGGTGAGGATTCCTTTTATATCTTTTTGGGTTTTCATTGTTAGTAGGAAACTGTATTTTTCTTTTCCTATAGTTGTATTACTCTTCATTGCATATTGGTTAATCTAATACTTGTAGTCAGTTTGGATATGAGGCTGGGCTAATTTTCCAGCTGAGGTTGTAGATGGGTTGCAATGACACATGCACATTTTAATTTATAAATGATTTTGCTGCAGCAACACTATGTCATTCAACTGTGTTTATATATCTTAACTTCTCCTGTTAACTGAAATTAGATAGAGGAAGGCTGAGGCTATCATTAACCTGGAAAGGTGGTGAAGGCTGGAAAAGAGTTGGATGTGTAGGTATAACTAATATAAGAATGTATGGTTATCCCATTTGACATAAGAGTTGGGGCTTCAAGTACAACTCTAAGGTTGGGATTGATGCAGGGATGCATGTCGAAACCCCAGGAGTGCAAGTAATGGTATTTTGGAAAGACCCCGTTCAAGAGCAGACTGGGCACTGAAGCAATTGCTATAGCAATTTCTAGAGCAAAATGAGTGCAGAAGTTCATGGCAACCCTGAAGCAACCGTAGTTCACCTAATATCTTCTTCTTCATAACTTAGAGTCTCTCCACTTAATTTAAGTCTTGTCTAGTTTGTTTAATTTTAATTTCTCCTGAACATTAAATCGTGTGAACCAATAGAATTTTGCTATAGCATTTCACGAGTTAAAGCATTCTATAGTAGTTTCTAGTATACTCCTCGTGGACAATACTCACTCATCATTATATTACTTGGTCATGACACGTGCACTTACGTTCTGACATTGCATAGATACTTTGCAACCAACAAGTTTTTGGCGCCGTTGCTGGGGAGTGTCAACTAAAAAATTATTATTATATGTTTGACTGTGTTAAGGACTTTATCTTTTAGTTATTCTGGTGTCATTTTTGGGCAGGTGAACGTAGTGCATGAGCAGGTCCGAAAGAGAGATACTACCTCTAGATCCTGAGATAGAAAGAACACTTTTGAGAAGAAGGAGAGGATTGTTGGGACCTCAGCAACAAGTAGAAATGGGCAACCAGAATGGAGCAGACAACATGGATGACAGAGATAGAGTCCTAAATGCTTATGTTCAACCAAACCTGAATGGGTTAAACTCGAGCCTTGTAAGACTAGAAATTGAAGCTCTTCATTTCGAGCTCAAGCTGGTAATGTTTCAGATGCTACAGACTGCAGGGCAATTCAGTGCAATGCCTACAGAGGACCCACACCTTCACCTGAGAGTATTTATTGAAGTCACTAATGCTTTCAAAATGAATGGGATGACAATTGAAGTTCTCAGGCTGAAACTGTTCCTCTACTCATTAAGAGATCGAGCTAGGGCATGGTTAAACTCTCTACCACCCAATTCTATTGTAAACTGGAGTGATTTTGCAAAGAAGTTTCTGCTAAAATACTTCCCACCTACCAAGAATGCAAGATTAAGGAATGATATCACGTCCTTCCAGCAACTAGATGGGGAATCGCTATATGAGCCCTGGGAAAGGTACAAAGAGCTACTACAGAGATGTCCCCATCACTGAATCCCATACTGCATTCAGATGGAGACCTTTTATAATGGCCTTAATGCTTAAACACGAACCATAGTGGATGCAGCAGCTAATGGGGCACTTATGTCCAAAACATACAATGAGGCATATGAGCTGCTCAAAAGAATGGCTAGCAATAACTATCAATGGCCTATGGATAGAGTCTCAACTGGAAAGAAGACAGCAGGTATGCATAAAGTGAGTGAAGTCACTTCTCTCACAGCCCAGCTAGCTTCATTAGTCAATGTCCTGAAAAACCAAGAGCTTATTCGCCCTCAAGCAGCTAATGCAGTCCAGGAGAATGGAGTATCTTGTGTTCTGTGCAACGGGCCTCATTTATTCAAAATTTGTCCCTCGAATCCGGAGTCGGTATGCTATGTGGGAAACATGAATCACAACAACAATCCCTATTCAAACACATATAACTCGGGTTAGAGGCAGCATCCAAATTTTTCTTGGAGTAACTATCGTATTGGATAAGGAAACAACTTTGCCCCACAAAGACCACAGGCCCCCCTAGGATTTCAGCAGCAAAGGCATCAGCCTAATGAAACTCCCACTTCATTGGAGTCCCTACTGAAGGAGTATATGGCAAGAAATGATGTTGTGATTCAGAGTTAAGCTACAACATTAAGGAATCTGGAGACCCAAGTTGGGCAGCTTGCCAATAAATTAAAAAGTAGACCTCTAGGGACGCTTCCAAGCAATACTGAAGTCCCTAGGAGAGAAGGTAAAGAGCACTGCAAGGCTATAGCTCTTAGGAGTGAAAAAGTAGTGGAAGCACCCCAAGCAAAGAGACAGGACCAAAAAGATCCTACTGTACCCCTGGAAAAGAAGAAAGACAAGTAGAGGCCGGTGGAAGAGGCAAGTGATGAAGCAGGAATCTCTAGAGAAAAGTCTACAACTTTACCATAGCAAAATACTACAGCTGTGCCACAGCAAAACGTGCAGCAAACCAAGTTACCTGCACCATTTCCTTAAAGATTCCAAAAACAGCAGAATGACCTTAAGTTCAGAAGATTCCTGAATGTCCTCAAGCAGTTGCATATTAACATCCCCTTGGCAGAAGCATTAGAGAAAATGCCAAACTATGTAAAGTTCATGAAGGCCATCTTGACCAAAAAGAGAAGATTTGGGGAATTTGAGACTGTTTCCTTCACACGAGAATGTAGTGATGTGCTACAAAATAAGCTGCCTCCCAAACTAAAGGATCCAGGTAGCTTCACCATACCTTGTTCCATTGGGAACTAGTATTTTGGCAAGGCCCTCTGTGACTTGGGAGCAAGCATCAACCTCATGCCAATGGCCATATTCAAGAAGCTGGGGATTGGAAAAGCAAAGCCTACCACGGTCTCACTACAATTGGCAGATAGATCCATTGCACATCCAGAAAGGAAAATCGAGGATGTCCTAGTTAAGGTGGACAAATTCATTTTCCTAGTAGATTTTATAATACTGGACTATGAAGCTGTTGCAGAGGTGCCAATTATTTTGGGCAGGCCATTCCTAGCAACTAGCCGAACCTTAGACATGTCCTCACTATAAGCAAAGCTGCCTAAGGCATTAGTAGAGGAACCACCAATCTTGGAGTTGAAGCCATTACCAGAACATCTCAAGTATGCATATCTAGGCGAAACAACCACCCTTCCTGTGATCATTTCAGCACTCTTGATAGAAGAGCAAAAGGAGAAACTAGTCCTGACGTTGAAAAAATTCAGAAAAGCTATTGGTTGAACCCTTGCTGATATTAAGGGTATCAGCTGATAAAGGGGAAATTTGAGTGTTTATAGGTTATATTTCATCCCCTAATTAGTAGTAAACTTGTGGTTATTTCTCTACTTTTGGTTATACTTTGCTCTGAATACTGCTTTGGTTTGTTTTATGCTTGTAGGTGAGCAAAAGAGGCCGAGAAGCAAGGGAAAACAATCATGAGAGGAGCCATATAGACTTAGAATATGATAAGGAGGAAGCAAGGAGGCAACACACCAAAAATTGGTAAAAAGGAGCATGGCAGTCCCCAACACGGCCAAGCCGTGCTCTGGATAAAAGGTGTAGAACATTCCTAGAATCCAGCCCGAAGCACGGCTAGGCCGTGTCCTGGAACACGGCCATGCTTCGGGTCTGTACAGCACGTGAAATTTAGGGTTTTTGGTTGCCAAGTTGATACATATGCTTGGGAAAACGCAGAGGAAGATAGGCAGACTCAGAGAGACACTTTAGACTCAGTTTTTAGGCTTAGAAAACACTCCTAGGTTAGGTTTTTACTTGAATCATTGTTGAATTTATATTCTAGAATAGGATTTACACATTTTGAAGGTTGTATTTTCATCTTACTTTTCTGCAAACCAGGTTACATCTTTCTACCTTAACTCTCTACTTTTATTTCTTCTCCTTCTCTTTAGATTATACTGAACTTAAATGTATTACATAATGAGAATGAATTTGATTTATAATTCTATGATCTGTGAGTAAATTTGATCTAGGGTTTTGGTAAACCCACTTGTGATATGATGATACTATGTTGTTGAATGTTGGAACCCTAATTGTGATACTTCTAGATTGATTAGGATTAACTATTATATGCATGAATAAGAGTTGGTAGAATGCCTAATCACCAATCTATCACGTCTTAGGTTTTTAATTGATGGACTGAAAAGTGAAAATTAATACCAGAACTTAATAGTTAATTAGCGATATCTTAATCATGAAAATAGTTTAAGATTCCCTAAGACTGAATCAATTAGTGGGCAAGAGAAAACATATTAATTGACTTATATGGTTGGCATAGAACTTAATGAACCTAGGTTAAACTAAGAACCACGAAAGTAGGCAATTTGAATAACCTAGGTACGATTAGTAATGCTTGAAAGAGATTGCTAGTTAATTAAGGCTAAACCATCCCCAACTAATCTAGATAATCGTAATTAGTGGTACAAATTATATGTTGAATGTCATAAGTGTGGTGAACCGAGGCTTTAGTTAATTAAATCCTCAATTTATTTAATTGTGGCAAACTCTCCCTTGAATTACATCGATTTAGATAGCATATTTCACATCATTCTAGTAATTGACATTGTTCTTTGTGGGATACGACCCGTACTCGCCGGATTAGCTACAGCTACGCCGTGCGCTTGCAGTAATTAGTAAAATACACACAACATCAGCCCCTCATTTTGTATGCATAAGATCCTTTTGGAGTGCAATGAAAAAGGGTCAATTGAACCCCAATAGAGGCTCAATCCAATAGTGAAGGAGGTAGTGAAAAAGGAAATCATAAAGCGGTTAGATGCTGAGATTATTTACCCCATATCGGATAGTTCATGGGTTAGTCCAGTCCAATGTGTTCGTAAGAAAGGAGGTATGACTGTGGTGGAAAATGAAAACAATGAGCTCATCCCCACCAAGGTTGTAATTGGCTGGAGGATTTGCATGGACTACCAAAGACTGAACAAAAGCACCAGGAAAGACCACTTCCCCCTGCTATTCATAGACCAGATGCTAGATAGACTTGCGGGAAGGGAATACTATTGTTTCCTAAATGGGTATTCAGGCTACAATCAAATTGCTATAGCACCCGAAGACCAGCATAAGACCACATTCACATGTTCTTATGGCACCTTTGCAATTCGAAGGATGTCGTTTGGGTTATGCAATGCTCTAGTAACTTTTTAGCAATACATGATGGCAATTTTCATAGAAATGGCAGAGGAATTTGTGGAAATTTTCATGGATGACTTCTCAATTTTCGGGGACTCCTTCGATGTTTGGGAAACCTTGCTAAGTTCCTACAAAGATGTGAGGAAACAAACTTGGTGCTGAATTGGGAGAAGTGTCAATTTATGGTGAAAGAGGGGATTGTGCTAGGACATAAAGTCTCTCAAAATGGACTAAAGGTTGACAAAGCCAAAGTAGAGATCATAGAGAAGCTGCCTCCTCCCACCTCAGTCAAGGGCATCAGAAGCTTCCTTGGCCATGCAGGATTCTACAAGAGGTTAATCAGGGACTTCTCCAAGGTTGTGAAACCTCTATGCAGTTTCCTAGCAAAGTACATAATTTCTTGCTTTGATGAAAACTGCATGACAGCATTCTGTGACCTCAAGAAGAAATTGAGTTCAGCACTAGTTATTGTGGCACCAGACTGGACTTCTCCATTTGAACTAATGTGTGACGCAAGTGAAGCAGCATTGGGAGCCGTCCTTGGGCAGTACAAGAATAAAGTTTTTCATTCTATATATTATACAAGCAAAACGCTGCAAGGGGCCCAGCTCAACTTCACAGTAACAGAGAAGGAGATGCTTGTAGTAGTATTTTCTTTTGAGAAATTCAGATCATATTTGGTAGGAAAAAAAAGTAATTGTGCACACAGACCATTATTCCATCAAGTACCTGGTTAAGAAGAAGGATTCCAAGCCTAGACTCATTCGATGGGTGCTGTTGCTCTAGGAATTCAATCTAGAGATTAGGGATAGAAGGGGAACTGAGAATCAGGTGGTAGACCATCTCTCTAGACTGGAACAAGACAGTGCAGAAGTAGAAGAAATTAATGAGAAATTCCTAGATGAACAACTCTTCCTCATATCCCAAGCTGGTTTGCCATGGTATGCTGACTATGTAAACTAACTGGTGAGTGGCCTGCTTCCACCGGAGTTGACGTCACAGCAAAAGAAGAAATTTTTGCATGATGTGAATTCATATTATTGTGATGAACCATACCTCTTCAAGTAGTGTACTGATTAGATGATAAAAAGATGCATTCCCAGCGAAGAGATGGAGCAAATCCTGTAGCAATGCCATGCTTTATCCTATGGAGGCCACTTTGCAATAATGATAACTACAAACAAGGTACTGCAGGCAGGGTTCTACTAGCCTTCTCTATTCAAGGACTCCCACTCCTTTGTGTTGCAATGCGATAGGTGCCAAAGAATAAGAAACATATCCAGAAGACATGAAATGCCGCTAAACAACATTCTAGAAGTGGAATTGTTCAATGTATGGGGAATAGATTTCATGGGCCATTCCCTTCAAGTTTTGGGAACCAATACATCCTAGTAGCTGTTGACTACGTCTCAAAATGGGTAGAAGCAAGTGTGTCTCCCACTAACGAGGCAAAGGTGATTACCAAATTTTTGAAGAAGAACATTTTTACAAGGTTTGGAACCCCCAGAGCCCTCATCAGCGATGGAGGATCCCACTTCTACAACAGGCAATTCAGAGCACTGTTGGCCAAATATGGCGTAAGGCACAAGGTGGCAACACCATATCATCCACAAACCAGTAGGCAGGCTGAAGTCTCTAATAGAGAAATCAAGAGGATACTGGAGAAAACAGTTTGCCCAATTAGGAAGGATTGGTCCTCAATGCTAGATGATGCATTGTGGGCCTATAGAACAGCCTATAAAACACCACTCGGGATGTCACCATACAAGTTGGTGTTTGGTATTGCTTGTCATCTGCCAGTAGAGCTAGAGCATCGGGCATATTGGGCAGTGAAGGAGTTAAATCTGAATGTGGGAGTTGGGGTGAGAAAAGAATGCTACAACTAAATGAGCTGGATGAATTCCGTGGTCAAACTTATGAGAATGCTAAGCTATACAAGGAGAAAGAAAAGCAATGGCATGAAAAGAAGATACATCCAAGGGATTTCAAAGTAGGACAGAGAGTGCTGCTATACAACTCTAGGCTAACCTTGTTCCCTGGAAAATTAAAATTTCGTTGGTCTGGCCCCTTCCGCATCAACAAAGTTTTCTTTTTTGGAACTATTGAACTGGAAGAAGAAAAGGAAGGGAGGACATTTAGGGTTAATGGACAACGGATCAAGCGTTACCTGGGAGGTGACGTGGATTGCCAGCACACCTCACTGTAATTACAAGAGGAATGAATAGGGAAGAATTCAGGCTGTTGACTATAAAACAAGCACTCATGGAAGGCAACCCATGTTTAATTCATTTTTGTTTTATTTTACAATTGTTAGGTAGCTTAAATTGTGACTCTAATATCATTTGTGTTCATTTCGTAGGATGGGGGAAAACATCAGGCTGAAGGTCAGTTTTTGCCTTGCTATAGCAAAAGCATGTGAAAGCTAGTCTTTGATTTGTTGTGGCAAAAGCGTGTGAAAGCCAGCTTTTGTCACAAGACTTGCTGCAACAAAAGCATAGGAAAGCCAGTTTTTGCCACAGGAATTGTTGCAGTAAAAGCGCTCAGCCCTGAAGTAAGGAGTCTTCCCTTGATAAAGAAATGATGTTGGATAAAGAAAGGAGAACACATATGCTGGGTTGAAGAAATGCAAGAAGGGACATCCAAAGCCTGTAGCAAAAAAAAGGGCAGGAAAAACTTGAGAATCCCATAAGTCACGTATGTAACATCCATTAATTCTAATGGAGTGGCAATCTCGTAATAATTAGAGAAATTAGGGGAAAATTCATAGGCATAAGTGGCTATGTCACAACTTCGAAAGGATGTAGACATGTGTCATGTGAGCATCTAGAAGGTTCTAGAACTTTCTAGAACATTCTAGATAATTCCAGTACATTCTAGAAGTTTCTAGATATTCTAATGGTATGGCAATCTCGTAATTAGTAAAAAAAAAAAGGGGTAAAGTCATATGGCATTTATGTAATTTCATTAAAATAGCATTTAATTTATGTAATTTTATGGAGGATGGAATTTGTGTAAATAATGGTTGATGGCATGGGCATTTTGGAGATAAAGAGGTGATAAGGTAGGGGTAGGAAGGGAAGAAAATAAAATGAAATAAAATATTGGAAGATAAGAAGGAGAAGGAGGATAAGACTCAATAAGTGATCAAAGGGGGAGAGGGTTCAGAAAACAAAAGAAAAAAACGTAGGCAAGAAGGAGAAGAGGAAGAAGGAGGAAGGAGAGAGAGAAAGAAGAGAGAAAGAGATCAAAAAGAAGGAATCCAAGGAGTTAAGGTAGGTTTAACATTAACTTACTATGAAGATTGTAATTTTGATGACATATATGTGTGTGAATACTTGTAAGCTTTTGTTGATGGAGGTATCTTATGCATGTATTGGATTGATCATATGAATATGCATGTAGAGCAAAGGTTTGGAAGCATATGTTTTGCTTGTTTTGTGCTGAAAATTGACTTTGGATGGATGAAATTCGATGGTCTGTATGAATGAATCTGTACTTCTAGATTTAGGTCGAATTAGAAGATGTATCCAACATAAGAGTTGTAGATCTCTGTCCTATGGTTAAAACCCCTCTAGAATCACGTTAACCCGATCTAATATGAGAGATTTATGCCATAACGAGTGAAGGAAGGTCAGATTTAACGCACAGAATGGTGATTCTATTTTAGGTCACGATTTTTACCGGTTTTTGTTTCTAATATGTTAAAGTAGTGAACACCAAAGTTGTAGATAATTTTATTAGCTTTCTAACGACACCAAAATCACCTTCATCAAAGTTATATTGAGAGAGTTATGGTATTTTTAGTAAAGGAAGGTCTGACAGGACGGAAATTGGGGCTGTAGAGAAAACCTGAAGCACGGCCGTGCTTGGGGACACGGACAGGCCGTGCTTCTGGCTGTTTTGTGAGTTTTCAGCATATTTTACACAGTTTGAAGCATGGCCGTGCTTGGGGACACGGCCAGGCCGTGCTTGAGGCAGTTTTTGCTCTGTTTTGCATTTTTAATGCTCTAAATGAACCCCAATGAATGGATGATGTTAAGGGAAACTAAAATACAAATAAATAACTTTTCAATGATGCATTGTAGTGTGGATTTCATCCTTTTATTATGAGAAATTAAATCACATATTACATATAGATAAGATGTATGTGAGATGGATACATGATGCATTGATGAGAATCATATAGATGTGTTGTAAGTGAGATGGATGCATGATGTGGTGATGATATTATGCATAATAATAGTGATGTGTTAGTTAATGCATAATCCTATTGCGATGATGGTCATGATGATTAAAGAGTATGACTTATACATTATTATATGTCGATAAAGGGGTTATTACATAGTAATTGTATGAAGAGACGAAGTTGATTGTGGATGGCAAGCATGATGTTAAAGGTGAGTTGTTGATGTATACATGGTCATATCATGTTGATGTACATGGTTGAGATGTGGCTATAGACGATGTGGAGATGTGGCTACAGACGATTAGTCACCGAGTGTTGTGATGTGGCTACAGACGATCAGTCACCCTGCATGAAAGTACTACAAAGATAAATACAAAAGCATATTATTGAAGTATAACCTGGTTATTATTCATGCTTGATATTGATGCATAACCTGTCTGTTGAATAAGAAAGCATGCTGTACATTCTTGTTATTTTATCATATACAAAGAGAAAATGTTTTCTGTAGTTTATACAGCTGGACATAACACTGTGTTTTCCTTATTTACCGTATAATGCTTTTAATGTTAAATCTATTGGGAACCTTTGTTCTCATTATTGTTGATGTTATGTTCAGATAAGAGAAAATGATACGCTAGCTGCTTCCGTGCACTTGATCATGGAAGATCCGGTGGATGGCGACGCTTTGTACAGATCCCAATGCTAGCACTACCTCCTCCACCCTTTACACCCAGGGGAGATGTGCGGTATAGGGTTCATTGTTTAATTGATGTAGTTATGTGACTCAGTGTCACTGGTGTCTAAATAATAATCTCTGATGTAGTTCGAATATTATGATAATGAAATATTAGCGGTTTATATAAATGTGTATGGTTCGTTGCTTGGAATTTGTTATCAGTCGCTATGTATATATAAAAAAAAAACCCGGTCGTTACAACGTATACCCCCTCATTTCACCCAACCCAGTCTAGTGTACTCGACAATCTCTACAAGTCTCTCTCAACCCCTTCACATCCCAAGTACTCTATTGTACTTTCATCCCTTCACATCCTGGAACCCCCTTTACACGAAAGAAGACCTGCATCCCTCAGAATCTCCACTAGCCAACATTGCAGAGGGTTAAGACCGTAGCACGAAAGGCAAGCAAGATGCAGAAGTTTACCTCCGAAGAAAACAAGAGGGGACACGATGAAGAAACTGTTCGACGAAATTGTTGTGCAGAGAAAGGCTTCGCCTTTACCACGCTTGAAGATCTAGGTCTGCCAATGTATGTGGCAGTAGTGGTGAAGCAACGAGGATGGGAGACCTTCGCCACTCACCCCAAGCCTGCCGTTATCCCTCTGGTAAGGGAGTTCTACGCCAACTTCCCGCAAAGCGCCAAGGAATAGGTCAGAGTCAGGGAAACCTAGGTGTTATTCGACCAAGCCACAATCAACAAAGCCTATAAATTTCCTGATGAGGACGATGACTATGAAGCATATTTAGAGGCTCTACAAAACCACGACTGGCAAGCAATGCTGGCCCAGGTATACATCCCAAGCACCACCTGGGATAGATCTTCCCAGGATGCTGCTACCATCAATCGAGCTTCCTTGGTGCCTGCGGCAAAGGTTTGGTATCATTTTCTAAAGACTTGCCTTTTTCCCTCGACTCACGAGCAAACGGTGAGTAAAGATAGGGTGGCAATGGTCGATGCCATTATTTCGAGCAGGCCTAAAAACATAGGCAGGGCCATCAATGAACAAATCAAAGTGTACACAAGCCGCAAAAAGGGAAGTCTACTCTTCCCTTCCCTCATCACCCTGCTGTGCCAAGATAGTAAGGTACCCATCTCAATCAATGAGGAGACACTCAGGGTGAGCAACCCCAACAGCACCATAACCATAGCTTGAATTGTCCATGAAAAAGGTGAACCAGATCCATCAGTTTCCACACAAGCCCCACCACACTCTGAAGGCCAAGCTGCCTCCACCTCTACCCCTCATCTGATTGATAAAACCTTACACCTATTATTGCAGCAGCAAACCACCATCTTGTAGTAGCAAGCTCTGCTCCTCAAACACTAGCACACCTTCTAGCAGTACCAACAGAAGAGGGATATTGCCCTCCAGAAAATGCTCGAGCAAAATTTTAGGTAGTTCTTCCCCTTTCCCGACTTCCCCTCAAATCTACTGCACTACACAACTGGAGAAGAACATAGGGCGCCAGAGCCTCAGTCTAAAGAGGGCCAAGAGTCCCAAGACTTTTCCCACAACCACGATTAGTAGCCATGCCCACCGAGGACTCATGGGAAAAATGAGTCCTTAGAGGATAACGAGCCACTTGCAAAGAGGGCAGTAACCATGTAGAAAGGGAAGGCCAAACTCCAGAGCCCACAAAGATCAACTCAATGAAGGAGTGGGCTTCGTAGTTCCTCAAAGTCTTAAGGGGATCAATGCCACTAGGGTGCTGCAGCAGCCCTGCAAGTACCCTCAGGGAGTCCCCTTACCATCTATTTCCCTTTTGCTGTTTTAGTATTTTCACTCTGCTTTGCATATTGTTGTTCTATTTTTGAGGTTGTGCAATATAATCAGCAGTGAGCACACTGCTCATCTTTAAGTTTGGGGGGGAGGTGAAATTAATGTTGCTTTCGTGTTTACTGTGGCATTTGCTGTGTTGGGAGGTGAAATTAGTGTTACTTTAGTAATTGCTTTAGTGTTTGTTGTGGCATTTGCTGTGCTTAACTAAATGAGTATGTTTCAATTTGTGCTAGTTCTAGTATGAATTTCTATGTGATTGTGTTTGAATGTGAGTTTACATCTGATATGTAGTTAACTTTAGCAATTAGGGAGTTCTTACAATTACTTTTTGTTTTACCTAAATAAATATATATAAAAAAGAAGAGAGATGAGTCTGTCATATGTATTTCATGACCTGTTGTTAGCTCTAGGAAACTCTATGAGGAAGTTCTAGAACTTCACTGATAGCCAAAATAGGGAATATGCATGTCAACCCCATACAACCAGAACTTTCCTCTAATTGACATGGGACTATGGTCAATTTTAGCAAGAGAAATTTGGTTATTTTTCAGGAATAGGCTATGGTTAGAAGGGTTTAAGTTTGGGGGAAAGAGAAGAAGAAGAGAGAAATGTTACCACTCCAATGCCTCTGTTGTTCCTTAGTAACTAAGGGTATGCATGAGCCCCATGTGTACTTTTGCGTAAAACAAGGACATAGAGGTATAAGTAGGATTATGCTTAAGGCTGATAATGCTGAGTAACAGAGTGCCTTCATCTCACATGTTGGCATTCGCGTCAAAAGGCACTAATGACCTTTGATGGAATAATGATAATAATAATAATAATAATAATAATAATAATAATAATAATAAAAAAATAGATATATATGTACAAAAGAATCAAAAAATAAAAAATCAATGAGCTACCCCCATCTTTTTGCCCTGGCTGTGCTTATGAAGTATGCCAACTTGTCCTGATTAAGGAAACTTCATATATTAGCATTGTAATCATAGGACTTTGACTGATCTTGACTCAAGTGGCTCTTAGAAAACTGTCCATATCACACACACAACTTCGAAGAAGGTTCTGGTTGAGATTGGGGAAAAAGGAAGAAGGCATATGGTATTCCCTATATGGAAACAACCCTGAGAGTTGAGGGCTAGCAGCAAGACCACTTGGAACTATACAAGGGAAAGGAACTGGAGCTTAATAGAAGAGGTGTAGTGGATAGTGTAAATTGCTTGAAGACAAGCAACCCTTTAAGTTTGGGGGGAATTGATAACTCTAATTCATTAGAGTTTCTCTATGTTTTTTTGAGGATATTTACTATGAATTTTGAATTATTAGCATTCATGCCCCCTGATTTAATAGAATGTTTAGCCTCCCACAGACACAAGATCACCCATTCCATTTACTGTGACAATTCAGTATACATGCGTGGCAATTAAGGCAGCAAACTGAGTGATGTTGGGTGATCTTGGCCCTTTTTAATATGATGCATAAGATAGGAAGCTTACCTTTTGTGATATGGTGTAGGTGGCAGGGAGTCAAAGCTGGGCAGCAGGAGTGGCCACCACCCTACAGGGGAAATGAGCGCCCAGCTGACACAGCACACTACTGGAGGTACAGGAATTGCCTCCACTACTGGAAGTGGAGAAAAACTGTTGATAGAGTTGTTGGCCGAAAAGCAGGGAGAATTTTAATAAACCAGGCCAATTTAATGGGACCATAAGGCTTGCCTATAAAAGGGGAAAATAGAAAGAACAAAGCAAGGATACAGGTGACAGAAGAAAATCGAAAGGGGAAGCCCAGAAATCCCTGACTGGAGTGGGCTGCATGGTTACACTCTAGCCTAAGACGGGGCAACCCTACATGGTGAAGTATAGGAGCAAGGAAGAAGAAGACTGCTTTTTTGTGTTTTCATTGTTAGCAAGAAACTGCATTTTTCTTTTCCTATAGTTGTATTACTCTTCATTGCATACTGGTTAATCTAATGCTTGTAGTTAGTTTGGATATGAGGCTGGGCTAATTTTCCAGCTAGGGTTGTAGACGGGTTGCAATGAACACATGCACATTTTAATTTATAAATGATTTTGCTGCAGCAACGTTGTGTCATTTAACTGTGTTTGTATATCTTAACTTCTCCTGCTAACTGAAATTAGATTGAGGAAGGCTGAGGTTATCATTAACCTGGAAAGGTGGTGAAGGCTGGAAAAGAGTTGGATGTGTGGGCATAACTAATATAGGAATGTATGGTTATAGGAATGTATGGTTGTCCCATTTGACCCAAGAGTTAGAGCTTCAAGTACAACTCTGGGGTTGGGATTGATGCAGGGATGCATGTTGAAACCCCGGTAGTGCAAGGAATGGTAGTCTGGAAAGACCCCATTCAAGAGCAGACTGGGCACTGAAGTAATTGCTATAGCAATTTCTAGAGCAAAATGAGTGCAGAAGTTCATGGAAACCCTGAAGCAACCCTAGTTCACCTAATATCTTCTTCTTCATAACCTAGAGTCTCTCAACTTAATTTAAGTCTTGTCTAGTTTGTTTAATTTTACTTTCTCCTGAACATTAAATCGTGTGAACCAATAGAATTTTGCTACAGCATTTCACGAGTCAAAGCATTCTATAGTAGTTTCTAGTATACTCCTCGTGGGATGATACTCACTCATCATTATATTACTTGGTCACGACACGTGCACTTGGGTTCTGACATTGCATAGATACTTTGCAACCAATAGTCATGTGTATAGAAAAAATGAAAGAAAGGAAAAAAAGAGAAGCAAAAAGGAAATAGTTGAAATAAAAAAAGTTGAAGAATAAAGCAAAAGAAGAGTATGGTGGAAATCCCCTAAAAAGAAAGAGAAAACTTAAGAAAAAGCAATTAGAAGAAGTTATGTGTTATTAGGTGACTAAGCCAAATTCTTATCCCTTATCATACCTTATACCATGGCCACACTATAAACTTAATAAAGTCCTATTGATCCAAGGTGTAGTATGCAACCTACAATAGTGGAGAGTAGCATGAAGAATAAGCATATGGAGTTCTTATCATTGAGATCTATGTGTAAAAGTTGTTGCTATATAAACTCATATAAGTATAATATACTATTTAAGTCAAGGCACACACACTCACTTAGGATTAAAAAAGGAAGAATTTGAATTGCATTAGAGCTCAGCTTTCTTATAACTGCGAATTTTCTTTAAAATTTTTCTTGAAGCTTTTCTCCTTAATTTCTTTTAAGGTAAGAACCCAGTTACTTGACACTCATTCCATGAGTTGAATTTTGTTTGAAGTTCAGTTTCCTTTGAAGGTTTGTTTTTACTTGTGGACAAACAAAAGATTAAGTGTGAGGATATTTGATAAGCATATAATTATACATCATTTGGATACTTTGACCTGATGTCTTAGTTGAATTTGAGAGGAAATAAGCAAAGAATATGACTAATATGTGTAACTATCTTGTAGGAGCTAAGAAAAAGAAAATTGTTGTGAAAAAAGGGAAAAATAGGCCAAAAGCTAAAAAATGAAACAAAAGGTTTCCTACTGCAATGCTAGTTTGCTTACATTGTGATGGTAATTTCCCATAAGAAGGCCTAAAAATTACAAAATTACTTCCATCGTTAACAGGAGTTATTTGGCTTCATGACGTTGAAGACTACAGGACAAATTCCATAATTGTATAAGCTTTCCTATTGCAACGTAGATTCTTTTCCATCACGACATGCGTTAGAAACCCTAAATCATAGGATTTACAAAAATGGCATCGTTGCGATGCAAGCTTATTAACCTACTTCATTAAGTTGGCAAAAATAGTAGTGTTGAGACAAGAAAATGCTAACATAACAATGCAAGTAGGGAAACTCAATTTTTCTTTTTTATAAATAGCCATTTTCAGTAATAGTTTAGCATAACTTTTCTCCTTTCATCTTTCTTTTAGATTTTAGTGATATCCCTTTGGCCCTGCGTGGCTAAACACCTATAGTTGGTTTACGAAGATTGAAACCTCAAGAATTCTATACATTATGAGATATGATTAAGGTTTAATTGTTCAACTCTAGTTGAATATTAATTGTTCTTATGTTCTTCATCTCATGATTATTTCATTTAATTGCTAGGATGCATACAAGTATTTTACTTGTCTTAATCTAGTGTTGAATCATATATCGAACATAATTTTTATCCCTATGGTTTAAGAGGCAAATAGGATTGATAATTACTAGGTTATGGTTTGTTAATCTTATGAGGAACAATTAACTAGATTAAATGTAATTGATTGGTTGTGTTGTTTAGCTTTACCAATCTCTCTATTTCATAATGTAGTTTTTAAGTTAAAATTTACCAATCGACTAAGGTTTCTTATCAATTCGGGTTAGTTGAGGCAATTGCTATCGATTAACTAAACTTAAGGAGGGATAGTAATTGTATTCTAATGGTGAATATTCAATAAGGAGCTGATTATATTATCAATAATCATATTAACCTACCCAAAAATTTCTCTAATGAATTATCTTCATACGCTCATATTTGTGTTTGATTTCTTCTACTTTCATACAATTTATTTATTGCATTCAAACCCCCTTTTTCATATTCACAAAAAAGAGCATAAACAGTCTTTGTAGGTTCAACCTTTGCACCCACTATTACAAGTTAGACTTTTAGGTGAAGGATTGTAACATCCCCTATTTTATTTTCAATAAACAGTAAAATAATTTTAATAGTGAAGGGAAGGAAAGAAAATAAAATAAGACATAGAGGAAAAACCCTAGAAGATTAATAAAAGCTCTCAAACAATAAAGTGGCCTGAGTAGAAAAAAGAAAAATGTTGTTGGGATAAGTCCCATAAGATGGGCTGAAATGAGTTGGTTTATTATTCCCTAAGTAAATATCGATAGAAGATGAAGAAGAGAATTTTTAATCTTATAAAAAAACTAGAATGGTGAAATTATAATTTCTTGACTTTTAGGGTCAGGATCTAGCATCAAGAGATGAACTAGAGATATGCTTTAGGTGTAACCCTAGAACCCATTAGCATTTTCCTAAGAGAGGATTAAGGCATTTGGGTAAACTGAGTAAACCAAACAAAGCTTAAGCTAATTGACAATTGGAATGTAATAAAGTGGCAACCTTGTAAATATTAGGTAGTTAGAGTATACAGTTGGAAGAGGGAGAAGCTTCTTAACCAAGCTGTAACACCTACTTACTAACGTCCTTTTTCATATATCTATGTCGTAGAATATTCCTTATTGTCTATAAATTCTTGACAATATCTACCTAGTCCATAAATTTACTCATAAACTTATCTTTATTTCTATTATATATAATATTTTTTTATAAGCATACATGAGTTTCAGGCTATTCCAAACATATTCAAATTTCATTTCCTTAAAGATAGGAAAATCAAACTAACTAGGCATGATACGCATTACTTACACACAAATATTTTTTAGATACCTTATTGTCACCTTTTTTTTTTTAAATACCTTATTGTTCCATAACTAAGTAATTTAATTATTAGTCATATATATCTTTTACTTTATCTTAGATTTATCTAACATTATTAAAGACTTAGGATGTTACACAAGCCACCAATATTTTAATACTTCAAGAAGAAGTCGACCAAAGGGAGAAGGGAGGAGGAGAGGCTAGCTAAGATAGGAGAAGAAAAGAGGGAAACTGAGAGAGAAAAGAAGAAAGAGAAGAGAGAGAAAGGTCAAGAAAGGAGTCAAGTTGATCTTTAAAGCATATAATCCTCTTGATTTCTTCTTTTCTTCATGCTATACTTCTCAAATCTTGGTTTTGAATCTGAAAAGTGAAGAAGACAAAATTCAGTTAAAGAAGAAGATTTAAGTAAAGGTTATGACAAGGAAACCAAGGGTGTTTTTACTAGCATAATGAATAAGTAGAGTTTTAGTAGACTTAATTGTTAGCAAATTAAGGATTGAATAAGACTTGAAAACACATATCAAGGAAGCATAGTCATATGATCAATTTTTATAGATTCAAAAGGGTTAACTAGACGTTTCTTTATCAGAAGATGAGACTATCACATATCAACAGAGGTCATGTATACAGCAAGGAGGGAGGCTTATTACCATGATTTTGGAAGAAGCCAACCGAAGTAATTATTCTATTCATCAAGGATATGCTAAAATGTATTAGGATTTGAAGAAATTATATTGGTAGATAGGAATGAAGAATGATATTGTTGAATTCACTACTAAATGTCTAACTTGTTGGAAAGTAAAGATAAAACATCAAAAGTGTAACATACCTGATTCTATTAAATAAAAAATAATTTTTTAACGGTGAAGGGAAGGAAAGAAAATGAAATGGAACATTAAAGAAACCCTAGAAAATTATAAAGTAACTAAATGGCAAAAAGGAAATCTAAAAGCGGAGAAAGTGTAGTTTCTTAATTCCTTAGGGCTAGAATCAAACATCAAGAAATGAACTAGAAATATATTTTGGGTTTGACTCCAAAGCCCATTGGCATCTTCTTAAAAGAGGAATTAAACCAATTGGGAAATTTGAGGAAGCCAAACAAGGCCTTAGTCAGGGGTTAGTCACAATCTAATGGTGTGGCAAACTTGTAAATTTGGCATAGTTGGGTGATATAGTTAGAAGGGAAAATTGAGCTTCTAGAAGAAAGTTTTTTTTAATATTTTTCTTGGTGACTTATTGAGAAAGTAGACCAAGGGGAAGGAAGGTAGAAACATACACAGCGAAGAAGAGAAGAAGAAGAAGGAAGAGAAGAGAGAAAGAGAAGAGAGAGAAAGGAAACAAGAAGGAAGATCAAGGTAATTTCTTTACATCTAAGACCCTAAATCTTTTCTCATCTTCATTCTAAACCTTCTAGATGGATTTTTGATGGTGGAAATGCAGTGAGTTGTTTGAAAAAGGAAAGAGACAAAGGGTGGTTAGAGAAGAATAAGGAGAAGACCAAAAGTTGTGATAATAGTAGGTTTAACATTAATCTACCATAAAGCTTGAAATCTTGATGACACATGTATATATATGTGTATGTATACTTGTAAGTTATTATTGTTTAAGGTAGCTGTGTATATATTGGAATGATCATATAAATAGCCATGTAGTGTAAAGGTTGGGATGCATATGTACTACATATACTGTGCTAAAATTTGGCTTTTAGCAAATGGAATTCATTGTTTTGAATGGATGGTTCGGGGAGTCATAATTTGTGTCAACATAGAAGATTTGTTAAACATTAAAAGTTTTAACCCTATGCCTTTTTGTTTTAAACCCTTTGGAATCACTTCAATTAGACCTCATATAAGAAAGTTGTGCCCTGATAAGTGCAAAGAAGTTAGATATAACATTCAAAATCACGATTCTGATTTTGGGACACTTTTATTCTTAATTATATTTTTAATTTATCAAAGTGGAAAACATAAATTTTGTAGCTTATTGTCTTAGCTTTCCTTAGACACCAAAATCATATCAATCGGAGTTGGATTGAGGGTGTTATGGTTTAATTAGTGAGCGAAGGTCAAGCTAGCTGAGAACTTATAACATAAAACATGACCGTGTTTCATGGCACGGCCATGCTGTGTTTCAGGCTGTTTAACAGGCTTCAGCACATTTGAAACAATCCCAAGTACAGTCATGTTCTAAGGCACGATCAAGCCGTGTTTGGAGCTATTTTTGCCTTATTTGAGCTACAAATGGCATTAAATGAATCCCATTAACTAGATGATAATTAGAGAAACTAAATTAAAGAAGAATTCCTTATAATCTTTGCGATACAATGCTAGTTTTCACTATTTCTTGTAATCACAAGCATGACATACATTGTGTATTAATATATATTTGTTAAATGATGAAGATGATGATGTGATGTCTATGCTAGTAGATCAATGCATGATGATTAGGTGATATAATGTATGCATTGTTACATGATGGTAAGTGTATTGATACATATTTGTTAAATGATCATGTGACGATGATAACAAGTATGATGAAGATGATGTACTTCACTAATGCATAACCTTATCATGGCAATGATGATGATTAGAGAGTATGATGCATACATTATTGTATAAATGCATGATGATTAGATATATGATGTATACATTGTTACATGATGATAAATGTAACATCCCTAATTTTGTTTCTTTTATTAGTAGATGTACATAAATATTTAACGAAATAAAATTTATTAAACAATTCTTTTTGATATCTAAGAAAATATAAGCCTTAGAAATTCTTCACCTTATGCGTATGCATAGAAAATGTTTCTAACATTAACGGAATAGGTAAAGAGAGAAAACCTAATAGGAAAAAAATTAGAAATAACATCTTAAAGAGAGGCAAAATTCTTGGGTAAGGAAGATAAATTTTTTTGGAAGTAAGTAAAGATCTTAAAAGTTCAAGAAGATTGAATTAGGGTAATTTTTCCTAATTCAAGAGTTGGAGTTACTAAGTTTAACATCTCCACCCATACATTGGGCCTTCACCTATGGACACTCCATAGAGTTTGTTCTTCCACTTCACATGAGTTTCTAGCAAGCTAATTGGATAGCCCAAACAAGAGATACATAATAGATTTGGACTAGGAAATAGAAGTTGGACTAATAGCCCAAAAATCATTAAAATGTGACCAAGCCCTCCATGAGATGTAGAATTTCAGCCAAAGCAAAGGAAATAGGCAAGAATGAGCCCAAATCCAAGAGGAAAAAAAAATAAAAATAAATCATGTGATGAAATAATAGTGTAATAATAATAAAGATTAGGTCACATGGCATTAAGACAAAAATTCAGAAATTGGTGTCATAATATCTATATCGTACATTTATAATTTTAGCAAGTGGTATAATAATACATGGCATTAGGACAAAACATCTATATCATACACTCATAATTTTAGCAAGTGGTATAATAATACATGGCATTCGGACAAAACATTCCTATCTTACACAAATAATTTCAACCAAGTAAGGGAGATTCAAAGGCTAGAAACTCGCCACTTAGAAGGGCAAACCTATCAAAAAAAGAAAAAGAATCCATAAATCAAAGGGACCTTGTCCCTTATCTTAAGAACATTTTACATGATTTTTCAAAATACAAATCTTCCTTTGATATGAATATCTTGACTAAGGGAGAGGAAGACAAGAACAGGAGTTGTCTTTCCTCAAAAAGCAACATAGTGCATCCTAATTGTGATAAGGTATACCCATGATTATGAAAGGAGGAACACTTGATAGTTTATTTAAGCAAGAACTACCCTTATAACATTTGAATTTCGTGTAAGTGAGGGAGAGGAAAAATAGAAGCAAGGTAAAGTGAGGAAATGAGAGAAAGAGATGAGAAGAGAGGAAGGAAGATGAAAGAGAAGCCTAGAGGACTAAGTACCCAAGGTAAGTTAGCTTAATCTCCACTTGAATCCATCTTTTATCTTCATCCTTGGGGTTCAAAACTCACCCTCCTTCTATTATTCAAGTAGTTGAAAAAGCTAAGGGAAGGGAGGAATCTTGCCACTTTCTTCAAGAGGAAACAAGAAAAAGAATTCACTAAGTGAGCTAGGGAGATCATTAAATAGGTTTAACAATATTTTTTTTTTAGAAAAGCTTTAAAATTAGAAACATTTATATGGGATTTTGATCCTAAAACTTTGATGAAATTTACTATATTTTTTACCTGGATGATTGGCCATAGACGTTGCTATATCATGTTACATGTTGATCTTGCAAGTGATGTATGTTTGAATACTTAGGTTGGTATGGAAAGTTTTGTATAGGTATGGCTATGGGTGACAAAATTTTAAGATTTTTATGCTGCTATTTTGTATATTTAAATGTGATGAAATATTATTATATGTAAATTAAGAAGAAAATGGAAGATGACACAATAAAATGATGAACTAAAACCTTAGAAAATGTTTGGTTAGGAAATTGGATTTCCGAGTAACTAGGGAAGCATCTATTTTTCAAGTTTTGGGAAGAATTGGTTAGTAATTGAAAGAAGTTATTAATATAAAAAAATATAGATATATGTCTCACGAATTTTGAGCTACTGGAATCACTCAATTTGGAGTTTATATGAGGGAGATATGGTCAGATTAGTAAGTAAAGATTAGAACCTACCCGAGAAGAAATAACTTTTACATTGAGGGAGTAATATCACAAAGATTTCTTAATATTTCACTAAAATGTTCAACATAATAGTTTTAGATAATTGTTTTACCTTTAAATGGACACTAAGATCACCTAAGTTAGAGTTAAAATGAGGGAGTTATGCTCTGATTAGTGAGGGAAGGTCAGGCAGGATGAAAACTTGCATCAGGGAATAACACAACATAGAGCATGGTTGTGTTCCAAGGCACGGCCAACTCGTGTTCTATGCTGAAAAGGGCATTTTGAAGCCTAAAGCATGGCTATTTTATAGGAAATGGAAAATCCATGTTATAGGATACGTTTAGGCCGTGTTGGAAGCTGGTTAAACTTATTTTCAACATTTTTCTACCCTAAATGAACCTCATTAACTATAAGATATTAATAGAAACTAAATTGAAGAAGAATGCCGTATTAAATTTGAGAGAACATGTGTTGGAAATGATATAAGTAGGAGAAAAGTGACTAGAGGCCAAGCATAAAGAAAATGAAGAGATAAAAATAATATTTAAAAAAGAAGAAGAATCTTATAAATGAAAATAATAAATGACTAGTGTATGCCATAACCATTGCCATTGCATGTACTCCTTACCATCTTAAGTGTGTAATTTTGACATAGAAATATTTTATAAAGTGATATTTGAAATGATTATGTTCATGTCATGATTACCAATGATTTTTGGTAATGATTATATTTTGATAAAAATTATGGCATGTGAGTATAATTAACATACTTGTTATTGAAATCATATTTTTGGCTATTAATGAGAAAAGAAAAGAAAAGAAATAAGCACGGTCACATGGCGGTCTGTGTGATGCACCAGTAGGGGATGACCTACCAACAGCTATGGTTATGTTAATGAGAAAAGAAAGAGAAAGTGTTCCATGTCGGATGGAGTGAGAAAAGCCTATACCAGAGAGTAAAAAGTACTCACCCTGACTAGAGTAGCTTGATCTGAAAATAAGTTGATAGCCATCATATGATATTTTGAAAATAGTTATTCATGTCATCCATGTCATTACTATATGATTTTCATGTGCATAGATAAAGTGCATTCATGTGACCTAAGGAAATTGCTATAGTTTATACAGATGAACATGACATGATGAGCTATATTGATGATAATTATGATTTATTGTTGAACCTATTAGGATTTAATTCTTACTATATTTCGATATCATGTTCAGAAGACAAAATATGCAGATATTCTCTATGACTGGCTTTTAGCGTACGTTGGGTCGAGTTGGCTAAGATCCTGGTGAAGGTACAACCACCCGCACCCATATCCCTAGAACTAGTCAATAAAGATGAATAAGATGTGTACATATTGTGTTTGATTTTTGTACGGATGCTTTTAATTAATGATGTGTATGTGAATCCAGATTTGTATTAGTGTTATTGCTATACTATAAACCTTAATTATGCTTGATTAATTTAATTGAATGTTATCATGAGTTAAATAGTTAGAAATAAAGAGGTAATGACTTCATAGGGTTTTACAAATATATATATATGTGTGTGTGTGTGTGTAAGAAAAAATGGAGTTGTTACAATAAATGTATCAATATATAATTGTAAAATTATGTGATGACGATGGCGAGCATGATGTTAGTGATGAATATGGTTTATGTAAAATCTCTATTGAGATGAAGATGGTAAGCATGAAACTTGTAATGATGATATATTGATGAGATGCATGTTTAATATGTTGATGAGATGGATACTTGATATGTTGATGAGATGTATGGTTAATATGTTTATGTAATACATACTTGATATGTTGATGAGATGTAAGCTTCAGATGTTGATGAGATGCATACTTGGTATGTTATGAGATGGAATCACATATTGTATTGATGATAAAGAGGATGATGTGGGTAAATATGAGAAATAGGCGGATACTTGTAGTACCCTGTGGTAACAAAGTGACCTTGTGACATGCGGGATGACCTTTGTGGCCGTAAGGTGACCTAGCGAAAGTATCGGGATGACCCATACCTCAACAAGGTGACCTAGCAACATCCGGCACCTTGGGGCAGTAAGGTGACCAGACGGGTCGTATGGCATTTAGACTGTACCAAATAGGAGATGCCCTATTTGCCTGAGTAAACCTAGGGGGAGTATGGCCACTCTAACCAGATAACAGAGGCATGTGAGTAGCGGGTGGGATAATGGCTCACATTGTCTTGTTACTGAGACGTAGACAGATGATAGATGAACAACCACCATGCATTATGTTCTGTATACTACAATTGTGATTATCAAATGTGTGCATAATGTGTTAAATTATACTATTTATGAATATTATGCCGTTATCATGAAAGATTGATAGTGATTTAGCATGCTATAATTTTGACAATTGAGCATAAGTACATATCATGTTTTAGCATGCGATCTATTAGTGATGTGTATATATATATATATACATGTTATCAATGATAAATGTTTTCTATAGCTTATACAACTTGACATAACACTTTGATCTTTCTTACTAATTATATGATGCATTTAATATTAAACCTATTGAGAACTTCTATTCTCATTATTGTTGGTGTTATGTTCGGATGAAAGCAAATGATATGCTAGCAATTTCCATGCACTTGATCATAGAGATACAGTGGATGGTGATGCCTCCTACATATTCCAATGCCAGAACCACTTTCTCCACCCTTTGTACTCTAGAGGTGGTGTGCTATATAGGGTTTAATGTTAGACTAATGTAATTATGTGACTCTGTGTTACTCTTGTATAAACATTAACCATTGATGTGGCTTTTAGTATTATGGAAATGGAAAAAATGTTGTTTTATATATATATATATATGGTGCGCACTGTCGCAGGCACGCCCAAATTAAAACCTTACCTCAACACTAACCTGTAGTAGTGGGAGTAAGGGTCGATCCCACAGAGACTGGAATTACCTTATGTGATTCAGAAAGGGGGGATTGAGAGTCGCAATTAAAATTAAGTAAACAATAGCAAAAATAATTGAGAGAAAGTGATTAATGAGAAAAGCGTTGGTTTCGGTCGATATTCACCATCAAGGGATTGCATTGATCATTGACAAAATTATCAATCTTAAACCAAATATCTATCATTGGGATTCTATCCCAGTTCCTCCTTAAGCCTAGTAAATTAATGACAATCGCACTAAGTATACTCTAATTAACAAGCAATCCTTTAGCACATCGGTAAAGCATAACTTATTAACCGCATGAAGAACAAGAGAAACTAATAGAGCTAAACGAATACAAGCACATCGGTTATATTCAATTTAGTTGATATTCATCATAGGGTTAACGATTTATAATCCAAAATCCTTAATCCTATTTGCTTCACGAATCAAGTAATAAAAGCTTTGTTCAAAACCTAATTCAGCAGCTACACATACAATATACTAGTAGGCCTCCTAGCAATCACATGCATAATATTAAGAAAATAAGAACAGATGAATAAACAATACCCGGTTAAGATTGAATGCAATGAAATCAAATCCGTATCTCACAATGACATCAAATCCCTTGAGGTTTCAATCTCCCTCAACCAACTAAAGAAAATTAGCCGCGCAGGGCCATAGAAAACTAAACAAGAAGTAAAGAAAAGAGTTGAGAACTTGAATGAATTCTTTGCTGAATGAATAGATACCTTCTCTGCTTACTTTCCTTCTTTTTTATAGATTAAACCCTCCTAGTCGAAGTAGGAAAGTTTTTAGGTCAAATCTCCATCAATTAGGCTTCCAATCAGGCGAAAAAACTCTAAAATCGCGACTTCCGGAGCGGCGGTGCCGCGGCGCATAAGTTCAGCGCTGTGGCGCTGCGAAGCTTCATCCACGGGGTGCCGCGGCGCACACATGCAGCGCCGCGGCGCTAGTGGTTCTGGGGCAAGGACGCCGCGGCGCCAATAACTAGCGCCGCGGCGCTACGAGACATCCATGACGGGCCGCCGCGGTGCTGTATTGTGAGCGCCGCGGTGCCTAGAAAACGCCGGATTTTGCCAAAGTGCCGAACACGAAAGTTGTAACTCTATGTTTCTTTTTTCCATAGCCACTGGAAACAGCTCAATCGGAGCTAAAATGAGTGAGATATGCTTCCATTAGTGACGAAAGGTCAGAAATCAGAAATTTTCATGATTTTCTTCTATTTTTCTCTTCTTTTCTTCTTTATTATTCCTAAAAACATAAAACACACAATTTAATTAAAACCTATCTGTTTATCATTTAAATAAAATAAAAAGAAACATAAAATATGCTAAATACATGCTTAATTTAAAGCATGTCAATATATATATATATATATATATATATAAATCGACTTTTACAAGTTGGTATCAAAGCAGGTCGATCCTAGTTGACAGTGGGGGTGGATGGTTACCTATATCGATCTGAGGATGTCTTGAGTACGTATATGGCTATGTAGTGTAAGGTAGCATATAGTGTTAGTAAGGAAATTACTAGTGTTTCCTAACTACATACTTGAATGGTGTAGTAACTACTGTAAAATATTTAATCCATTATTAAGCTTGATCACCTTAATAGTGATTGATTTCTTTAAATTAATACAGTAAATGATGGCACCATGAAGAAGAAATCTGACGAGTAATACGGAAGCTACCTTACATTACCTTATTGCAGCTATTTAAGATCATATGTTTGCCACAAACTAAATTTTGTAGCATATGTAGAACAATAATAATAATGATGTTAAGTTTGGAGGAAACCAAAGGAATGTGGGGAATGGAAATGGCTAGGCAGAATTATAAGGACTAGGCCCCCTTCGTTTGTGGGTAGAAATGACCATATAGTAGCTGAAAGGTGGTTGACGGAGCTAGAAAAGATTTTTGAAGTCTTAAACTACCCTATTGAGCAGAAGGTTACTTTCATTGTATACATGCTAAAGGAGGAAGCTGAATAGTAGTGGAGAGGAGCTAGAGAGTTGCTAAATCATCAAGGTAGACAAATTACGTGGCAGGTATTCTGAGATGCTTTTCTAGATATGTTTTTCTTAGCAGTGTGAGGGTCAAAAAGGAAATTGAATTCCTTCCACTTGAACAAGGCAACCGGACAATAGAGCAATATATTGCTAAATTTAAATATCAGTGGTGCGTACTGTCGCAGGTACACCTAAATTGATACCTTACCTCTCAACTAACCTATAGTTGTTGGAGTAACGGGCGATCCCACAGAGACTAGAATTACCTTATGTGATTGAGAGAAAGGGGATTTGATAATTGTAAATAACAAAGCAAACAATAATGAAAGTAATTAAGAGAGTAATTAATGAGAGAGGCGTTGGTTTCGGTTAATATCCACCGTCAAGGGATTGCATTGATCATTGATAATATCATCAATCTTAAATTGAATATCTACCATTGGGATTCTATCACTATTCCTCCTTAAGCCTAGTAAATTGATAACAATCACACCAATTAAACCCTAATTAATAAGATATCCTTTAGCACATTGGTAAAATCTAACCTATTAATTGCATGAAGAACAAGAGAAACTGATAGAGCTAAATAAATATAAACACATCAGTTATATGTAATTTAGTTGATCATTCATCATAGGTTTAATGATTTATAATCCAAAATTCTTAATCCTATTTGCTTCATGAATACAATAATGAAAACTTTGTTCAAAACCTAATTTAGCAGTAGATTAAAATAGACAATAAACTAGTAGGCCTTTCCTAGCAATTATATAAATAATCATTGAAAATAGAAGAGTAGATGAATAATCAATACCCAATTAAGATTGAACTAATAAAATCTATTCCAAATCTCATAATTCATAACGATCCCTTGAAGTTTCAATCTTCCTCTACCAACTAAAAATAAATCAGCGACGTAGGGACATAAGAAAATCTAAACAAGAATTAAAGAAGGTAATTACGAACTTGAATGATCTTTGATGCTTCCTTTCTTCCCTTTTTATAGATTGGTTTCTCCTCCTTGAAGTAAAACTATTTCTAGGTCAAAACTTGGCCCATCGAACTTCATTTGGAGTTAAAAAAACCTTAAAAATTGCGATCTCAACATTTTGGTGCAGCAGCAAGCACCGTGGCACACTACACGAGTGCCACAACGCTACAGAAATACTTTAACAGGGTGCAATGGCGCTTGAGCTAGCGCTATGGCACTTCAAAAACTAGCCCTAGGGCACTACTGTGTGCTGGATCTGGCATTGCAACACTTGGTCTTCTTCGGCTTAGGCACCGCAGTGCTTAAGTTTTGGGCTCTTTAGCGTTGCAGTGCTATGGATAAGCCCTGATGCGACACTATAGTGCTCTATTGTGAGCCCTACAATGCTTAGAAACTTCTGGATTTTGCCAAAGTGTTGAACACAAAAGTTGTAACTCTATGTCTTTTTTTTCCATAGCCACTATAATTACCTCAATTGGAGTTCAACTGTGAGAGATATGCCTCAATTAGGGATGGAGGGTCAAAAATCAACATTTTTCCATATTTTCTCTCTATTTTCCTCTTTTTTTCTACTTTATTATTCCTAAAACATAAAACACAAAATTCAATTAATTATTATTTATTTCCTACTTAAATTAAATAAAAAGTAACTTAAAACATACCAAAGACATGCTTAATTTAGAGCATGTCAATCAATCTAAGTTTTTAACCTATCTGAGGTACAATTCGAATAAAGATTGGAAAATAGTAAAATTTAAAGCAAGTATGAACCATGAGATTAAGAGTGCTATGGTTGCCATGGAAATACGGGGATTTACCCCCTTGATTAATAAATGTCGATTACTGGAAAAGAGCCTAAAAGCTGCAGAGGAAGAAAAAGATAGGCGAACTCTATATAAGAGAAAGAGGCAGACTCTGACCTTCAATAGGAACTTTAGATGGAAGGATATTATAGAAAGTCAAAAGCCCATAATAATATAATCTGGATATTACCTATTAGATGTTTCAGTGGATAGATGTGAAAAGTGTGGACAGCCACATGGAAATAGACCGTGTTTTCCTAGTCAAGTCACTTGTTATCACTGTGGGCAGATGGGACATCTTGCATGTCATTGGCTACCTAGAAATGAAACAAGGCCTGATCAATGACAATAAATGTAAGAGTGATCTTTTAAGTTGAGTAGTGCTGAAGCAACATAAGCCCTTAACTAAATAGAAGGTATGTGATATTTTAATGATTTTCCTCTAATTATAGTATTTTCTTGAAGTGCTAGCTATTTCTTTATAGCAATTGAATGTGTAGAAAAGTTACAATATTCTATCTCTAATTCATCAAATAAGCTAGCTATGATGACATCCACAGGGGAAAAGTAATTACCTTTGGGTAAGTTTAAATTGTCCCATTATGGAGTTTGAAAGGTTGTTTATAGTGGATTTGATGTGTTTATACCTATATTGTATGGATATTATTTAAGCATGGATTGGGGGAAAGGTTAAATTCGATAGAAGAGCTATTCCAAGAAGAAATGAAGTTGCTAAAATTTCATGAAAGGGAGCATGTGATCCTAAAAATCTCTCCAACTATGGACATCGTGCAAACGATGAAAGATAAGAAGATACATGGGAAAGACAAGATATTATGAGAATGAAGTATCATCAACTCTTCGAGAGAAGGTAAGCTTTGAATTTTGGGGACAAAATTCCTTTTTAGGGAGGAAAATAGTAACATCCTTGTTTTTATTAAATAGAAAATAATTTTTTAATGGCGAAGGGAAGGAAAGAAAATGAAATGGAACATTGAAGAAACCCTAGAAAATTATAAAGTAACTAAATGGAAAAAAGAAAATCTAGAAGTAGAGAAAGTGTAATTTCCTAATTCCTTGGGGCTAGAACCGAACATTAAGAAATGAGCTAGAGATATGTTTTGGGTGTAACCCTAAAACACATTGGTATCTTTTGAAAAGAGGAATTAAACCATTTGGGGAATTTGAGGAAGCCAAACAAATCCTTAGCTAATGGGCTAGTCACAATTTAATGTAGTGACAAACTTGTTATTTTGGCATGGTTGGGGGATATAGATGGAAGGGGAAATTGAGCTTCTAGAAGAAAAATTTATTTTAATATTTTTCTTAATGACTTCTCGAGGAAGTCAACTAAAGGGAAAACGTATGCAGGGAAGAAGAGAAGAAGAAGAAGAAGGAAGAGAACAAAGAGAAAGGCAACAAGAAGGAAGATCAAGGTAATTTTTATGCATATAAGCCCCTTAAATCTTCTCTCATTTTATTTCTAAACCTCCTAAATGGATTTTTGATGGTGGAAATGCATGGATTTAGTAGAAAAAGAGAAGATACAATGGGAGGTTAGAGAAGAAGAAGAAGGAGAAGACCAAAAGTTGTGATAAGAGTAGGTTTAACATTAATCTACCATAAAGTTTGAAATCTTGATGATACATGTATGTGTGTATATATATATATATGTATACTTGTAAGTTGTTGTTTAAGGTATCTTGTGCATATATTGGAATGATCATATGAATAGCCATGTAAAGGTTTGGATGCATATGTGCTACATATAGTGTTACAAACTTTAGAAATCCCCGACTGAAAATGGGATAGTATTTCTATGATTTTATTACGAGGTTACATAAAATAGAAATGGGTTATAATACGATATGGGTAATCGTAGATAGGTTGACTAAATCTACAGATTTCCTACCCATTGAAATTAATTATTCTCTTGATAAATTGGCTCAATTATATGTAAGGGAAATTGTTCAGCTACATGGTGTTCACAATAGCATCATTTTGGACATAGATCCCAGATTCACTTCTAGATTTTGGAGAGTGCTACAAGAAGCCTTCGACACTAAATTATGTTTCAATACTGCATATCATTCTAGAACTAATAGCCAAACTGAAAGGACCATTCAAACCTTGGAGGATATGTTGAGAACTTGTACTTTCGAACAAGGAAGAGGATGGGATAAATATCTGTCGTTAGTAGAATTTATGTACAATAATAGCTATCACTCAAGCATTGGGACGGCACCCAACTTAGCTCTGCATGGCAGAAAATGCAAATCCCCTCTATGCTAGTATGAGGTAGGAGAAAATAATCTGTCAAGTCCATTGGTAGTGCAACGTACCTCTAAACACATACAAATGGTTTGAGATAAGATGTGGACAACCCAAAGTCAACCGAAGAGCTACTATGATGAAATAAGAAAGCTGTTAAAATTTGAAGAAGGGGAGCAAGTGTTCCTAAAAGTCTATCCTACTATTTGTATTGGTCAAAGTATGAAATTTAAGAAATTGAGACCATAGTATATAGGCCTATACCAAATTCTAAAAATAATAGGACAATCGGCCTATCTGATTTTGCTTTCGCAATGAATCTTTACAATGTGTTCCACGTTTTTCAACCCCGTGGATACCTCTCACATCTATCACATGTAATATAAGAAGAATCATTATTTGTGGATGAAAATCTAACTTCTTGGCTATAACTAATCAAAATTCTAGATAAAGATATAAAGTAGTTGCAGAGCAAAACCATTCCTTTTGTGAAGATAGCTTTAAAGGGATTGACTGAAGAAGAAGCTATATGAGAAAAAGAAGATGATATGAGACAGAAGTATCCCTAACTCTATGAAAATAGGTAAACCCAGAATTTTGGGGACAAAATTCTCTTTTGGGGGAGAGTTGTAATAGTGAAGGGAAGGAAAGAAAATTAAAGAAGACATGGAGGAAAAACCCTAGAAGATTAATAAAAGCCCTAAAACAATAAAGTATCCTAAATAGCAAAAAGAAAATTGTTGTTGGGATAAATCCCTTAAGATGGGATGAAATGAGTTGGTTTTATTATTCCCTAAGTAAATGTCCATCAAAGATGAAAAGGATAATTTTTATTCTTGAAGAAAAACTAGAAGGTCGAAATTATAACTTCTTGACTTTTAGGGTTAGGATCGGGCATCAAGATATCAACTAGAAATATGCTTTAGGTGTGACCCTAAATGTAACAAACTTTTTTATTTATTATTATACAATATTGAGTTCATATACACGTCATTAATCAAAACGTACATGCAACATATCAAACACATAGATATTTACATCTTGTCTATTTTAGTTGACCAATTCTTGAGATACAAGTGCGGGTGGTTGCACCTTCACCGGGATCTGAGCCAACTCGACCCCAAACATCTTATTTGATTCTGAGATCTACCCAACATAAAGTAACTCGATCCAATGTGCACTAAAAGCCAGAGCCATAGAAAAAAAACTGCATAACTAATTTTCTGAACATGATATGGAAATATAGTGAGAATTAAATCCCAGTAAGTTCAACAATAAATCATCATCAACATAGCTCATCACGTAATGTTTAGCTGTATAAACTACAGAAAAAATCTTTGGTCACATGAATGCATTATATCTACGCACATAAGAATTATACTGTAATGATATGTATGACAGGATTAACTGTTTTTAAAATATCATATGATGGCCATCAACTTATTCTCATTTCAAGCTACCCCGGTCAGGGTGAGTATCCTCTACTCTCTGGTACGGGCTTTTCTAGCTCCGTCCGACATGGCCTACTTTCTCTTTCTTTTCTCATTATCATGATCATAACCGTTGGTAGGGCGTCCCCTACTGGTGCACCACATGGATTGCCATGTGACCATGCTCATTTCTTTTCTTTTCACAATGATAGCCAAAAATATGCTTTCAATAACAAGTATGTTCATCAAAATATAACTATTACCAAAAATCATTGGTAATCATGCCATGAACATAACCATTTCAAATATCACTTTATAAAATATTTCCATGTCAAAATTTCACACTTAAGATGGTAAGAAATTCATACATTGGCAATGGCTATGGCTATACTAGTTATTTATTATTTTCATTTATAAGTTTCATCTTCTTTCTTAAATATTAATTTTATTCCTTTATTTTTTTGATGCAGGTTTTCATCACATCTAACCTTCTCTTACTAATCAGAGCATAACTCCCTCAATTGAACTCCGAACTATTACCAAAAATCATTGGTAATCATGCCATGAACATAACCATTTCAAATATCACTTTATAAAATATTTCCATGTCAAAATTTCACACTTAAGATGGTAAGAAGTTCATACAATGGCAATGGCTATGGCTATACTAGTTATTTATTACTTTCATTTATAAGATTCATCTTCTTTCTTAAATATTAATTTTATTCCTTTATTTTCTTGATGCAGGTTTTCATCACATCTAACCTTCTCTTACTAATCAGAGCATAACTCCCTAAATTGAACTCCGCTGTAGGTGATCTTGTTGTCCATTTCAAGATAAAACAATTATCTAAAACAATTATGTTGAACAGTTTAGCAAAATATTAAGAAATCAAGGTGATATTACTCCCTCAAAGTACAGCATAGTTCCTCTTGGATAGGTTCTGACCTTTAGCTACTAATCTGCCCATATCTCTCACATATGAATTCCAAATTAAGTGATTCCAGTGGCTAAAATTCCGTGACACATCTATCTATAATTCATAAGTTAACCATGTATTTTAATTCCTTATAGAGTATTCCCAGAAATTAAAATACCAAAGCTATCCTAACATATTCTTCCCTGATGAACCATTTGATGACCTTTGCTTACTAATCGGAAGATATATACGTCATATGGACTCTAAATTGAATGATTCTAGTGTTTAAAAACCTGTGACACATATATCTTGAATTCTTATGTTAACCATTTATTTGAATTCCCTACAGATAATTTCCAGAAATTAAAATACCGAAGCTATCCTAACATATTTTTCCCTGATGACCCATTTTCTGACCTTTGACTACTAATCGGCTCATATATTCCTCATATGAACTCCAAATTGAATGATTCCAGTGGTTAAAAATCCGTGACACACATATCTTTAATTCTTACGTTAACCATTTATTTTAATTCCCTACAGATAATTCCCAAAAATTAAAATACCTAAATTTAAAATTCTGCCAACCATAGCCATACCCATGCAGAACTATCTACACCAACCTAAGTATTCAAACATACATCACATGCAAGATCAATATGTAACATGATATAGCAACATCCATGACCAATCATCAAAGTTCTAAGATCAAAATCTCATATAAATATTATAAGTTTCAAAAGTTTTCTTCAAAAAGAAATATTGTTAAACTTACCTGGAGCACTTAGTCTCCTAGACTTCTCCTTCCTCTTTCTTCCTTTCTTCCTTTCCTTTCCTCACTCTACCTTGCTTCTATTTTTCCTCTCCCTCACTTGGACGAAATTCTAATGTTGTAAGGGTGGGTTTTCATATATAGACCCCCAAATAATTCACCTTTCATGATCATGGGTCTACCTTATCACAATTAGGATACACTGTTGAATTTTTTGAAAACAAACAACTTATGTTCTTGTCTTCCTCTTCCTTAGTCAAGATATGCATAGGAAAAGGAGATTTGTATTTTGAAAATTATGATAATATGTTCTTAAGATATGGGACAAGGTCCCTTTGATTTAGGGATTCATTTACTTTTTCTTTTGTCTTAATCAATTGTGATAGGTTGCCTTTTTAAGTGGCAAATTTCTAGCCCTTCAATCTCCATTATTTGGTTGAAATTATTTATGTGGGATAGAGATGTTTTGTCCTAATGCTATGTCTTATCATACCACTTGCTAAAATTATGAGTGTAGGATATAGATGTTTTTGTCCTAAAGCCTTGTATTATTATGCCACTTGCCAAAATGATGAATGTAGAATCACACCACTTGCTAAATTTTTGTCTTAATGCCATGTCACCTAATCTTGATTACACCATTATTTCATCACTTTAATTTTATTTTTATTTTTCCTCTTGGGTTTGGGCTCATTCTTGCCCATTTTCTTTACTTTGGTTAAAATTCTACCTTTCATAATGGGCTTGGTCACATTTTCATGATTTTTGGGCTACCGGTCCAATTTCTATATCCTAGTCCAAGTCTATGTTTTATTTCTTTCTTGAGCTATCCTATTGGCTTGCTAAAAATTCACGTGAAGTAGAAAAACTCTATATGAAGTGTCCATAGGTTAAAGCCCAATTATGGGTGGAGATACTAAACTTAGTAATTAAGAAAAATTACCCTAATCCGATCTTCTTGAAATTTTAAGACCTTTACTTACTTCACAAAAATTTATCTTTCTTTACCTAAGAATTTCACCTTTCTTTAGCATGTTTATTTCTAATATTTCCTCTTAGGTTTTCTTTCTTTACCTATTCCATTAATATTAGAACATTTCTTTGCATATATGTAAGGTGAAGAATTTCTAAGAAAAATATCTAAAAATTACGGGATGTTACATTAAAACCCATTACCGTCCTCCTAAGAGAGAATTAAATTATTTGTGGAAATTAAGGAAGCCAAACCAAGTTTAAACTAATGGACAATTGGAATGTAATGGTGTGGTAAACTTGTAAATAAGAGGTAGTTAGGGAATATAGTTGGAAGAGGGAGAAGCTTCTTGAACAAGCCACCAATATTTTAATATTTTTGGGGTGATTTCAAGAAGAAGTCATCTAAGGGGAGAAGTAAGAAAAAGAGGCAGGCCAAAAAGGTAGAAGAAAATAAGGCAACCAAGAAAGAAAGAGAAGAAATAGAAAAGAGAGAAAGGTGAAGAAAATAGCCAAGGTGATCTTTTAAGCATCTAATCCTCTTTATTTCTTCTTCTCTTCATGCTAAGCTTCTCAAATCTTGGTTTTGAATGTTGAAAGTGTAGAAAAATTATTTGGAAGAAGAAGGTTTAAGTAAAGCTCAAGACAAGGAAAATGAGGGTGTTCTTGCTAGTATAGGGAATAAGTAGAGTTTTGATTGGTTTAACAATTTAAATTTCCTTAAAATTTTGTGATTCTTGGAAAGTAGAACATGTTCAGACTTTTCATGTTTTGATGACTTGTGATGAGGAATGATTATGTGCTTGTAATTCTTCATGTAAGAGGAAAGCAAGAGTGACTATGCATATATATACACGTATAGAGTTTTAATTTGAGATGGATGAACACATATGTTTGGCTTGATTAATTATTGGTCATATTAATAGGAAAAGGTAGATTCAATAATGGAGCTAAAACAACATAAATATGAAAGAAGCATGACCATATGAATAGTAAATGAGTTCATAGATAGGGGTGAAAGGAAAAATTGATGAATTAATTACTGTAAATAATCACATATACATGTATATATATGCAATCAGAGGACTTGTATACATGCATACACCATCTCTTTGGTCAATTGGGGACATTAAAGAATGGTTGAAAATAATTAATAAAAAAGGGAAATTTTGCAACTAGAGCATGATCATGTTTCAGGACACAGTTAGGCTGTGCTCTGCGCGAGTACAAGGGTTTGACATAGCTCCAAATAGTGTCGTGTTCCAGGACACAGATAAGCTGTCTCCAAAGCTACTTAACCATAACCACAGTTGTGTTACAAGACATGGGTAGGCTGTGTTGGAGGTTGTTTTGACCCTAGTTAAATTGTAGAATACACTCAATAAATGTCATCTTTTGGGGAATAAATAGTAATGCTTATTTACAGAGTAAGACCTTGCATTTTTGCATTAATATATGATGATTAGATTATATGATGATAAAGATATCCTTGCATCAATGTATGATAATTGATTATATAAGGATAGATGCATTATGATATCAATGTATGATGATGGAATGAAGTAACGAAATTAATTGATGCATATCCTTATTGTGACGATAATAAAGGGAATGATGTTATACACATAACTAAGAATGAGAAATGAGAGTGATGTATATGTTTATATACTTTTGAGATGACCCTTGCAGTAACAAGTTGACCAGGTAGGTCATATGGCTTGAGCAATACCAAATAGGGAATGCCCTATTAGCCTTGAGTGTGTCAAGGGGGAGTATGGCCACTCTAACCTTGTAACAGTGGCATGTGAATAGTAAGGAGGGGGAATGATTCACACTATCCTATTACTAAGATAGAGATGGATGATTCAACAATGGTACACGAGTAGAAGGGGGAATGGTTTATGTTACCCTATTATCGAAATAAAATTAAATGATTAATCAATAGCCATTGCATGTGAAGTATTATTTTGTTATGATTGTGATCACCAATCATCTATGCATAATCTCTTTTAACATGATGTTTAAGTATATCATGCCTCTGTTATGAAGGTTGACATTTTTTGTACCTTATATACTTAGACATAACACGTGATAATTATTTTGTATAATGTCTTTTAATGTTAAACTTATTCGGACTTCTGTTGTCACTATGTTATTTTGGTGTTTTGTTTAGATAAAGGTAACTAAGATGGCAGTAATTTTCCTATATCTGATTTTGGAGATACAATGGGTGGATATACCTTACTTGGGTCAATTCACCATTACTATATATATAGATCTTAGCATATTTTTTGAAAGGGTAACCCGGTACTCTTTTGTTTTAGTGCCACATGTAGTACCCAGGGCTACCCTTGTACATATACCAACCCTTGATGTAATCTTTTTATATGATAGTAATGAAATGTGCACTGTTTTGATGTTTATGTGTAATTGACTATCCTCGTTATATTATTTTTCTAATATTGATTCCTAAGAACCCAAAAAAAATCAAGTTTTGACAATAAATGTAGCCAGTGGAGATGCACTAATAAATATGAATCCTAAAGTACCAGAATCCTCATATCAAATATGGTTGCTAACTCCCAACAATTTGAAATTAGGAATAATCCCCCAGTTATGCATGCCCATAAGGTAATTACTTCTCCCTTTGAGCAACAAATGTTTGAACTTACCTTTCTTGTCCACCAATTTAATACAAGTACAACTCAATGGTTAAAGTTTGTAAAATTTGTTCAATAGCAGGGCACCCAACTGACATATGCTGAACGCTTTAAGAAGAATCCATAGAATAAGCTAATATGTTATGTGGTTTTCCTGGGCAGCCAGAAAGGTATAATCCCTACTTCAATACACATAATCCTGGATGGAGAAATCATCCTAACTTCTGGTGTGAGAATGCACTAGATAAGCCTGTAGGAAAAAATTTACAAATTTGTAGATTAACCAACAGGCTTATTATCCTATATAGACTACAACTAAAGATTTTCAGGTAGATAACTCCTTAGAAAACATAGTTAAATCTCTAGCTAATTCTACTATTCAAATGAAACATGAATCAGAGCAATTTCAGCAAGAGACAAGAGCCAGCATTCAAAACCTAGCAAATAAGGTGGGTTAACTAGCAAATGCAATCAATTAGCTCGAGGCTCAGAAGTCAGGTAAGTTGCCCTTTAAAACTATGGTAAACCTAAAAGAAAATGTAAGTGCCATTATGGTAAAATAAAGAGGTTAAGATTCCATTAAAAGAGGTACGTGCATTACTAGAGTAAGAAGAAGAAAAAAATGATGGAACCATGGAGGGTAAGCATCCAAAAGGTAAGTTCTCACCTCTACCTGAATATGAACTAGTACCATAATTTCCTAAAGCTCTTAAAGACAATAAGATGAATGAGAAAATTTTTGACTTATATGAGGCCTTTAAAAGTTTTGAGGTGAATCTTCCTCTTTTAGATGCTATCAAACATGTGCCCTATTATGTATGGGCAACAATTTTTTATACAAGTTTATACGCTCATGAAGACACTACAAACTATTACTAAACCACTTTTATTTTGTAATAATTAATTTCCTTAATTCAAAACAAGCATAATTGAGATCAAAGGGAGTAATTCTACCATTAATTAACATTAATACTGTCATAAGTTTGTATACACATCATAGTGTCCTAGGTGTTACATGTAATACACAAAAGTAGGAGGACAACTGAACACTATGCTTGAAAAAGTACAGTCAGCATCCAGGTATGGTTAGTCAAAATAATACCCATATACAAAAGATTAAGCATATATATACATTCCTATGCCCTAATCATCCATGTCAACCTCGTCTAGGGACACAAGTGCGGGTGACGACATCTTTACGAGGATCTCAGTTAACTTGACCACAGATACATCATTAACTACTATGATTTACCCAAAATTAGGTATCTCTATCCATCGTACACTAAAAATTAAGGTTGTAGAGAATATCTGCATAATGTCTCTACTTATATGAACATAACATGAAAATATAGTGAGAGTTTAAATTCTCAGTAAGTTCAAAAATAAATCAAAATCATCACATGTATAACTCATCATGTCATGTTCAGCGGTATAAGCTATAGAAATTTATCAGGCCTTAGCAATGTACTATATATCCATGTACATGAAAATCATGCAGGCATGACAGATATAGCATAAATAATTTTATCATAAGCACGCCACAATAACATTTTCAGGCATATTTTAGCTATTAACATTTCTCATCAATTACTTTTCTATTCGGCCAAGGCGAGCATGCTTCTCTCACTCTGCTCACTTCTTAACATGCTATTCTGACTCTGTTTAGACATGGCACAAATGTCTTTCTTTTCTCATAGTCGTGAATAGGGCATCCCATATCTAGTATACCAAACACAAAAAGCCATGTGACCCTCTTTATTTCTTTTCTTTTTCTTATTAATAGCCAAGATATGATCTAAATAACATATATGCCCAAATGCCACAAAATTTCCTATCAAATCATCATCATCTCATATATCATTCACATAGTCATGCTGTAACATCCCTAATTTCGTTTCATGAATTAATAAAAATAAAAAAGTATTCAAAGTAACATCCCTAATTTCGTTACTTTTTAAGGTACATAAATACTTAATTAAGAAAATAAAATTTATTAGACAATTTTTAGATATCTAAGGAAATATAATCCTTAGAAATTCTTCACCTTACGTGTATGCATATAAATGTTCTATCATTAATGGAATAGGTAAAGAGAGAAAACTTAAGAGGAAAAATTAGAAATAATATACTAAAGAAAGGTAAAATTCTTGGGTAAGGAAGATCAATTTTTGGAAACAAGTAAAGCTCTTAAATTTTCAAGAAAACATTGGATTAGGGTAATTTTTCCTAATTCAAGAACTAAAGTTACTAAGTTTAACATATTCACCCATACATTGGGCTTTCACCTATGGACACTTCATATAGAGTTTTTTCACTTCACATAAGTTTCTAGCAAGCCCATTGGATATCCTAAATAAGAAATAAAACATAGACTTGAACTAGGATATAGAAATTGGACCGATAGTCCAAAAATTATGAAAATGTGTCCAAGCCCTCCAAGAAAGGTAGAATTTTATCCAAAGCAAAGGAAATGGGTAGGAATAAACCCAAATCTAAGAGGAAAAATAAAATAAAATAAATCATGTGATAATATAATAAAGATTAGGTTACATGGCATTAAGACAAAAAATTAGCAAGTGGTATGATAATAGAAGGCTTTAGGAAAAAACATCTATATCCTACACTCATCATTTTAGCAAGTGGTATGATAATACAAGGCTTTAGGACAAAACATCTATATCTTACACTCATAATTTTAGCAAGTGGTATGATAGTGCATGACATTAGGACAAAACATTCCTATCCCACACAAATAATTTCAACCAAATAATAGAGATTCAAGGGTTAGAAATTTGCCACCTAAAAAGGCAAACCTCTCATAATTAATTAAGACAAAAGAAAAAGGAAATGAATCCTTAAATCAAAGGGACCTTGTCCCTTATCTTAAGAACATATTATCATAATTTTCAAAATACAAATCTCTTTTTCCTATGCATATCTTGACTAAGGAAGAGGAAGACAAGAACATGAGTTGTTTGTTTTCCAAAAATTCAACCAATTGTATCCTAATTGTGATACGGTAGACCCATGATCATAAAAGGTGAATTATTTGGTGGTCTATTTAAGCAAAACCCACCCCTACAACATGGGAATTTTTGTTCAAGTGAGGGAGAGGAAAAATAGAAGCAAGGTATAGTGAGGAAAGGAGAGGAAGAAAGGAAGAAAGAGGAAGGAGAAGTCTAGAGGACTAAGTGCTCAAGGTAAGTTTAACAATATTTCTTTTTGAAGAAAAGTTTTGAAACTTGTAATATTATATGAGATTTTGATCTTAGAACTTTGATGATTGGTCATGGATGTTGCTATATCATGTTACATATTATGTATGTTTGAATACTTAGGTTATTGTAGATAGTTTTGCATAGGTTTGGCTATGGGTGGAAAATTTTTAAGCTTTTATTTTTAAAATTATGGAAAGAATTAGTTAGAAATTTAAAGAAATAGTTTATATGAAAAATGTAGATCTATTTCTCAGGGATATTTATCCACTGGAATCACGCAATTTGGAGTCCGTATGAGGTAGATATGGTCCGATTAGTAAGAAGTAGTCAGAAAATGGTTAATCAGGGAAGAATATGTCGGGATAGCTTGTGTGTTTTAATTTCTGGGAACATTCTGTAGGGAATTAAAATCAACGGTTAACATAAGAATTATACATATATGTATCATGGATTTTTAGCCACTGGAATCACTCAATTTGGAGTCGGTATGAGGTAGATATGTTCCGATTAGTAAGAAGTAGTCAGAAAATGGTTAATTAGGGAAGAATATGTAGGGATAGCTTCTGTGTTTTAATTTCTGGAAACATTCTGTAGGAAATTAAAATAAATGGTTAACATAAGAATTATAGATATATGTATCATGGATTTTTAGCCACTTGAATCACTCAATTAATAGTCCGTATGAGGCAGATATGGTCCGATTAGTATACAGTGGTCAGAAATTGGTTAATCAGGGAAGAATATTTTAAGATAGATTCTGTGTTTTAATTTCTGAGAATATTTTGTAGGGAAATAAAATAAATTATTAACATAAAATTTATTTTTATATGTGTCACGGATTTTTAGCCACTGGAATCACTTAATTTAGAATTCGTATAAGGGAGATATGGACAGATTAGTAGGTAGAGGTCAGATTCTACCCGAGAAGAAATAATCTGTATTTTGAGGGAGTAATATCACCTTAATGTCTTAATATTTCGCTAAATTTTTCAACATAATAGTTTTAGATAATTGTTTTATCTTTAAATTGACACCAAGATCACCTAAATCGGAGTTACATTGATAGAGTTATGCTCTGATTAGTAAGAGAATGTTAGATAAGATGAAAACCTGCATCAAGAAAATAAAAAAATAAAATTAATATTTAAAAAAGAAGAAGAATCTTATAAATGATAATAATAAATGACTAGTATATGCCATAGCCATTTCCATTGTATGAACTTCTTACCATCTTAAGTGTGAAATTTTGACATGGAAATATTTTATAAAGTGATATTTGAAATGGTTATGTTCATGGCATGATTACCAATGATTTTTGGTAATAATTATATTTTGATGAACATATTTGTTATTGAAATCATATTTTTGGCTATTATTGTGAAAAGAAAAGAAATGAGCATGGTCATATGGCAATCCGTGTGGTGCACCAGTAGGGGATGCCTTACCAACGGTTATGATTATGCTAATGCGAAAAGAAAGAGAAAGTGTGCCATGTCGAACGGAGCGAGAAAAACCCGTACCGGAGAGTAGAAAATACTCACCTTGACTTGGGTAGCTTGATATGAGAATAAATTGATAGTCATCATATGATATTCTGAAATTAGTAAATCTTGCTATACATGTCATTATTGTACAATTCTCATGTACATAGATAAAGTACATTCATGTGACCAAAGATATTTGCTGTAGTTTATTCTGATGAACATGATGTGATGAGCTATATTGATGAACCAAAGATATTATTGTACAATTCACCATATCTAACCTTCTCTTACTAATCAGAGCATAGCTCCCTCAATTGAACTCCGATGTAGGTGACCTTGGTATCAATTTCAAGATAAAACAATTATCTAAAACTATTATGTTTGAACAATGTAGCGAAATATTAAGAAATCAAGGTGATATTACTCCCTAAATGTATAGGTTATTTCTTCTCGAATATATTCTGACCTCTACCAACTAATCGGACCATATCTACCACATATGGACTCCAACTTAAGTGATTCCAGTGGCTAAAAATCCGTGACACACATATCTACAATTCTTATGTTAACAATTTATTTTAATTCCATATAGATAATTCTTAGAAATTAAAATACAGAAGCTATCCTAACATATTATTCCCTGATGAACCATTTTTTGACCTTTGACTACAAATCAGCTCATATCTTCCTCATATGGACTGTAAATTGAATGATTACAGTGGCTAAAAGTCCATGACACATATATCTTAAATTCTTATGTTAACCATTTATTTTAATTCCCTACAGATAATTCCCAGAAATTAAAATACAGTAGCTATCCTAACATATTCTTCCTTGATGAACCATTTTCTGACCTTTGACAACTAATCGGATCATATCTACCTCTTATTGACTCCAAATTCAATTATTACAGTGGTTAAAAATCCGTGACACATATATCTTGAATTCGTATGTTAACCATTTATTTTAATTCCCTACAGATAATTCCCAGAAATTAAAACACAGAAGCTATCCTAACATATTCTTCCCTGATGAACCATTTTCTGACCTTTGCTTATTAATCGAACCATATATACCTCATATGGACTCCAACTTGAATGATTCCAGTGGTTAAAATCGGTGATACACATAGCTATAATTCTTATGTTAACCATTTATTTCAATTCCATACAGATAATTTCCAGAAATTAAAATACAGCAGCTATCCTAACATATTCTTCCCTAATGAACCATTTTCTGACATTTGACTACTTATTGGACCATATCTACCTCATATAGACTCCCAATTGAATGATTCCAGTGGCTAAAACTCCATGACACATATATCCTTAATTCTTATGTTAACCATTTATTTTAATTCCCTATAGATAATTCCCAGAAATTAAAACACAGAAGCTAAAATTTTTGCCACCCATAGCCATACCTATGCAGAACTTTCTATACTAGACTAAGTATTCAAACATACATCACATGCAAGATCAATATGTAACATGATATAGCAACATCAAGACCAATCATCAAAGTTTTAAGATCAAAATCTCATATAAATATTATAAGTTTCAAAAGTTTTCTTCAAAAAAAAGTATTGTTAAACTTACTTGGAGCACTTAGTCCCCTAGACTTCTCCTTCCTCTTTCTTCCTTTCTTCCTCTCCTTTCCTCACTCTAACTTGCTTCTATTTTTTCTCTCCCTCACTTGGACGAAATTATAATGTTGTAAGGGTGGGTTTTCTTATATAGACCACCAAATAATTCACCTTTTATGATCATGGATCTACCTTATCACAATTAGATTACACTTGGTTGAATTTTTGGAAAACAAACAACTTATGTTCTTGTCTTCCTCTTCCTTAGTCAAGATATGCATAGGAAAAGGAGATTTGTATTTTGAAAATTATGATAATATGTTCTTAAGATATGGAACAAGGTCCCTTTGATTGAGGGATTCATTTCTATTTTCTTTTGTCTTAAACTAGTATGATAGGTTTGCCTTTTTAGGTGGCAAATTTCTAGCCCTTGAATCTCTATTATTTGGTTGATATTATTTGTGTGGGATATGAATGTTTTGTCCTAATGCTATGTATTATCATACCACTTGCTAAAATTATGAGTGTAGGATATAGATGTTTTTTGTCCTAAAGCCTTGTATTATCATGTCACTTGCCAAAATTATGAATGTAGAATCACACCACTTGCTAAATTTTTATCTTAATGCCATGTAACCTAATCTTTATTATTATTACATTATTATATCATCACCTAATTTATTTTTTTATTTTTCCTCTTGGATTTGGGCTTGTTCCTACCCATTTTCTTTGCTTTGGATAAAATTCTACCTTTCTTGGAGGGCTTGGTCACATTTTCATAATTTTTGGGCTATTGGTCCAATTACTATATCCTAGTCCAAGTCTATGTTTTATTTCTTGCTTAGGTTATCCAATGGGCTTGCTAGAAACTTATGTGAAGTGGAAAAACTCTATATGAAGTGTCCATAGGTAAAAGCCCAATGTATGGGTAAAGATTTTAAACTTAGTAACTCTAGTTCTTGAATTAGAAAAAATTACCCTAATCCAATGTTCTTGAAATTGTATGACCTGTACTTGTTTGTAAAAATTTATCTTCCTTATCCAAGAATTTTGCATCTCTTTAGTATGTTATTTCTAATTGTTTTTCCTATTAGGTTTTCCCTCTTTATTTGTTCTCTTAATGTTAGAAACATTTTCTATGCATATACATAAGGTGAAGAATTTCTAAGGATTATATTTCCTTAGATATCTAAAATATTGCCTAATAAATTTTATTTCCTTAATATTTATGTACTTTTATCAATAAAAGAAACGAAACTAGGGATGTTACATTTCTCTCCCCCTAAAAGAAATTTTGTCCTTAAAATTTCAGAAATTACTTAATAAGAACAATTGCTGATATTTCTTCCTTGTGACTTCTTCCAGCTCCCAAGTTGCTTCTTCTGGAGTCAAATCTTCCCATAACACCTTAATAAGGGGAATGGTTTTATTTCTCAGTTGCTTCATGTCAGTGTCCAATATGGATGCAGGTACTTGCTGGTATGTCATGTTCTCCTTTATTTGGATTGGTTCATCTTGTATTACATGTGATGAATCTGGAAGATACTTTCGCAGCTGTGATACGTGGAAAACATTATGCAGGTTGGACAAATTAGGTGGGAGAGCAATTTGATATGCTGATGTCCCTACTTTCTTCAGAATTTGGTAGGGTCCCAAAAATTGCGGACTTAACTTTCTTGTTTTGAGAGACCTACCAACTCCAGTAGTCGGGGAAAGTTTCAAAAATACATGGTCTGCTTCCTCAAAATCTAGAGGTCTATGTCTCTTATCGTAGTAACTCTTTTGTCGACTGAGCTGTAAGTATTTTGTCTCGTATCATCCTGATTTGTTCAGTGGTTTGTTGAACTAGATCAGGACCCAACAAGTTCTTTTCTCCTACCTCAAACCAACATAGTGGAGATCGGCACTTCCTACCATATAAAGCTTCGTATGGGGCCATCTTAATACTGGAGTGATAACTATTATTATAAGCAAACTCTACTAAAGGTAGGTACTTATCCCATCCTTTACCTTGCTCTATCACACAGGCCTTTAACATGTCTTCTAAGGTTTGAATGGTTCGTTCTGTTTGCCTGTCAGTCTGAGGATGGTAGGCAGTATTGAACCGCAACTAAGTACCAAAAACTTCCTGCAACGCCTTCCAAAACCTCAACGTGAAACCTCGGATCTCTATCAGAAACAATATTTAAGGGAAGCCCATGGAGTCTAACTATTTCCTGGACGTACAATTGGGCCAATTTATCCAGTGAAAAGTTAATTTTTATGGGCAAAAAGTGAGCAGATTTGGTTAATCTGTCAACTATTACCCAGATAGAGTCATGTCCCCCTGAAGTCTCAGGTAAACCTACAACAAAGTCCATCGAGATACTATCCCATTTCCATTTAGGGATCCCAAGAGGTTGTAGAAATCCCGCTGGCTTTTGATGCTCCACCTTCACCTTTTGACAAATGAGACATTTTGCCACAAACTCGGCAATGTCCTTTTTCATCCCTGGCCACCAATACATCCTTTTCAAATCCTGGTACATTTTAGTGCATCCAGGATGGACTGTGTATTTACTCTCATGCGCTTCCTGCAGGATCTTAGTCCTCAACTCTCATTCTTGAGGGACACAAATCCTTCCCTGATACATGATTGCTCCATCTTCCATGACAGAAAAATTACCTTGGTCTTTATGATCCTGTAAGTATTGGTCGTGAGCTTGAGCCTCTTTGATCAGGGATCTAAGGTCACACTCTATACTTAAACCATTAATGGTTAGCTTCTTTGAGGAAAAAGTAGTGTCCAGCTTCAAATTCTGAAACTCCTATAGCATTTGCATCTCATACAACATCATCTGGCCCATGTGTAGAGATTTTTGACTTAAGGCATTAACTACAACATTTGCCTTTCCTGGATGATACTTTATCTCAAACTTGTAGTCATTGAGAAATTTCACCCATCTTCGTTGCCTCATATTTAACTCCTTTTGATCAAAGAGATATTTAAGACTCTTGTGATCGCAATATACTTCAAAGGTTGCTCCGTATAAGTAATGTCGCCAAATCTTTAAAGCAAACACCACCGCCGCCAATTCAAGATCATGGGTTGGATAGTTTTCTTCGTGGGGTCTTAGTTGTCTAGAGGTGTAAGCAACTACTCTCTTGTCTTGCATTAGCACACACCCTAGCCCTTTCTTTGAAGCATCACTATACACTTCAAAATGTCCTGTGGGGTCTGGAATAATTAAAATTGGAGGAGTGGTCAGTCTTGTCTTAAGCTCTTGAAAACTAGCTTCACATTGATCAGTCCATTTGAAAGGACTTCCCTTCCTGGTCAATTTAGTCAATGGCAAGGCTATACGAGAAAAGTTTTGTATAAACCTCTTGTAGTATCCTGCCAAACCCAGGAAACTTCTGACTTCCGTAACCGTCTTTGGTCTCTTCCACTGAATCACTGCTTCCGTCTTGTTAGGATCTACAGCTATCCCTTTATTAGAGATGACATGTCCGAGAAACTTCACCTCTGACAGCCAAAATTCACACTTCTCCAATTTGGCATATAACTTTTTATCTTTCAGCACTTGTAGCACGATTCAGAGATGTTGTTCATGTTCTTTCTCACTCTTAGAGTATATCAAGATGTCATCAATGAACACTGCAACAAATTGATCTAGGTAGGGTCGAAAAATACGATTCATGTAATCCATGAAAATTGCAGGTGCATTTGTCAACCTGAGGGCATTACGAGAAACTCATAGTTCCCATACCTAGTCTTGAAGGCAATTTTTGGTACGTCCTCCTCCTTGATCCTAATCTGATGATATCCTGACCTCAAGTCAATTTTAGAAAAGATGGAGGCTCCCTTTAATTGATCCAATAAGTCATCTATCCTAGGGAGAGGGTACTTATTTTTGATAGTCACCTTATTCAGCTGTCTGTAATCTATGCATAGTCTCAAGCTCCCGTCTTTCTTCTTAACAAACAATACAGGAGCTCCCCAAGGTGATACACTCGGTCTAATGAATTGATTGTCTAATAGTCCCTCCAACTGCTTCTTGTGTTCCTATAGTTCCTTTGAGGCCATTCGATATGGTGTAATAGAGATAGGCCCTATCCCAGGTAGGAGATCAATAGAGAACTCTATCTCTCTCTTGGGAGGTAAGCCTGGAATATCTAATGGAAATACTTCAGGAAACTCGTTGGCTATTGGGATTTCATCAAGCTTCGATTCGACTTTTAGTTTTGATAAATACAAGAGAATGTATCCAAGTACTCCATTCTTCAACTCCCTATTAACTTGATTGGCATTTAGCATCAATAACTGGACCTCCTCTTTCGGAGTAGGAGGTAGAAATTCAACGGTCTTGTTACAACAATTCAACAAGGCTCGATTTCTAGACATCCAGTGTAACCCTAGAATGACCTCAATACCTCTTAAAGGTAAACAGATGAGGTCTACAGAAAAAGTTTTCTCCTGGATGGTGACTTGACAGTCTTTACATACAGAGGAAGTTAATACCCTTTCCCCTGTAGGGGTTACTACGGATAGCTCATAGGGAGTTTCAAAAATAGGAAACTGAAACTTCCTAATACATTCTTCTTATATAAATGAATGACTAGCACCAGAGTCAAATAACACCATAAGAGCAAATCCATAGATATAGCATGTACCTTGAATCATTTCAGAAGATTAAGCAGCCTCTTGGCCGCTCAGGGTGAAAACCCTTCCTTTCACTTGAGGCCTCTATTCTGGCTGCTTCCTCACATTCTGTGGCCATTTTCTTGCAAAATGTCCCTTCTGTCCACAATTGAAGCAGAAATCTTGTCCCATGTAGCATAGCTAGTTACCATGCATGCATCTGCACTTAGCGCACTTGACTGGGACGAGGTCTTGTTGAAAAGGTCTAGGACCCGCAGTCAATGACCTATTTCTAGCTCCATATCTACTTCTTCTCATGTTCTTTCCAGGGTTGGAAAAATTTTTCTTCCTCTTCCATAGGTTTTGCCTTTGCTTCTCTTCCTCTACTGCCCTTAAACTCTTTTCCAGTTAGACAGCTCCTCGAACCTTGCGATATACTGGTCCACGGTAATGCTGCCTTGCCTGAGTTGGAGGAATTCGATCTCTTTCTCTGCTCGTACAGTACATGGAAAGTACTTTTCAAAAAAAAATGTCCTTGAACACTTGCCAGGTTATCTGGCTTCCCTGATGAGTTAAAATTCTCTAGCTCCACGCCACTAGTATTCTGCTTCATCCTTTAACATATATGTAGCAAAAATAACTTGCTGCTCTTCAGTACAGCCCATCACTTCAAAGATTTTCTCTAATTCCCTTATCCACCTTTTGGCTACTATTGGGTCATAGCCACCTTGGAAACAAGGTTGTCTAGTCCTCAAGAACTCGGATATGCCATTATCTTTTCTAGCCATCTGGTTGTTAGCACCATTCTCAGTATTTGGGTTATTAGCATTCTAGAGATATTGTAAAATTTGGTTGGTGGTCATGACTTGGTCTCGAATTGCCGTGGCCAAGTTGTGCAGGATTTCCTCTGCATTGGTTGCTAGATTCCTCCTTAGTGGTGCCATTTCCTACTATGCAAAACAAAGTTATGCTGCTATTGAGGTGATCAAGCCCAATAGTTAGTTCAAAAATATTTAATAGTAGTCATAACAACACCTCGGCATATAGATAGGAAACACTAGTAATTTCTTACCTATATGAATCACTGATCCCTTACACAGCACAACCACAACATACTTAAGACACTATAAGATCGATTCAGATAACCATCCACCCACTAGCCATCTAGAATCGACCTACTCTGATACCAATTAAGTAACAACTCCATTTAAGTATCAAATTTTTTTTTAAAAAAATACCATGAAGTTATTACCTTGTTACAACTTAACTCAACAATAACATTTATTTAATTTATACAATACAGAGTTCACATACATGTCATTAATCAAAACATACGTACAACATATCAAACACATAAAAATCTACATCTTATTTATTCTGGTTGACCACATCCAGAGATACAGGTGCGGGTGGTTGCACCTTCACCGGGATCTAAGCCAACTCGACCACAAACATTTTATTTGATTCTGGGATCTGCCTAACATAAAGTACTCGATCCAACGTGCACTAAAAGCCAAAGCTATAGAAAAATCTGCATAACTCATTTTCTGACAATGATATGGAAATATAGTGAGAATTAAATCCCAGTAAGTTCAACAATAAATCATCATCAATATAGCTCATCACGTCATGTTCAGCTGTATAAACTACAGAAAATATCTTTGGTCACATGAATGCATTATATCTATGCACATAAGAATCATACAGTAATGATATGTATGACAGGATTAACTATTTTTAGAATATCATATGATGGCCATCAACTTATTCTCATTTCAAGCTACCCCGGTCAGGGTGAGTATCCTCCACTCTCCGGTACAGGCTATTCTCGTTCCGTCCGACATGGCACACTTTCTCTTTCTTTTCTCATAATCATAATCATAACCGTTGGTAGGGCGTCCCCTACCGGTGCACCACACGGATTGCCATGTGACCGTGCTCATTTCTTTTCTTTTCACAATGATAGCCAAAAATATGCTTTCAATAACAAGTATGTTCATCAAAATATAACTATTACCATAAATCATTGGTAATCATGCCATGAACATAACCATTTCAAATATCACTTTATAAAATATTTCCATGTCAGAATTTAACACTTAAGATGGTAAGAAGTTCATACAATGGCAATGGCTATGGCATATACTAGTCATTTATAAGATTCATCTTTTTTTTTTAAATATTAATTTTATTTCTTTACTTGCTTGATGCAGGTTTTCATCATATCTAACCTTCTCTTAGTAATCAGAGCATAGCTCCCTCAATTGAACTCCGATGTAGGTGATCTTGGTGTCAATTTCAAGATAAAAGAATTATCTAAAACTATTATGTTTCAACATTGTAGCAAAATATTAAGAAATCAAGGTGATATTACTCCCTAAATGTACATGTTATTTCTTCCGGGATAGGTTCTGACCTCTACCTACTAATCGAACCATATCTACCTCATATGGACTCTAACTTAAGTGATTCCAGCGGTTAAAAATATGTGACACACATATCTATAATTCTTATGTTAACAATTTATTGTAATTCCATATAGATAATTCTCAGAAATTAAAATATAAAAGCTATCCTAACATATTCTTCCCTGATGAACCATTTTCTGACCTTTAACTACTAATCAGCTCATATCTTCCACATATGGACTCCAAATTGAATGATTCTAGTGGTTAAAAATCTGTGACACACATAGCTATAATTCTTATGTTAACTATGTATTTTAATTCCATACAAATAATTCCCAGAAATTAAAATACAGAAGCTATCCTAACATATTCTTCTGTGATGAACCATTTTCTGACCTTTGACTACTAATCGGATAATATTTACCTCTTATGGACTCTAAATTGAATGATTCCAGTGGGTAAAAATCTATGACACATATATATTTAATTCTTATGTTAACCATTTATTTTAATTCCCTACAGATAATTGCCAGAAATTAAAACACAGAAGCTATCCTAACATATTCTTCCCTGATGAACCATTTTCGGACCTTTGCTTATTAATCGAACCATATCTACCTCATATGGACTCCAAATTGAATGATTCCAGTGGCTAAAAATCCGTAATACACATTTATGTTAACCATTTATTTCAATTCCATACAGATAATTCCCAGAAATTAAAATACAGAAGCTATCCTAACATATTCTTCCCTGATGAACCATTTTCTGACCTTTGACTACTAATCAGACCATATCTACCTCATATGGACTCCAAATTTAATGATTCCAGTGGCTAAAACTCCGCGACCCATATATATTTAATTCTTATATTAACCATTTATTTCAATTCCCTATAGATAATTCCCAAAAATTAAAACACCGAAGCAAAAAATTTTGCCACCCATAGCCATACCTATGCAGAACTTTCTATACCAGTCTAAGTATTCAAACATACATCACATGCAAGATCAATATGTAACATGATATAGCAACATCATGACCAATCAACAAAGTTTTAAGATGAAAATCTCATATAAATATTATAAGTTTCAAAAGTTTTCTTCAAAAAGAAATATTGTTAAACTTACCTGGAGCACTTAGTCAAGATATGCATAGGAAAAGGAGATTTGTATTTTGAAAATTATATTAATATGTTCTTAAGATATGGGACAAGGTCCCTTTGATTTAGGGATTCATTTCCATTTTCTTTTGTCTTAAACAAGTATGATAGGTTTGCCTTTTTAGGTGGCAAATTTCTAGCCCTTGAATCTCCATTATTTGGTTGATATTATTTGTGTGGGATAGGAATATTTTTTCCTAATGCCATGTATTATCATACCACTTGCTAAAATTATGAGTGTAGGATATAGATGTTTTTGTCCTAAAGCCTTGTATTATCTTGCCACTTGCCAAAATCATGAATGTAGAATCACACCACTTGCTAAATTTTTGTCTTAATGCCATGTAACCTAATCTTTATTATTATTACATTATTATATTATCACCTAATTTATTTATTTTATTTTTCCTCTTGGATTTGGGCTTATTCCTACCAATTTTCTTTGCCTTGGATAAAATTCTACCTTTCTTGGAGGGCTTGGTCACATTTTCATAATTTTTGGGCTATTGGTCCAATTACTATATCCTAGTCCAAGTCTATGTTTTATTTCTTGCTTAGGTTATCCAATGGACTTGCTATAAACTTATGTGAAGTGGAAAAACTCTATATGAAGTGTCCATAGGTAAAAGCCCAATGTATGGGTAAAGATTTTAAACTTAGTAACTCTAGTTCTTGAATTAGGAAAAATTACCCTAATCCAATGTTCTTGAAATTTTATGACCTTTACTTGTTTCTAAAAATTTATCTTCCTTATCCAAGAATTTTGCATCTCTTTAGTATGTTATTTCTAATTGTTTTTCCTATTAGGTTTTCCCTCTTTATTTGTTCTCTTAATGTTAGAAACATTTTCTATGCATATACATAAGGTGAAGAATTTCTAAGGATTATATTTCCTTAAATATCTAAAATATTGTCTAATAAATTTTATTTCCTTAATATTTATGTACTTTTATTAATAAAAGAAACGAAATTAGGGATGTTACAATAAATGGTTTTACTTTTTGTATACTAAATAGAGTGTTATCATGGCTCATCATTATGGTTCACTATTACCTCATGAAAGGCTTCAATTTCAGCTTCTCCTTTATTTCCATGCTTGGCCAAAATGCTCCCAAACTGTAGGAGATTTTTCTTTCAAATATATGTAACTTAAAGTTTTGTCCAAATCTTTGACCTACTTTTCTCCATGATATGTCATTTAATTAATCATCACTATCTTTTAATGTGAGGTGGAAAAATGAAATGAGTTGTCCATGAGCTGGCTAGTCTATGTGGAAATAAAATGATGAAGTGTATGATGAGATGTCATGCTTAGAAAATTTGGTCCTTGAATTAAGAAATTCCTTTAATTTAATTTCTTGAAATTTCAAAGCTTCCATCCTACTTCTAAAATTTATTCTTCTTGCCCAAAATTTCACCCCTCAGAAAGCAATTATTTCTATTTTTTCCTCTAAGGTTCATTCTTTTCCTTTTTCCCTAGTTTTATACAAAATTCATATACTTACGCATTAAATTAAAATTTCTATTGTACACATTTTATTAAATATCTCTCTAGGAATTTATTGGTAAGTTTTTCTACTTTTCTATATTCCTTTAAATTAATACTTTTCATGTCTTTTAATAAGTAGAAAATAAGGATGTTACAAGTTATGCCAAGTTCTTAAGGGAATTATGCACCCAAAAGAGGTAAGCAAAAGTTGAAAGGAAGTGAGAAAGTAAAAGTAGGGCATCATGTTTCTATAATTATTCAAAGAAAACTCCCTACAAAGTGGAAGGACCCAGGTTTGTTTTCTATCCCTTGCACTATAGGAAATACTAAATTTGAGAAGGTTATGCTAGATCTAGGAGCATATAGTAGCACTTGGACCTTTGAAACAAACTCGTGTTATAATTCAATTAGCTGACAAATCTAATGCCCTTCTTAAGGGTGTCATTGAAGATGTTCTAGTATAAGTTAATGATCTAATTTTCCATACTAATTTTGTGTGTGCTTAATATGGAGAATGGTGATCAAACCACTCCAAATTTGAGAGGGAGACCATTCTAAGAAACATCCAAAGCCATAATAGATGTTCGTAATAGCACACTAATAATGGAATTTGAAGCCAAAATTATAAAGTTTAGTAATTGCAATGCCATGAAATATCTTTCTAATAATCATCCTTCCTATGATTATAATATGATTGACTCTATAGGATAGGATGTTGCTATTAGTAAAACTTTTTAGATAAAGGCTGAGGAGCCAATCTTGAATATTGAATTGCAGAAGAATGTTTTAGTATAAAATGAAGCTCCATAAGTGCATGATGTGTTCATAATTAAGAAAGATTTTAATACCTTTAAACTTAATTTTTGTTTGATTTAAGTAAAATATGATTAGAAATTAGCCCCTTTTTTTGTTGTAGGAGCAAAGGAAGAAGAAAAGAGGAGAAAAAGAGAAGAAATTCATGGAAAATCTTGAATTTCAGTGATTCTAGACCTTTCGACACTAATTAAATCATATATCCAACATATGAACTCTAATCGAAGTGCTTTAAGTGGCTAAAAATATTTAAGGCAGTTATCTACAACTTTAATGTTGAGAACTTTGTCTAATTTGGGAGATTTCAGAGCATTACAGAGCTTGAAATTTAGAATCACAGTCCAGTAGGATGAATGTTGACCATTGGTCACTTACTAAGGAATATCTCCTTCGTTTTAACTCTGATTAAGGTGATTCTAGTAGTTATTGAAAGCTAAGAAAAGGGAATACAACTTTCATGTTAACCACTTTTTAGATTCTGAATAAATCATAGAACCGTGGCACTGGTGCACCCTGAAGGTTATAGATTTTTAGTAATGGCGCGCCGTTATGTTGCCATAGAGTGCCGTCGTGCTTGTTGCCTAGAAACATGGGCCGCAACAATGTAAAAGGCTGTCGCTATGCCCGTTGCTATTAAAAAAAATAAGTGTGATTTTTAGGTTATGAGCCAATTAGCAAGAGACGAGCTAGCATTCAAAGCCTGACAAATTAAATGAGCCAATTAGCAACCACAGTTAGCCGGTTAAATACTCAAAATTTAGGTAATTTACCTTCTCAAACTATGGTAAACCCAAAGGAAAATTGTTGTATCTATTTTACTAGTTACTGCAAGCGCACGGTGTAGCTATAGCTAATCCGGTGAGTACGGGTCGTATCCCATAGAGAACAATGTCAATTACTAGAGTGATGTAAAATATGCTATCTAAATCGATGCAATTTGATGAGAAAGTGTCACAATTGAATAGATGAAAACAACAAATTAAGCAAAGCCTAGGGTTAGGGTTCACCACACTTATGATACTCAACAACAAGCATGTACCTCTAATTGCAATTATCTAAATTAGTTAGGGGATGGTTTAGACTTAATTAACTAGCAACCTCTTTCAAGCATTACTAATCATACCTAGGTTAATCCAATTGCCTACTTTCGTGGTTCCTAGGTTCATTAAGTTATATGCCAACCACGGAAGTCAAATAATTGGTTTTCTCTTGCCAACTAATTGATTCATTCCTAGAGAATCTTAAACTACTTTGGTGATTAACATATCCCTTATTAACTATTGAGTTCAGGTTTTAATCTTCACCTTTCAATTCATCAATTAAATACCTAAGATGTGATAGATTGGTGATCAGGCATTCTATCAACTCATTCATACATAAAATAGTTAATCCCAATCAATCTAGAAACAATCACAATTAGGGTTCCAACATTCAATCAAAGTATTATCATATCACAAGTGCGTTTACCGAAACCCTAGATAAAAACTACTCACACATCATATAATCAGAAACAAAATTTATATTCATCAAGTAAACCATGATAGTTCAGTACAATCTAAGAGAATGGATAGAGGTAGAAGTAGAGATAAAGAACTGAAGTAGAAAGATGTAACATGGTGTGCAGAAAAGTAAAGCTGAAATACAACCTTCAATGCTATAAAATTCTACTCTAAAACATAAAATCAACGATGATTCTAGTAAAAATCTAACCTAGGAGTTTTTTCTAAGCCTAAAAACTGAGTTTAAGGTGTCTCCTTCGGTTTGAATATGTGCCTCTCCGTTTTCCCCCGTTTATGTATCAAGTTAGCAGTCAAAAACCCTAAACATCACGTGCAGTACGGACCCGAAGCACGGCCGTGTTCTAGGACACGGCATAGCCGTGCTTCGGGCTAGTTTCTGGAGGTTCTCTGCAGCATCTACCCAGAGCATGGCCTGGCCGTGTTCCATGCCACCAAGCACGGCTTGGCCGTGTTAGGGGCTGCCAAACTACTTTCTTGCCAAATTTTAGTGTGTTGCTTCCTTGTTTCCTCCTTAGCATATCCCAAGTCCTTTTGGGTCTTCCCATGATTTTTTTCTCTTGCTTCTTTGCCTCTTTTGCTCTCCTACAAACACAAAACAAACCACATCAGTATCTAGAACAAAGTATAACCAAAAGCAGAGAAATAACCACAAGCTACTATGAATTAGGGAATAAAATATAGCCATTAAGTACTCAAAATTCCCCTTTATCAAACTCCCCCATGCTTAAACCTTTGCTTTTCCTCAAGCAAATAACATATCATATCAGAAGGAAGGGGGAATATGCAATTAGATTCTAGAAAGTAGAAAAATGCAATACAGGTAATTTCCACTCAATCAGTGTACACACAATAGATATATGAATAGAAATTCATTAAATAATCTCTTATTCTTCTAAAACCAAACCAAAAATTCTTCTATTATATATCTGCTTCTACTGTTACCATTTGTTGTATGCACCAGACTAATTTTCAAACACTCAAGTAGGATACCTCATTCTTTAGATCTCCCTATTTTGCCTTACCCTTATTTCTATTTTATCACTCTTTTTTTCTTTTTCTCACTCATGCTCTTTTATTTCATTCTCATTTGTTTCTTTTTCTTTTTCTTTTATCTATTTCATTCATCATTTTTTTATAGAAATATGCAGTGAATGCATTTTATGCTCCATCTCACTAGGGTAAAAGCATCTAGGTACTCATGCTAAGGCCTTTTTGGTGTCTTGAAGGGGTAATCAGAATGTAAAATTTTTGGGTGTCACATACCCTTATTTTTCACCTCTCCCTACCTTCACACTCTTATAGTGTTAAAACCAGCCATAGCATACAATTCATAGCACACTAAAGAGTTATTTTTTAAAAAAATTAGAGGTTTAATGCTAGAAGGGAGAGACTAAAATAATAACTACCTATTTCATATCCTATTGTGCATCACATGTTCATGAGCTAAAATTAGCCTATACTACACCAATCTATCATGGAAACAACAACTATGTGGTTATGTAACAAGACAAAAGGAATGTGATATGTACAATATATACATGCAAAGAACAACTAAATCAGCAAATAAAAGTAGCCAGTGCAGATCATAAACTCAGGCAGCAAAAATCAAATACGCAAGTCTACTCCCTCATGCTTAAATCAGACAATGTCCTCAATGTCAGAAATAATAGAAAATACAAGCATAGGGGAGAAGGAACTTACGTACTCATTGGTCATCCAGTGGTGGTGGAGGGGGGTGCTGACCTAGGTGCCAGGTATACTAAGCCTGCATCATACCCTGCATGCTTTGGATGGAGTTGTGTATGGCATGCAAGGTTGCTCTCTGTGAAAGTTGCTCAGCCTCAATGCGGCTGAGCCTGGAAGAGATGGAGGCATGATCCTTCAGGGGAGCAGATGAGGTACCTGCACAGTTAGTAAAATGAGAGGGGTTGGGGGTGGAAGAGCCAAAAGTGGCTCAAGGGGATATCCAGCCCTTTCAGTGGGAATCTCATCATCGTCCCTATCTTCCTCGAAGAGGTATATCCAATTTTCCTTATTGGTGACTGCGGTCCTATAAGGGTTAGGGAGGCTGAATAATTTATGCCCTCTGAGATACAACCAGTATTCAACATTTTGCTTAACAACTAGTTTCATATGCAAGCAGGATTCAAAATCAATCCTGTTGTTGCCAACCACTGGTTGCATCCCTTATAGATTAGCCTCAAATCCTAGCCCTCTAGCAATGGCAGTAACGAGGCCGCCTAATACTACCTTCCCGTTCATTTCCCCACCTACCCGGGCCATCTGATGAGCCATGAAGGCTCCGGTATCCACTTTGGTATCGTTTACCATAGCATATAAAAAGTAAAGCTCTCTTAGATTTACAACCCATCATTCTCAGCCCTACCGAAAACAGTATGGGCCATAAGACGCTGTAAGTATTGGAAAGTAGGGTTGTAAATGAAAGATGCTTTAGAACTTGATGCACTGTACTACCCCTCAATTGCAATTGAGTTCCAAAAAATGTTGGCAAGAAAATCTGAGGGTACAGATCGAGTTCCCACTGGAGGCAGGCTAAATAGTGCATTAAATTCTACTAAAGTTAAGTTAAAGCTATGGTTAAACAGTCTAAAGTTTACCTGGCCCTGATGGACATTTGGACCCCTAAATAGTACTATATTAATTGAACTGAGAAACTCTAGTGTGGGTCTAGGGAAGACCGGGTTTTGTAGGGTGATAAATGTGGTCCACCCAATCCGATCAATGAGGTATTGAACATCATTTAAAAGACCAAACTGTTTCAGACATTCCTCATCCATATATCGGGTACTCAGCATTCCCCTTTTAACGAGAGTATTGTATCGGGTTCGTTGACTATCATCAACGAACACAATACCATGCTCGTTAATCTGATGAGGAAGTTGGGGTGGTTGTTGATTGCGTCGTCTATGGGGTTGGTGGGATTGGGTGGATGATTGGCAGGTTCGGGCTCTTTTGGGTCCCATTTTGAGATGCAAGACAATTGGTAAATGGGGAGTGGGAACACCACAAACAATAGTATTCAAGTGAGCTAATCCAATCGATTCACTTAACTAGAATTATTTTCCAATACATAATTCAATAATTCAAGCACACATGCATCCAAATTTCTGGCAAAAATTCGAACAATTAAAAGTCAAATGAAATTCAAGCTACCAATCTATCAGCAAATTCAATAGTAAAGGAAACCAGTGTTGCAGAAATTCCAAAACTAGTGCAAGTAAAGTCCTATGCAGGAAGGTAATAAAGGCCAGAAAAATTAAGGCAGTAACCAGCAAAGTGAGGCTAAAAAACTAGATAGTAAAACAAAGCAATGTATGCAGAAACCAGGGAAACAACCAGTAGTATATCGAGAGATAGCCAACAATGAGCAGCAACCACACCAAGAACCAGCAATAATCAGGGATTGTAAACCAGATAATTAAAAACAAAAGCAAGGATGAAAAATACCTGGATGGAAGTGTAGTAGATGAAGATTGCTGGTGAATGGGAAGGTGAAGGTAGGATGTGTGGGGTGAGCAAAGAATGGGTTGGGTGGAGTAAAAGGTTGTCACAGACCAGGGAGGGGATTTGGGTAAAGGGAAACCGAGTGGGTGAGGAAGAATGAGGGTGGAGGTCTTGGTTAGGGAGAATGGCAGTGGGTGTGGGGAAAACGAAGGAGAGGAGGATGAAGGGGAATGGGATGTGATAGGAGTGAGGGAGTGAACTGAAAGGGTGAGGGAGTGGGGAGGTTAGGTTTTGGGTAGGGATGATTGGGGAATGGGGGAAGATGAAGCAAGGATGGGAATGAGAGGAAGTTGAATCGAAAAAGAAGAGGGAAGGGGTACATGGGTTGGGGCACGGTGTGTGGGGAAATGAATGGGAGAAGGGGGCACGATATAAGGAGGGTAAAACACGGGTATAAGGGAGGGAAAGATTAGGGCAATTTTAAGTTTCCTGGGCCCGAAGCACGACTGTACTTCACAGCATGGCTAGCCCATGCTTCAGGCAGGTTTCTGCAGCCTTCAGCGCCCTTTTTTTTATAACCTGGAGCACGGGCTAGGGGCTGGGCCGTGTTCATCAGGACGGGCAACCCGTTCTGTGGGCTGTAATTCACAAATTTTTTGGGTGATCAAACTTCGACCTGGGACATGGCTTGCCCGTGCTTCTCGCGGGTTTTAGCCAATCTTGTAGGATTTGGCCTGTGCTTGCAGCACGACTATGGTGGATGACACTAGTACCCGTGTTACTGGCTAGAAGTTGCAAATCCTTGAATTTTCCCTCAGCTTTTGATTCTCCTTGACTTGCCTTGATTTTAAGCCTTTTATATTGCCTTAGACACATGGGAATAGACCTGAAAATCATAAGAAAACACTCATTAAACTTTTAACCTAAGAAATTAGCTAATTTAAAGATGAAAACTAAATCTTAAAGCAAGAAATCAAACAAAAAGAAACTTAGAAATTAAAATGTGGGTTGCCTCCCACAAAGCGCTTGTTTTAAGTCATTAGCTCGACTCCCTTGCACTTTATTGGATTGAGGGGGGCTCTAAAAGAGCTTGGGTGACTCTTTTTTCAACCAATTGCTCTGTGACAAAGTGCTTGAGGTGTTGACTGTTAACTTTGAAGGATCTGGTAGCTTTACTCCAAACTTCCATTGCTTCATATGGAAAAACTTGGGTTACTTGGAATGGACCAGACCAACGAAAACGATGCTTTCCGGGAAAAAGCTTTAGCCTTGAATTAAGTAGTAGGACCCATTCTCCTACTTGAAATTGATGCCTTAGAATGTGCTTATCATACCACCTTTTTGTTTGTTCTTTGTATAACTTGGCACTATCATAAGCATCAAGCCTCAGCTCATCAAGCTCATTCAATTGTAGGCATCTCCTCTTTCCAGCAGCTGTCAGGTCAAAATTGATTGTCTTGATTGCCCAATAAGCCTTATGCTCAAGCTTTACTGGCAAGTGGGAAGGTTTTTCATATATTAACAGAAAAGGTGTAGTGCTTATTAGTGTCTTATATACAGTTCTATACGCCCATAGTGCATCATCAAGCTTGAGAGACCAATCTTTTCTTGCCTTCGATATAGTCTTCTCCAAGATTGCTTTGATTTCCTTATTTGATATTTCCACTTGTCCACTTGTTTGAGGGTGATAAGCTAGAGCCATTTTGTGAGTGACTCAATATTTCTTCAAGAGATTCTGAAATTGTTGTTCAGTGAAGTGGGAACCTCCATCACTTATCATAGCTCGGGGTACTCCAAATCTTGGGAAAATCATCCTCTTGAAGAGCTTGGCAACTACTCTAGCATCATTAGTGGGAGATACCACTGCTTCTACCCACTTAGACACATAGTCCACAACTACTAGGATATATTTGTTCCCACATTAGGACAGAAAGGGGCCTATAAAGTCAATACCCCAAACGTCAAATATTTCTACTTCTAAAATACTGTTCAGGGGCGTCTCATTCCTTCTTGATATATTTCCAACTCGTTGACATCGATTACATGTTTTTACAAAGGTGTGCACATCTTTCAAAAACGTGGGCCAATAAAAACCAACTTAAAGAATTTTAGCTGCAGTCTTAGAAGTGCTAGTATGGCCTCCACAAGGTGAATTATGGCAATGGAATATGACGCTATATACTTCTTCCTTTGGAATACACCTTCGGAAGATGCCATCTGCACACCATTTGTATAAGCATGGATCATCCCAATAGTAAGTCTTGATATCAGAGAAAATTTTCTTCCTCTGATGGTAGCTCAACCCTTCAGGTAATATTCTACATGTAAGATAGTTCACAAAGTCTGCATACCAAGGAGCATCGGCATAAGTGACTACAAAGAGTTAGTCATCGGGGAAAGAATCGTCTATAGGCAACTCATCTTTATCATTTCTCATTAATTCTTGCCTAAGTCTTGAAAGATGGTCTGCAACCACATTCTCTGTTCTTTTCTTATCTCGGATCACAAGGTCAAACTCCTGCAATAAGAGTATCCATCTAATCAGTCTTGGCTTGGCATCCTTCTTACTTAGCAAGTACTAGATTGTAGCATGATCCGTGAATACTATGACTTTAGATCCTAGTAGGTATTGTTAAAATTTGTCAATCACAAACACTATTGCTAGGAGTTCCTTTTCAGTGCTGGAATAGTTGACTTGGGCTTCATCTAGGGTCTTGCTAGCATAGTAGATGACACAGGGCTTTTTATCTCTCCTTTGCCCAAGTACAGCTCCCACAGCATAGTCACTTGCATCACACATGATCTCGAAGGGAAGGCTCCAATTAGGAGGTTGGATGATCGGTGTAGATATTAGTGCTTCCTTCAACCTGCAAAAAGCACGTAAGCAGTCATTATCAAATAAGAATGGGATATCTTTAATAAGCAAGTTAGTTAAGGGTTTAAAAATCTTAGAGAAGTCTTAGATGAATCTTCTATAGAAGCCCGCATGCCCTAGAAAACTCCTCACTTCCTTAACATTTAATGGTGGTGGCATTGTTTGGATTGCCTCTATTTTTGCTTTATCCACCTCAATCCCTCTTTCAGACATCAAGTATCTGAGTATTATTCCTTCCCTTACCATGAAGTGGCATTTTTGCCAGTTTAGTACTAGGTTGACTTCCTCAAATTTCTTAAGTACCTATGACAAATTACTCAAACAGTTATCAAATAAGGTACCATAGACAGAAAAATCATCCATAAATACTTCCATTATATCCTCAATAAAGTCAGAGAAAATAGCCATCATACATCTTTGGAAAGTGGCTAGTGCATTACATAATCCAAATGGCATCCTTCTATATGCAAAGGTGCCATAGGGACATGTGAACGTAGTCTTTTCTTGGTCGTTTGGATGGATAGGGATCTGAAAGAATCCTGAGTATCCATCCAGATAACAAAAGTGTGAATGTTTAGCCAGCCTTTCCAACAATTGATCAATAAAGGGCAAAGGGAAGTGATCCTTACGGGTGGCCTTATTCAATTTCCTATAATCAATACACATGCGCCAACCCATAATAGCTCTAGTAGGAATTAATTCATCATTATCATTTTTGACAATAGTCATACTTCCCTTCTTAGGAACCACATGCACAGGGCTTACCCACTCACTATTTGAAATAGGATAGATAATACCTGCATCAAGCAATTTTAGCACTTCCTTCTTGACTACCTCTTTCATGTTTGGATTTAGTCTCCTTTGGTGCTCCCTAGAAGGTTTATGATCATTATCAACTATAATACGATGCATGAAAACAGATGGACTAATCCCTTTTATATCATCAATACTATATCCAATCACTTTCTTAAACTCTCTAAGTACATCCAATAACTTACCAGTTTCTTCAGCATTCAGATCAGCATTCACAATGACTGGATATGAAGAGTTAGGGTCCAAAAATTCATAGTTCTACCTTAGGTGCTCTGGTTTCCTCAATGGTTGTTGATTTTTCATGGTCCAATTCTAGCTTTTCAGCTTTTACTTTTGAGGTTAGCATGGGACATTTATCAAGCATCTGGGCATACGCATCAGCTTCTATCTGTTCAGTATAAGAAATAGAACTATCCACAAGGCAAAGTTTAAGTGGGTCAGTAGAACAAAAGCTTACTGCATTATCAACAATGTTTTGCTCAATAATATCAACCATGCAACAAGTATCTCCTAAAGATGGGCACTTCATTGCCTCATTAAGATTGAACTCAATCTTTTCATCCCCTACATTCAAGGAAAGATTTCCGTCTTTCATGTTAATAATAGCACCCGTAGTGGCTAGGAAAGGCCTTCCAAGAATGATGGTGATTTGGCTATCTTCCTCTATCTTTAAGACAACAAAATCAATAGGTATGAAAAATTTACCTACCTTTAGAGGCACATTCTCTAGTATACCTACCGAATAAGTAACGGATCTGTCTGCTAGCTGGAGGGAAATAGTAGTAGGCTTCAAGTCACCAAAACCCGATGTCGTAGGTTCAAATCCCATCTGGAGCTTCTTGCATATGGATAATGGCATAAGACTCACGCTTGCTCCAAGATCATATAAGGCTTTAGTGATTTACACATCTCCAATGGAGCAAGGTATAGAGAAGCTTCAAGGGTCCTTGAGCTTAGGAGGCAATTTGTTTTGGATTAGTGCACTGCACTCTTCAGTTAATGCCACAGTGGAATACTCCTCAATCTTCCTCTTGTTAGAGAGGATTTCCTTCAAAAATTTAGCATAAGAGGGCATATAAGAGATAGCTTCGAAGAATGGAATATTGATGTGCAGCTTTTTCAGCACATCAAGAAATTTTCCATACTGCTTTTCTAACTTGGCTTTAGCGAGTCTTTGAGGGAAATGAACTGGTGGCTTGTAGGGTTCAAGAGCCACGTATTTAGGCTCTACTTCCTGTTTCCTTTCACTAACTTGCTCCTCTTCTTTAGTTGCTCTTTCAGACTCATCTCTCTTCTCTTCCTCTTTATCTTCCTCTTTTTCCACTACCTCACCCAATTGCTTACCACTTCTCAAAGCGATTGCCTTGTAATGTTTCCTTGGCTTCTCAGGCTGGCTAGGGAATTTACCAAAATTCCTATTTGAAGAACTCTCTTGCTGTGCTATTTATGTCTCTAGCATCTTATTATGTGTAGCAAGTGAGTCTACTTTAGAAGCTAAATCCTTTATAGCCTCATTCATCGAGTGATTCTGGGCTCTAAATTCCTCATTCTATCTACTCTGTGTGGAGATGAAGTTTTCCATTAGAGCCTCCAGATTGGACTTTGGTTGAGGAGGTGGAGGATTGAATGGCCTCTGATTCTGAAAGCCTGGAGGTTGTCTGAAATTATTCTGAGGCTGTTGATTAGCATTCGGCTTGTAAGAGAGGTTCAGGTGATTTCTCCAACTTGGGATATAGGTATTGCTGTAGGGATTGTTTCTTTTGTTGTTCACAAAATTAGCCTACTCACAATCCTGAGGTGCAGAGTTCCTAAGCTGACACTCATTGGCCACATGACCAACACCTCCACAAATCTCACAAGATGAAGGTGAAGAAGAAGAGGACCCAACAGTATTGATGCTCAACTTATCCAATTTTTGAAACAAAGCATTAACTTTAGAAGTCAGAAGGTTAAAGGCATCAACTTTATACATACCTAATGGTTTCCTTGGTTTCCTTTCACTAGACCATGAATACTGGTTTTAAGCCATATCTTCTATCAGCTCATATGCCTCATCAACTGTCTTGTTCATAATAGCTCCACCAACTGTAGCATCCACAGACATACGGCTGCTGTAGATTAGTCCATTGTAGAATGTATGGACTATGAGCCACTTCTCCAACCCATGGTGTGGGCATACTCTGAGGAGCTTTTTACATCGGTCCCAAGCCTCATATAATGACTCCCCATCCTTTTGAGCAAATGTAGTGATCTAATTCCTAAGATAGGCCATCTTGCTCGGTGGGAAGTACTTAGCCAGGAAAGCTTGAGAAAGCTGTTGCCAAGTGGTGATGGACCCTGATGGAAGAGAATGCAACCATTCACGGGCCTTGTCCCTCAAAGAGAAAGGGAACAATCTCAATCTGATGGCGTTTGAAGATACCATGTTCAGCTTCAGGGTGTCACAATACTCCAAAAAGACTGACAAGTGTAGATTTGGGTCTTCAATAGGTGACCCTCCAAATTGATTACGCTGAACCATCTGCAAGAGAGAAGGCTTCAGCTCAAAGTTGTTAGCTTCAACAACTGGCCTGACTATGCTGGGGTTCAGGCCATGAGTGTCTAGGGCGGTAAAATCCTTTAGAGATTGGTTATCTCTTTCCACCATTGTAGCTGTAGAATTTTCTTGCTGCTGTCTTTTTCTTATCCTTCGTAGGGTGCGTTCAATTTCCAGATCAAATTCAACGATGAACTCACAGTTTCTTCACATAAAAGAGACACACACCTAAAAGGGAAGGAAATAGGCAAAAATCAGCAAGATAAAATAATGTAGAAAATTAAAAGAAAGTTATCTAGTCTAGCTATTTCACAATCTATCTAATATTGACAATTGTCCCCGGCAACGGTGCCAAAAACTTGTTGTGTCTATTTTACTAGTTACTGCAAGCACACAGTGTAGTTGTAGCTAATCTGGCGAGTACGGTTTGTATCCCATAGAGAACAATGTCAATTACTAGAGTGATGTAAAATATGCTATCTAAATCGATGCAATTTGATAAGAAAGTGTCACAATTGAATAGATGAAAACAAGCAATTAAGCAAAGCCTAGGGTTAGGGTTCACCACACTTATGATACTCAACAACAAGCATGTACCTTTAATTGCAATTATATAAATTAGTTAGGGGATGGTTTAGCCTTAATTAACTAGCAACCTCTTTCAAGCATTACTAATCATACCTAGGTTAATCCAATTGCCTACTTTCGTGGTTCTTAGTTTAACCTAGGTTCATTAAGTTATATGCCAACCATGGAAGTCAAATAATTGGTTTTCTCTTGCCAACTATTTGATTCATTCTTAGAGAATCTTAAATTACTTTCGTGATTAAGATATCCCTAATTAACTATTAAGTTCAGGTTTTAATCTTCATCTTTCAGTTCATCAATTAAATACCTAAGACGTGATAGATTGGTGATCAGGCATTCTATCAACTCATTCATACATAAAATAGTTAATCCCAATCAATCTAGAAACAATCACAATTAGGGTTCCAACATTCAATCAAAGTATCATCATATCACAAGTGGGTTTACTGAAATCCTAGATAAAAACTACTCACTCATCATATAATCAGAAACTAAATTTATATTCATCAAGTAAACCATGATAGTTCGGTACAATCTAAGAGAATGGATAGAGGTAGAAGTAGAGATAAAGAACTGAAGTAGAAAGATGTAACCTGGTGTGCAGAAAAGTAAAGTTGAAATACAACCTTCAATGCTGTAAAATTCTACTCTAGAACATAAAATCAATGATGATTCCATTAAAAATCTAACCTAGGAGTGTTTTCTAAGCCTAAAAACTGAGTCTAAGGTGTCTCCTTCGGTCTGCATATGTGCCTCTGTATTTTCCCTTGCTTATGTATCAAGTTAGAAGCCAAAACCCCTAAAAATCACATGCAGTACGGACCCGAAGCACGGCCGTGCTTCGGGCTAGTTTCTAGAGGTTCTCTGCAGCATCTGCCTAGAGCACGGCCTGAACGTGTTCCATGCCACCAAGCACAGCCTGGCCGTGTTGGGGGCTACCGAACTGGTTTCTTACCAATTTTTGGTGTGTTGCTTCCTATTTTCCTCCTTAAAATATCCCAAGTCCTTTTGGCTCTTCCCATGATTTTTTTCTCTTGCTTCTTTGCCTCTTTTACTCTCCTACAAACATAAAACAAACCACAGCAGTATCCATAACAAAGTATAACCAAAAGCAGAGAAATAACCACAAGTTATTATGAATTAGGGGATAAAATATAGCCATTAAGTACTCAAAATTCCCCTTTATCAAAAATGTAAGTGCCATCATGCTACAAAGTGATAAATAAACTAAGATCCCAATGCAAGATGTAACTGCACTAATTAAGCAAGAGGAAGAAAAAAATAATGCAACCATGAAAGGTAAGCATCCAAAAGGAAAATTTGCACCTTTATTTGAATATGAACCTGTACTTCCCTTTCTTGAAGCTATGAAAGAAAATATGATGAATGAGAAGACTTCTGACTTATATGAGATCTTTAAAAAGTGTGAGGAGAATCTTCTTTTAGATGCAATCAGCCAAAAACCTCGTTATGCCAATTTCTTGAGGGAATTATGCACCAAAAAGAGGAAGCAGAAGTTGAAAGGAGCTAAGAAAGTAAAAATAGGGGAATATGTTTTTGCTATTATTCAAAGAAAACTCCCTATAAAATGCAAGGATCCAGGTATGTTTTCTATTCCCTACACTATAGGCAATACAAAATTTTAGAACGCCATGCTAGATTTAGGATCATCTATTAATGTCATGCCATAATTTATTTATGCATCTTTAACTCTAGGGCCATTAAAAGAAACTTGTGTTATAATTCAGTTGACTGACAAATCTAATACCCTTCCCAAGGGTGTCGTTGAGGATGTTTTAGTGCAAGTTGGTGACATATTTTTCCTTGCTAATTTTTACCTATTAAATATAGAGAGTGGTAATTAAGCCACTCCAATTTTGTTAGGGATATTATTCTTTAAAACATCGAAGGCCATAATAGATGTTCATAGTGGTACATTGGCAATGGAATTTGAAGGAAAAATTATAAAATTTAGTAATTGCAGTGCCATGAAAGATTTTACTGCCTATACTATTAATATGGTAGATTCTGTAGCACAAGATGTTGAGCCTTCAATGAAAAAAGGTTGAGGAACTAGCCTTGAGTGTTCACTTATAGAAGAATAATGGAGAATTAAAAGTAGCTCCAATAATGCAACAAACAGGTAAGGATCCCCCTACCTTAGTACCAAATTCTAATGAAACAAGTGCTTCTTCTGTTTTGTAGGATCCTAGATCAAATCCATCACATTTTCTTAATCACCTGAAATACTTAGAAATTGGAGATGCATCACTTGTCATAGTTGCTAAAAATCTAGGTGCTTAAAAAGAAGAGACATTAATACATATTCTTCAGGAAAAAGGAAGTTCCATTACAAAACCAATTGGAAACCTTAAAGGCATAGACCCAACTATAGAATTGCATCAAGCTCTCGAGGTCAAAGGGGTTAGAACTCATAACGGTAAGATGATGAGATCATGGGTAGGGCTGACAAATAAAAATGGAATGCAAACCTACTTTAAGTCCCAGTTCGACCTATTACAAGATCTCAAGCTAAAATATTCTAAGAAGCACTTAATGGTCCAATTCTAGAGGCCCATCAAGTAGAAAACTACATTACTACTAAAGAAGAGCCAAGACTAATCCATATCATTAAAATCCAATTAAATATAGGCCAAGACCAGCCAATCTAAATATACACCTAAAGTACAAGAAGAATGAAAGCTAAAGACTGAATACAGGCCCAAAATAAAGGAATTATTTAATGACCCAATCTAGGCTACGTTTTTTCTAATTTATTTAATTTTAATCTTTTTGTTTATTTGACAAGAAAATTTTCCTATTTGATAGTTTCTAGAAAAGTTTCATTTTTTAAATTTTCCTTACTTTGTAGGAGTTTCCTATTTAGTTTTCCTTGTTTGTTTAGGTAATTGGCCAATAAATAGGCATGTACACTCTTGAACAAAGGGAGAATATACATATTATCATTAATAATATTTAGAGTGTTTTCTCTTTAGTTCTTCAAAGAACTTTTTCTGAAATTATCAATATTTTCTTATGGTGTTCAAAAAAGACTTATCACTCACAATCTTCTTCTCTTTTCTTGAGTGTGGCGTCTAAAATATTTTCTTATACCTTTGGTTCTTATCTCTTTATAGATAACGGGTCAACATCATTTTATTTAAATTTATTTTGTTATAAATCTGAATTAGAACACGATCCTTCCAATTCGATCCCATATTGATTCCGGGTCTCACTATTCTTGGTAAGGTTCATATTAGTGGCTCACATAATCTAATGTTATATTAACAATTTATATCCTTAATTGTGGAAAAACATATGAAAAATTAATGAAATTAGACCTATTTTTTGTGAATTTAACGTCACTTTGGATCTTTGATTTTCTCCCATAAAATTGTAACTTGATAGAGGGATTATGATATAAATAATCTTATGAATGTAACATATTAAAATCATGCTTCCAAACTGTGCAAAACCAAATGAAAAAGGACATCAATTGGGGCTTTTTTTATTTTCTTTTGTGGATTATGATCTTGACTTTGGATCAATATTGTTGGATTATGATCTCGACTTTAGGGTTATGATTCATCATGATTATCCAGGAAATATATATCAAAATTGTGGGATATCGTTGAGTAAAAATGGAGAATTAGAACCGGGTTCCACCGCGGGTAAAACGACCTGTTTTTCAGTCTTTTGGGTAAGGAAGACAACCTTCCCCAGTGTGTCCCACTCATGCAGATAAGCATGTGTTGTCACGCCCCTAATTTTAGGGCACACGAAACACATACTTTACGAACATATATTTTTCATAACATGTATAATACACTCATTTACAGATAGATATTCCTATGTATACACAATATGCATACCAAGTCTATAAATATTAAAGTATAGTACAATCAAGGGTCCTGGTTGTGGTGTTCAAAGCATACTCTAGAATACAAGTACAAAATAATTTAAACATTTTGAGCCTTGGAAGCAACGTAGGCTTACCCAGAGAGTATGACACCTAGTTGATCACATAGCTGTAGGACCAAACTCTGTATCTTTATCTGGAAAAAAATGTAAGTATCGTGTAGTGAGTTTGACAACTCAGTGAGCAGATAATACCTCCTATGACCTCTTAGGTCAACATATGGATGTACTCATATTTTAAAATTTGTCACATAGAAAATTATAGTTCGGAAGTACATCCATATAGGACCCGTATTTCAAATATTCTCAAAACAAAGGATATTCACATATCCAAAACCATATACTGTACTGTATGGTCATTAACAAATGTTGTTATGCATCAAAATATTTCCCATGAAAACATTAGGAGGATCCCATATCAGAACCACCATATCAAAGTTCAAGCCCTTCCGTACTTTGGTGGTGTAGGATTTGCCTAAACTCAGCATCTTAGCTAAGGTTTGCCCTACCACCATTCAAGAGGACACGCGAAGGGACTCTAATATAGGCAATTTCCCAAGCACACAGCAAGGGAGGGGAAATCACATATCATATAGTCGGCATCTCTCTGAGATAGGAGGCATCTCGCTCTCCTTCACATATCATATCTCGTGTGTTGGTTGTGTAACATCCTTAATTTCGTTTCTTTTATTGATAAAGGTACATAAAAAATTTAATTAAGAAAATAAAATTTATTAGACAATATTTTAGATATCTAAGGAAATATAATCCTTAGAAATTCTTCACCTTAGGTATATGCATAGAAAATGTTTCTAACATTAAGAGAACAAATAAAGAAGGAAAATCTAATAGGAAAGAAATTAGAAATAACATACTAAAGAGATGCAAAATTCTTGGATAAGGAAGATAAATTTTTAGAAACAAGTAAAGGTCTTAAAATTTCAAAGAACATTGAATTAGGGTAATTTTTCCTAATTCAAGAACTATAGTTACTAAGTTTAAAATATTTACCCATACATTGGGCTTTTACCTATGGACACTTCATATAGAGTTTTTCCACTTCACATAAGTTTCTAGCAAGCCCATTGGATAACCTAAACAAGAAATTAAACATAGACTTGGACTAGGATATAGTAATTTCACAAATAGCCCAAAAATTATGAAAATGTGACCAAGCCCACCAAGAAAGGAAGAATTTTATCCAAAGTAAGGAAAATGGGTAGGACAAGCCCATAATGGGTAGGAATAAGCCCAAATCCAAGAGGAAAACTAAAATAAAATAAATTAGATGATGATATAATAATAAGAATAAAGATTAGGTTACATGGCATTAAGACAAAAAAATTTAGCAAGTGGTGTGATTCTACATTCATCACTTAAGCAAGTGGCATGATAATACAAGGCTTTAGGACAAAAACATCTATATCCTACACTCATAATTTTAGCAAGTGGTATGATAATACATGGTATTAGGACAAAACATTCATAGCCCACACAAATAATATCAACCAAATAATGAAGATTCAAGGGCTAGAAATTTGCCACCTAAAAAGGCAAACCTATCATACTTGTTTAAGACAAAAGAAAATGGAAATGAATCCCTAAATCAAAGGGACCTTGTCCCATATCTTAAGAACATATTATCATAATTTTCAAAATACAAATCTCCTTTTCCTATGCATATCTTGACTAAGGAAGAGGAAGACAAGAACATAAGTTGTTTGTTTTCCAAAAATTCAACAAAGTGTATCCTAATTGTGATAAGGTAGACCCATGATCATGAAAGGTGAATTATTTGGTGGTCTATATAAGAAAACCCACCCTTACAACATTAGAATTTCGTCCAAGTGAGGGAGAGAAAAAAATAGAAGCAAGGTAGAGTGAGGAAAGGAGAGGAAGAAAGGAAGAAAGAGGAAGGAGAAGTCTAGAAGACTAAGTGCTCCAAGTAAGTTTAACAATATTTCTTTTTGAAGAAAACTTTTGAAACTTATAATATTTGTATGAGATTTTGATCTTAGAACTTTTATGATTGGTCATGATGTTGCTATATCATGTTACATATTGATCTTGCATGTGATGTATGTTTGAATACTTAGGTTGGTGTAGATAGTTCTGCATGGTTATGGCTATGGGTGGCAGAATTTTAAGCTTCGGTATTTTAATTTCTGGGAACAATCTATAAGGAATTAAAATAAATGGTTAACATAAGAATTAAAGATAAATGTGTCATGGATTTTTAGCCACTGGAATCATTCCATTTGGAGTCCATATGAGGTAGCTATGGTCTGATTAGTAGTCAAAGGTCAGAAAATGAATCATCAGGGAAGAATATGTTAGGATAGCTTCGGTAATTTAATTTCTGGGAATTATTGGTAGGGAATTAAAATAAATGGTTAACATAAGAATTAAATATATGTATGTCATGGATTTTTAGCCACTGGAATCATTAAATTTGGAGTCCATATGAGGGAGATATGAGCCGATTAGTAGACAAAGGTCAGAAAATGGGTCATCAGGGAAAAATATGTTAGGATAGCTTCGGTATTTTAATTTCTGAGAAGTATCTGTAAGGAATTAAAATAAATTATTAACATAATAATTAAAGATAAATGTGTCATGGATTTTTAGGCACTGGAATCATTCAATTTGAAGTCCATTTGAGGTAGATATAAGCTGATTAGTAAGCAGAGGTCAGAAAATATTTATTCAGAATATGTTATTAAAGCTTTAGTTTTTGAATTTCTGGAAAATATTCTGTAGGGAGTTAAAATCGTACGCCAAGATAACAATTATAGATATAGGGCTCATGGATTTTTACCAACTGGAATAACTCAATTTGGAGTTCAAATTTGGGAGATATGGTCTAATTAGTCAGTAAAGGTCAGAACTTACACGAGAAGAAATAATCTGTACATTTAGGGAGTAATATCACCTTGATTTCTTAATATTTCGCTACAATGTTCAACATAATAGTTTTAGATAATTGTTTTATCTTGAAATTGACACTAAGATCACCTACATCAGAGTTAAATTGAGGGAGTTATGCTCTGATTAGTAAGAGAAGGTTAGATAGGATGAAAACCTGCATCAAGAAAATAAAGAAATAAAATTAGTATTTTAAAAAGAAGATGAATCTTAACAAATGACTAGTATAGCCATAGCCATTGCCATTGCATGAACTTACTACCATTTTAAGTGTGTAATTTTTAACATGGAATTTACCCTAGTACTCATATAAATTTACAAGAAGTTTTGAAAGTGCCGGTTTTATTTGAAAAATCTTAGTATGCTCCGTGGTTGCAGTATTTTCACATCAGAAAAGAATTATTCTAGTTACTGGAAAACAAAATTGTGATTTGTGAAAAGTGCATGTCTAAGGAAAGCTCTGGCAAGGAAAGACATGGTACTTAAGTGTGTCCATTAGTGACCCACCTCTCTTTCCTGGGAACTTTTCTGGTGCGCTGTTTACAGACTACAATTACTATCCAGTTACCAAGGTATTAGTATGGAATTTTGACATGGAAATGTTTTATAAAGTGATATTTTAAATGGTTATGTTCATGGCATGATTACCAATGATTTATGGTAATAGTTATATTTTGATGAACATACTTGTTATTGAAAGCATATTTTTGGCTATCATTGTGAAAAGAAAAGAAATGAGCACGGTCACATGGCAATCCGTGTGGTGCACCAGTAGGGGACGCCCTACCAACGGTTATGATCATGTTAATAAGAAAAGAAAGAGAAAGTGTGCCATGTCGGACGGAGCGAGATAAGCCCGTACCGAAAAGTAGAGAATACTCACCCTGACCGGGGTAGCTTGAAGTAAGAATAAGTGGATAGCCATCATATGAAATTCGAAAAATAGTTTTTCATGCCATACATGTCATAACTGTATAATTTTCATGTGCATGATAAAGTGCATTCATGTGACCTAAAGATATTTTCTGTAGTTTATATAGCTGAACATGACATGATGAACTATATTGATGGTAAATTATGATTTATTGTTGAACTTACTGGGATTTAATTCTCACTATATTTCCATATCATGTTCAGAAGAATAAATATGCAGATATTCTCTATGACACTTATTATCTCTGTACGTTGGATCGAGGTGCCCTACCTTGGGCAACTTCCAGTTATTTCTAATGTAACTGTCGTAGATGTAACTGAGATTCCGGTGGACGTGCCACCCGAACCAGTGTCCCCGGAAGTAGTCGATATAGATGATTAGAACTAATATGTATCTTTGTACAAATGTTTGTAAAATAATGGTGTGTAGTTTGTAAAATAATAGTGTGTATGGAAACTCAGTATTGTATAAATTAAATAAATGTTATATTGAGTTAAGTTGTAACGAGGTAATAACTTCATGGTATTTTAAAAAAAAAAATTTACATAAATGGAGTTGTTACAGGTTGTCACACGAGGCTAGCACCACCCCAACTAACTGAGGTATGAAGGTGCACTAAAGCTAACATCACCTGCTGTTAGGAAAGTGTTTCCAATAGGATTCCCCCACACAAATTATCATTTACACATATGTCATATTATTCAAAATAGAGCTTTCAATATATTACAAAATTTTAGTCTCAATATAACTCATCTATCATAAACTTCCTAGTTAGGGTTCATCACATATACATGCCTTTTTTTCCAAGGCAATCTTATAGCTTTACAGATCATTGTCACGTGCATAAATAGTCACTTTCTATGCTGTTGAGAAATGTATGCAAAATCACATCTTTAATGGCTTTAAAATCATTATATAAAACCATACTCTTCTTAAACAATATGCTAGTTAGCAAATAAACCAAGAAATTTAATCCATTTCAGAGACATATAAAAGTATTAATAACTTGTAAAAAAAATCAATTGTACATTTAAAGTTTAAGAAGAGTATAGGATAAGTCATAGAAAGAATTATCTACTCACAAGGTAAGGCTCCAGGTTGGACAGCCCCAAAATACACTTTCCCAATTCAAATTTGATCAAATAGACTTAAAATATGAGTTCGGAGGGTCCAAAAACATAGAAAATGACTCCGAAATCGCAAAAATTGGCCTCTAGGAGCTTGGTCAACACTGGACAATTGATGGGTACTACTCACAGTCAGAATTATTATTCACTGCTGAAATCACTATTTATACCAGCGGATTTACTGCTTATGATGCACAAAAAGTTGTCAGATGGCCAAAAAATTTCATATCCTAAGGTTTATCTATCTCTTGAATCCATCTACGATGTTAGATTTTCAATTTGAACTCTTTAAATAGGGGTTTTAGAGTTTAGCTTTTTTTAAGAATTTTTACTTCCAATCTGCGGTGATTTTGCGGCTGATTTGAAAAATTATTTGGCCAAAATCGTAGTACTCTTCGTTCTGAATCTAGTGGTACCTTTAATTTTGAGATCGTGGGCTTGCTCGAAGGTAATCCAGATCTAGAGAGAGATAAGGAGAGAAAAACACTATTCACACTATTTATATATGAATATTTCGCATATTTCTCTTTACGCTTGTATCTCTCTCCCCCCTTTTTCTTTATTTTTTTTACTTTTTATTATTTAATAATTAAATATTTAAAATTTATTTTTTTATTATATATATAATAATATTATTTTTCATCCTAAAGTATCCCAAAAATGTTAAAAAATTTATATTTTTGCAAAACTTTAGTTGAACTCTTAAATCATAATTTTTTTAATAAACATTTTGATAAAAAAATCATAATATAAAATAACTTCATGTATATTAAAAGAAAGAAATTTATAAAAATAAAATAAAAATCCATTTAAAGCAAAATATAATTATATTTAATTAAAAGTGTATTTACTTTTAACAAAACATGCATAATCTTTTTTTTAAAATAAATAATACTTGTTTATAGTAAAATATTATTATTTGAAAACTATAGGATATTACATTTTTTCCCCTTGAGTAATTCGATCCCCAAATTTCAAACTATCCTGTCACAAGTAGGTAATGAAGTCATGGCATAAATTACAGTTATTAACTTCACTACTCAAGCTATTGGGGATATATCTTTTGTATATCATCTTTACTTTATAAGAAGTTTCTTCACTTGTGTGATTTTGCCATCTAATCTTAACCATAGGGATTTCCTTGAATCATAAGTTCTTCACTTATTAATCAACAATAGACATCGATTTTTTTCCTAATAATTCAGCCAAATTCTTGTCTAATTGAATTTCTTGAAATCCTATAACATGAGAAGAATCTGATAGGTACTTCCTTAACATTGATGTAAAAAAGACTTTATTAACATCACTTGATCCTGATGGCAAAACTAGGCGATATGTAACAACCTTTTTTTTTCCTTTATTATTATACAATATTGAGTTCACATATATGTCATTAATCAAAACAGACGTATAACCTATCAAACACATAGATATTTACATCTTGTTTACTTTAGTTGACCAATTCCGGAGATACAGGTGCGGGTGGTTGCACCTTCACCGGGATCTGAGCCAACTCGACCACAAACATCTTATTTGATTCTGAAATCTGCCCAACATAAAGTAACTCGATCCAATGTGCACTAAAAGCCAGAGCCTTAGAAACAAAAGCTGCATAAATAATTTTCTGAACATGATATGGAAATATAGTGAGAATTAAATCCCAGTAAGTTCAACAATAAATTATCATCAGTAAAGCTCATCACGTCATGTTTAGCTGTATAAACTACAGAAAATATCTTTGGTCACATGAATGCATTATATCTATGCACATAAGAATCATATTGTAATGATATGTATGACAGGATTAACTATTTTCAAAATATCATATGATGGCCATCAACTTATTCTCATTTCAAGCTACCCCGGTCAGGGTGAGTATCCTCTACTCTCCGGTACGGGCTTTTCTCGCTCCGTCCGACATGGCCCACTTTCTCTTTCTTTTCTCATTATCATGATCATAACCGTTGGTAGGGCGTCCCTTACTGGTGCACGACACGGATTGCCATGTGACTGTGCTCATTTCTTTTCTTTTCATAATGATAGCCAAAAATATGCTTTCAATAACAAGTATGTTCATCAAAATATAACTATTACCATAAATCATTGGTAATCATGCCATGAACATAACCATTTCAAATATCACTTTATAAAATATTTCCATGTCAAAATTTCACACTTAAGATGGTAAGAAGTTCATACAATGGCAATGGCTATGGCTATACTAGTCATTTATTAAGATTCATTTTCTTTTTTAAATACTAATTTTATTTCTTTATTTTCTTGATGCAGGTTTTCATCCTATCTAACCTTCTCTTACTAATCAGAGCATAACTCCCTCAATTTAACTCTGATGTAGGTGATTTTGGTGTCCATTTCAAGATAAAACAATTATCTAAAACTATTATGTTGAACATTGTAACGAAAAATTAAGAAACGAAGGTGATATTACTCCCTCAAAGTACAGGATAGTTCCTCTCTTATAGGTTCTAACCTTTACTGACTAATTAGACCATTTCTCCCAAATTGGAACTCCAAATTGAGTTATTCCAGTTGGTAAAAATCCATGAGCCATATATCTATAATTGTTATGTTGGCACACTATTTTAATTCCCTACAAAATATTCCCAGAAATTCAAAAACTAAAGCATTAATAACATACTCTTCCCTGAATAAACATTTTCTGACCTCTGCTTACTAATCGGATCATATCTACCTCATATGAACTCCAAATTGCATAATTCCAGTGGGTATATTTCCATGAGACATAGATATATAACTTTAGTGTTAACCATTTATTTTAATTCCATACAGATAATTCCCAGAAATTAAAATACAAAAGCTGTCCTAACATAATGTTCCCTGATGAACCATTTTCTGAGCTTGGCTTACTAATCGAACCATATCTACCACATGTGGACTCCAAATTGAATTATTCCAGTGGCTACAAATCCATGACACACATATCTTGAATTCTTATGTTAACCATTTATTTTAATTCCCTACCAATAATTCCCAGAAATTAAATTACCAAAGCTATCCTAACATATTCTTCCCTGATGATTCATTTTCTGACCTTTGACTACTAATCAGACCATAGCTACCTCATATGGACTCCAAATGGAATGATTCTAGTGGGTACAAATCCGTGACACATATATCTTTAATTCTTATGTTAACCATTTATTTTAATTCCTTATAGATTGTTCCCAGAAATTAAAATACCGAAGCTTAAAATTCTGTCAACCATAGCCATACCCATGCAGAACTATCTACACCAACCTAAGTATTCAAACATACATCACATGCAAGATCAATATGTAACATGATATAGCAACATCCATGACCAATCATCAAAGTTCTAAGATCAAAATCTCATATAAATATTATGAGTTTCAAAGGTTTTCTTCAAAAAGAAATATTGTTAAACTTACCTAGAGCACTTAGTCCCTTAGATTTCTCCTTCCTCTTTCTTCCTTTCTTCCTCTCCTTTCCTCACTCTACCTTGCTTCTATTTTTGCTCTCCCTCACTTGGACGAAATTCTAATGTTGTAAGGGTGGGTTTTCTTATATAGACCACCAAATAATTCACCTTTCATGATCATGGGTCTACCTTATCACAATTAGGATACACTTTGTTGAATTTTTGGAAAACAAACAACTTATGTTCTTGTCTTCCTCTTCCTTAGTCAAGATATGCATAGGAAAAGGAGATTTGTATTTTGAAAATTATGATAATATGTTCTTAAGATATGGGACAAGGTCCCTTTGATTTAGGGATTCATTTACTTTTTCATTTGTCTAAATCAATTATGATAGGTTGCCTTTTTAAGTGGCAAATTTCTAGCCCTTCAATCTACATTATTTGGTTGAAATTATTTATGTGGGATAGAGATGTTTTTTCCTAATACTATGTCTTATCATACCACTTGCTAAAATTATGAGTGTAGGATATAGATGTTTTTGTCCTAAAGCCTTGTATTATTATGCCACTTGCCAAAATGATGAATGTAGAATCATACCACTTGCTAAATTTTTTTTTGTCTTAATGCCATGTCACTTAATCTTGATTACACCAATATTTCATCACTTTAATTTTATTTTTATTTTTATTTTTCCTCTTGGGTTTGGGCTCATTCTTGCCCATTTTCCTTACTTTGGTTAAAATTCTTCCTTTCATAATGGGCTTGGTCACATTTTCATGATTTTTGGGCTACCGGTCCAATTTCTATATCCTAGTCCAAGTCTATGTTTTATTTCTTCCTTGGGCTATCCTATTGGCTTGCTAAAAATTCATGTGATGTAGAAAAACTCTATATGAAGTGTCCATAGGTTAAAGCCCAATTACGGGTGGAGATACTAAAGTTAGTAACTTTTGCTCTTAAATTAAGAAAAATTACCCTAATCCGATCTTCTTGAAATTTTAAGACCTTTACTTACTTCACAAAAATTTATATTTCTTTACCTAAGAATTTCACCTTTATTTAGCATGTTTATTTCTAATATTTCCTCTTTGGTTTTCTTTCTTTACCTGTTCCATTAATATTAGAACATTTCTATGCATATATGTAAGGTGAAGAATTTCTAAGGAAAATAGCTAAAAATTACGGGATGTTACACGATATACTATTATACCTATTTTATTCAAGATTTCAAAAGAGCATATATACTAAAGCTTAAATTTTTCCTTCTTTCCAAACCTCATTACCTCTTTCAAGGGTGAGTCCTTCAAAAAATATTTGGTTACCGGCTGATAATTTCTAGTGCTCAACATTCACGGTCATTATATACTTTTGGCCTGTATTGAGTTGCTTGTATTCTTTATCTAATCAATTTGACTTTAGCAACGGCATCTTACAATAAGTCTGACCCCATTGAATCATTTAACAGAAAGTTTGTAACACGTCTTACATAAGGCTTTAAGTCATCCAATATCACTTTATTATAGGTGAATTCTGCTCATAGATCTCCCACCAAACTTGAAGACATATACTTGAAGTATGCACTCCAAACTAGCATAATCAATTTAGGTTAGTCATACTCTATCTATTGCATGTTATTTCAAATTAGATTCCAAAAGTTTAACTTTACTTAACCCGCTCACCTATTAGGAGACCTACAATGTTTCATGTAAAACCTCAAATGGTGTCATTTGTATATTGGCCTTATAACTACTGATATGAGCAAATTCAACTAAGGGAAAATAATTTCTCCCAACTTTCACCAAAATTATATAAAGATACCTGAAACTTAACTTCTAATGTGTAAAAACATCATTTAGATTTACTATCAGCTATACTATAATCTAACTAAGATCCTAAGACTTCCTGAATAGCTATCCTAAAACATTATATTCAATTCTTACTTGCTGACTCACCAAAATAAACAAAAAATATATCACTTGTATCTTATTTTTACCATTATACTAGTACAATTATTTTAAATCTTAGTATATCCTTATTGCCTTGAGGTTATCCATATTCACAATCTATGGCTTCTTTTGAAATCTCCTTTCTCAACAATTATTCACACGTGAATTTCCAATCTCAACATAATTCACATCCTAGATACTAGAGTTAACTTGGCATGGTATAAACTTTTAACACAAATACCTTGATTGCTTTACATTATTTTTGGACATGGTCTCAAAATATTCTCCATTACTTTAACCTACTAACCACTTGGACACTATAATAATTGAGTTTCAAAGAAAAGAAATTAACTTTCCTTGTAATGAGGGAAAAGAACCTTGCATTTAATGCCAAACATTAATGAGGGAGGATGCAATAGAACAGATGAAAAGCATAATAAAGAATGGTGCCAAAATAGAAAGTTAAAAGTTTGGAAGAAGCATTGAAAGAAAATTAAAATAAGTGGTTGTAAGTTTTGAATATATATGCCAAAATTTAATTCAAAGCTATTGTTATTCGGTGGAAGAATTTCATATGGAAAAGAAGCATTTTTTAGCTTATAAAAGTTTATGAAGAACAAAGACTACATAGTTAACTGGTAGGATGCAGTTGGTTGCTTCAAAATAGAACTAATCAATCAACTATAAAATAACTCAGTCCTAATGAAAAATTTCCAAAATAACTAGTCAACTTAATAATACCAATAGTTGACTGGTAAGTACATTGAAAATAACATGATCAATCATTTGATTGTCCCTCTTCAACAACTAACTAGTTTGTATTTTCACTCTCTTTTTTTTTTCAATGAAGCCTATCACTTACTACTTTCCCTACAAGAATCAAGACATCAATACTTCATCAAGGACAAAAAAGAAAAGAAAATTTCTGGTGATACCTTAATCTTATTTTCTTTATATGCTTAATATGGGTCACAGTCACAACTAATGTACATATGCATGTGTGCTATCATTTTTAAAATTCACCTTCAATTTATCTTATATCCACCAATCACTCACATAGCTGTTCTAATAATGCCTGCCCTATTTGCATAGATATTATTAGTATGCCCTTCTCTGAGTTCTAGAAATGCATACATTAGTATCTTTACCTTCATACTCAAAGTTAGGGTGAGTGCAGTTATTAAGGGAACTGCATTCCGTTAGTTTCAAAATATTTGTGTCTTTTGCGGTTCTAATCCTGGAAAGATGGAGAATATGTTAAAGTAGGACAAAATCTGGGTATGGTGCTGGCTAGGAGAAAAATTCATTTAGTGTATGGTGGAGGTAACCATGGGTTAATGGGATATGTATCTACTATTGTAGTTTTAATTAAACTCGCAAGCGTATGAATTTGTTGGAGTACAGATTTAATGGTATGCAAGGTCAATCCCATAAGGATTGCTAATTGAAAGGAAACTCTAATTTGAATCCAAATAGATAACTCTAACCTAGTTGTCAAAATATTTATTTTGAGAGGAGAATATTAAATCAAGTGTGCAGGGAATTGATGTGTTCAAATTAAATTGAAATGTATTGAAGGTAAAAATGAATTCTAAGCTTAGGAGATTCACTCCTGGTGTGAGTAATGTAAAATTTAACTCTTTTATCACTCAATTGGAATCCTCACATGAATAAGATTTCAATAGAAAAATGTGTTACTTTGAGCTCACTTTTATTTATACATGAATTATATTTACCTCCTTTTACACCATTAATGCATGCTTGTAAAATAGATTCAAGCCTACATTATGCCAATTATTATATTGTCTACAATAAATCAAGATTGATTCAAGAATTTATTGTGCCAAAAATTGTGTACAATGTATCATGGTTCACACTTTACAAGATTAGAATGAAAAGAGTACGAAGAAGAAACATAACAAGAGATAGATGGCAAGGCCAACCATAAACAATAACAACATAAAATAGGCACCAAAGCCAGCCATAAAAATAATAAGAGCTAGGCGGTCTGCTAAAACTAGTCAATAAGATAACAAGAGAGAAGAGGTAAAAATGTAAATACAATACCATAATATAACAAGAAATAGAAATTTTGGTAAAATCAACCAATAAAATAACAAGAAATAGATGGTTTGGTAAAACCAACCATTAAGAAATAACATGAGAAACGAAATAAAAAGGCAAATACAATATCAAAGATAAACATTAAGATTAAGAGTTAGATAAATTATTATGCTCATACCAAGAGTTTCACCCTTTACCTTAGCATAAAGAGATTAGTTCTCCATATTCAAAGTAAGAAAGCAAAATTGAAGATGAACAAGCATGATGATATTATGAAAGGATAACAAAGTATCTAAAGAAATAAGAACATTACAATACTAAAAACTCAACTTTATGCTCTCAAAACTACACTCTCTTTAGCTATTTTTTGACCTCTCTTATCGCACAAGTTCTCTCTATTTATAGATACAACTAGTGAGGTAAGTGACAAAGCAAGTTGCACTAAAGTTGATAGGTTGTATTACACTATGTCCACCGAAAGTAATCATGATATTCCTATTTGATAGCCATCAAATTTGCTGTCTTTGTGAAAAGAAAATTTGTAGAAAATTATATTAGATATCTACCTGCCAAATTTCATATATATTGACTGCGTATTTTATGAGATACAACCTAAATATTGAAGCAAACTTGAGTTGGACTGCAACAACAAGCATATTTTCTTCTAGCCCAATTTGTGCCCTTTTAGTTTTCAAATTTGCTGACATAAAAGTTGTAGAAAATTGTGTTAGTTACTCACTTACCAAATTATGTATATATTAGATATGTAATTTATGATTTATAGTTAAAATATTAGAGTAAGGATAGGAAGAAAAATAAACAGCAAACATATTTTCAACATTGGATATTACTTGAATCTTTATGTTTAAATTCTTTTGAAAATATGGTCATAAATCAAGATTGAATTGACACATATATCCATTAGAATGCGTGTTAGGAGTCAAAAGGATAATGCTCCTTACTCAACCATCCTTAATGAATTTATTTTATCCGCTTGATTTATAGACATTATTTCTAAAGAACCATAATTTAACTTTGATTCTTCTAATTAAGTCCATTTTCTATTTTTTCCTCCATCTATAAAGAATGCACTGAACTAAAGATAAGTAAAAAAAATAAGTGCTTAAATATGAAAAACAACTAAAATGAAAGTATTTAATTCATGGTTATAAAATTTACTCATCAACTACCCTCAAACTTAATCTTTTGCTTGACCTAATGCAAAACACACAAACTTCAAAATTTGAAAGATGAGTGATGAGTTGTATTTGGCTTCCTAAACATTTCTCAAGGATTTAAACTTTGCAACCCAAGAAAATGTAACATCTCTAATTTCATTTCATTTATTAATAAAGGTCCATAAATATTTATGGTAAAATCCATAATTTTGTTTCTTTTATTAATAAAAGTACATAAATAATTAATTAAGAAAAAAAAAATTATTAGACAATTTTTAGATATCTAAGAAATATAGTCCTTAGAAATTCTTCACATTATGTGTATGCATAGAAAATGTTTCTAACATTAAGGGAATAGGTAAAGAGGGAAAAACCTAATAGAAAAAATTAGGAATAACATACTGTAGAGAGGCGAATTTCTTGGGTAATGAAGATAAATTTTTGTGAAGTAAGTACAGATCTTAAAATTTCAAGATTGGATTAGGGTAATTTTTGTTAATTCAAGAGCGAGAGTTACTAAATTTAACATCTCCACCCATAAATTGGGCTTTCACCTATGGACACTTAATATAGGGTTTTTCCACTTCACATGAATTTTTAGCAAGCCAATAGGATAGCCTAAGCAAGAAATGAAACATAGACTTGGACTATGATATAGAAGTTGGACCGATAGCCCAAAAATCATGAAAAAGTGACCAAACCCTTCATGAAAGGTAGAATTTCAGCCAAAGCAAAGGAAATGGGTAAGAATGAGCCAAAATACAAGAAGAAAAAATAAGAATCATGTGAGGAAATAGTAGTGTAATAATAATCAAAATTAGGTCACATGGCATTAAGTTGGAGCCTTCTATTTTGCAGATGGTTTAGCAGAATCAATTTGGAGGGTCACCTACTGAAGACCCTAATCTCCACTTATCAGTATTTCTAGAATACTGTGACACCTTAAAGTTGAATAGAGTATCTTCTGATGCCATTAGACTGAGATTGTTCCCTTTCTCTCTGAGGGACAAGGCCCGTGCATGGTTGTATTCTCTTCCATCAGGGTCCATCACCACATGGCAGCAACTTTCTCAAGCTTTCCTAACCAAATACTTCACACAGAGTAAGACGGCCCATCTTAGGAATCAGATCGCTACCTTTGCTCAGAAAGATGGTGAGTCTTTATATAAAGTTTGTGAGAGATTTAAAGAGCTCCTCAGAATATTACCACACCATGGATTGGAGAAGTGGCTCATAGTCCATACATTCTACAATGGACTAATCTACAGCACCCGTATATCTGTGGATACTATAGCTGAAGGATCCATTATGAACAAAACAGTTGATAAGGCATATGAGCTGATTGAAGATATACCTCAGAATCACTACTTCTGGTCTAGTGAGAGGCAGCCAAGAAAACCAGCAGGTATGTATGAAGTAGTTGCGTTTAATCATCTCTCTTCTAAGGTTGATGCATTGTTTCAAAAGCTATATAAATTAAGCATTAACACTGTTGGTTCCTCTCTATCTTTTGCATGTGAGATTTATGGAGGTGTTGGCCATGTGGCTAATCAATGACAGCTTAGAAACTCTGCACCTCAGGATTATGAGCAAGTAAGTTTTGTAAACAATAATCAGAGAAGCAATCCTTACAACAATACTTATAACCCAAGCCGGAGGAATCACCCGAATCTTCCATACAAGCCAAATGCAGATCAGCCTCCTCAGAATAACTTCAGGTAACCTCCTGTATTTCAGAATCAGAGGCCATTCAATCTTCCTCCACAGCCAAAGTCAAATTTGAAGGCTCTGATGGAGAATTTCATCACTACTCAGACAAAACAAAATGATGAATTCAGAGCCCAGCAACACTCAATGAATGAGGCTATAAAAGATTTAGCATCTAAGCTTGACACGCTTGCTACTCATAGTAAGATGTTGAAAACTCAGGTCGCACAGTAAGTGAGTCTATCTAATAGGAACTTTGGCAGACTTCTAGGCCAGACTGAGAACCCCAGAGAACATTGTAATTCCATTACCTTGAGAAGTGGTAAACAGTTGGCTGAATCTAAGAGAAGTGGAAAGGTAAAAGAAGATGAACCTCAGGTTGCATCTGAAAAGAGAAAAGAAGAGGAACCAAAAGAAGGGAAAAAGAAGGAAGAAGAGCCTAAATATGTGGCTCTTGTACCTTACAAGCCACCAATCCCTTTTCCTCAAAGATTGGTTAAGGCTAAGTTAGAGAAGTAATTTGGGATGTTTCTGGATGTTTTGAAAAAGTTAAACATTAACATTCCATTCCTAGAAGCCATCTCCCAGATGCCATCCTATATCACCTCCAAAAATCTAAACCGTAAAATGTTCCTTATTATCTATAAATTCTTGGCAATGACCACCTAGCCCATAAGTTCACCTATTCACTTATATTGTTAGTTATCTGTCTTGGATAAGTATACAAGTACTTCAAGCTATTCCAAGCATTTTCAAATCTTATTTCCTTATAGGCAACTAGCTAGGCATGATATGCATTACTTACAACATAAGGGATCTCATGCCATAAAGAAATTGGTATAGTCTTTAACTTATATTACATCACATTATCAACTATTTAAACGGGAATTAGCACTTATCTAGGTCATCCCACATATATTACACAACCAAGGAAAATACAATCATGATCATATGAGTCAACCTTGAGACCCCTATTGCTCACCTCTTACTGAAGTACCTGGAATGTGATTATATGGACATAAAAAGTGAGATGATAATCTCAATAGCTAGCAACTTTTTTTAGAAAAATAGTACACATTCCATTCCTTAAAACATCTCAAATTATTTCACTGAAACATAAGCACTGACCATACATTCATCATACGGCATCTTGGTCACACTAGGGACCCATAACATCATGGTCTACTTACCCAGTGCAGTCACATACGGCCATACCTGAAAAGGGCTATGCATCTCCTATTATTGGCCAATCGTGAGTGAAATGGGACTTACTTGGCACCCTTTTATGCACCTCCTTAATTCCCGAGAATGCATACATAGCATATCTTTAGACCATCATTCATCATAGCATAAAAGTCAGGCAACCAGTGAAATTTGATAAATTCAAGTTCATAAACATAAAGAGCTACATCAATTTCAGCATAATCACTTCCTTTCCAAGGCTGCCAATGTTACTACTAGAAACTCAAACTAAAACATATAAGATTTCTTGGTTAATGCATGCATATTAGTACCTAAAGTCTTAAATCTCTAGTTTAAAATCTTCTGCTCCTCAAAACAAAACTATGATTTTGTTGAGATTTAGGGTTATTATTAAATATGAAAAAAGTCCTCTAAAACTTCTAAAATTTTGTATGGAGGTACCTTTACATGTTTATTTTTTTTCATAATTCTCTTAGCAATTAACTCTTCCATTCAATCCCAAACACTACCTCCATAACTAGGACAGTGCAATTTAGTTTCGGTTCCATTTCTATTCTGTTTTGCATCCATTTGGATTAGTAAAACTATTTCAAAATTCATGATATTTTATATGAAACATTCTAGATAGGTTATATAGTCACCATAAAAATTTCAAGTAAAAACTGATTCATTTGACCTCTCGAATAACCCAAGATTTAAAGCTATCTCCTGTTATAGTCTATTCTGACTCATTTCCTGACCTACCTAATTTATACATTTTATTATATTCCTTAACCTGCCTATAATTTTCTAAAATTTGGTGTGTTCCTTAATTAGGATTCCTATAACATTTCATAAAATATTCATATGAAAATGAAACAACTAACCCCTTCAATATTTTGTCTTTCCATCAACAGTCTAAGTTGTCCAGCAAATTGTCCTCAACACTGTTTTAATTGTAAAAGACCTAGTTGTAGTTTCTCAAAAATCATGAAAAATTCCATAATTTATTATGAACATTTAAGACTCTTCTCACCAAAAATTAGAGAATTTAAAGGCCACTAAATAAATTTACGGAGCCAATATTTTCAGGTACAAAAAGGTTTCTATTTTCTCAACCTAACTCTTCTATGCTCTATGACCTTTACTCACTAATCAGATCCTAACTCACTCATATAGACTCTAAAGTTTGTGATTCTAGTGGCTATGAGACCGTGAGAAATGTATCTACCACTTTCAAGTTAACCATGACTTCATATTCCTTATGGATTAGTCCCAGAAATTCGAAAATAGAAGCTATTCTTCACCAGCCTGGATTCCAGACCCGATTCTGACCTATCATCACTCCCTGCAGTAGAAGTCTCTCATTTTAAGTCTGATTGATATGATTCCAAATGCTATGCAACTCTAATACATAGGTCTACAAATTCTATGTTGAAACATTTTCCATATTTTATACATAAGGTCGTCTATGCAGGCCCGAAAATTAACCTAATAAACTCAAAACCAGATTTTTATAAGAAGATAGACTTAGCTTATGTAAACCTACTCCTATGGCTCTCAATTTGCAGCTTCCTTCTCCTCTTGGTTTCCTTTGTAATTCAGCCACGTTTCTTGCACCAAATATGGGGTGATCAAGGCTTCAAACCTCAGCACTCACTCTCACTCTCACTGCCTTATGGTGAGGGAAGAAGACTCTCCACTTTTTTTCTGGTTTTCTCCACTCTCTTCCTCCTCTCTCAACCTTCTTCTTCTTCTTCCTGGCTACTCTCTCCCTCTTCCTTCCTCTTCCTCTTTAGTTTTTTGACAACTTCCCTCTCTCATTTCTCCTGCTAGCGTGAGGCAAAGCTGAGTGTTTTCTGCTGCTACCAAAGATGCAAGCTATTGGGCACTAAAAGTTGCTAGAATCCCTTGGATTCTGCAGGGTAGGGAGTAGGTTTTCTGCTGCCTCTCCACATGTGTTATTGCATGCATAATACTATTATATTATGCTCAATGGGTGGGTGATTGTTTTACACATAAGAGGGACCTAGGCTGCCAAAGAAAATTGTATGCGTGATGCTCTATTTTCTGGCCTGAATTTGCTGCTGAATGTGGTGTTTTCTGCTTATCTTTGTGGAGCAAAGGTGGGTGTGAATATTCTGCCATGTGAGTGTGTTTTCTCTACTGCCTTTGGGATGTCTTTTTCTGCTTGTTTGTGGCGCTGGTTCTACTGTCTAATGGAGCATGTTTCTGCTGGCTGGGTGGAGCAAAAATGGGTGTAATTTCTGCTGGCTTTGGGATGTCTTTTTCTGCTTGTTTGGTGGGGCAAGATGGCGTGAAGATGCCTATATTTCCTACGCTGCATTCATGCTTTTTAACCTACCAAGGCTGCTGAATTTTGTTTCAATTCTCACGTTATGATATGTATACTAGGATATGCATGGTTTAAATGAGGCAAGGGTATACATATACGTAAAGCTTTTGTTCTTGCATGTGAATATATATATATATATATATATATATAATAATGTGTATGGTTGAGTTGAGAGGAAATATGTATTTATATGTATATTGCATCACATAATGTTTCTTCCTTCCTTATTATATTGCTAATCCTAAATTAGTAGCATCCTAAGGAATATATTTGTATCTTATTCCTCTAATTTATGCTCCAAAAATATCTTATTTATATTACTTCTAACCATGAAATGGTACCACATATTTTATGAAGTCTTTATTGTCAAACAACTACACATTTTAATTCTTGTTCCTTTATGCCTTAATTCATCACTAATCCTAGACTAGTAATGTCTATAAAAAAAATGTATTTATGTCCTCTCTCCATCCATTATTATCCTAAGAATTTTATTTATGTGATTCAATATTAACTATGTTACCTATTTTATACTTGCCTTATAATCATATAACTAAGCATATTAATCACTTGTCTTATCTATTTTCTACTCATCCTTAAATTTATCTAACTTTATTAGAGGTTTAGGATGTTACACCATCCTATGCGAAGTTTTTGAAAGAGATCCTCTCAAATAAGAGGAAAATTGAAGAGCATGATGTTATGGCGTAGACAGAGGGATCAAGTGCATTAATTCAGAATAAGCTTCCTCAAAAGCTTTAGGATGTTACACCACCCTTTCTCTTCATTTGGCTTACCGATGCATCAAGCAGCCGGTAGGTATTTTAGAGGATGTTCCTTTAAAGGTGGGTAAGTTTTTCATATCGGTTGATTTTGTTGTTTTAGAGATGAAGGAAGATGATAAAATCCCCATCATTCTTGGAAGGCCTTTCCTAGCCATAGTTAGAGCAAACATCAATGTAAAATATGGAAAGCTTTCTCTGAATGTAAGGGATGAAAAGGTAGAGTTTAACTTAGAAAATATAGTGAAATCCCCATCTCTAAATGAATCTTGCTATATGATTGACTTACTTGAACTAAAAAAGAATGATTATATCATGAATTTTCCTCCTACTAACCCACTAGAGTTATGCTCTATGGAAAGTTCTTTTGTTTATGGTAAACAGGGGAAAGAAAAGCAAGCTGTTGAGGAGGTGATCCAAGCTCCAAAATTAAAACCTAAGCCATCTCCTCTCAACCTCAATGGACCTAAGGAAGAAAGGGATGAGCCAAGAGTATGTTTGAAGGCTATTGGTCAAAGCCTCAAGCACTATATTAAGAGGTAATGGATAGCAAAGAGAGTTATTCAAACTCTCTTCAAGCCTCCTTGAGTGGAAAGCATGGCAAAAAGTCAAGTTAATGACTTTAAACAAGCGCTTTGTGGGAGGCAATCCACATTTTAATTATTGAGTTTCTTTTTTTTTCTTACTTTTAGATTTGTTTTTATCTTCAATTTTAGTTCATTTCTTTAGTTAGATGTTAAATAAGTGTTTCCATATGCTTTATAGGTAAATTTCCATGTGCCCAAGAGTGAATTAAAGGATTAAAATCAAGGGAAATTAAAAAGGATAAAAAACTGTAGCAATTTTTTAAGAATTAGAGGATCCAGCGTCAAACACGGGTAGGCCGTGTCATAGGACACGGCCATGCCTCAAGTCTAGCCCAAGCACTCCTTACCCGTGTTGCTCAACACGGGCAAAATCTTGGAATTTTGGAATTCCAGCACCAAGCACGGCCGTCTTCTAGGTAAAAAAAAAGAGAGAGAAAGAGAGAAAGGGAAATGAGCCATCTGCTATTGTCATCACCATTATAGCTTCCCTCTAGCTGGTTAAATCTCATTAAGAGTAAATGTAACATCCCTAATTTTGTTTCATGTATTCAAAGTAACATCCCTAATTTCGTTTCTTTTATTGATAAAGGTACATAAATATTTAATTAAAGAAATAAAATTTATTAGACAATTTTTAGATATCTAAGAAAATATAATCCTTAGAAATTCTTCACCTTACGTGTATGCATAGAAATGTTCTAACATTAATGGAATAGGTAAAGAGATAAAACCTAAGAGGAAAAATTTAGAAATAAATATACTAAAGAAACGTAAAATTCTTGGGTAAGGAAGATAAATTTTTGTGAAGTAAGTAAAGGTATTAAAATTTCAAGAAGATTGGATTAGGGTAATTTTTCCTAATTTAAGAGTTAAAGTTACTAAGTTTAGTATCTCCTCCCATAAATTGGACTTTCACCTATGGACACTTCATATAGAGTTTTTCTACTCCACATAAATTTTTAGCAAGCCAATAGAATAGCCCAAGGAAGAAATAAAACATAGACTTGGACTAGGATATAGAAATTGGACCGGTAGCCTAAAAATCATGAAAATATGACTAACCCCATTATGAAAGGTAGAATTCTAACTAAAGTAAAGAAAATGGGCAAGAATGAGCCCAAACCCAAGAGGAAAAATAAAAATAAAAATAAAATAAAGTGTTGAAATAATGGTGCAATCAAGATTAGGTGACAAGGCATTAAGAAAAAAATTTAGCAAGTGGTGTGATATCCTACATTCATAATTTTAGCAAATGGTATGATAATACATGGCATTAGGACAAAACATATATATCTTACACTCATAATTTTAGCAAGTGGGTAATAGTACATAGCATTATGACAAAACATCCTTATCCTACACAAATAATTTTAGTTAAACAAGGAAGATTCAAGGGTTGGAAATTTGCCACCTAAAAAGGCAAACCTATCATAATTGATTAAGACAAAGAAAAAGGAAATGAATCCCTAAATCAAAGGAACCTTGTCCCTTATCTTAAGAACATATTATCATAATTTTCAAAATACAAATCTCCTTTTCCTATGCATATCTTGACTAAGGAAGAGGAAGACAAGAACATGACTTGTTTGTTTTCCAAAAATTCAACCAAGTGCACCCTAATTATGATAAGGTAGACCCATGATTATGAAAGGTGAATTATTTGATAGTCTATATAAGCAAAACCCACCCTTACAACATTAGAATTTTTGTCCAAGTGAGGGAGAGGAAAAATAGAAGCAAGATAGAGTGAGGAAAGGAGAGGAAGAAAGGAAGAAAGAGGAAGGAGAAGTCTAGAGGACTAAGTGCTCAAGGTAAGTTTAACAATATTTCTTTTTGAAAAAAAGTTTTGAATCTTGTAATATTTATATGAGATTTTGATCTTAGAAATTTGATTATTGGTCACGGATGTTGCTATATCATGTTACATATTATGTATTTTTGAATACTTAGGCTAGTGTAGATAATTCTGCATAGGTATGGCTATGGTGGCAAAAATTTTAAGCTTCTGTTTTTAAAATTCTGGGAAGAATCTGTAAGGAATTTAAAAAAATGGTTAATATGAAAAATATATTTCTAATGGATTTTTAGCCACTGAAATCACTCAATTTGGAGTCCATATGAGGTAGATATAGTCCAATTAGTAAGCAGTGGTCAGAAAATGGTTAATCAGGGAAGAATATGTTAGAATAGCTTTTGTATTTTAATTTTTGGGAACATTTTGTAGGCAATTAAAATAAATGATTAACACAAGAATTATAGATATATGTGTCATGGATTTTTATCCACTGGAATCACTTATTTTGGAGTCTGTATGAGGCAGATATGGTCCGATTAATATGCAGTGGTCAGAAATTGGTTAATCAGGGAATAATATTTTAGGATAGCTTCTGTGTTTTAATTTCTGGAAACATTTTGTAGATAATTAAAACAAATGATTAACAAAAAAATTATTGCTATATGTGTCACAGATTTTTAACCATTGGAATCACTTAATTTGGAATTCTTATGAGGGAGATATGGACATATTAGTAGGTAGAGGTCAGAACCTACCCGAGAAGAAACAACCTGTACTTTGAGGGAGTAATATCACATTGATTTCTTAATATTTCACTAAAATATTAGACATAATAGTTTTAGATAATTGTTTTATCTTTAAATTGACACCAAGATCACCTACATCGGAGTTAAATTGATAGAGTTATTCTCTGATTAGTAAGAGAAGGTCAGATAGGATGAAAACCTGCATCAAGAAAATAAAGAAATAAAATTAATATTTAAAAAAAGAAGAATCTTGTAAATGAAAATAATAAATGACTAGTATATGCTATAGCCATTGCCATTGTATGAACTTCTTACCATCTTAAGTGTAAAATTTTGACATGAAAATATTTTATAAAGTGATATTTGAAATGATTATGTTCATAGCATGATTACCAATGATTTTTGGTAATAATTATATTTTGATGAACATACTTGTTATTGAAAGAATATTTTTGGCTATTATTGTGAAAATAAAAGAAATGATTACAGTCACATGGCAATCCGTGTGGTGCACCAGTAGGGGACGACCTACCAACGGTTATGATTATGCTAATGAGAAAAGAAAGAGAAAGCGTTTTATGTCAGACGGAGCAAGAAAAGCTCGTACCAGAGAGTAGAAAATACTCACCTTGACTAGGGTAGCTTGATATGAGAATAAATTAATAGTCATCATATGATGTTCTGAAAATAGTTAATCCTGTCATACATGTCATTATTGTATGATTCTTATGTGAATAGATATAGTTCATTCTTGTGAACAAAGATATTTGCTGTAGTTTATACAGCTGAACATGACGTGATGAGCTATATTGATGATGATTTATTGTTGAACTTACTGGGATTTAATTTTCACTATATTTCCATGTCATGTTTAGAAAATTAGTTATGTAGATTTTTTTATGGCTCTGGCTTTTAGTGCATGTTGGACCGAGTTACTTTATGTTGGGCAGATCCCAAAATCAAATAAAATGTTTGTGGTCGAGTTGGCTCAGATCCCGGTGAAGGTGCAACCACCCGCACCTGTATCTTCGGAATTGGTCAACCAAAATAAATAAGATGTACATATTTAAGTGTTTGATATGTTGTACTTACGTTTTGATTAATGACGTGTATGTGAACTATATGTTATATAAATAAATAAAAAATTGTTACATAATTTAGAGTTGTTACAGTAAACGCTTAGTACCTGAGTTAGAACCCTAAACCTCCTCCTTCAAAAGACTAGTAAGCAAGTAAGTTAATTCCCCCTTTGTCTGTACTTTGATTGATATTGACATTGAGGACAATGTCAAGTTTAAGCATGGCGGAGTAAACTTTAGGCTTGCGGTTTTATAAGCTCAATATCTCTTGTTTCATCATATAATCATATAGTTTGCTATTTTAGAGATAGATTGGCATAATATATGTTGATTTTAGCTCATGAACATGTGATGCACAATAGGATATGAAATAGATAGTTTAACTTTTAGTCTCTCACTCTTCTAGGATTAAACCTATACTTTTTTTGAAAAAATATCTCTCCTATTGTGCTGTGAATTGTATGCCTTTATTGATTTTTAACACTATGAGAGTATGAAGGTTGGGAGAGGTGAAAAATGAGGGAATATAAAACCCAAAAAGTTTTCACTCTGAGTACCCCTTCAAGGCACCTCCCTAAGTATGAGTACCTAACTTCCTTTGCCCTAGTGAGATGGAGCATAAAATGCACTCACTGCATATTTCTATAAAATATGATGAATGAAATATTCAAAAGAAAAAAAAACAAATGAGAATGAAATAAAAGAAATTGAGTGAGAAAAATAGAAATAAGGGTAAGGCAACATAGGGAGATCTAAAGGATGAGGTGGCCTACTTGAGTGTCTAAAAATCAATTTGATGCATACATTCAATGGTAACAATAAAAGCAGATATATAATAAAAGAATTTGGGTTTAGTTTTAGAAGAATAAAGACTATCTGGTAAATGTCTATTCATATATCTATTGTGTGCACACTGATTAAGTGAAGAATTTCATGTATTGCATTTATCTATTATCTGAAATTTATATGCATCATCTCTCTTCCTTTTGATAAGACATGTTATTTGCTTAAGGACAAGCATTTAACAATATTTTTTTTTAGAAAAACTTTGAAATTAGAAATATTTATATGGATTTTTGATCCTAGAACTTTGATGAAATTTACTATATTTGTTACCTTGATGATTGGCCATGGATGTTGCTATATCATGTTACATGTTGATCATGCATGTGATGTATGTTTGAATATTTAAGTTGGTGTGAAAAGTTCTGCATATGTATGGTTATGGGTGGCAAAAATTTAAGATTTTTATGCTACTATTTTGTATATATAAATGTGGTGAAAAATTGATGGAATATGATTAGATGTAAATTAGGAAGAAAATAGAAGAGGACATAATAAAATTATGAATTAAAACCTTAGAAAAGATTTGGTTAGGAAACTGGATTTCGGAGTAACTAGGGAAGCTTTTTTTTCCAACTTTTGGGAAGAATCAATTAGGAATTAAAAGAAATAGTTAACATGAAAAATATAAATATACGTCTCACGGATTTTTAACTACTAAAATCACTCAATTTGGAGTCCATATGAGGTAGATATGGTCAGATTAGTAAGCAGTGGTCAGAAAATGGTTAACCAGGGAAGAATTTGTTAGGAAAACTTCTGTGTTTGAATTTCTAGGACAATTATGTTGGAAATTAATGTAACAGCTCCATTTTTTTACATATATACATATATATAATTTTTTTTAAAAAAAAGTTGCATGAAGTCATTACCTTAATTTAACTCATAATAACATTCAATTCATATAACCAAACATAATAAAGGTTTACACATCATTAATTAACAATATCTGTATGCAAATCAAACACTTATAAGTCTACATCTTGTTCATCCCTATTGACCAGTTTTGGAGATACGGGTGTGGGTGGTTGTACCTTTACCAGGATTTTAGCCAACTCGACCACAAACATCTTATTAATTTTTTGGATCTGCCTAACATAGAGTAACTCAATCCAATGCACACTAAGAGCTAGAGCCAAAGAAAAATCTGCAAAACTATTTTTTTGAACATGATATGGAAATATAGTGAGAATTAAATCCCAGTAAGTTCAACAATAAATCATTATTATCATTAATATAGCTTATCATGTCATGTTCATCTGTATAAGTTACAGCAATTACCTTAGGTCACATGAATGCACTTTAACTATGCAATTACAGTAATGACATGGATGGCATGAATAACTATTTTCAAAATATCATATAATGGCTATCAACTAATTTTTATGTCAAGCTACCCTGATCAGGGTGAGTACTTTCTACTATTCGGTACGGGCTTTTTTTGCTCCATCCCACATGGCACAATTTCTCTTCTCATGAACATAATCATAGCTGTTAGTAGGGCGTCCCCTACTGGTGCACCACATGGACCACTATGTGACTGTGCTCATTTTTTCTTTTCTTTTCACATTAATAGCCAGAAATATGATTTCAATAACAAGTATGTTCATTATACTTACATGCCATAATTTTTCATATAATCATTACCAAAAAAATCATTGGTAATCATGCCATGAACATAATCGTTTCAAATATCACTTTAAAATAATTTCATGTCAAAATTACACACTTAAGATGGTAAGGAGTTCATGCAATGACAATGGTTATGGCATACACTAGTAATTTATTATTTTCATTTCTAAGATTCTTTTTTAAAAAACATTATTATCCTCTCTTCACTAAATAGAGCATAACATCCTCATTTTAAATACGATTGAGGTGATCTTGGTGTCAATTGATAGATAAGACAATTCTCTAAATTCCTTATGTTGAAAATTTTAGTGAAATCATAAGTAATCATGGTGTTACTACTCCCTCAAATTCAATATTATTTGTTCTCGGATAGGTTCAGACCTTTACTTACTAATTGGACCATATCTCCCTCATACAAATTTCAATTGAGGTGATTTCAAAGCTATAAAATGTTAAGACATTTATATACACTTTTTTTCTTTATCATGTCTTCAAATTCCTTATTAATTACTCCCAAAAAATTGAAAACAAAAATACTTACATTTACCACTATGGATTCTATACTAATTCTAACCTTTACTAATTAATGAGTCATATCTTTCTCATATGAACTCTAAATTAAGTACTTTTAGAGCCTATAGATCCATGATTCATATATCTATATTTATTATGTTAACAATTTCCTTCAATTCCCTACATATTTGGCCCAGAAAGTCAAACACAGAAGCATACTTAACAAATTCTTCCCTAGTTAGCTAGTTTTTGACCTTTGCTTACTAATCTAACCATATCTCCCTCATATTGATTCCAACTTGACTTATTCCAGTGGCTAACAATCCATGAAACGTAGATCTACATTTTTTATGTTAAGTATTTCTTTCAATTCACTACATTTTTTATGTTAAGTATTTCTTTCAATTCACTACATATTTATCCCAAAAATTTAAACACAGAAGCATACCTGACAGACTCTTCTCTGGTTAACCATTGTCTGAGCACTACTTACATATTGGGCAATATTTCCCTCATCTAGACTCCAAATTAAGTTATTCCAGTGGCTAAATATCCGTGAAACATAGATCTACATTTTTTATGTTAACCATTTCTTTTAATTCCTAACCAATTCTTCCCAGAATTTCAAAAATAAAAGCTTCCCTGGTTACCCCAAAATCCAGTTTCCTAACCAATCCTTTCCTAAGGTTTTAATTCATCATTATATTACAACCTCTTCCATTTTCTTTACATCTAATCATATTCCATCTATTTTTTACCACATTTAAATAAAAAAAATAGTAGCATAAAAAAAATCATAAAATTTTACCAACTATAGCCATACATATACATCCATCATATGCAAAATAACATGTAACATGATATAGCAACATCCACGATCAATCATCATAGTAGAAAATATTGTAAATTTAATTGGAGTTCTAATATCAAAATCCCACATAAATGTTACAAATTTCAAATCTTTTCTAAAAATAAATATTGTTAAACCTAACTAAAGATCTTAGCTCACTTAGTAAATTCTTTTTCTTGTTTTCTCTTGAAGGAAGTAGCAAGATTCCTCCCTTCCCTTAGCTTTTCTAGAAGCTTAAATAAGAGAAGGAGGGTGAGTTTTTGAACCCCAAGGATGAAGAAGAAAGATATATTCAAGTGGAGATTAAGCTAACTTACCTTGAGTACTTAGTACTCTAGACTTCTCCTTCTTCCTTCCTTTCTTCTCCTCTCTTTCTCTCATTTCCTCACTCTACATTGCTTCTATTTTTTCCTCTCCCTCACTTGGATGAAATTATAGTGTTATAGGGGTGGGTTTTGCTTAATTAGACTATCAAGTGGTTCACTTTTCATGATCATGGGTCTACCTTATCACAATAACAATGCACTTAATTGATTTTTGAAACACAAACAGCTCATGTTCTTGTCTTCCTCTTCCTTAATCAAGATATGCATAGGAAAAGGATATTTGTATTTTGAAAATTATGATAATATGTTCTTAAGATAAGGGACAAGGTCCCTTTGATTTAGGGATTTGTTTCCTTTTTCTTTTGTCTTAACCAAGTATGATAGGTTTCCCTTTCTAAGTGGCAAGTTTTTAGCCCTTAAATCTCCCTTACTTGGCTGAAATTATTTGTGTAGGATAGGAATATTTTGTCCTAATGCATTGTATTATGATACCACTTGCTAAAATTATGAATGTAGGATATAGATATTATCACACCACTTGTTGAATTTTTGTCTTAATATTATGTAACATAATCTTTATTAATATTACACTATTATTTCATCACATGATTTATTTTATTTTATTTTTTCTCTTGGATTTGGGTTGATTCCTACCCATTTCCTTTGCTTTGGTCACATTTTCATAATTTTTGGGCTATCAGCCCAACTTCTATATCCTAGTCTAAGTCTATGTTTTATTTCTTGCTTAGTTTATCCAATGGGCTTGCTAGAAACTTATGTGAAGTGGAAAAACTCTATATGAAGTGTCCATTGGTGAAATCCCAATTTATGGGTGGAGATATTAAACTTAGAAATTTCTAACTCTTGAATTAGGAAAAATTACTCTAATCCAATCTTCTTAAAATTTTAAGACCTTTACTTACTTCACAAAAATTTATCTTCCTTACCAAAGAATTTTGCCTCTCTTTAGTATGTTATTTCTAATTTTTCCTATTAGGTTTTCTCTCTTTACTTGTTCCCTTAATGTTAGAAACATTTTCTATGCATACACATAAGGTGAAGAATTTCTAAGGATTATATTTCCTTAGATATCTAAAAATTGTCTAATAAATTTTATTTCCTTAATTAAATATTTATGTACCTTTAAAGAAACAAAATTAGGGATGTTACATTAATTATTTATGTACCTTTATTAATAAAAGAAACGAAATTAAGGATGTTACAATAAGTGCATATGAGAGTTATATAAAAAGACCTTTTGACCTACATTAAATGATTTTCTTAAAATATGTTTGTCATGAAAAAATTTCATTTGATCCTTATACAATTTTGCACTTTCGTATCCATCATTCCTTATTTCTTCCAATTCATTTAGTTTAAGCTTCCTGTGAGAAGCTGCTTTATCAAGAGCAAAGTTAAATTGTTTTGTGGCCTAATAAGCTTTATGCTCTATTTCAACTGGTAAATGGCAGGCCTTGCTATACACAAGCCAGTAAGGAGACATTCCAATAGGGGTTTTAAAAGCAGTATGATAAGCCTATAAAGCATCAGAAAGTTTCAAAGACCAATCTTTCCTATTTAGGTTAATCATTTTTTCCAAAATGTTTTCAACTTATCTATTTGAAATCTCAAATTGACCAAAAGTGTGTGGGTGGTATGCGATTGCAACTTTGTGCGTGATGCCATATTCTTTTATTAAATGCTCAAAATGCCTATTACAAAAATGTTTTCCCCCATCACTAATGATAGCTTGTGGTGTGTCAAACCTTAAAAAAATGGTTTTTTCAAAAATTTCAACACAATCTTGTGATCATTTGTTTTATATGGAAGAGCCTCTACCCACTTTGACACATAATCCACAGCAACAAGAATGTATAAATTTCAAAAGAAATTAGTAAAAGGACCCATGAAATCAACTCCCCAGACATCAAATATCTCAACATATAAGAATGAGAGTCAAAGGCATCCTATTTCTGCATGAAATACTACCTAATTTTTGACAATGCTCACAAGAACTACAGTACAAATGGGCATCTTTGAACAGTGATGGTCAATAAAAGCCACATTACAAAACCTTTGTAGTAGTTTTTTTAGCACTAAAATGACCACCACAAGCATGATCATGACAAAAAAAATAACACTATGTTGCTCACTCTCAGGAACACATCTCTAAATGATTTGATCAGGGCAATATTTAAACAAGTATAGATCTTCCTAAAAAAATTTATCCGATCTTGCTTACTCCAATGTGTAGGCATTTGACCTGTGGCAAGATAATTAGTAATGTCAGCAAACCAAGGTAACTAAGAAATAGACATGAGTTACTCATCTGGGAAGGAGCCCTTGATAGGCATGTTATTTTCACCCGATTTAACTACCAGTCTAGACAAGTGATCAGTTACAACATTTTTAGATACTTTCTTATCTAGAATTTCTAAATCAAATTCTTGCAACAACAATATCCATCTTATAAAACATGCTTTAGCATCTTTCTTAGAAAGAAGACACTTAAGTGCAGCATGATCTGTATAGACTACAACCTTAGATCCTAACAAATAAGATTTAAACTTGTCTAGAGCAAATACCACATCTAGTAACTCTTTTTCTATTGTAAAATAATTCAATTAAGAATCATTAAGAGTTTTACTAGCTTAGTATATCACATGAGGAAACTTATCAAGAAGTTAACTCAAAACGGCTCTAATTGCATAATCAGAAGCATCACACATGATTTCAAATGGAAGATTCCAATCGGGTGGTTTAATGATGGGTGAAGAGACGAGTAAGAATTTGAGCTTCTCAAAAGCTTGACAACACTTTTCATCAAAGATAAAAGATGCATCTTTGGTAAGTAAACTACACAAAGGTCTGGAGATTTTGCTACAATCTTTGATGAATCTGTCATAAAATCCTGCATGGCCTAAAAAGGAACGTACCTTTTTCATTGTCTGAGGAGGTGAAAGGATAGAAATCAATTTAATTTTGGATCTATCTACCTCAATACCTTGATGTGACAAAACATGCCCCAAAACAATTCCTTTTTTAACTATAAAATGGAATTTTTCCCAGTTCAAAACAAGGTTATTTTCTTTACACCTAATTAAGACTAATCTTAAATGGTGTAAACATTCCTCAAAACTAGACCAATGTACAAAAAAATCATCCATGAATACTTCCAAAAATAGCTCTACCATGTCAGAAAATATGCTTGTCATGCAACGCTAAAATGTGGCAGGTACATTGCACAATCCAAATGGAATTCTACGATAGGCAAAGGTTCCAAAAGGACAAGTGAACGTAGTTTTCTCTTCATCTTTAGGTGCAATGAGAATTTGATTGTAACCAAAGTATCCATGAAGGAAGCAGTAATACACATGTTCAACTAAACTCTCTAGCATTTAATCTATAAAGGGAAGTGGAAAATGGTCTTTCCTCATAACAGCATTCAACTTACAGTAGTCAATACAAACACGCCACCAGGTTTGCATTCTAGTGAGAATTAATTCATTATCCTCATTCTTGACTATAGTAATGCCAGACTTCTTAGGGACTACCTGAATAGAAATAACCTATGCACTATCAAAAATTAGGTAAATGACACCTACATCAAGAATTTTAATTACTTCAACCCTCACAACCTCCATCATGTTTGGATTCAAACGTCTTTGTGGCTCTCTTGAGGTTTTGGCATTGTCCTTTAAATGTATTTGGTGCATACAAATTGATGGACTGATACCTTTAATGTCTACTATTGTCTACCCTATGGCTTCACTATGCTCACTAAGAATTTTTATCAGTTCAACTTCCTGTTTACTATCCAAGTCAGATGCTATGATCACAGGCAAGGTCTCAGAAGGTTCTAAGAAAACATACTTCAGAGAATCAATTAGAGGTTTTAATTCTAATTGGGGAGGTTTCTCAATAGATGGCAGTAGGATAGCCTTAGAGGATGTAAGTGTCTCTGTTTCGACTTTCCACTTATTAGTATTCATCAATGGAATGTTCTCTAACAGGGAATTTACTTCACTGATTAAGCAGTCATCATTTATGTCCATGTTGAAGTGGACCAAATATTTTTCCAAACGATCATCACCAAAAGAATTCAAACATGAGTCAAAGACTATACTCTTAATCATGTTGACCTCACATACATCACCAGTGTCCACAAGTTGATGAGAGACATTAAAGACATTCAGTTCAACTGTCATATTTCCAAAAGATAGATTTAAGACACCATTACGATAGTTGATGATTGCATTGGATGTTTCCAAAAATGGTCTACCTAGAATGACAGGTATTTATGTATCTACATTCTCAACAGGTTCAATGTCAAGAACAATAAAATCTACAAGAAAGTAGAATTTATCAACCTTTATGAGAACATCCTCTATGACACCTCTAGAAATTTTTGTGGACCTATATGCTAATTGAAGAGTCACTGATGTAGGCTTTAACTTTTCTAGCCCAAGTTTTGCATATATAGAGTATGAAAACAAATTCACACTTACTCCTAGATCAAGTAAGGCTCGGTTAATCACATGGTCAACTATCATACAAGAAATTGTATGACAACCAGGATCTTTGTACTTGATAGGAGTTTTTTTGTTGAATTATAGAGCTCACTTGTTTAGTCAAAATGCCTTTTTTTGGAACATTGATTTTCCTTTTCACAGTGCAAAGATCTTTCAAAAATTTTGAGTAAGCAGGTACTTGTTTGATAGTGTCCAGAAAAGGGATGTTAATTCTTACTTGCTTAAACATCTCTAAAATGTCACTATACTGAGTACCTTTCTTGATTATTTCAAGTCTTTGTGGGAATAGAGCTTTAGGGGCACAAGGAATATGTTCAGTTTTCTTTTCACTTGAGTCATTATTTTGGGATTCATGTTGACTCTATTCCTCATTTTCTAGCATGTGAACATGATTATCAATGATTTTTCCAGATCTAAGGGTTGTTACTGATTTTACTTCTTCCTTCGGATTTGTTGATGATCCTACTTCAAATTAACCCTTAGGATTAGGAATAGGTTGATTGGGAAATTTCCCTTTTTCTCTCTCTCCTACAACATTGGCTATTTGACCCAATTGTGCTTCAAGCTTTGAAATAGCTTGACTGTGAGATTGTAAAGTTTGTTGGGTCGATTGCATAAATTGTGACACCCTGAAAGGAAGAGCATGTTGAGGAACTTGAGGGTATGAATTGGGAGGGGCCCACCTTCATTCATTAAAGGTTAATTTTGTCTTCACGAAAAATTTGGATAATTTCTCCAATTTGGGTTATATGTTGGTGCAATTGGACTATTTGATGACTTTTCATAAGACTAGAAGGAATTAACTTGCTCAAAGAATGATTCTTGGTAAGCTGCTATGGATGGACAAGATTGTGCAATGTGAGATGTACTAAAACATAAAGCACATGATTCATTCCTAGTATTGGTAGAAGAGTTTAGAGTATGGCTTAAATTCAAAGCTTCTACCTTTCTAGTAAGATTGGCCAAGGCGGCTCTCACATCTGTATCATTACTCACTGGTGCGTACAATCACAGGTTCACCCAAATTGATACCTTACCTCAAAACTAACTTATAGTAGTGGGAGTAAGGGTCGATCCCGCAGAGACTGGTATTCCCTTATGTGATTGAAAAAGGGGGGAATTGATAATTGTAAATAAAATCAAGTAGACAATAACGAAAGTAATTAAGAGAAAGTAATTAATGATGAAGACGTTAGTTTCGGTTGATATCCACCGTCAAGGGATTACATTGATCATTGACAACATAATCAATCTATAATTGAATATCTATCATTGGGGTTCTAACCCTATTTCTCCTTAAGTCTAGTAAATTAATATCAATCGCACTAATTAAACCCTAATTAACAAGCAATCCTTTAGCACATCGGTAAAACATAACTTGTTAACCGCATAAACAACTAGAGAAACTGACAGAGCCAAACAAATACAAACACATCGGCTATATCTAATTTAGTTAATCATTCATCATAGGTTCAATGATTTATAATCCAAAATCCTCAAACCTATTTTCCTTATGAATCGTAGAATTGAAGACTTTTTTCAAAACAGAATTCAGCGGTAGATTAAGACAAACAATATACTAGTAGGCCTCCTAGCAATCATATGAATAATCATTAAGAAGAGCAACAGATGAATAATCAATACTCAATTCAAATTGAAACAATAAAATCAAATCCAAATCTCACAATGTATGAAAATCCCTTGAGGTTTCAATCTACCTCAACCAACTAAAAAGAACTATCCACGTAGGGCCATAAGAAAATCTAAAGAAGAATTGAAGAATGTAACTAAGAATTTGGATGAAGAATTGAATCCCTTCTCTGCTTGCTTTCCTCCCTTTTTATAGATTTCCTCCTCCTAATCAAAGTACGAGTGTTTCTAGGTCAAATCCCATCCCATTGGGCTTCAATTGGAGTTAAGAAGACCTAAAAATCGCGAATTCAGTAATCTAGTGTAGCGGCAAGCGCTACACGGGCGCCGCGGCGCTATGGAAAGCTTCTGACAGGGTGCCTCGGTGCCTAGGCTAGTTCTGGCGCACTCTGGATTTTGACGCTCGGGGGCCGCGGCGCTGGGCATAGGGCACCACGGTGCCCGGTGCTTCTGGGCAACAAATGCCCGGGGCGTGCTAGGGAGTGCCGCAGCCCTCCGAACCTGCAATGATGCAGTGCCGTGGCACTCTCTTGCGAGCGCCGTAACTCTTAGAAAACTCCAGAATTTGCCAAAGTTCCAATCACAAAAGTTGTAACTATATGTCTGCTCTTTCCATAACCTCTGGAGTCACCTTAATCCAATCTAAATTGATGGAGATATACTAAACTTAGTGACCAAAGGTCAGAATTCTTCCTGCTGCATTGTGATTCTGATTTGCGAGCTCTATAAAGCTATGAAAGATCCCGAATTTGACCAAGGGTTCAACATAAACGTTGTAGATGATTGTGTTATATTTTCACAGCCACTTGAATCACTTTGATTGGAGTTCATAAGAGGGAGATATGCTCAAAACAATGCTAAAAGGTCTGGAATCTTTGCAATGTAGCATTTTTCCATGAATTTCTTATCTTTTTCTTCTCTTTTCTTCTTCCTTTGTTCCTACAACACAAAAAACAGAACTAAGCTAATTCCTAATTATATTTTATTTAAATCAAACAAAAAGTAAGTTTAAAGGTATTAATATCATGCTTAATTAAGATCACATCAAATACCCCCATACTCAACCTTTTGCTTGTCCTCAAGCAAAATAATCCCTAAAGAAAAAAAAAACAACAATCAATAATGTAGTGAGTGTTAGGCTTACCAAATGTTTGCCTCATAACATAAAAATATACTCTAGAAAATTTTTGGAAGGTCATAATTTTGCACAAGATTAACACAAATGCAATAATTATTTTATCCTTCTGAACCCCTAGTGTGTGTGTGTTTTTGGGTCAATAAATTTTCTTTTACCTAGATGAGTTTATATATCCCAAAATTTTGATTGTAGATCTCTAATTAGTTTAAGATTTCCATATACTTATTCTTCATGCCACTCTCCACTAATGTAGGCCAAAACTACCTTTAAGATCAATAGGACTTTATTTAGCTTGTAATGTGGCCAGGGTATAAGGTAAGATAAAGGATACAAAATTAGGCTCAATCACCCAGCACCGCATGATTAAATATGATCTCTTGAGCCTTCCTAAATTTGGGGTGATTTCTCCCCGCACACTCATTTTCTTGTTTCAATTGAGTTTAATCCATCGTTTTCCTTATTTCTCAAATTTTTTGTTTTTTTTTCTTTCACCCACAGAATTTGCTTTTATCCTCTTTTGATTTTTCTTCTCTTTTCTTTACGTAATTCTCTTCTTCTTTTTTTGCATATTTCTTTTCTTTTCCTTGCTCCACCCTTCCACCCTTCTGTAAATAAATCTCTACAAAACAAGTATTCAGAAAAATAATCATGGAGTGAGTGAATAGGATCAAAAATAAGGATGTTCATACAAAATTTGGCTTTCGGTTTGTTTGTGGTTTTTAGAAGGAAAAATCCATTAAGCTCAGGATAGAGGAACTAAGGATATTTCATTGCTTAGGTTAGGCTAGAAAGGCTCAATCTATCCAATAATGCCTAAATTATCTCCTAAATAATAGTATTAGCCTAGAATTTCACCTCAAGTAGCATTCAAATAAGTTCTAGAATCCTGTGGAGATCATGAAATATGTTTGAATTATATAAACCTTCTCTAAGTACAAGATAAATTTAATGCCCAAAGTTATTGTGCAAACATATTTAAGGATTCTAAAGTCAAAAGTAATAAATTGGAAAAGGGATAAAATTGCACACAATCATAAATTTTTTATATTTTTCAAGAGCTAAAAAAAATTTGGATAGTCATATCATTGGCTGTTGGTTGTGCCTAACATCCCAAAACATAAATTGAAACACTCACACAATCACTCAACTTGCTAAACACAATAAAAATGCATTAATAGTGAAAATCAGAAAATTGATGATCATAATTGGGTCACAATGATTTAGACAAATAAACTTCCACCCCCACACTCAAACTTTACATTGTCCTCATTGTAAAAGAAAGATAAGAATTATGGAAAGATATAGAAAAACATATGAGTTAAGTGAACTTCCCTGAATTTGTTTGGAGTGGAATGCGCATGTTGCATTACTGCACCATGAATATTTTTGATTCCCACTTTTCTTTTTCTTTTTCTTTTTATGTTGGGTTTTCTCCCAATAAGCGCCTTTGTTTAATGTCATTGGCTCGACTCAAGGCTCCTTATGTCATTCAAGGAGGATCCTTGATGTCAACTTTGAATTGGTTTGCCTTTGAATGTGCAGAATTCTGAGGTTCAGCTGCATTATGAAGAGGGAAGTTAGCATTAGTCGAAGATTTAATTAAATGAGAACTCAACTTACCTAGAAATAACCGATGTCTTGAGTAGCTTTTGGCATCCAATTTAATTTCATCCTTTTGAGATTCTACCAAAGCATGCAGTAACTTTCCTCTATCTTTGAGTAGGGAATATTTATTTGAGGTTATAACTGCGGGTGGTTCTCCACTGTATATACCCTTTAAATGGCTAGGGAGGCTCTTTAAGCCTAGGTCAGAATACTGCACAATAGAAGGTACAAGCATCTTATTAGAAATTGGTAATAACATAGAAAGATCCTTACCTGTTTGCTGCACTTCTAGTGCTTCCTCTCCTACTGAAATATTCTCTTCAAATTTGGCGTTTAAGGTACATTCCATAACCTCTTTCTTAGTAGGCTTACTAGTGTCAACTTCCAAGTCATCTTTTTCATTCAATATAGAATTTTCTTCCTTTTGCATTAACGATGCTGAGGCTAGACTTTCAATTTCTAATTTTTGAGCCTCTAGCCTGCTGACTGTTGTTGCTAATTGCCCAATTTGATTTGTTAAGCTTTGAATGTTGGCCCTTACCTCTTGTTTAAATTGATGAGTATTTTGTGTAAGAGATTTAACAATATCTTCTAAAGGAGTACTTACTTGGAAATTCTGAGATGTATTCTGTCTAGGATAATAGGCCTATTGGGTATGGTGAAAATTTGCAAAATTTTGTTCTACAAGACTATTTTGTGCATTCTCATACCTGAAGTTGAGATGATCCTTCCATCCAGGATTATACATGTTTGAATAGGAATCATACCTCACTTGTTGTGGTTCATGGAAACCATTAACCATATTTACCTACTCAAATGACTCATCATAGAAAGTTGGTTACCCAATAGACGGATGCTTCATGATAGAATGATTTCCATATAAATTTTCTCTTTGCATATTTTCTACACGTTGACAAACAAGAGAGGTTAAATTTGCAAGTTGCTGTTCAAGGGAAGAACTACATACCTCACCAGCATTTCTTAATGGAGACACTAGCCTAGTGCCAAATTGTTAAAAATTGGCTGCCATATTCAAAGTTATGAACAAAAAGAAAAGGAAAAAAAATCACAAAAGGTAAATACACACAGTCCCCGGCAACGGCGCCAAAATTGTGGTGCGTATTGTCGCAGGTACACCCAAATTAATACCTTACCTCAAAACTAACCTGTACTAGTGGGAGTAAGGGTCGCTCCCACAGAGACTGGTATTACCTTATGTGATTGAAAAAGGGGGGAATTGATAATTGTAAATAAATTCAAGTAGACAGTAATGAAAGTAATTAAGAAAAAGTAATTAATGATAAAGACGTTGGTTTCGGTTGATATCCACCGTCAAGGGATTACATTGATCATTGACAACATAATCAATTTGTAATCGAATATCTATCATTGGGGTTCTAACCCTGTTTCTCCTTAAGTCTAGTAAATTAATATCAATCGCACTAATTAAACCCTAATTAACAAGCAATCCTTTAGCACATCGGTAAAACATAACTTGTTAACCGCATGAAAAATTAGAGAAACTGATAGAGCTAAAGAAATATAAACACATCGGCTATATCTAATTTAGTTAATCATTCATCATAGGTTCAATGATTTATAATCCAAAATCCTTAAACCTATTTGCCTTATGAATCGTAGAATTGAAGACTTTGTTCAAAACACAATTCAGTGGTAGATTAAGACAAACAATATACTAGTAGGCCTCCTACCAATCATATGAATAATCATTAAGAAGAAGAAAAGATGAATAATCAATACTCAATTCAAATTGAAACAATAAAATCAAATCCAAATCTCACAATGTATGAAAATCCCTTGAGGTTTTAATCTACCTCAACCAACTAAAAAGAACTAGCCACGCAGGGCCATAAGAAAATCTAAAGAAGAATTGAAGAATGTAACTAAGAATTTGGATGAAGAATTGAATCCCTTCTCTGCTTGCTTTCCTCCCTTTTTTATAGATTCCCTCCTCCTAATCGAAGTAGGAGTGTTTCTAGGTCAAATCCCAGCCCATTGGGCTTTAATTGGAGTCAAGAAGACCTAAAAATTGTGAATTCAGCAATCTGGTGCGGTGGCGAGCACCGCGGTGCGCTACACAGGCGTCGCGGTGCTACAGAAAGCTTTTGACGGGGTACTACGGCACCTAGGCTAGCTCTAGCGCTGCGGCACTCCGAACCTGCAATGACGTAATGCCACGGTGCTCTCTTACGAGCGCCGCGGCTCTCCAAAAACTCCAGAATTTGCCAAAGTGCCGAACAAAAAAATTGTATCTCTATTTCTCTTCTTTCCATAGCCACTGGAATAACCTTAATCCAATCTAAATTGAAGGAGATATACTAAAATTAGTGACCAAAGGTCAGAATTCATCCTGCTGCACTATGATTCTGATTTGCGAGCTCTATAAAGCTATGCAATCTCCCGAATTTGACCAAGTGTTCAACATAACAGTTGTAGATGATTGTGTTATATTTTCACAGCCACTTGAATCACTTTGATTGGAGTTCATAAGAGGAAGATATGCTCAAAACAATGCTAAAAGGTCTGGAATCATTGCAATGTAGCATTTTTCCATGAATTTCTTATCTTTTTCTTCTCTTTTCTTCTTCCTTTGTTCCTACAACACAAAACAAAAAACTAAGCTAATTCCTAATTATATTTTACTTAAATCAAACAAAATGTAAGTTTAAAGGTATTAATATCATGCTTAATTAAGATCACATCACTCACTTCATAAATTCCTCCTTTTTTGTGGTTTGAGACATTCTATCCTTTGGATCAATGCAGTTCAAATATTGAGAGTTTTTAGATCGAGACTCTAAGGATCCCCAAGCTTCAACCTCATTTAACCGTAAAAACTTTTCACTATGCATACTTTGGATCATTTGACGATTTGATGGAGTCAAACCATCATAAAAATATTTCATGAGTCTCTATGTTTCAAAATCATGATGAGGTCATTAAATCTTTCCCAAAACTCAAAATATTGTTCACCCTCTCTTTGAAAAAAATAAGAGATTTCTCTCCTAAGGGCATTAGTTTTGGATATGGGTAAAAATTTGGCACAAAACTTATTTACTAATTGATTCCAACCAGTAATAGTTCCAGTAAGAAGGGAATTCAACCAGGCTTTAACTTTATCTTTTAATGAAAATGGAAATATTCTAAGACTGATTGACTCATCATTAAAATTTTGAAAGTGAAATGTCGAGCAGATTTTCAAAAACTCTTTAATATGTATGTATGGGTCTTCTCTCTCTAATCCATAAAATGATGGCAACAATTGGATTATGGCTGGTTTAAGCTCAAGATGAGTTGCATTAGTTTGTGGGAACACTATACAAGATAAAGTACTAGCTATGACAGGTGAGAAATATTCCATAAGGGTTTTCTCGTGTATAACTTGTTCTTCCATTTTTGATGGTGTTCCAACAAAGTCTAATGTTTGAATTTTAAAATCAATGGGTGATCTTAAACTTTTCCTAACCAAACGCTGATATTGTCACGTTTCCAAGCACGTATAAACTAAAAGAAAAACTATAAACAAATATTTCTAATACAATTACAACTACAACTTAATAACATATATATACAATGTTAACTACAAGTAACAAAGTGCAAATACAACAAACAAATATCACAAAATTATGCAACAAAGAAAATTTTTTAGTGTTAGTAATAATGGGCGATATTCAATAACTGGATCCCCATGAAAGTGTGGAGGAGTCACAATATTCTCACTTAAAATCCATACTCCTTAGGAATTTTTATCTCTTTTGTCAGAATCAATTAATTTTACACACCCAAATTACCACACAAATTTTCAATAAATTCTTTATTTCACAAAGAAAAATTTCTGTACAAAGAATAAATAAATATTCTAAATAATAACTAGTGGAAGAATTATACTTACCTGGATCTGATTAGCTTTTCCGTCACAATCCCCAGCAACGGCGCCAAAAACTTGTTGTTGTTTTAATTAAACTCGCAAGCGCACGAAAATGTTAGAGTACAGATTTAATGGTATGCAAAGTCGATCTCACGAGAATTGCCAATTGAAAGGAAACTCTAATTTGAATCCAAATAGATAACTCTAACCTAGTTGTCAAAATATTTGTTTTGTGAGGAGAATATTAAATCAAGTGTGTAGGGAATTGATGTGCTCAAATTAAATTGAAATGTATTCAAGCTAAAAATGAATGCTAAGATTAGGAGATCCACTCTTGGTATGAGTAATGATAAATTTAACTCTTTTATCACACAATTGGAATCCTCACATGAATAAGGTTCCAATCAAAAAATATGTTACTTTGAGCTCACTTTTGTTTATACATGAATTATATTTACCTCTTTTTACACCATTAATACATGCTTGTAAAATAGATTCAAGCATACATTGTGCCAATGTCTACAATAAATCAAGATTGTTTTAAGAATTTATTCTGCCAAAAATTGTGTACAATGTATCAAGGTTCACACTTTACAAGATTAGAATAAAAAGAGGTACGAAGAAGAAACATAACAAGAGATAGGGACGAGGCCAACCATAAACAATAACAATATAAAATAGGCAGCAAAGCCAGCCAGAAAAATAATAAGAGCTAGGCGGTCTAGTAAAACTAGCCAATAAGATAACAAGAGATAAGAGGTAAGAAAGTAAATACAATACCATAATATAACAAGAAATAGGTGGTTTGGTAAAACCAGCAAATAAAATAACAAGAAATAGACGGTTTGATAAAACGAATCATTAAGAAATAACATGAGAAAAGAAATAAGAAGGTAAATACAATATCAAAGATAAACATTAAGATTAAGAGTTAGATAAATTATTATTCTCATGCCAAGAGTTTCACCCTTTACCTTAGCATAAAGAGATTAGTTATCCATATTTAAAGTAAGAAAGCAAAATTGAAGATGAACAAGCATGATGATATTATAAAAGGATAACAAAGTGTCTAAAGAAATAAGAACATTACAATACTAAAAACTCAAATTTATGCTTTCAAAATTACACTCTCTTCAGATATTTTTTGACCTCTCTTAACTCACAAGTTCTCTCTATTTATAGATACAACTAGTGAGGTAAGTGACAAAGCAAGTTGCACTAAAGTTGACAAGTTGTATTCCACTAAGTCCCCCAAAAGTAATCATGATATTCCTCTTTGATAAACACCGAATTTGCTATCCATGTAGAAAAACAATTTGTAGTAAATTATGTTAACTATATACCTACCAAATTTTGTATATATTGACCACATACTTTATGAGATAAAACCCATATACTGCATCAAGGTTGGGTTGGACTGCTATAGTGAACAGATTTTATTCTAGCCCCATTTTTTCCATTTTAATGTAAGAATTTGCTGATCACATAAATGTGAAACTTGTATCAAATTGGGTCAGCTATTCACTTACCAAATTTCAGTTATATTGGATATGTAATTTATAATATATGGTTAAAATACTGGAGTAAGGTCAGACAAAAAAAAATAGTAAACATATTTTCAACATTGGATATTCCTTGAATCTTTATGTTTAAGGTCCTTTGAAAATATGGTCATAAATCAAGATTGAATTGACACATATATCCATTAGGATGCGTGTCAGGAGTCAAAAAGATAATGCTCCTTACTCAGCTATCCTTAATAAATTTATTTTATCCGCTTGATTTATAGACATCAATCCCAAAAAAACCACAATTTAACTTTGATTCCTCCAATTAAGTCCATTTTCTATTTTTTTTCTCCATCTGTAAAGGATGCACAAAACTAAAGATAAGTACGAAAAAAAAATTCTTAAATATAATAAACAACTAAGATGAAAGTATTTAATTCATGGTTATAAAACTCACTCATCATCTACAGCTGCACATATAAGAGAATGTCAAGTTCTAGGTATTGTTCCTACAACTCTAGCTACATCAAACATCATAGGGAAGACAATTAGGGAATAATTTAGGGTAGTATCCATGCATTAGTGCATGGTTAGAATGATGAGCAATGTTGATGCCTTCATTGCCTTATCAGGGGGTTTTAGTACTTTAGAACAAATTTTTTAAGTAGTCTCCTGGGCACAACTGAATATTCATCACAAACCGATAGGTTTCTTAAACGTTAACCATTTCTTTGGTGGTTTGTTGTCTTTTATTGATCAAGCTATGGAGCAAAGATTTATCTCACACTCAGCATGACGAATTCTCATCTCAATTTTAAATGTTGAGGGGTTGATTGATACTTTATAAGCATTTGTTCATGTACCTGATCTAACTAGGCTTAAATAGATTAGAAGACAGGAAATAGCGAAAAGCGCAAGTTAGACTTGGATCTTCATCTGTAACTGTAGTAAGACGTGAACATTGCTATACTACTACTTTCTTAGGGTCTACTTGCATACCATTTTGCTAGCCACATACCCTAAGAAAGTAACACTACTAAGCCATAATTCGTATATTGAGAACTTAGCATATAGCTTATACTTCCTTAGAGTTTGTAAAATTGTCCTCAAATGTTGCTTATGATCCTCTGAACACTCAGAACATAATAGTATATCGTCAATAAATGAAAAAATAAATTGATCTAGGAATGGCTTAATTACTATTCATCAAGTCTATAAATGTAGTTAGGGCATTTGTCAAACCGAATGACATCACTAAAAGCTCCTAGTGCCATGCCAAATCTTGAAAGCAATTTTCAGATTATTCTCTTCCCTTGTCCTCAATTAATGATACCCGGATCTCAATCAATTTTTTAAAAAACATTGAGCATTCTGTAGCTGGTTAAACAGATTATCTATATAAGGTAATGGATATTTATTCCACACTGTCACCTTATTCAACTATCTATAATCTATGCACAATAGTAGCAATCCATTTTTCTTTTTCATAAATATAACCGGAGCACTCCAAGAAAAAAATACTAGAGCGAATAAATCCCTTATCTAACAAAAATTGCAATTAATTCTTCAATTTCTTGAGTTTAATTGGTACCATTATATATGGGGTATAGACACTAGTTAGTTCCTCGAAATAAATCAATACCAAATTATATTTTAGCATTTTGGGGGTAATCATGGCAATTCCTTAAGAAACACATTAGGAAATTCTTTAACCACTAGAACCTGCTCTAAATTGTGGTACTTTATATCAACATCTTTGACCACTGCTAAATACCCTTGGCATCTTTTTGTAATAGCTTATGAGCTATTAAAGCAGAGATTAAATTATTCAAAACTTCACTACAATAACCTCGTATCATGAAAGGAGATTCTATAAGAATATTGAATTTAATTACCTTAAGATGACATTCTAAAATGGCATGCCATGATGCCAACCAATCCATTCCCAATATCACATGAAAGTTTACTATATCTAGACATTCAAGTAAAACATATATCATATTCAGAAATGATCATATTTGGCATTTTTCTTAATTCTTTAAACTCTCTGGGATGTCTATCTCTTTCAATTTTAGGCAGTAATTGACCCATAGATACCTCTTAAGATGTCACAATATTCAATCAACTTTATACTAGGAAATTTTAACAACTTGGAATAGAAAGGAAATTGAAACCCTATAGAATCCCTTAGAAGTATCTGAAGTATAAATATATCCAGCTCATATCCATACTAAAGGTTCTACTAATGAATCCTTTGCTCTGACAACCATAGGAAAATGTAATGCTCTGATACCAACTTGTCACGCCTTTAATTTTAGGGCACGTGAAACACATACTTTACGAACATATATTTTTCATAACATGTATAATACATTTCTTTGCAAATAGATATTCCCATGTATACATAATATACATACAAAATCTATAAACATCAAAGTACAACAAAAGTAAGGATCCTGCTTGTGGCATTCAGAGCATACTCTAGAATACAAGTACAAAATAATTTAAACATTTTGAACCTTGGAAGCAACGTAGGCTCACCCATAGAGTATGACACCTAGTTAATCACGTAGCTGCAAGACCAATCGTTGTATCCTTATCTGAAGAAAAAAAATGTAAGTATCGTGTAGTGAGTTTGACAACTTAGTGAGCAGATAATACCTCCTATGACCTCTTAGGTCAACATATGGATGTACTCATATTTTAAAATTTGTTACGTTGAAAATTACAGTTCCAAAGTACATCTATATGGGACCTGTATTTCAAATATTCTCAAAACAAAGGATATTTAGATATCCAAAACCAAATATTGTATTGTATAACCATTAACAAATGTTGTTATGCATCAAATTATTTCCCATGAAAACATTAGGAGGACCCCATATTAGAACTATAGCATCCCCGATTTTTTCTTATGTTACTAATTGAAATTTATTTCTTTCAGAGAGGAGAATAGATTTTGGATCTCATGGGAGGATTAAATTATTTTACTTCACTCAAATAAGATAGTAGGAATGGTTAAAATGGTATTTAATTTATGTAATTTATGGGGATGGCATTAGTGTAATTATGGATGATGGCATGGGCATTTTGGAGATAAAGAGGTGGTAGGTAAGGTAAGTAGGGAAAAAATAAAATAAAATAAAATAATGGGAAGATAAGAAGGAGAAGGGGAGGGAGTGTCAGAGGGAAAGAGAAGAAAAAGAAAAGGAGAAAAAGAAAGGGGAAGAAGAAGAAGAGAAAGAAGAAGAGAAAGAAGAAGAAGAGAAAGAGGAAGAAGAAAAAGAGAAAGAGGAAGAAGAAGGAGAAGGAAAAAGAAAGAGAAATCAAGGAATCAAGCACCGAGTTTAAAGGAATTTGAGGTAGGTTTAACATTTATTAATGAATTTTGTATAAGATTATATATACATTTTTAGATTTGTTTAGATGTGATTTTGGATAACATGTGGTCTAGATATTAATATGAAATTCTGTTTTGGATGTTTGGACATGCATATGGGTGCATGGGATTATATAAAAGAAAATCAAAGGAGAAGATAAATTATGCTGAATTTTGGAATAATTGGGGAAGCTTTGGTTTTTGGAATTCTGGGAAAATTTGGTAAGGATTTTAAAGAAATGGTCAACATATGAATTATAGATATATGTCTCACGGATCTATAGGCTTTAGAATTACTTAATTTGGAGTTCATATGAGGGAGATATGGCTGATTAACTGAGTAGTGGTCGGAATTCAGGATAGTAAAAATAAGTGTTTTTATTTTAATTTTCTGGGAATAATCCGTATTCATCAAATACAATATATAACTATCAAGCAACTCGTCATGAACTTTACGCTTGCCATTTAATTACTTTCATAATATGATGCATCATTTTTATACCAAATGATTAATAATCATTCATCACATACCAATATTCAATATAATTCATTTTAAATCAAATAAAGAAAAAGAGTAATTTGTGACACCAAAATCATCATTTTAAAAGTATTTTTCTTGAATATATGTTTCCTAAAAATATTACAACAAACAAGATTATTTTTAGGCATAAAACAGTGAAAAGTATGATAATCCAGCACCCAACACGGCTTGGCCATGTTCAAGACACGGCCATGCTTGAAAAATACTTCAAACATGTTTAAAAATAGCCCCGAACACAGTCTACCCGTGTTGATGCAATCCAGAACACGGCCTGGCCATATTCTATGACCTTCTTCACTTATTCCATCATATCTCCCTCATACGAACTCCGATTGAGGTGATTTCAAATCCTATAGGAAACTAAGACAATTATCTACAACTTTTATGTTCATATTTTCATATGTATGGATGAATATTGATAGGTTGTATGACTTGAGACGGTACCAAGTAGGGGACGCCCTATTAGCCTGAGTGAGCCAAGGGAGGGCCGCTCCAACTCGGTGACAGTGGTAATGTGAGGGGGCAGGAGGGTGATGTACTCACATTCCCTGATCACTTATTGTGACTGTAGTCGATAGGTCACTATACATATAGCAAATGAGTAAATTAAAAGCCGTGATATGACTGAGCATTATAAAAAAATGGATTTTTAGTGCAATTGTAGTATGATAATTATGCATAAACAAAAATTATGATTTTATCTCAAAATCTTGATATTTCTCTGTAGCTTATACAACTAAACATAACTCCTATTTTCTCATCATATTTTATTTATTTTAAGTCTACTGGGAACCTTTGTTCTCACTATTATTGTGGTGTTATGTTCAGATAAAAAGAAATGAGATGCAACAAAAAATGGCATTACTGATAGAGATCTAGATGTCAGCACCACCTCCTCACCCTTTGTATTTCAAGGGTAAAGTGCTGTATAAAGACTCTTATTTATGTATTAAAATGTTGTATTGTATAAATATAACATGTATGAGGTTTGTAATATATATGTAAACATGTATATTGTATTTTGAAATGTTGTATTGTATAATTATAACCTGTATGAGGTTTGTAATAAATATGTGTGTGTGTGTATATATATATATATATATATATATATATATATATTGTGTTTATACATATGGCATATTTAACATGAGTAATGCGGAAAAAAATCGGACGTTACAAAATTGTTATCAGAGCGGTCGATCTTAGGCGATCATGGAGTGGTTGGTCACCTAGATTGACTTAGAGGACTCTTGAATAGTTATGTGGAAACGTTGTGTAAGGTAGCGGATAAATACAGTAGGAAAGTACTAGTATTTCCTATTTATAATCTTGTGTAGTGTGATAACTACTGTAAAATTTTGAACTGCTGTTGAGCTTGATCACTTCAATAGTGACTAATATTTTGCTTTACTAATACAGTGAGTTATGGCACCACCAAGAAGGAATCTGCCAGGCAGCGCAGATTCTACCTTAAATAACATAGCCGCAGCTATTCAAGCTCAAGCAGCTACTACGAATCAGATTCTGTAGCATCTTTAGAATATTAATAATAATGACAAGGTTAGGGGAGATGAAAGAAATCGAAATGGGAACAGAACTGGAAATGGTAATGGATGGTCTGAATTTATAAGAATGCGACCTCCGTCTTTTGTGGGTGCATATGACCCAATAGTTGCTAAGAGATGGCTGACGGAACTCGAGAAGATTTTTGAAGTTCTAACTTGTTCTGATGAGCAGAAGGTCAATTTTGGAACATATATGCTGAAGGAAGAAGTTGAATATTGGTGGAGAGGAGCCAAAGAGTTACTGGTACATCAAGACAGGGAAATTACATGGCACTTATTCTGAGAGACTTTTCTAAATAAATATTTTCCCGGTAATGTGAGAGCTGAGAAAGAGATTAAGTTTCTACAGCTTAGACAGGGAAATGGGACCATTGTGCATTATATTACCAAGTTTGAAGAACTGTCTAAGTTCTCAAGTACTCTGAAGAATAATCCTGATGAAGCTTGGAAAGCAGTGAAGTTTGAATCATGATTGAACCCAGAGCTTAGAAATGCTGTGGTGGCATTAAAGATTCAGGAATATGCCTCGTTGGTAAATAAATGTCGGATGCTAGCGACAAGTCTAAAAGCAGTCGAGGATGAAAAAGAGAGACGGACTCAGTGAAAGCAGAAGAGAGAGTTCCCAGTTATGGATAAAAATACCAGAGGGAAGAATATCATGAGAGGTAAACAACCAGCAACTGTGGAACTTAGACCTTTTCTGAAAAATCCGGCAATGGGTCAGTGTGGAAAACGCGGGAAATTCCATGGGAATAAACCATGTTATTTTGATTCAGTCACATGCTACCAATGTGGATAGAAGGGGCACATGGCACGATATTGTCCACTGGGAAATGGAAAAGGTATTGTACGAACTCAACAAAAGACAGGAAGAGTTTTCACCTTGAGCGGTGCTAAAGCAAAGACAGCTCTTAATTTGATGCAAGGTACATATCAATAATCTTCCTCTGATTGTATTGTTTAATTCTGGTGCAAGTCATTCTTTCATAGCAATAGAATGTGTGGAGAAATTACAACACTCTATTGCAGAGTTACCATACGAGTTAGCGGTGGTGACACCTACAGGAGGAAAAATAATTACCTCCTCAATGTGTTTGAATTGTCCCATTGTATTGAATGACAGATCCTTTGTAGTGGATCTGATTTGTCTACCTCTGGACGGTATAGATTTCATCTTGGGTATGGATTGGTTAAGTCAGAACTGAGTCCTACTGAATTGTTGCAATAAGACTTTTGAGTTTCTCTCGGACCTATCGGAAGACCAAAAGTATAGCATTATTAGTTCTCACCATCTCTATAAGGAGATGAGGGATGCAGATCTGAGATGTGTTTTCCTGTATGCCATCAACCCAAGTATGAAACAGGAATTGCTTGAGATTCCAATAGTCCGTGAATTTCCAGAGGTTTTTCCCTCTGAGATTTCTGAACCTCCACCGAAGAGATAAGTGGAATTTTCCATCGATCTAACACCAGAGGCAAGGCCTATTTCTATCACTCCCTATAGAATGTCTCCTGTGGAACTACAAGAGCTGAAGAAGTAGATCGAAGAGCTGTTAGAAAAGAATTTTATCAGACCTAGCGTATCACCTTGGGGAGCGCCTATATTGTTTGTAAAGAAGAAAGATGGTAGTTTGAGATTGTGTATTGATTACAGGCAATTGAATAAGGCGACTATTAAGAATAAGTATCTGTTGCCTAGAATAGATAATCTATTAGATCAATTAAAGGGAGCTACTATTTTCTCTAAGATAGACTTGAGGTCAAGATATCATCAGATCGAAGTTAAAGAAGAAGACATTCCAAAAACAGTTTTCAGAACTCGGTATGGACACTACGAATTTTTAGTCATGCCTTTTGGGGACACAAATGCACCTGCAGTCTTTATGGACTATATGAATTGCATTTTTAGACCCTACTTGGATCAATTCGTAGTAGTGTTCATAGATGATATTTTAATCTACTCTAACAGTGAGGAAGAACACAACCAGGATCTCTGATTAGTACTTCAAGTTTTGAAGGAAAAGAAAATTTTTGCTAAGTTGGAAAAATGTGAATTTTGGCTGGAAGAAGTGAAGTTTTTAGGTCATGTAATTTCTAAAGATGGTGTGTCAGTGGATCCTAATAAAACTGAAGCAGTGCTAAAATGGGAGAGATCAAAAACTGTGACTGAAATTAGAAGTTTCTTAGGTTTAGCAGGATATTATAGAAGGTTTATACAGGGATTCTCCCAAATAGCTTTCCCTTTGACTCGATTGACCAGAAAAGGAAGTCTCTTTAATTGGACTGAAGAATGCGAGAATAGTATTCAAGAGCTTAAAGTCAAATTGACTTCTCCACCTGTTCTAATTGTTCCTAACCCTTTTGGATGCTTTGTAGTTTATATAGATGCTTCCAAGAAATGTTTAGGTCGTGTTTTGATGCAAGAAAGTAGAGTATTTGCTTATGTGTCTCGACAATTAAGACTGCATGAGGAGAACTATCCTACTCATGATTTAGAGTTAGCTGCAATAGTTTTTGCCCTGAAGATGTGGAGACACTACTTATATGGAGCTGTATTTGAAATATACAGTGACCATAAGAGTTTAAAGTATCTCTTTGACCAAAAAGAATTGAATATGAGGCAAAGAAAGTGGATGGAATTCATTAATGATTACAAATTTGAATTAAAATATCACCCAGGGAAGGCAAATGTAGTAGCTGATGCATTGAGCCGGAAGTCGTTGCATTTAAGTCAAATACTAATAAAAGAAATGGAGCTAATTGAGGAATTCAGAAATTTGAAATTATTAGTTATGACTGTCCCTGATAGTTTGATTGTTAGTGAATTAAGAATTGAAAGTGACTTGAAGACTCAGATTAAGGAAGCACAGACACATTATCAATTTTTACAAGATCGAAGAGATCAGCCTAACTTTGCAATGTCAGAGGATATAATTATTATGTACTGGGGCAGAACATGTATACCACAAGGAGAGAATTTGAAGGCTAAGATTTTGGAAGAAGCTCATCAAAGTAAGTATACAATCCATCCAGGATCTACAAAATTGTATCAAGATTTGAAAAGATTATACTGGTGGCCAGGAATGAAGAGAGACATTGCTAAATATGTGTCTAAGTGTCTGGTTTGTCAAAAGGTAAAGATAGAACATCAAAAACCTTCTGGGATGTTACAACCTTTAGAAATCCCTGAGTGGAAGTGGGATAGTATATCTATGGATTTTATTATCGGATTACCTAAGACTCAGATAGGTCATGATGCGATATGGGTAATAGTTGATAAACTGAAGAAATCTGCACACTTTTTACCCATTAAGAAAAACTACTCGTTGAATAAGTTGGCTTAGTTGTATATGAAGGAAATTGTACGGTTGCATGGAATTCCTAATAGTATCATTTCCGATCGAGATCCTCGATTTACTTCCAGATTTTGGAGAGCACTACAAGAAGCTTTTGGTACTCGTTTGTGTTTTAGTACTGCATATCATCCTCAAACAGACGGTCAAACGGAGAGAACTATACAGACTCTAGAGGATATGCTAAGAGCATGCATGCTAGAGCAAGGAAAAGGATGAGATGGATATCTGTCATTGGCTGAGTTTGCGTATAATAACAGTTATCATTCTAGTATCGGAATGCCACCATATGAAGCTTTGTATGGTAAGAGATATAAATCACCATTATGTTGGAATGAAGTGAGGGAAAAAGGTTATTGGGGCCCGAGTTAGTGCAACATACTTCTGAGCAAATACAGATAATTCGAGATAAAATGCGAACATCTCAGAGTTGACAAAAGAACTATTTCGATAGGAGAAAGAGATCGATACAATTCCAAGAAGGTGAGCATGTGTTCTTGAAAATTTCTCCTACTACCGGAATTGGCCGAGCAATGAAAATTAAGAAATTGAGTTCGAGATATTTAGGACCTTATCAAATTCTGAAAAGGATAGGGTCATCGGCCTATCAGATTGCACTTCCTCCGCATTTATCAAATCTGCATGATATGTTCCATGTTTCTCAACTTTGAAAGTATCTATTAGATCCGTCGCACATAATTCAAGAAAAAATAATAGTTGTAAACAAGAATCTAACCCACTGACCGAGGCCGATAGTAATTTTGGCTAAAGAAGTGAAACAGTTGAGAAATAAAACCATTCCATTGTTGAAGGTAGGTTGGGAGAGTTTAACAATGGAAGAAGCCATATGGGAAAGGGAAGATGACATGAGACAGAACTGTTTGAAGACAAGTAAACCTTGAATTTTGAGGACAAAATTCTTTTTAGGGGAGGAGAATTGTAACATCCCCGATTTTTTCTTATGTTACTAATTGAAATTTATTTCTTTCAGAGAGGAGAACGGATTTTGGATCGCATGGGAGGATTAAATTATTTTACTTAAGTCAAATAAGATAGTAGGAATGGTTAAAATGACATTTAATTTATGTAATTTATGGGGATGACATTAGTGTAATTATGGATGATGGCATGGGAATTTTGGAGATAAAGAGGTGGTAGGTAGGGGGTAAGTAGGGAAAAAATAAAATAAAATAAAATAATGGGAAGATTAGAAGGAGAAGGGGAGGGAGTGTCGAAGGGAAAGAGAAGAAAAAGAAAAGGAGAAAAAGAAAAGGGAAGAAGAGAAATGTAACAACTCCATTTAAGTATTAATTTTTTTTTTAAATACTATGAAGTTATTACCTCGTTACAACTTAACTCAATATAACATTTATTTAATTTATACAATACAGAGTTCACATACATGTCATTAATCAAAACATACGTACAACATATCAAACACATAAAAATCTACATCTTATTTATTATGGTTGACCAATTCTGGAGATATAGGTACGGGTGGTTGCACCTTCACCGGGATCTAACACAACATGACCACAAACATTTTATTTGCTTCTGGGATCTGTCCAACATAAAGTACTCGATCCAACATGCACTAAAAGGCAGAGCTATAGAAAAATCTGCATAACTAATTTTCTGAACATGATATGGAAATATAGTGAGAATTAAATCCCAGTAAGTTCAACAATAAATCATCATCAATATAGCTCATCATGTCAAGTTCAGCTATATAAACTACAGAAAATATCTTTGGTCACATGAATGCATTATATCTATGCACATAAGAATCATACAGTAACGATATGTATGACAGGATTAACTACTTTTAGAATATCATATGATAGCCATCAACTTATTCTAATTTCAAGCTACCCCGATCAGGGTGAGTATCCTCTACTCTCCAATACGGGCTTTTCTCGCTCCGTCCGACATGGCACAATTTCTCTTTCTTTTCTCATAACCATAACCGTTGGTAGGGCGTCCCCTACTGGTGCACCCCAGTCATGTTCAATAATAAGTATATTCAACAAAATATAACTATTACAAAAAATCATTGGTAATCATGCCATAAACATAACCATTTCAAATATCACTTTATAAAATATTTTCATATCAACATTTCACACTTAAGATGGTAAGAAGTTCATATAATGGCAATGGCTATGGCATATACTAGTCATTTATTATTTTCATTTATAAGATTCGTCTTCTTTTTTAAATATTAATTTTATTTCTTCATTTTCTTGATGCAGGTTTTCATCATATCTAACCTTCTCTTACTACTCAGAGCATAACTTCCTCAATTTAACTCTGATGTAGGTGATCTTGGTGTCAATATTAAGATAAAACAATTATCTAAAACTATTATGTTGAAAATTGTAGCGAAATATTAATACATCAAGGTGATAATACTCTCTCAATGTACAGGTTATTTCTTCTCGGATAGATTCTGACCTCTACCTACTAATTAGACTATATCTACCTCATATGGACTCCACCTTGAGGGATTCCAGTGGCTAAACATCCATGACGCACATATCTATAATTCTTATGTTAACCATTTATTTGAATTCGATACAGATAATTCCCAGAAATTAAAATACACAAGCTATCCTAACATATTCTTCCCTGATGAACCGTTTTCTGACCTTTGACTACTAATCAGCTCATATATTCCTCATATGGACTTCAAATGGAATGATTCCAGTAGCTTAAAATCCGTGACACACATAGATATATTTCTTATGCTATCCATTTATTCTAATTCCATACAGATAATTCCCAGAAATTAAAATACAGAAGCTATCCTAACATATTCTTCCCTGATGAACCATTTTCTGACCTTTGACTACTAATCGAACCATATCTACCTCATATGGACTCCAAATTGAATGATTCTAGTGGCTAAACATCCGTGATACATATATATTTAATTCTTATGTTAACTATTTATTTTAATTCCCTACAGATAATTCCCAGAAATTAAAACACCGAAACTATCCTAACATATTCTTCCCTGATGAACCATTTTCTGACCTTTGCTTACTAATCGGACCATATCTACCTCATATGGACTCCATATTGAATGATTCTAGTGGCTAAAAATCCGTGACAAATATGTATTTAATTCTTATGTTAACCATTTATTTTAAATCCCTACAGATAATTCTCAGAAATTAAAACACAGAAGCTATCCTAACATATTCTTCCCTGATGAACCATTTTCTAACCTTTGATTACTAATCGGACCATATCTACCTCATATGGACTCCAAATTGAATAATTCCAGTGGCTAAAAATCCGTGACCCATATATCTTTAATTCTTATGTTAAACATTTATTTTAATTCCTTATAGATAATTCCCAGAAATTAAAACACAGAAGCTAAAAATTTTGCCACCCATAGCCATACCTTTGCAGAACTTTCTATACCAGTCTAAGTATTCAAACATACATCACATGCAAGATCAATATGTAACATGATATAGCAACATCATGACCAATCATCAAAGTTCTAAGATCAAAATCTTATATAAATATTATAAGTTTCAAAAGTTTTCTTCACAAAGAAATATTGTTAAATTTACCTGAAGCATTTAGTCCCCTAGACTTCTCCTTCCTCTTTCTTCCTTTCTTCCTCTCCTTTCCTCACTCTACCTTGCTTCTATTTTTCCTCTCCCTTACTTGGACGAAATTATAATGTTGTAAGGGTGGGTTTTCTTATATAGACCACCAAATAATTCACCTTTCATGATCATGGGTCTACCTTATCACAATTAGGATACACTTGGTTGAATTTTTGGAAAACAAACAACTTATGTTCTTGTCTTCCTCTTCCTTAGTCAAGATATGCATAGGAAAAGGAGATTTGTATTTTGAAAATTATGATAATATGTTCTTAAGATATGGGACAAAGTCCCTTTGATTTAGAGATTCATTTCCATTTTCTTTTGTCTTAAACAAGTATGATAGGTTTGCCTTTTTAGGTGGCAAATTTCTAGCCCTTGAACCTCCATTATTTGGTTGATATTATTTGTGTGGGATAGGAATGTTTTGTCCTAATGCCATGTATTATCATACCACTTGCTAAAATTATGAGTGTAGGATATAGATGTTTTTGTCCTAAAGCCTTGTATTATCATGCCACTTGCCAAAATTATGAATGTAGAATCACACCACTTGCTAAATTTTTGTCTTAATTCCATGTAACCTAATCTTTATTATTATTACATTATTACATCATCACCTAATTTATTTTATTTTATTTTTTCTCTTGGATTTGGGCTTATTCCTACCCATTTTCTTTGCTTTGGATAAAATTCTACCTTTCTTGGAGGGCTTGGTCAAATTTTCATAATTTTTGGGCTATTGGTCTAATTACTATATCCTAGTCTAAGTCTATATTTTATTTCTTGCTTAGGTTATCCAATGGGCTTGCTAGAAACTTATGTGAAGTGGAAAAACTCTATATGAAGTGTCCATAGGTAAAACCCCAATGTATGGGTAAAGATTTTAAACTTAGTAACTCTAGTTCTTGAATTAGAAAAAATTACCCTAATCCAATGTTCTTGAAATTTTATGACCTTTACTTGTTTCTAAAAATTTATCTTCCTTATCCAAGAATTTTGCATCTCTTTAGTATGTTATTTCTAATTGTTTTTCCTATTAAGTTTTCCCTCTTTATTTGTTCTCTTAATGTTAGAAACATTTTCTATGCATATACATAAGGTGAAGAATTTCTAAGGATTATATTTCCTTAGATATCTAAAATATTGTCTAATAAATTTTATTTCCTTAATTAAATTTTTATGTACTTTTATCAATAAAAGAAACGAAATTAGGGATGTTACAAGAAAAGGGGAAGAAGAAGAAGAGAAAGAGGAAGAAGAAGAAGAGAAAGAGGAAGAAGAAGGAGAAGGAAGAGGAAAGAGAAATCAAGGAATCAAGCACCGAGTTTAAAGGAATCTAAGGTAGATTTAACATTTATTAATGAATTTTGTATAAGATTATATATACATTTTTAGATTTGTTTAGATGTGATTTTGGATAACATGTGGTTTGGATATTTATATGAAATTCTGTTTTGGATGTTTGGACATGCATATGGGTGCATGGGATTATATAAAAGAAAATCAAAGGAGAAGATAAATTAAGCTGAATTTCGGAATAATTGGGGAAGCTTCGGGTTTTTGGAATTCTGCGACAATTCAGTAAGGATTTTAAAGAAATGGTCAACATATGAATTGTAGATATATGTCTCACGGATCTATAGGCTTTAGAATTACTTAATTTGGAGTTCATATGAGTGAGATATGGCTGATTAAATGAGTAGAGGTCGGAATTTAGGATAGTAAAAATAAGTGTTTTTATTTTACTTTTTTGGGAATAATTCGTAGAGAATTTGAAGAAAATATAAACATAAAAGTTGTATATAATTGTCTTATTTTTCTATAGGATTTGAAATCACCTCAATAGTAGTTTGTATGAGGGAGATATGATGGAATAAGTGAAGAAAGGTCACAGAACATGGCCAGGCCATGTTCTGGGTTGCTTCAACACGGGTAGGCCATGTTCGGGGCTGTTTTAAAGCATGTTTGAAGTATTTTTCAAGCATGGCCGTGTCTTGAACATGGCCAGGCCGTATTGAGTGATGGATTATCATACTTTTCACTGTTTTATGCCTAAAAATAATCTTGTTTGTTCTAATATTTTTAGAAAACATATATTAAAGAAAAATACTTTTAAAATGATAATTTTGGTGTCACAAATTACTCTTTTTCTTTATTTGATTTAAAATGAATTATATTGAATATTGGTATGTGATGAATGATTATTAATCATTTGGTAGTTATATATTGAATTTTGGTGTCACAAATGGCAAGCATAAAGCTCACGACGAGTTGCTTGATAGTTATTTATTGTATTTGATGAATATGAATTTATATATATACATTTATATGTATGGATGAATATCGACGGGTTGTATGGCTTGAGACGGTACCGAGTAGAGGATGCCCTATTAGCTTGAGTGAGCCAAGGGAGGGCTGCTCCAACTCGATGACAGTGGTAATGTGAGGGGGCAGGAGGGTGATGTACTCACATTCCCTGATAACTTATTGTGACTGTAGTCGATCGGTCACTATGCATATAGCAAGTGAGTAAATTAAAAGCCGTGATATGGCTGAGCATTATAAAAAAAATAGATTTTTAGTGCATGTGTAATATGATAATTATGCATAAACAAAAATTATGATTTTATCTCAAAATCTTGATATTTCTCTGTAGCTTATACAGCCGAACAGAACTCCTATTTTCTCATCATATTTTATTTATGTTAAGTCTACTGTGAACCTTTGTTCTCACTATTATTGTGGTGTTATGTTTAGATAAAAAGAAATGAGATGCAACACAAAATGGCGTTACTAATGGAGATCTAGATGTCAGCACCACCTCCTCACCCTTTGTATTTCAAGGGTGAAGTGCTGTATAAAGACTCTTATTTATGTATTAAAATGTTGTATTGTATAAATATAACATGTATGAGGTTTGTAATATATATGTAAACATGTATATTGTTGGTGCGTACTATCGCAGGTACTCCCAAATTGATACCTTACCTCAAAACTAACCTGTAGTAGTGGGAGTAAAGGTCGATCCCACAGAGACTGGAATTACCTTATATGATTGAAAAAGGAGGGATTGATAGTTGCAATTAAAATAAAGTAACTAATAATGAAAATAATTAAGAGAGTAATTGATGAGAAAAGCGTTGGTTTCGATTGATATCCACCGTCAAGAGATTACATTGATCATTGACAACATAATCAATCTGTAATCCAATATCTATCATTTGGTTTCTAACCCTATTCCTCCTTAAGTCTAGTAAATTAATGACAATCACACTAATTAAACCCTAATTAACAAGTAATCCTTTAGCACATCGGTAAAGCATAACTTATTAATTGCATGAAGAACTAGAGAAACTGACAAAGTTAAACAAATATAAACACATCGGCTATATCTAATTTAGTTAATCATTCATCATAGGTTCAATGATTTATAATCCAAAATCCTCAAACCTATTTGCCTCATTAATCACAGAATTGAAGACTTTGTGCAAAACATAATTTAGCGGTAGATTCAGACAGACAATATACTAGTAAGCCTCCCTAGCAATCATATGAATAATCATTGAGAAGAAGAGCAGATGAATAATAAATACTCAATTCAAATTCAAATTGTAAAATCAAATCCACATCACACAGTGTATAAAAATCCCTTGAGGTTTCAACCTACCTCAACCAACAAAAAAGAACTAGCCACGCAGGGCTATAAGAAAATCTAAAGAAGAATTGAAGAACTTGGATGAAGGATTGGATGAATTCTCTGCTTGTTTTGCTCTATTTTTATAGATTAACTCCTCCTAATCGAAGTAGGATTGTATTTAGGTCAAATCCCCATCCATCGGGCTTCATTTGGAGTGAAAAAGACCTAAAATCACAAAAATCATCATTCTAGTGCGACGGCGGACGCCGCAGCGCTCACTTGCTGTGAAGCTTGCTAGGTTGTTCAGCGCCACAGTGCTCTTTTACGAGCGCCGCGGCACCCAGAAAATACTAGAATTTGCAAAAGTGCTAAACACAAAAGTTGTAGCTCTATGTCTCTTCTTTCCATAGCCACTAGAATCACCTTAATCAAATCTAAATTGAAGGAGATATACAAAAGTTGTGACCAAAGGTCAGAACTCATCTTGCTGCACTGTGATGCTGATTTGCAAGCTTTGTAACGCTATGAAATATCCCAAATTTGACTGTTCAACATAAAGGTTGTATATGATTGTGTTATCTTTTCACAGCCACTTGAATCACTTTGATTGGAGTTCATAAGTGGGAGATATGCTCAAACCAGTGCTGAAAGGTCTGGAATCGCTGCAATGTAGCATTTTTCCATGAATTTCTTATCTTTTTCTTCTTTTTTCTTCTTCCTTTGTTCCTACAACACAAAACTAAGCTAATTCCTAATTATATTTTACTTAAATAAAACAAAAAGTAAGTTTAAAGGTATTAATATCATGCTTAATTAAGATCACATCAAATACCCCCACACTCAACCTTTTGCTTGTCCTCAAGCAAAATAAACCGTAAAGACAAAAACACAATAATCAATAATGTAGTGAGTGTTAGACTTACCAAACATTTGCCTCATAACATAAAAATATACTCTAGAAAAATTTTGGAAGGTCATAATCATGCACAAGATTGACACAAATGCAATCTATTATTTTATCCTTCTGAATCCCAAGTGTGTGTGTGTTTTGGGCCATTAAATTTCCTTTTACCCGGATGAGTTTATACATCCCAAAATTTTGGTTGTAGATCTCTAAATAGTTTAGGATTTCCATATGCTTATTTTTCATGCCACTCTCCACTAATGTAGGCCAAAACTACCTCTAGGATCAAAAGGACTTTATTTAGCTTGTAATGTGGCCAAGGTATAAGGTGGAATAAAGGATACAAATTTAAGCTCAATCACCGAGCACCACATGATTAACTATAATCTCTTGAGCTTTTATAAATTTGGAGAGATTTTCTCCCCACGCTCATTTTCTTGTTTCAATTGAATTTGATCCATCCTTTTCCTCGATTCTCAAAATGTTTTTTTTTCTTTCCACCCGCAACATATGCTTTTATTCTCTTTGGAATTTTCTTTTCTTCCTTTTGCATAATTTTTTTTTGTATAATTCTTTTCTTTTCCTTGCTCCACCCTTCCACCCTTTTGTCAATTTAAACTCTACAAAACAAGCATTCATCAAAATAATCATGGAGTGAGTGAATAGGGTAAAGAAAAAATAAGGATATTCATACAAATTTTTGCTTTAGGCTCATTTGTGGTTTTTAGAAGGAAAAGTTCATTAAGCTCAAAAAAGAGGAACTAGGGATATTTCATTGCTTAGGTTAGGCTTGAAAGGCTCAATCTATCAAATACTGCCTAAATCATCTCCTAAATAATAGTATTAACCTAAGATTTCACCTCAAGTAGCATTCAAATAAGTTCTAGAATCCTATTGAGATCATGAAATATTTTTGAATTATATAAACCTTCTCTAAGTAAAAGATAAATCGAATGCCCAAATTTATTGTGTAAAATATTTTAGGATTCTAAAGTCAAAAGTAATAAATTGCAAAAGGAATAAAATTGCATACAACCATGAAGTTTCTACATTTTTCAAGAGCTAAAAAAAAATTGGATAGTCATATCATTGGCTGTTGGTTGTGCCTAACATCCCAAAACATAAATTGAAACACTCACACAATCACTCAACATGCTAAACGCAATAAAAATGCATTAATAGTGAAAATCAAAAAATTGATACTCATAATAGGGTCACAATGATTCAGACAAATAAACTTCCACCCCCACACTCAAACTTTACATTGTCCTCAATGTAAAAGAAAGATAAGAATTAGGGAAAGATATAGAAAAAAATATGAGTTAAGTGAACTTCCCTGAATTTGTTTGGAGTGGAATGCGCATGTTGCATTACTGGACCATGAATATTTCTGATTCCCACTTTTCTTTTTCTTTTTCTTTTTATGTTGGGTTGCCTTCCAATAAGTGAATTTGTTTAATGTCGTTGGCTTGACCCAGCTCCCTATCTTTTTTCATGGAGGCTCTTTGATGTTCACTTTAAATTTTTGGGACTGATTCAATCCTTGAAATTCAACTGCATAACCAGAAGCCACATTAGTAATAACAAGTGGTCCTAACCAAGGGAGAGATTTCTTACCTTTAAGGGGTCTAACCCCTTTGATTTCTAGAACTTGATGCAACTCTACAGTCGGGTCTATGCCTTTAAGGTTTGCAATTGTTTTTATAATGGCATTTATTTTTTTCTGAAGAATATGCATCAATTCCTCTTCTTTTTAAACACCCAAATTCTTGGCAACTAAAATAGGTGATGCATCTCCTACTTCCAAGTATTTCAAGTGATTGGGAAGAGGTGACAAATTTGACCCAGGATCCTGCAAAATAGAAGGTGCATTTGCATTAGAATTTGGTGCTGAGGTGAAGGGATCCTTACCTGTTTGCTGCACTTTTGGAGCTTCTACATTATTCTCCTACAAGTGAACACTCAAGGCTGATTTCTCAACCTTTGTCTCTAAAGGCTCAACATCCTGTGTTATAGAATTTACCATATTAATAGTATAGGCAATGAGATCTTTCATGGCACTGCAATTACTGAATTTCATAATTTTTCCTTCAAATTCCATTGTCAGTGTGCCACTATGAACATCTATTATGGCCTTGAATGTTTTTAAGAATGGTCTCCCTAATAAAATTGGAGTTGTTTGATCACCACTCTCCATGTTAAGTACATAAAAATCAGCAGGAAAAATCAAATCACCAACTTGTACTAAAACATCCTCAACTACACCCTCAGGGAGGGTGTTAGATTTGTCAGCCAATTGTATTATAACACTAGTTTCTTTCAGAGGTCCTACTACTAAAGATGCATAGATAGAGTATGGCATGATATTAATAGATGCTCCTAGATCTAGCATGGCCTTATCAAATGTATTGTTGCCTATAGAGCAGGGAATAGAAAACATACCTGGGTCCTTGCATTTTGTAGGGAGTTTTCTCTGAATAATTGCAGAAACATGCTCACCTACTTTTACTTTCTCAGCTCCTTTCAACTTCTGCTTCCTCTGTTGGGTGTGTAATTCCCGTAAGAAATTGGCATGGTGAGGTTCCTGACTGATTGCATCCAAAAGAGGAAGATTTAACTCGTACTTTCTAAAGGTATCATATAGTTCAGAAGTTCTCTCATTCATCCTATTTTCCTTCAAAGCTTTAGGAAAGTGAGGTTTAGATTTATATTCAGAGAAAGGTTTAGACTTACCTTTTGGACGCTTACCTACCATGGTTGCATCATTCTTGTCTTCCTCTTACTCAGTTGGTGCATGTAACTCTTGCATTGGGGTCTCAACTTCTTTATCACCTTGTAGCATGATTGCACTCACATTTTCCCTTGGCTTTACCATAGTTTGTAAAGGTAACTTACCTGAGTTTTGAGCATCCAATCAACTCATTGTGGTTGCTAATTGACCTACTTGAGTTGTCAGGTTCTGAATGCTAGCTCTTGTCTCTTGCTGAAATTGATGAGAGTTATGTACAAGAGTTTTCACAATGTCTTCTAATGGATTACTTACCTGGTGATCCTGGGATGCATTATGTCTAGGATAATAGGCTTGTTGGTTTTGTTGAAAATTTTTTCATGCAGGCCTATTTTGTGCATTCCCATACCTGAAAATTGGATGATCCTTCCATCCAAAATTGTATGTATTAGAATAAGGATCATACCTATTTGGTTGGCTAGGAAAACCTCCTGCAGCGTTAGCTTGTTCTATGGATTCCTCTTGAAGTGTAGGGCACATATCAGTAGGGTGCCCTGTCGCTGAACATATTCCACAGACTTTAACTTGCTGAAGTGTACCTGTAGCCATTTGGCACACAAGAGAAGTAAGTTTAGATATTTGATTCTGTAGAGAAGTGGTACTGACCTCATGGGCATGCCTAATAGGAGGATCATGCCTAATGCCAAATTGTTGTGAATTGGTAGCCATATTTGATATCAGGATTCTGGCTGCTTCAGGAGTTTTATCTACTAGTGCTCCGCCACTAGCTACATCTATCATGCTCATATCTACCTACAAAAGACCTTCATAAAAATATTAGATTAGTAGCTACTCACTAATCTGATGATGTGGGCAGCTTGCACAAAGTTTCTTAAACCTCTCCTAATATTCATAAAGCGTTTCACCATGCAATTGCCTAATGCCGCATATTTCTTTCCTAATAGTAGCGGCTCTAGATGTAGGAAAATAATGTTCTAAAAACATTCTCTTCATCTCATTCCAAGTAGGGATAGTACCAGAGGGCAAATAATACAACCAATCATTGGCTGAATCTTTTAAGGAAAAAGGAAAAGCTCTGAGTTTTATTTGTTCCTCAGTTACTCCAGGTGGCTTCATACTGGTACATACCACATGGAACTCCTTCAGATGTTTATGCAGGTCTTCACTTGCAAGACCATGAAAACTTGGTAAGAGATGAATTAATCCAGATTTCAACTCAAAATTAACATTGTCATCAAGATTAGGAAAAGTAATGCATAAGGGTTGCTGATGCAAATCAGGAGCTGCAAGCTCCTTCAGAGTGGGGTGTCTGGCCATGATCACTTCCTCCCTATCCTGATCAACATCTTCTTGAATTTCTCTTCTGTGCCTATATACTGATTTTCCAATATCTGGATTGAACTGTAAATCTTGAGAATTAGAAGAACGAGTTACAGGCAAAAATCAAAAAAATCACAAAAACTAATGACGCAGTCCCCGGCAACGACGCCAAAATTTGGTGCGTACTGTCGCAGGTACTCCCAAATTGATATCTTACCTCAAAACTAACCTGTAGTAGTGGGAGTAAGGGTCGATCCCATAGAGACTGGAATTACCTTATGTGATTGAAAAAGGGGGGATTGATAGTTGCAATTAAAATAAAGTAACTAATAATGAAAATAATTAAGAGAGTAATTGATGAGAAAAGCGTTGGTTTCAGTTGATATCCACCGTCAAGGGATTACATTGATCATTGACAACATAATCAATCTGTAATTGAATATCTATCATTGGGTTTCTAACCCTGTTCCTCCTTAAGTCTAGTAAATTAATGACAATCACACTAATTAAAACCTAATTAACAAGTAATCCTTTAGCACATCGGTAAAGCATAACTTATTAATTGTATGAAGAACTAGAGAAACTGACAGAGCTAAACAAATATAAACACATCGGCTATATCTAATTTAGTTAATCATTCATCATAGGTTCAATGATTTATAATCCAAAATCCTCAAACCTATTTGCCTCATGAATCACAGAATTGAAGATTTTGTTCAAAACATAATTCAGCAGTAGATTCAGACAGACAATATACTAGTAGGCCTCCCTAGCAATCATATGAATAATCAATGAAAAGAAGAGCAGATGAATAATCAATACTCAATTCAAATTCAAATTTTCAAATCAAATCCACATCTCACAATGTATAAAAATCCCTTGAGGTTTCAACCTACCTCAACCAACTAAAAAGAACTAGCCATGCAGGGCTATAAGAAAATCTAAAAAAGAATTGAAGAACTTGGATGAAGGATTAGATGAATTCTCTGCTTGTTTTTCTCCCTTTTTATAGATTAACTTCTCCTAATCGAAGTAGGATTGTATTTAGGTCAAATCCACATCCATCGGGCTTCATTTGGAGTGAAAAGACCTAAAATCGCAAAAATCATCATTCTGGTGCGACGGCGGGCGCCGCGGCGCCCAAGTAGAGCGCCGTAGTGCTCACTTGCTGTGAAGATTGCTGAGTTGTTCAGCGCCGCGGCGCCCAGAAAATGCCAGAATTTGCAAAAGTGCCGAACATGAAAGTTGTAGCTCTATCTCTCTTCTTTCCATAGCAGCTGGAATCACCTTAATGAAATCTAAATTGAAGGAGATATGCTAACATTAGTGACCAAAGGTCAGAATTCATCTTGCTGCACTTTGATGCTGATTTGCAAGCTCTGTAACCATGAAATATGATGAATTTGACCAAGTGTTCAATATAAAAGTTGTAGCCGATTGTGTTATCTTTTCACAGCCACTTGAATCACTTTGATTGGAGTTCAGAAGATGGTGATATGCTCAAAACAGTGCTGAAAGGTCTGGAATCGCTGCAATGTAGCATTTTTCCATGAATTTCTTATCGTTTTCTTCTTTTTTCTTCTTCCTTTGTTCCTACAACACAAAACACAAAACTAAGCTAATTCCTAATTATATTTTACTTAAATCAAACAAAAAGTAAGTTTAAAGGTATTAATATCATGCTTAATTAAGATCACATCAATTGTATTTTGAAATGTTGTATTGTATAATTATAATATGTATGAAGTTTGTAATAAATATGTGTATATATACATATACATATATATATATATATATATATATATATATATATATATATATATATATATATTGTGTTTATATATATGGTGTATTTAACATGCATAATGTGGAAAAAAAAATCGGACGTTACAAGAATCACCATATCAGAGTTCAAGCTTTTCCATACTTTGGTGGTGTAGGATTTTTCTAAACTCAGTATTTCAGCTAAGGTTTGCCCTACCCCCATTCAAGAGGACACGCGAAGGGACTATAATATGGCCAATTTCCCAAGCACATAGCAAGGGAGGGCAAATCACATATCATGTAGTCGGCATCTTGCCCGGATAGGAGGCATTCCACTCTCCTTCACATATCATATACCGTGTGTTGGCCGTTACACAAGGCTAGCATCACCCCTATTAGCTAAGGTATCAAGATGCATCAAGGCTAACATCACCTGCTGTTAGCAAGCAATGTTTTCAATAGAATTCCTCCATAAAAATTATCATTTACACATTGCCATATCATTCAAAACAGAGTTTTCAGTATTTGGTGGGATCCTTAATTAGGATCCCTCTAACATGTCATAAAATTTTCATACGAAAATTCAACATCTAACCCCTTCAATGTTTAATATTTCCATCAACAGCCTAAGCTGTCCAGCAGATTGTTCTCAGCGCTGTTTTGATTGCAAAAGGCCGAGTAGTAGGTTCTCCAAAATCATAAAAATTTCCAGAATTGATTATGAACATTTTAAGACTCTCTCACCAAAAATTAAAGAATTTAAAGGCCATTTACTCAATTTACTGAGCCAATATTTTCAGGTACAAAAAGGTTTATGTGATCTCCACCTAACCCTTCTATGCTCTATGACCTTTATTCACTAATCAAACCATAACTCACTCATATAGACTCGAAATTAGGTGATTCTAGTGGCTATGTAACTGTAAAAAATATATCTACACTTTTCATGTCAACCATATCTTCATATTCCTTATAGGTTAGTCCCAAAAATTCGAAAGAAGAAGCTATTCTCACCAGTCTGAATTCTTAACCCGATTTCTGGCCTCTCATTACTCCCTGGAGTATAACTCTCTCATATTAACTCTGATTGATGTGATTCAAAATGTTATAGAAATATAAGACAAAGTGCTACAACTTCTATGTTGAACGAGCTTACATATTGTGTATAATTATTAGCCAGTAATTCGTCCTAAATTTAGCCTAATAAACTCTAAACCTGCTTTTTATAAGAAGGCAAACTTACCTCATGCAAACCTACTCTTATGGCTCTCAATTTTCAGCTTACTTCTCCCCTTGGTTTCCCTTGCAACTTAGCTACATTTTTTGCACAAAATATGGGTAAGCAAAGTTTCAAATTTTTAGCACTTACTCTCACTCTCACTGCCTTATGGTGAGGGAAGAAGGAGGAAGGAACTCTCCATATTTTCTTGTTGCTTTTTCTCTTTTCCTCCTCTCTCAGAATTTTTTCTTCTTCCTGGTTGCTCTCTCTCTCTTTCTTCCTCTTGTCTCTTAAGTTTTCTGCTACCTTCCCTCTCTCTTTTCTATTACTTTCGTGAGGCAAGGCTGGTATGATTCTGCTGCTATCGAAATGCAAGATGCTGGCTGCTATGGTTGCAGGGATTCCCTGGGTTCTGCAAGGTAGGGAAGTAGGTCTCTTGCTGCTTCTCCACATTGGTGCATGCGTATGTGTATATATATATATATATATATATTATAATATACATAGTGGGGGTGGCTGCATAACATGCAAAAATGAGACATATGCTACCACATAACTTGCATGCATGCGTACTTCTGCTTGTCTCATGGAGCAAAGGTGGCATGATTTTGCTACAGATGGGGCATGTTTCTACTGCCTTATGGAGCAAGGAGAGGTGTGATTCTCCACGTAGGTGCATGCGTATATATATATACATTATAATATGCATAGTGGGGCTCAATGCATAACACATAAAAGGGAGACATATGCTGCAACATAACTTGCATGCATTAGTGCTTCTGCTTGTCTCATGGAGCAAAGGTGGTGTGATTCTGCTGCAGATGGGGCGTGTTTCTACTGCCTTATGGAACAAGGGTGAGCATGTTTCTATTGAGCAAGAATGGGCATGATTCTTCTGCCTTGTGGGGCATGTTTCTACTTCCTTTATGAAGCAATGGTGATCATGTTTGTGCTGAGCAAGGATGGGCGTGAATTCTGCTGCAGATGGAGGCGTGTTTCTGCTTGTACTCCAACCGCTGCAGATTTGTTTAACAAATCTGCTGGTACTTGTTTCAAATTCTCACGTGCATACATGTGTAGATATATATTATGATATGCATGTTGGAGATGGGAGAAAATATATCTATATGTAATGCTTCTACTTTTGCATATGTACATATTTATATTATAATATGCATGGTGGATGTGAGAGGAAATATATATATATATATAGCATCACGTAATGCTTCTTCCTTCCTTATTATGTTGCTAATCCTAAATTAGTAGCATCCTAAGAAATATATTTGTATCCTATTCCTCTCATTTATGCTCCAAAAAATTTTATTTATATTACTTCTAACAATGAAAAGGTACCACATATTTTATAAAGACTTTATTGTCAAACAACTACACATTTTTATTCTTGTTTATATATGTCTTAATTTATTACTAATCCTAGATTAGTAATGTCTTAAAAAAATGTATTTGTGTCCTCTTTTCATCCATTATGATCCTAAGAATTTTATTTATATGATTCAATATTAACTATGTCACCTATTTTATACTTGCCTTATAGTCACATAACTAAGCATCTTAATTACTTGTCATATGTATTTTCTACTTATTATTAAATTTATCTAACTTTATTAAAGGCTTAGAATGTTACATTTCCTTCCCCCTAAAAAACAATTTGTCCACAAAATTTAACATACCTTATTCAAATAGATGTGGATAGGTCCAGACCACTTTAACCAGAGAGATGTTCTTATTCCTCAATTGTTTAGTCTTAACATCAATGATCCGATTTGACCTTACAATGTATGATAGATTATCTTGTAAATGCTTTGATTCGTGCTCTATGACATGTGAAAGGTCTGGGTTATAATTTTTGTGCAAGGAAACATGGAATACCTCTTGAATCTAAGAAAGGTTTGGAGGAAGTATAAGTTTATAAGCTATTGATCCGATCATATCAAGAATTTTGAAAGGATGGATGTATTTGGGACTGAGCTTTTTGGTTTTCAAAGACCTCCCCACCCCCGTGAACGGAGTAGTTACCTTAAGAAAAACATGATCGCCTGTTTTAAATTCTAGGGGCCTTCTTCTTTTATGTGCATTGCTCTTTTGTCTACTTTGGGAAGCTAGCAATTTCTCTCTGATAAGTTCAATATGCCTTATGGTTTGGTCAACCAAATCAGGGCCTAAAAGACTCCTCTCCCCTAGCTCTACCCAACACATAGGTGACCTACACTTTCTTCCATCCAAAGCTTCAAATTAAGCCATCTAGATACGGGAATGGTAACTATTATTATAAGCAAATTCAGCTTAAGGTATATACACATCCTAGTTTTCTTTCATTTCTAGTACACAAGCCCTAAGCATATCTTCTAAAGTCTGGATTGTTCTTTTTGTTTGCCCATCATTTTGTAGATGGTAGGCTGTGCTAAACCTAAGTTTAGTACCTAAGGCATCTTGCAAGGATCTCCAAAATCTAGAAGTAAACCTGGGGTCTCGATCAGAAATAATACAGGTAGGTATCCCATGGAGTTTGACAATTTCATGAACATACACCTGTGCCAACTTGTCCAAAAAATAGGTAGATTTAATGGCTAAGAAGTGGGCAGACTTGGTTAGTCTATCCACGTTTACCCAAATTGCATCATAGCTAGATGATATTCTAGGAAAACCTATGAAAAAATCCATAGAGACGCTATCCCATTTCCATTTAGGAATATCTAAGGGTTGGAGCAATCCACCAGGCGTTTGGTGTTCTACCTTGACTCTCTAACACACTAAGCACTTAAACACATAACAGGTTATGTCCATTTTCATCCTAAGCTACTAGAAACTCCTCTTTAAGTCTTAATACATCTTAGTGGCTCCAGGATGTAGGGTATACCTACTCTTGTGAGCTTCAGCTAGGATAATATCTCTTAATTCCTTCACCTTAGGTACACACAACCGCTCTCCAAACTTGATAAGCCCATCCTCAACGATCTGAAATTCTTTAGACTTGTCTAGGGATATTTGTTCTCTAATGTCCTTCAAGTATGGATTAGAAACTTGAGCATCTTTAATTCTATCCCTAAGATCATTATGAATCCTCAATTCACTCATAAGGAGGCTACTAGGTTGTGGAGAAATGGAGAGATTTAAATCTCTCTTGCCCTCAATTAGTTCCTGCTCCTTAAGCATCAATGATGCCATATGGAGGGATTTCCTGCTCAGGGCATCAGCAACCACGTTTGCCTTGCCCAAATAGTAATTAAGGGTGAAATCATAATCTTTTAGGAATTATATCTATCTTCTTTGCCTCATATTTAAATTCTTCTGGTCAAAAAGGTACTTAAGACTCTTGTGATTACTAAAAACTTCAAACTTGACACCATACAAATGATGTCTCCAAATCTTAAGGGAAAACACTACAGCAGCTAGTTTTAGATCATGTGTAGGGTAGTTCTCCTCATGAGGTCTGAGCTGTCGAGAAGCATAAGCTACCACTCTACCCTACTGCATTAAAACACAACCTAAACCCTTCTTAGATGCATCACTATATATTGTAAAGAGTTCACTAGGGGTTAGGTATCACTAGCACTGGGGTAGAGGTTAACTTAGCTTTCAATTCTTGAAAACTACTCTCACATCGACCATCCCACCTAGTTAGAGGCATGGCTATATGAGAGAATCCCTGGATTAATCTCTTATAGTATCCTGCTAAACCTAGAAAGCTCCGTATTTTAGTGACTGTCTTTGGTTTTTCCCAGTTAACCACTGCTTCCACTTTACTAGGGTCCACTGCTATCCCCTCATTGGAGACAACATGCCTTAGAAATCTCAACTCTGTTAGCCAAAACTCACACTTGCTAAGCTTGGCATACAATTTCCTATCCTTTAGGGTTTGCAACACTATTCGAAGGTGATTCTCATGTTCTTCAAGGCTCTTAGAATAAACTAAGATGTCATCTATGAAAACCACAACAAACTTATCCAGGTATGGCCTAAAAACCTTATTCATATAATCCATGAAAATGGCCGGGGCATTGGTTAAACCAAAAGGCATGACTAGGAACTCATAATGTTTGTATCGAGTTCGAAAAGCTGTCTTTGGGACATCTTTGGCCTTAATTCTCAACTGATGGTAGCCTGACCGCAAATCTATCTTAGACAAGACTGACGCTTCAGGTAATTGATCCAGTAGGTCATCTATCCTAGGCAGTTGATATTTATTCTTGATGGTCACTTTTTTTAACTACCTATAATCTATACACAACCTAAGGCTTCCATCTTTCTTTTTAACAAACAAGACTGGTGCACCCCAAGGGGATACACTGGGTCTAATGAATCCCTTCTCTAAAAGTTCCTCTATCTGTTTCTTAAGCTCAGGTAGCTCTACAGGAGCCATCCTATAGGGAACCTTAGATATGGGACCTGCACCAGACACTAAGTCAATGGAGAACTCTACTTCCCTATCAGGAGGGAGACTGCTAAACTTCTTAGGGAATACTTCTAGGTAATCCCTAACAACAAGTATGTTTTCCATGCCCTCTTTTACTTCCTCTTGCAAAGAAAAGAAGACTGGGAACCCTTGACAACCCTTCTTAAGGTATCTCTCAGCCTGAGTGGTGGATAGGTAAAAAGTTTCAGTGGAGTGTTTAGATGTAAGACCACAAACAGGTAAAGAAATAGATTTTCTAGAACAATCAAGAATTGCATTATTAGCAGACAACCAATCCATTCCAAGAATAACATCAATATCAAACAAAGGAAGGCATACAAGATCCAAAGTGGTACATCTATGATCAAATTGTACAACACAATTGATACAAGCATCAGAAGTTATGACATGAATCCTAATAGGTGTGGAAATAGAAAGATTATATGGCAAAGTATGCATAATCAAACCCAAACTCTTAGCAGAATCATAGGAAATAAAATAATGTGTAGCACCAGAATCAAACAATGCATCTATAAGTGAGTTTCAGATCATTAACATACCTCTTATCAAATTTGGAGACTGGCTAGCCTCCTACTAGGAAAGAGCAAACACCCGTCTCTACCATAAGGAACTGATCCCCTCCTTGTTCGACAATCCCTGGAGAAGTGACTGGGTTTTCCATAACTGTAGCAGACATTCTGACTAGCTAGACAGGGTCTAACTCCATAGTTCTTCCCACATTTATTACAAGCAGGCTGGCTAGAGGTTTGTCCACTACAGGTCAGCATTCTCCTACCCTGAGAACTGTTCCCCTTAAACTTTTTGTTCTAGAGTTTCCCTCTTCCTCTAGAGGGCTCACTGTCTCTTAATCTTTTCTCAGCCCTGGCACTCATTAGAGTGTCTTCTACTATTTTACATTTGCTTGCCAACTTGGAAAAATCCCGTATCTTTAAGGTAGCCACTCTCTCTAATCTTAGGTTTCAATCCTCGCTCAAAATTTGCCGCCTTCTATGCATCATCATGGGTATGCTTCAGGTAAGTGGAAAATTTAGATAGCTCTTCATACTTAGCCTCATATTGGGGTACAATCATGTTTCCTTGCTTCAACTGTATGAATTCAGCCTCATTTTGATTCTTCACATTATCTAGGAAATATTTATTATAAAATGTTTCTTTAAAATTATCCCAGGTAATGGGAGTATTAGTAGTTTTCCATAGTCTCTGCATACTTTTTCACTAATGCTCTGCCTCACCTTCTAAAATGTAAGTGGCTAAGAAAACTTTCTGGTCTGTTCTGCACTTTAAAACCCCAAAAAATTTCTCTAATTGCATGATCCACCGCTCTGCAATCACATGGTCATACTCTCCAAGAAATGAAGGAGGGTTAGCCTTCTTGAATTGGGCTAGGAGTTTATTCATTTGGCTTGGCCTATTTTCCTCTCCAGCCCCTTTAGGATTGTTTCCTTGCGGCACTTGTCTAAGGGCTTCTTAAACTTGTTGAAAAATTTGTGTTGTGATGGCTTGGGCTGTAGATTGCCCATCGAGCCTGGCAGCTAAGGCTTCCATATTCTTAGATATTTCTTTTAGGGTCTTAGCCTAGGTTCTCTTATATGCCATTTCCCTGTGTGCACATTTATATATACAAACATTTGTCATATAATTAGTCACACGACCATAAACTATGTTTACTTTATTTAACAACCCCTAAAACAAAAGCAAAGTTCACAATAATTCAACTCTAAATCAATTTAGAATATCCTAGAATAAGTCCAAACACATAAATAATTCCCTAAACTATTGCTCTGATACCAAAATCTATCACACCCTACTGACTAGCATCTTATTTCATACATCCACATCATAGAATATTCCACTTAAGAGAATTTAGTATTATACATTTGTTTTTCACCTATAAATTTCTAGCAATGTCTACCTAACCCATAAATTAACCTATTCACTTATTTTGTTTGTTATCTTTCTTGGGTAAGTATGAAAGTGATTTCGGCTATTCCTAGCATTTTCAAATTTCAATTCCTTATAGGCAACTAACTAGGCATGATATGCATTACTTACAACAAAAAGGATCCTATGCCATAAAGAAAAAGGGTACAGTCCATAACTTATATTACATCACATTATAAGCTGTATAAAAGGGAATTAGCACTCATCTAGGTCATCCTACATATATTACACAACCAAAGAAAATACAATCCATAATCAAATGATTCAACCTTTAGATCCCTGTTGCTCACTTCTTGCTGGATTACTTGGAATGTGATTATGTGGACATAAAAAAAAAATAAGATGACAATCTCAATAGCTAGCAAAATTTTCAGAAAAATAGTATACATTCCATTCCTTAAAACATCTCAATTAATTTCATTGAAACGTAAGCACTGACCATACATACATACATCATCTTGGTCACACTAGGGACCCATAACATTATGGTTTACTTACCCAATGCAATCCCATACCTGCAACAGGGTTATGCCTCTCCTATTATTGGCCAATACGTGGGAGAATTGGGGCTTACTTAGCACAATTTGGGCACCCCCTTAACTCCTGAGAATGCATACATAACATATCTTTAGGCTATCATTCATCATAGCATAAAAGTCAAGCAACTAGTGAAAATTGATAAATTCAAGTTCATAAACATAAAGAGTGTTTTAAGGAAAAGCTAGCTACCTCATTTCCAGCACAATCACTTCCTTTCCAAGGCTGCCAAGGTTACTACTAGCAAATCAAACTAAAACATATAAGATCTCTTGGTTAATGCATACATATTAGTACCTAAAGTCATAAATCTCTAGTTTACGAGCTTTTTCTCCCCAAAACAAAACGATGAATCTGTTGAGATTTGGGGTTACTATTAAATATGACAAAAGTTCTCTAAAAATTATAAAATATTTTATGGAGGTACCTTTACATGTGTACTTTATTTTGTGGTTCTCTCAGCTATTAACTCTTCCATTCATCCCCCAAGAACTACCTCCATAACCCAGAACAGTGCAGATTGGTTTCAGTTCCATTTCTATTCTATTTTTCATTCTTTTGGATTGGTAACAATTCTTCAAAATTCGTAATATTTTATATGTAGCATCCTAAATATGTTATATAATCACCATAAAAATTTCAAGTAAAAAATAATTCATTTGACCCCTTGAATAAAAGTTTTAAAGGTTGTCCCTAGTTATGGTATGTTCTAACTCACTTCCTGTCCCACCAAATTTATATATTTTATTATGTGCCTTAACCAACCCAGAATTCCATAAAATTTGGTGGGATCCTTAAATAGGTCTCTCTAACTTGTAAAAAAAATTTCGTATGAAAATTCAACATTTAACCCTTCAATGTTTAGTATTTCCATCAATAGCCTAAGCTATCCAGCAAATTGTTCTCAGCACTATTTTGATTGCAAAAGGCCTAGTTGTAGGTTCTCAAAAATCACGAAAATTTCCAGAATTGATTATGAACATTTTAAGACTTTTATCACCAAATATTATAGAATTTAAAGGCCATTTACTCAATTTACTGAGCCAATATTTTTAGGTACAAAAAGGTTTCCGTGTTCTCAACCTAACCCTTCTGGGTTCTACGACCTTTACTCACTAATCAGAGCATAACTCACTCATATAGACTCGAAATTAGGTGATTCCAGTGGGTATGTAACTGTAAGAAATATATCTACAATTTTTATGGTAACTATGTCTTCATATGCCTTATAGGTTAGTCCCAAAAAGTCGAAAAAAAGCTATTCTCACCAGTCTGAATTCCTAACCTGATTCTTACCTCTCATCACTCCCTGGAGTATAACTCTCTCATATTAACTCCAATTGATGTGATTCCAAATGATATGGAAATCTAGGACATAGAGTTACAACTTCTATGTTTAACATGTTTTCATATTGTATATAATTATTAGCCAGAAATTCGTCCTAAAGTTAGCCTAATAAACTCTAAACCTGCTTTTCACAAGAAGGCAAACTTACCTCGTGCAAACCTACTTCGATGGCTCTCAATTTTCATCTTGCTTCTCGTCTTGGTTTCCCTTGCAACTCAGCGATATTTTTTGCACAAAATATGGGTGAGCAAAGCTTCAAATTTTCAACACTCACTCTCACTCTCACTGCCTTATGGTGAGGAAAGAAGGAAGAAGGAACTCTCGATATTTTTTAGTTTCTTTCTCTCTCTTCCTCTTCTCTCAAATTTTTATCTTCTTCCTAGCTGTTCTCTCTCTTTCTTCCTCTTGTCTCTTAAGTTTCTGCTACCTTACCTCTCTCTTTTCTATTGCTTTCGTGAGGCAAGGCTGATGTGATTCTACTGTTACCGAAATGCAAGATGCTGGCTGCTATGGTTGCAGGGATTCCCTGGGTTCTGCAAGGCAGGGAAGTAGGTCTCTAGCTGCTTCTCCACGTAGGTACATGTGTATGCATATATATATATATATATATATATATATATATATATATATATATATATATATATATATATATATATATATATATATGCATAGTGGGGGTGGGTGCATAACACATAAAAGGGAGACATATGCTGCCACATAACTTTCATGCATGAGTGCTTCTGCTTGTCTCATGGAGCAAAGGTGGCGTGATTCTGCTGTAGATGGGGCGTGTTTCTGCTGCTTTATGGATCGAGGGTGAGCGTGTTTCTACTGAGCAAGGATGGGCGAGATTATGTTGCCTTATGGGGCATGTTTCTGCTTGCTTTATGGAGTAAGGGTGAGCATGTTTCTGCTGAGCAAGGATAGGCGTGAATTCTGCTGCAGATGGGGGAATGTTTCTTCTTGTATTCCAACCACTGCATATGTGTTTTAACCAACAAATCTGCTGGTGCTTGTTTCAGATTCTCACGTGCATGCATATGTAGATATATATTATGATATGCATGGTGGAGGTGGGAGAAAATATATCTATACGTAATGCTTCTGCTTTTGCATATGTACATATATATTATAATATGAATGGTGGAGGTGAGAGGAAATATATATATATATATATAGCATCATGTAATGCTTCTTCCTTATTATGTTGCTAATCCTAAATTAGTAGCATCCTAAGGAATATATTTGTATCCTATTCATCTCATTTATGCTCCAAAATTTTTTATTTATATTACTTCTAACCATGAAAAGGTACCACATATTTTATAAAGACTTTATTGTTAAACAACTACACATTTTAATTCTTGTTCATATATGTCTTAATTTATTACTAATCCTAGATTAGTAATGTCTTAAAAAAATGTAGTTGTGTCCTCTCTTCATCCATTATGATCCTAAGAATTTTATTTATATGACTCAATATTAACTATGTCACCTATTTTATACTTGCCTTATAGTCACATAACTAAGCATTTTAATTACTTGTCATATGTATTTTCTACTTATTATTAAATTTATCTAACTTTATTAGAGGCTTAGGATGTTACACTTTAGGTATCTTTATATAATTTTGGTGAAATTTTCAAGAGAATCATTTATCCTTAGTTAAACATGCCCCTATCAGTAATTTTTAGACCAACATACAAATGGCATCATTTAAGGTTTACATGAAAAAAAAACATTGTCGGTCTTCTAATAGGTGATTGAGCTAAGTGAAGTTAAGCTTTTGGGATTTAATTTGGAATGACATGCAATAAAAAGGGTATAAGCAATAAAAGAGAAGTTGTTGGCAGCTAAAGCAAGCATAAATATTGTGTTGATGGTAAAAGTCAAGACTTAAATTTGTAGTAGGTTAACTTATATTCTCAAGAATTTCTCCTATGAAAGGAGTGATGAGATTTAGAAGAAAGGAAAATTGAATCCTCGATATATAGACCCTTCTTGAATGTTCGATAGGGTAGGTGTTATAGCATATCGTATAGCCTTACCACCAGAACTGAGTGATGTTCATCCAGTTTTTCATGTATCAATATTAAGAAAAATGCCTACCAAATTCTTCTCACGTTATTCAACACCAAGAAATTTAATTAGATAATAATTTAGCTTATGAGGAAAGATCAATGTTCATTGTTGATCGACAAGTAAAAAAAATTATGGTCAAAGGAAATCCCTATGGTTAAGTTTATATGGCAAAGCCACTCAAGTGAGTAAGCCACTTGAGAAGTACAAGATAACATGCATATAAGATATCCCCAATTATTTGAGTAATAAGGTTGATAACTCTGAATTATGTCTTGACTTCAATCCCTACATGTGAAAAGATGGTTTGAAATTTGGGGACTAAATTTCTTAAGAAGGGAAGAATGTAATATCTTATAATTTTTTCAATAATAATGTTTTAATATAAACAAATATATTTTGAACTAAAATGATTTTTGTTGTGCCCAAAATAATTATATTGGCCTCTAATAAATTTTTGTTCTATTTTTAGAAATATTCTTTCTTTTATTATGTATAAAGATATTTATTTTGTGATTTTTTTATTAAAATTTTTATCAAGAAAAGTCATGATTTAGGAGGTCAACTAAATTTTTGCAATAATGCAATTTTTTAGAAATTTTTGGGATGTTTTAGGATAAAAAATGGTATTTAAATGAATATATATAAAATAAAATAAAAATAATCTTAAATAATTAATTATTAAATAATAATAATAATAATAATAAAAAGAAATAAAAAAGGGAAGGGGAGACGGATGAAGAGAAAATGCAAAGGTTTTTTGTAATCGATGAATAGTATGGACAGTATGAATAGTAACTTTTATTTTCTTCTCTAAATCTAGAGTGTCTATTGGCTTCCAATCTCAAAACTAGGGGTACCAGTGAATTCAGGACGAAGTATATTGCAATTTTGACCGAACAATTTTTCAAATCAGTCGCAGAATCGCCACAAATCGGAAGTAGAAAATCTTAGAAAAATGTAAGTTCTGAAACTTCTACTTAGAGACCTCAAATTGAAAAACTAACACCGTAGATGGATTCAGGAGCTAGATAAATCTTAGGATATGAAATTTTTCAGTCATCTGACAACTTTTTATTCTTTGTGAATAGTGATTTTCGGCGGTGAATAGTGATTTCGGCCAGTGTGAACAATATTTTCGGCCCTGAACAGTGACTTCTCCCGGAGTCATTTATAGGTTTTTGAACCCTCCAGACTTGTTTTTGAGATCCATTTGATCATATTTGGCTTGGAAAATTACATTTGGTACTGCCCAATCACAAGCCCTGATTTGTGAGTAAATGATTCTTTCTATGACTTGTCATATACTCTTATTGATCTTTAATCATGTATTTGATTATGTTTATGAGATATTTACACTTTTAAATGTTTTTGAAATGCATTAAAATTATCTGAATGGCTTACAATTTAGAATATAATTCGAGAAGAGTATAGTTTTGAAAATGGATTTCTGAACTCATGGTATATCTGATTTTACATGTATTTCTCATTAAATGATAAAGTGAATATTTATGTATGTGCCATTGATTTCTAAAAGTATAAAGTTACTAGTTATGATTGAATGGCAAGTATAAAGCTCATGGCGAGTTGCTTGATATATATATATATATATATACATATATATATATGTGTATATATATATATATACATGTATATATATATATATATATATACATGTATATATATATATATATATATATATACATATATACATGTGTATATATATAGCCACTCCAACCAGGTGACAATGGTAATGTGAGAAGGCAGATGGGTGATGAACTTACATTCCCTAATCACTGTAATAACTGTAAAATTTAACGAAAATTCCAATTAAAGACAGTTTGGAATAAAAGAGATAATTTCGAAAATGGGGATAAGAACTATGTTAAATATGTATATTTATTACATGGATTAAAGAATTATAAAAGAAATATAAGAATTTACGTTTTGGCGCGTAATTTTTATTTTTAAATGATAGTATTTTGCTATAAGCAAATATATTTTTATTTGTTTAGAAATGACTATGATTTGTTAAAAGTAAGTGGACTTTTAAGTAAAATAATTATTAGTTTGCTTAAAATAATTATATTGGTCTCTAATGAATTTTTGTTGTATTTTTAGAAATATTCTTTCTTTTAGAAAAATCATGATTTAAGAGTTTAACTAAAGATTTATGAGAATAGAAATTTTTAGAAATTTTTGAGATATTTTAGGATGAAAAACGGAATTTATATAAATTTATATAAAAGAAAATCATATTATTCAATTATTAAATAATTATTATTATTATTATAAAAAAAATATTAAATGAAAGGGGAAGGGCGAAACGAAGATGGACGGAGGCAAAATTTTCGGGAGAAAAACGAGAGAGATGTATAGTGAGTGAATAGTGTGTGAATAGTAACCTCCAACATTTTCTCTCGATCTGGAGTACCTATTGGCTTCCGATCTGAGAACTGAAGGTGTTACTAGATTCAGGACGAAGAATACTTTAGTTTTGACCGATCAGTTTTTCAAATCCACCGTTGAATCGCCGTAGATCTAAAGTAGAAAATCTCATAAAAAGGTAAATTTTAAAACTCTTAGAGACCTCAAATTAGAAATCTGATACAGTAGATGGATTCAGAACTTAGATAAATATTAAGATATGTATTTCTTTCGGTCATTTGGTAACTTTTTATGTGGTGGTAAATAGTGATTTCTGGCGTGAATAGTGGCAGTGAATGGTGAATAGTGCTCATAGCGTTGACCGAGCTCCTAGAGGCAAAATTTAGCAAATCCGGAGTCATTTTCAAGGCTTTTGGAACTTCCAGACTCGATTTTGGGGTTTATTTTACCGAATTCGGATCAAAAAAGAGGATTTTAGGGCTGTCCAATCTGGAGCCTTTACTTGTGAGTAGATGATTCTTTCTATGGTTTGTCCTATACTCTTCTTGATATTTGAGCATGTATATGATTATGTTTATGAGATATTTACACTTTGATATGTTTTTGAAATACATTAAAATGATCTGAACTACTTATAATTTGAAATATGATTCAAGAAGAGTATAGTGTTTGAAAATGGATTTCTGAACTCATGATGTATCTGATTTCACTTGTATTTATCATTATTTGATAAAGTGTATATTATGTGCATGTTGCATTGATTTGTAAAGCTATATACTTGTGAAAATGATGCATGTCATATTATAAATGAGATTAAATGTCAAGCATAAAGCTCATGGCGAGTTGCTTGATAATTTTTACATGTATTCATATGTATTGATGAATATCGGCTGGTTGTATGGCTTGTGACGGTACCGAATAGGGGACGCCCTATTAGCCTGAGTGAGCCAAGGGAGGGCCGCTCCAACCGGGTGACAGTGGTAATGTGAGGGGGCAGGAGGGTGATGTACTCACATTCCCTCATAACTTATTGTGACTAGGGTCGAGGTCACTATGTGTATAGCAAATATTTTCATTGCATTGTGATAGTGGTAATATGAAGAGGTAGTAGGGTGATGTACTCACATTCCCTGATCACTTATTGTGACAGGGGTCGAGGTCATTATGCGTATAGCAAATGTGTTATATTTTTATTGCATTGACCAGATTGCCGAGTGAGGCAGGTGCATTAAAAGTAATGATTTTACCTTCAAATCATAATATTTTACTATAACTTATACAGCTAAGCATAACAAAATTTGTTTAATGATCATACCATGATGCATATGGTTTTGGATATCTGAATATCCTTTGATTTGATAATATTTGAAATACGGGTCCCATATGAATGTACATCTGAATTGTATTTTCTATGTGACACATTTTAAAATATAAGTACATCCATATGTTGACCTAAGAGGTCATAGGAGGAATTATTTGCTCACTGAGTTGTCAAACTCACTACACGATATTTCCACATTTTTCAGATAAGAATATCAAAGTCTAATTCGGCAGATAGGTGATATATTCTTTGGGTGAGTCTACGTTGCTTCCAAGACTCACGGTCTTTGAATTATACTGTATTTGTATTCTAAAGGGCTCTGAACGCTACAGGCAGAGATGTTTATAGACTTGATCTGTATATTGTGTATACATGAGAGATCTTATATGTATTTGTTCCCATGATAAAGAATTGAATTATGTATATTTATGAAGATTATCTTACATTTTAAAAAAATAATTGTTTATTTTACGTAACGTAAATTAGGGGCGTTACAAGTTGGTATCAGAGCAATAGGTTTCCCTATGGCTATCAGAGCAAAGGATTCTTTAGTAGAACCTTTAGTATCCATATGAGCTGGACATATTTATACTTCAGGTGCTACTAAGGGATTCTATAGGGTTTCAAATTCCTTTCTATTCGAAGATTGTTAAAGTTCTTAGTATAAGGTTTATTGAATATTGTGACATTTTAAAAAAAAAATCTATGGGTTAGTTATTGCCTGAAAGTGAAAGGGATAGGCATCCTTGAGAATTTAAAGAATTAAGACAAATTCCAATTACGATCGTTTCTGAATATAATACTCATTTTACCCCGTTGTCTAGTTATGATAGACTTTGATGTGATACTGAGAATGGATTGGTTGGTATCAAGCCATGCCATTCGGAATGTCACTTTAAGGTGATTAAATTCAATATTCTTGGAGAATTTTCTTTCTTGATACAGAGAGAGCATAGTGAGATATCCAATAATCTAATCTTTGCTTTAGCAGCCCATAAGTGATTACAAAAAGGTGCCAAGGATATTTGGCAGTGGTGAGAGATATTGATATAACGTATGCCAATGTAAATCAAGTTCTAGTGGTCCAAATTTTTATGTAATTCCTGAAGAATTGCCAAAATTACCTCGAAACGTAAAATAAAATTTGGTATTGATTTACTTCCTGGAACCTAACCAGTGTCTGTCTATACCCCCTTATAGAATGATATTGACTAAACTTAAAAAAAAATATTTACAAGACTTGTTAGACAAAGCATTTATACTCTCTAGTACTCTCCTTGAGGTGCTCTAGACCTATTTGTGGAAATGAAGGATGGATCACTATGACTATGCATAGATTATAGACAGTTGAATAAGGTGACAATGTGGAATAAAAAAAATCCATTACCTCGTATCTGTTTAACCAGTTATAAGGTGCTCAGTATTTTTTTTTTAAAAAAAAAACTTGATTTGTGATATGAGTATCATGAATTGAGGATAAGGGAAGAGGATATTCGAAAAAAAAAATTTCTTTTAGAACTCATTATGGACAGTATGAATTTTTGGTTATGTCATTTAGTTTGACAAATGTCTAAACTTTATTCATGGACTTAATAAATAGAGTACTTAAGCCATTCCTGGATCAATTTGTTATTATAATTATTAACGGATACACTAAAATATTTTAAGAGTTTAAAGGATCATAATTAAAGATAATTTTATAAACTCTAAAGGAGTATGTTTAGTAAGGATGGTATCCAAATAGATCCTAAGAAAATAAAAGTGGAACAGAAATGGCTACGTTCTACTACAGTTACAGATTAAGATCCAAATCCAATTTGCGCTTCTTATGATTGTCTGCTGTCCATTCTATTTGAGCAATAGTTGGATCAGGTACATGAACATATGCTTGTAAGGCATCAATCAACTCCTCAGCATTTAAAGCCGAGATGAGAATTCGTTGTGCTGAGTGTGGGATAAACCTCTGTTCCACAGCTTGATCTAGAAAAGACAACAGATCATCAAAGAAGTGATTAACATTTAACAAACCTATCTGTTTGTGATGCATATTCAGTTGTGCCCAAGAGACTATCTGGAAAATCTCCTCTAAAGTACCAAAACCACCTGGTAAGGCAATGAAGGCGTCAGCATTGCTCATCATTCTAGCCATGCATTCATGCATGGAAGCTACTCTATATTCTTCCCCAATTGTCTTCCCTATGATGCTGGATGCAGCTAGAGCTGTAAGAATAATACCTAGAACTTGGCATCCTCCTACATGTGCAGTTGTAGCCACACACCCCATTAACCCACAGTTACCTCCACTATACACTAAATGAATTCTTCTCCTAGCCAGCACCATACCCAGATTTTGTTCTGCTTTAACATACTCCCCATCTTTTCCAGGACTGGAACCACAAAAGACATAAATATTTTGAAACTGAAGGAATGTGGTTCCCTCCATAATTTCTATCACCTTAACTTTGAGTATAGACAAAGATACTAATGTAAGTATTTATAGAACTCAGAGAATGGCATATTTATAATAGCTATGCGAATAGGCCGGGTATTATTAGAACAACTATGTGAGTGATTGGTGGATATTAGCTAAATTAAAGGTAAAAAATTTCGAAAATGACGGCAAGCATGTATATGTACAGTAGGTATGACTGTGACCCATATTAAGCACATAAAGAGCATAAGATAAGATATCACCAGAAATCTGTCTTTTTCTTGTTGTCTTTGATGAAGCATTGATGTCTTGATTCTTGTAGAAAAGTTGTAGGTGATAGCCGTCATTGTAAAAGAAAAAAGTGAAAATGCAAACCAATTAACTGTTGAAGAGGAACAATCAAATGATTTTTTTTTCTCAATATTTTTGCCAGTGAACTATCAGTATTATTAAGTCGACTGGCTATTTTGAGAAATTTTAATTTGGACTGGTTATTTTACAATTGATTGATTACATCTATTTTGAAGCAATCAACTGCATCCTACCAGTTAGCTACGTATTCTTTGTTTTTCATAGACGTTTATAAGGTCGGAAATGTTTCTTTTCCACCTAATATCAACAGCTTTAAAGTAGATTCTGACACATATATTCAAAATTTGCAGCCACTGATTTTTGCCGAAATCGTAGTTAGATTTTGTTTACAGATTGTCAAAAATTACGGCCACCGATTTTAATGTTTCAATGCTTTGTTCAAATTTTTGACTTCCTATTTTGACACCATGCTTTATTATGAATTCCACATTTTCTACTACATTGTCCTACATTAATGTTTGGCATTAAATGCAAAGTTCTTTTCCCTCTTGTAAAAGTTAATTTATTTTCTCTGAAACTCAGTTATTTTGGTGTCCAAGATGTTAGTAGGTTAAAGAAATAAAAAGTTTGTAAGGAATGGATGGATGATGGCCTTATGGTGTTTTAACGAATTTAATCAAAAGAATTAGTAGTTTTGAAGATCTTGAGGAAGAAAATATGAGAAGTAGTATTGAAAATAATTTTTGAACTTTTAATGTGGAAATATGGAGAATATTCTAAGAATCATGTCCGAAAATAATGTAAGTAAATAGCAAAAAAATTATAATATGAGGTTGAATAATATTTTGTATTTAAATTTTATGCTATGTGTTGAAGTTATGTAATTTAAGTTATTGGTCAATTCTTTTCGTTGGAAATTGGTGAATTGGATGGTGTATGAATTTATGTGGGTGAAACTAAATGTATGTGATTGTTTGGAAATAGGAAGCATTAAGAAAATGTTTTAAAGAGAGGATTTGAGATATGTGGGATTTATGTGAGCATAGGCAAAATGAGATAAGGGAATTAGTGATCATAATTTTTATTTGGAAGTGTTGATAGTGAAAATTTTTTGGTGGTACATAAACATTAAATTTCTTACAATGTAATTAGTGATTTTAGCTACTGAAAGTAGATCGAAAGGTTTATTTGAAAAGAATCAATTGAGAATCAATGGTGCTAGAACTCTTTGATGATGGAATGTGGAAAGTAGAGTTTAAGTGAATTAGTTTGGCCTACCAAAGTGGGTGTGTGGAGAACATTATCAAATAACGTCCCAACAAAGCATCAGTGATCTAGGTATATGTACTAATGGGTTAAGACATACTAAGATGAAGTCCTTTATGTAAAATTTGGGATAGTTCCAGATTAGAAATTTTATGTGTGTACATTTGTTATGAAACCCTTTAAGGTGCTAGGATTGGTAAAGTGGAATTGAAGAGGTTAGAATTTTATGTTGCTATATTGGAAGCATAAGAAAGATTTGAGTACTTTGTATAAAGTAAAAATTGATTAGAAAAGAAATACAAGTAATTCAATACTAGTCAAAAGTCTATAAGGACCGTGAATGTTGAGTACTAGAAATTATCATTTGGTGACCACATATTTTTTAAGGACTCACCAATGAAAGAGGTAATGAGATTTGGAAAGAAAGGGAAGTTACACCCTCGGTATATAGAACCATTTAAAATGTTTGATAGGATCGGTTTAGTGGCTTATCATTTGGCTTTACCACCTAAATTGGGTAATGTACATCCAGTTTTTCATGTGTCTATGTTACAGAAATATTTACCGGATCCTACACATGTTATACAGTGTCCACAGATTCAGTACAGAAAGATTTAACCTATGAGGAACAACCAATAGCAATAGTGTACAGACAAGTAAAGAAGTTACGGTCAAAAGAAATACCTACAGTAAAGGTGATATGGAAAAATCACTCTTTTGAGAAAGCTACTTGGGAAAGAGAGGAGGATATATGAGCCAGATATCCACATTTATTTGAAAAATGAGGTTAGTATTTATCTGCAACTATCGTGATGAAATTTGGGAACCAAATTTCTTTAAGGGGGGAAGAATGTAATAACCGTAAAATTTAACGAAAATTCCAATTAAAGACAGTTTGGAATAAAAGAGAGAATTTTGAAAATGGGGATAAGAACTGTGGAAAATATGTATATTTATTACATGGATTAAAGAATTACAAAAGAAATATAAGAATTTACGTTTTGGCGTGTAATTTTTATTTTTAAATGATAGTATTTTGCTATAAGCCAATATATTTTTATTTGTTTAGAAATGATTATGATTTGTTAAAAGTAAGTGGACTTTTAAGTAAAATAATTATTAGTTTGCTTAAAATAATTATATTGGTCTCTAATGAATTTTTGTTGTATTTTTAGAAATATTCTTTCTTTTAGAAAAATCATGATTTAAGAGTTTAACTAAAGATTTATGAGAATATAAATTTTTAAAAAAATTTGGGATATTTTAGGATGAAAAACAGAATTTATATGAATTTATATTAAAAAAATCATATTATTCAATTATTAAATAATAATTATTATTATTATAAAAAAAGATTAAATGAAAGGGGAAGGGGGAAATGAAGATGGACAGAGGCAAAAATTTTGGGAGAAAAACGAGAGAGATGCATAGTGAGTGAATAGTGTGTGAATAGTAACCTCCAATATTTTCTCTCGATCTAGAGTACCTATTGGCTTCCGATCTCAAAACTGAAGGTGTTACTGGACTTAGGACGAAGAATATTTTAGTTTTGACCAATCAGTTTTCTAAATCCACTGTTGAATCACCGTAGATCTAAAGTAGAAAATTTCAGAAAAAAAGTAAATTCTAAAACTCTTACTTAGAGACCTCAAATTAGAAATTTGACACCGTAGATGGATTCAGAATTTAGATAAACATTAAGATATGTATTTCTTTCGATCATTTGGTAACTTTTTATGTGGTGGTAAATAGTGATTTCTGGCGTGAATAGTAATTTCTAGTGGTAAATAGTGCCCATAGCGTTGACCTGTGTTGACCGAGCTCCTAGAGGCAAAATTTAGCAAATCTGGAGTCATTTTTGAGGTTTTTGGACCTTCCACACTCGATTTTGGGGTTTATTTTACCGAATTCGGATCAAAAACGAGGAATTTAGGGTTGTCCAATCTGGAGCCTTTACGTGTGAGTAGATGATTCTTCCTATGGCTCGTCCTATACTCTTCTTGATATTTGAGCATGTATATGATTATGTTTATGAGATATTTACACTTTAATATGTTTCTGAAATACATTAAAATGATCTGAACTGCTTATAATTTGAAATATGATTCAAGAAGAGTATAGTGTTTGAAAATGGATTTCTGAACTCATGATGTATCTGATTTCACTTGTATTTATCATTATTTGATAAAGTGTATATTATGTGCACGTTGCATTGATTTGTAAAGCTATATACTTGTGAAAATGATGCATATCATATTATAAAGGAGATTGAATGTCAAGTGTAAAGCTCATGGCGAGTTGCTTGATAATTTTTACATGTATTCATATGTATTGATGAATATCGGCTGGTTATATGGCTTGTGACGGTACCGAATAGGGGATGCCCTATTATAGAGTGTGCTCTAAACATCACAGGCAGGATCCCTACTTCTGTTGTTACTTTGACATTTATAACATGGTATGTATAATGTATATATATGAGAGAATCAATATATATCTATTTCTATGACAATGATTAGTGTTATGCATGTTATGAGAAAAATATCTCATTGCAGAAAAAAAAATGTTTGTTTCACATGGCAGTAAATTGGGGACGTTACATCTAGCAAGCCAATTGGATAGTCCAAGCAAGACATATAACATACACTTGGACTAGGATATAGAAGTTGGACCAATAGCTCAAAAATCATGAAAATTTAATCAACCCTTCTATGAGAGGTAGAATTTCAGCCAAAGCAAAGGAATGGGCAAAAACGAGACCAAATCCAAGAGGAAAAAATAAAAATCATGTGATGAAATAGTATTGTAATAATAAACAAGATTAAATCACATGGAATTAGGACAAAATATCTATATGCTACACTCATAATTTTAGCAAGCCATGTGATGATATAGTAGGTAATAATATATGTCATTATAACAAAATATCCCTATCTTACACAAATAATTTCAGCTCAAGGGCAGGAAATTTGCCACCTATAAAGGCAAACCTATCATACTTGAGTGAGACAAAAGAAAAAAGAAATCAATCCTTAAATCAAAGGGACCTTGTCCCTTGTCTTAAGAAAATTTTATCATAATTTTCCAATACAAATCTCCTTTTTCTATGCATATCTTGACTAAGGGAGAGGAAGACAAGAACACGAGTTGTCTTCCCCTAAAAATTAGCCAAGTGCATCCTAATTGTAATAATGTAGACTCGTTATTATGAGAGGAGGACCAGTTGATACTTTATTTAAGAAAAATTACTCTTATAACATTAGAATTTCGTCTAAGTGAGGGAAAAAGGAAAAATAGAAGCAAGGTAGAGTGAGAAAAGGAGAGAAAGAGAAGAGAATAGAGGAAGGAAGAAAAAGGAGAAGTCTAGAAAACTAAGTACTCAAGGTAAGTTAGCTTAATCTCCACTTGAATCTATCTTTTCTTTTCATCCTTGGGGTTCAAAACCCACCCTCCTTCTCTTATTAAAGCTTCTGGAAAAGCTAAAGGAAGGGAGGAATCTTGCCACTTTCTTTAAAAGGAAACAAGAAAAAGAATTCACAAAGTGAGCCAAAGAGATCTTTAGGTAGGTTTAACAATATCTCTTTTTGAAGAAAAGCTTTCAAAAGTTATAACATTTATATGGGATTTTGATCCTATAAATTTGATGAAATTTATCATATTTGCTACTTTGATGATTGGCCGTGGATGTTGCTATATCATGTTACATGATGATCTTGCATGTGATGTATGCTTGAATACTTAGGTTGGTGTGGAAGGTTCTGCATAAGTATGGCTTTGGGTGGCAAAATTTTAGGGTTTTGTGCAGTTGTTATGTATATTTAAATATGGTAAAAAAAATTTGGGATATGGTTAGATTGTTAAAATGAATATGGCCTTATACACTTATAAGAAGACCATGAGAAATTTCTGTTGGAAAACACCCCTAATAATACATGATTTGATTTCTGTGTTCTTGAGAAATAGATGATGGAATATGTTAAATTAAGTGTAAGGAATCTAATTAAAATGTTGAAATAAGTAATCTTATGTTTAGATGTAAATTAGGAAGAAAATGGAAAAGGACAAAATAAAATTATGAACTAGAACCATAGGAAGATTTTGGTTTGAAAGCTAGATTTCGAAGTAACTAGGGAAGTTTCTGTTTTTGAAATTACGGGAAGAATCAGTTGGGAATTAAAAGAAATAATTAACATAAAAAATGTAGATACATGTCTTATGGGTTTTCGAGCACTAGAATAACTCAATTTGGATTCCATATAAGGATGATATGGTCAGATTAGTAAGCAGTGGTCAGAAACTAGTTAACCAGGGAAGAATCTGTAAGGTGAGGTTCTATGTTGGAATTTTTGGAGAAAATCTGTAGGGAATTAAAAGAAATTGTTCTCATAATAACTATAGATACATGTTTCACAAATTTTTAGCCACTGGAATCAATCAATTTGGAGTCCATAGTTGGGAGATATGGTCAAATTAGTAACTAGAGGTCAAAACCTACCCGGAAAGAAATAACATTTAATTTGATGGAATAATAACACCAAGATTCCTTATGATTTCACTAAAACTTTCATGATAATAGTTTTAGAGGATTGTCTTAACTTTAAATGGACACCAAGATCACCTCAATTAGAGTTAAAATGAGAGAGTTATACTTTGATTAATGAGAGAAGGCCTAGTTGGATGAAAACCTGTATCAGGGGACAACACACAACACAGAGCAAGGCTATGTTCCCGGACACAGCCTGTAATGTCCAATTTTTTTTAAATTAATTAATGTATTATTATTATTATTTATTATAGCAACCTTGTAAGGAGGTTGCATGTTAAATACGCTATATGTATAAACACAATATATATGTGTATATATATTACAAATCTCACACATGTAATAATTATACAATACAATATTTTAGTAAACAAATAAGAGTCCTTATATAGCCCTCTACCCTTGAAACACAAAGAGTGAGGAGGTGGTGCTGATATCGATATCTCCATCAATAATGTTATTCCCTATTGCATATCATTTTTTATTTGAACATAACACCACAATAATAATGAGAACAAAGATTCCCAGTAGACTTAACATAAAAAAATATAATGAGAAAAATAAGAGTTATGTTCAGCTATATAAGCTACAGAGAATATTAAGATTTGGATATAAAATGATCACTTCGATTGATCCATAATTAACAAACTGTAAATACACTGAAAATCCAATTTTTTTAAATGCTTAGACATATTACAGCTCCCAATATACTCAATTCACTCATTTGCTATACGTATAGTGACCAATCAACTACATTCACAATAAGTGATAAGGGAATGTGAGTTCATCATCCATCTGCCTCCTCACATTACCACTGACACTCGGTTGGAGTAGCCCTCCCTTAGCTCACTCAAGCTAATAGTGCGTCCCCTACTCTATACCGTCTTAAGATATATGACCTGTCAATATCCATCCATACATATAAATGCATATACATAAAATGCAATGTATAGTTATCAAGAAACTCGCCATGAACTTTACGCTTGTCATTCAATCACATTCATAATATGACATGCATCATTTTTATACCCAATGCTTAATAATTATTCATCACATACCAATATCCAATATTATTTATTTTGAATCAAATAAAGAAAAGGGTAATTTGTGATACAAAAAGCATCATTTTAAAAGTATTTTTCTTGGACATATGTTTCCTAAAAATCTTTCAACACATAAGATTATTTTTATGTAGAAAAAAGTGAAAAATATGATAATCCAGTACCCAATATGGCCTGGCCATATTCAAAGACATGCTTGAAAAATACTTTAAACATGCTAAAAAATAGCCTAGAACATGGTTTAACCGTGTTGAAGCAACCTAGAACACAGTCTGGCTGTGTTCTGTGATCTTTCCTCGCTTATTTAACCTTATCTCCCTCATATAGACTCCAAATTAAGTGATTTTGCCTATAGATGTGCAAGACATATATCTACAATTCATATATTTACCATTTCTTTAAAATCCTTACCAAATTTTCCCAGAGTTCCAAAACACAGAAGCTTCCCAAATTACTCCGAAATTCAGCTTCGTCTAACTTCTCATTTGTTTTCTTTTATGTAATCCCATGCACCCATATGTATGTTGTAACATCCTAAGTCTTTAATAATGTTAGATAAATCTAAGAAAAATTAAAAGATATATATGACCAAGAATTAAATTACTTAGTTATAGAACAATAAGGTATTTAAAATATATATATATATAGGTGACATATAATTAATCATGAATCATACAAATAAAATTCTTAGGATCATAATGGATTAGGGAAGGATACAAATACATTTTTTAGACATCACTAATCTAGGATTAGCAGTAAATTAAGGCAAGATAAAACAAGAAAGGAAGAAACCATGCACATTCCTCATTTTGTTTCTACAAACCATGACAAGAGAGGAAGAAACCATGCACCTTCCTCATTTTGTTTCATTTTGTTTCTACAAACCATGACAAGAGAGGAAGAAACCATGAAAGAAACCATGCACCTTCCTTATTTTGTTTCTACAAACCATGACAAGAAAGGAAGAAACCATGCACCTTCCTCATTTTGTTTCTACAAACCATGACAAGAAAGGAAGAAACCATACAACTTCCATATTTTGTTTTAATTGTTTCTTTTCTTTATAAATACCATTGACAAGAGGGAGTCTAAGATAGAAAGAAAGGAAGACAGAAAGAGAGAGAGAGAGAGAGAGAGAATAACCAGAAATTTGAGAGAGGAAATGCCCAGAAATTGAGAGAACTCTTCTTTCCTACTTTCACTATAAGGCAATGAGAGTGAGAGTAAGTGCTGAGATTTGAAGCCTTGCTCACCCTATATTTGGTGCAAGAAACATGGTTGAGTTGAAAAGGAAACCAAGAGGGATAACAAGCTGAAAATTGGGAGCCATAGGAGTGGGTTTACACAAGGTAAGTCTGGCTTCTTATAAAAATCTAGTTTAAAGTTTATTAGGTTAAATTTTGACCCTACATGGACAACTTTCTGTCTAAAATATGAAAACGTGTTCAACATAAAAGTTATAACCCTATGTCTTAGCATTTGGAATCACATCAATCGAACATAAAATGAGAGAGTTGTACTCCAGGGAGGGATGAGAGGTTAGAATCGGGTCTGGAATTCAGGCGGGTGAAGAATAGCTTCTATTTTCAAATTTCTATGATTAATCCATAGGGAATATGAAGACATGGTTGACATGAACGTTGTAGATATATTTCTCACGGTTACATAGCCACTGGAATCACACAATTGTGAATCCATATGAGTGAGTTAGGGTCTAATTAGTGAGTAAAGGTCATAGAGCATTGAAGGGTTAGGATGAGAAAATAGAAACCTTTTAGCACCTGAAAATATTGGCTATGTAAACTTAGTAAATGGCCTTTAAATTCTATAATTTTTGGTGAGAAGAGTCTTAATATGTTCATAATAAATTCTAAAAAATTTCATGATTTTTGAGAACCTACAACTAGGCCTTTTGCAATTAAAACAGTGTTGAGAACAATTTGCTGGACAGCTTAGACTATTGATGGAAATACAAAATATTGAAGGGGTTAGATGTTGAAATTTCATATGAAATTTTATGACATGTTAAAGGGATCCTAATTAAGGATCCCACCAAATGGTAGAAAATTCTAGGTAGTTTAAGGCACATAATAAAATGTATAAATTAGGTAGGACAAGAAATGAGGCAGAACAGGCCATAACAGGGGATAGCTTTAAAACTTGGGTTATTCGAGGGCTCAAATGAATTAGTTTTTACTTGGAATTTTTATGGTGATTATACAACAATACTTCTTATAAAATATCATTAATTTTTAAGAAGTTTTACTAATCTAAATGAATGAAAACAGAATGGAAATAGAACCGAAACTAATTTGCACTGTTCTGGGTATTGAGGTAGTTTTTAGGGTCGAATGGAAGAGTTAAGGCCTGAGAGAATTAAAAAATAAAATAATCATGCAAAGGTACCTCTATACAAAATTTTATAACTTTTAGAGGACTTTTTTCATATTTAATAATAACCCCAAATCTCATCAAAATCCTAGTTTTGTTTTGAGGAGCAGAAGCTCTTAAACTAGATGTTTATGAATTTAGGTACTAATATGCATGCATTAACCAAGAACTCTTATATTTTTTAGTTTGAGTTGATGGTAGTAACCTTGGAAGCCTTGGAAAGGAAGTGATTGTGTTGGAATTGAGGTAGCTAGCTTTTCCTTAAAACACTCTTTATGCTTATGAACTTGAATTTATAAATTTTCAATGTTTGCCTGACTTTTATGCTATGATGAATGATAGTCTAAAGATATGTTATGTATGCATTCTTGGGAATTAAAGGGGTGCCCAAAGTGTGCCCAGTAAGCCCTATTTTTCCTCATGTATTGGCCAATAATAGGAGATGCATCATTTTTATACCCAATGCTTAATAATCATTCATCGCATACCAATATCCAATATGATTTATTTTGAATCAAATAAAGAAAAGGGTAATTTGTGATACCAAAATCATCATTTTAAAAGTACTTTTCTTAGATTATATGTTTCTTAAAAATCTATCAAAAAATATGATAATCCTGCACCTGACATGGCTTGGCCTTGTTCCAAGACACGGCCATGCTTGAAAAATACTTCAAATATGCTCAAAAACAACCCTGAACACAGTCTACCCGTGCTGAAGCAACCTAAAACACTGCTTGGCCGTGTTATGTGACCTTTCTTCACTTATTCTACCATATCTCCTTCATACAAACTCCAATTAACATAATTTTAAAGCCTAGACAATAATCTACAACTTTCATGTTTATTATTTCTTGAGATACTGTACGGATTATTCCCAAAAAATAAAAAACCAAACGCTTATTTTTACCATCCTAGATTCTAGACTGATTATGACCTCTACTCATTAATCAACCATATCTCCCTCATATGGACTCCAAATTAAGTGATTTCAAAGCCAAAGATCTGTGAGACATATATCTACAATTCATATGTTTACTATTTCTTTAAAATCCTCACAAAATTTTCCTACAATTCCAAAAATAGAAGCTTCCCAAATTCATATATCTACAATTCATATGTTTGCTTCTCCTTTGTTTTTCTTTTTTTACAATTCCATGCACCCATATGCATGTCCAAGAAATCAAAATATAATTCCATATAAATAGACAGACCATATGTTATCCAAAATCACATCTAAGTACATGTAAAAATACATATATAATATTGTACAAAATTCATGAGTAGATGTTAAGCCTACCTCAAACAAATCCTTGAACTTGCGTGCTTGATTCCTACCACACAAAAATCCTACATCTATATAGTGAATGTGGATATTCCTTAAGAAAATATGGTGAAATGAAAGAGATGACCAAGAAACTTACCTTGATTTCCCTTTCTTCTTCCTTCTCCTTCCTCTTTCTCTTTCTTTTCCTCCTATTTCATTTCTTATTTTTCCTTTTCTTTCTCTTTCTTATCGACACTCCCTCTCCCTCATAATTATCAAGATTTTTCCTTACCTACCACCCCATATTTATAACTTTGCTATCCTCCATTATTTACAAAAATTCCATCCTAGACTATTTACAAAAACTACCATCTCAAAGAATTTACATAAATGCCATCTCAAGGAATTTACATAAATGCCATCTCAAGGAATTTACAATAATGCCATCTCAATGAAATTACATAAATGCCATTTTAACCATCCTAAGATCTTGTTTGACTTGAGTAAAATTATAAAATAATTTAATCCTTCCTTGAGATCCAAAATGCTTTCTCCTCTCTAAAGAAAAAAAAATTCCAATTAGTAAAAAAAGAAAAAATCGGGTATGTTACACGCGTTTGGTGCGTGTAAGGGCTTTTTGAAGCTTAGAGCATAGCTGTGTTATAGGAAATGGCCAGGCCGTCTTACAGGACACGGCCAGGCCTTGTTAGGAGCTGGTAAAGCTTATTTTTAACATTTTTCTACCCTAAATAAACTTCATTAACTATAGGGTAATAATAGAAACCAAATTGGAAAAGAATGCCCTATAAAATTTGTGAGAACATGTGTTGAAAATAATATAAGTAGGAGGAAAGTAATGAGAGACCAAGCATAAAGAAAATGAAAAGATGAAAATAATATTTAAGAAAGAAAAATAATCTTATAAATGGAAATAATAACTTACTAGTGTATACCTTAGCCATTGGCATTACATGAACTCCTTACTATCTTAAGTGTGTAATTATCACAAGGAAATATTTTATAAAGTCATATTCAAAAATGGTTATGATCATGGCATGATTGCAATTTACCAAAGATTTTTGGTAATGATTTTGCTATGATGATAAATTATTGCATGTGAGTATAATGAACATACTTTTATTGAAATCATATTTTTGGCTATTAATGTGAAAAGAAAAGAGACATGCATGGTTACATGGCGGTTCGTGCAGTGCACCAGTAAGGGATGCCTTACTCATGGCTATGACTATAATAATGAGAAATGAAAGAGAAAGTGTGCCATGTTGGACGAAGTGAGAAAATCCCGTAACAAAAAATAGAAAGTACTTACCCTGATCAGGATAGATTTATATGAAAATAAATTGATAACCATCATATGATATTCTAAAAATAGTTCTTCATGCCATACATGTCATTACTGTGCAATTTTCATGTGCATAGATAAAGTGCATTCATGCGACCTAAGATGTTTGCTGTAGCTTATACAAATGAACATGACATGATAAACTATATTGATGATAATTATAATTTATTGTTGAACATACTGGGATTTAATTCTCACTATATTTCCATATCATTTTCAGAAGACTAAATAAATCACTAAGTTTAAGGAGTTGTCTAAGTTCTCCTCTTACCTAAGGTTTAACCCCAATGAAGCATGGAAGTCTATTAAGTTTGAAGCAAGACTGAACCCAAAAATCAAGAATAAGATGATAGCATTGGAAATAAGGGAGTTTGTGCCCTTGATAAATAAATCTAAAATTTTGGAGAAGAGTTTAAGTGTAGTAGAGGATGAGAAGCTGAGGCAAAACTTGTGGAAGAGGAAAAAAAGTTTCCCCAACCCTAGTAAAAACGCAAAGGAAAGAGGTTATAGAGCTAGTAAGAGGCTATTGATTGTGAGTCCTCGACCATTCTAACAAAAACTTGCCACAGTCAAGTGTACTAAGTATGAACGTGTGCATGGTAACCAACCATGCTAAATAGGAGCAAATGTTTGCTTCAAATGCGAATAGAATGGTCATTTTGTGAAGAATTGCCCATAAAATATGGGGAAGTAGCTAGTTCAAAGGCCTTAGGTAAAAGGAAGGGTTTTCACGCTGATCGGCCAAGAGGCAGCTTAATCCTCTAAAATGATTCAAAGTACATGCTACATCTATGGATTTGATCTTATGGTGTTGTTTGACTCTAGTCCTAGTCATTTATTTATATATGAAGAATGTATTAAGGAGCTTCAGTATCTTATTTCTAAAACCCCCCAATGAGCTATCTATAGTATCCCCCACAAGGAAAACGGTCTTAACTTTCTCTGTATGTAAAGACTGTTAGGTCAACATCCAAGAGAAATTTTTTTTTGTAGACCTCGTCTGTCTACCTTTAAGAGGTATTGATGTCATTCTAGGGTTAGACTGGATGTCTAGAAATTAGGTCTTGTTAAATTGTTGCACCAAGACCATTGAATTTCTACTTCCTACTCCATAAGAGGAGATGCGGTTATTGATGCTAAATGACAAGCAAGTCAATCGGGAGTTAAAGAGTGGAGTACTTGGTTACATTCTCTTGTGTTTATCAAACCTAGAAGTCGAACTGAAACTTAATGAAATCCCAATAGCTAATGAGTTTCCTGAAGTATTTCCACCAGATATTCTAGGCTTACCTCCTGAGAGAGAGATAGAGTTCTCTATTGATCTCCTACCTGGTACAGGATCCATCTCTATTGCACCTTATAGAATGGCCTCGAAGGAACTACAAGAACTTAAGAAACAGTTAGAGGAATTTTTAGACAAGAAATTCATCATACCAATTGTATCACCTTTGGGAGCTCATGTATTGTTTGTTGAGAAGAAAGACAGGAACTTGAGACTATGCATAGACTACAAATAGCTAAATAAGGTGACTATAAAAAACAAGTACCTTCTCCCTTGGATAGATGACTTATTAGATCAATTGAAGGGAGGTTCCATCTTTCTAAGATTGACTTGAGGTTGGGATACCATCAAATTAGGATTAAGGAGGAGGATGTACCAAAAATAGCCTTTAGGACTAGGTATGGACACCATGAGTTTCTCACTACTAACAACATCTCTGAATCGTGTTGCAACTGATGAAAGAGAAAAAAGTTGTATTCCAAATTGGAGAAGAATGGATTTTGGATGATAGAGGTGAAGTTTCTCAGACATGTCATCTCCAATAGAGGGGTAGCCATAAACCCTAGCAAGACGGAAGTAGTGATTTAGTGAGAAAAACCAAAGATGGTTACAGAAGTCAAAAGTTTCTTGGGTTTAGCAGGACAGTACATGAGGTTTATATAAAACATCTCTTGTATATTCTTGCCATTAACTAAATTGACCAGGAAGGGAAGTCCTTTCAAATGACTAATCAATGTGAAGCTAGTTTCCAGGAGCTTAAGACAAGATTGACCACTCTTCCTGTTTTATTTATTCTAGACCTCACAAGACATTTTGAAGTGTATAGTGATGCTTTAAAGAAACTGTTGAGGTGTTTACTGATGCAATACAAGAGAGTAGTTGCTTACGCCTCTAGGCAACTAAGACTCTAGAAGGAAATTATCCAACCCATGACCTTGAATTGACAACAGTGGTGTTTGTCTTAAAGATTTGGCAACACTAACTGTACTAGGAAACATTTGAAGTATACTATGATCACAAGAGTCTTAAGTACTTTTTTTTATTAGAAGGGGTTAAATATGAGGCAACAAAGATGGGGAGAATTTCTTAATGGCTATAAGTTTAAGATAAAGTATTCATCCAGAAAAGGCAAATGTTATAGCTGATGCCTTGAGTTGAAAATCTCAATACATGGGTCAGATGATGGTATATGAGATGCTAATGCTAGAGGAATTTTGAAATTTGAAGTTGGTCACTACTCTTACCCCAAAGAAGCTAATCATCAATGGGTTGAGTATAGAGTGTGATCTTAGAGCCAAGATTATAGGATCAAGGTCACGACCAATACTTATAGGATCACAAAGAACTAGATGAATTTTTTGTCTCAAAAAATAAAGTAATCATATATCAAGGAAGGGTTTGTGTCCCTAAAAAACAAGAGTTGAGGACTAAGATCCTACAGGAAGCACATCAGAGTAAGTACATAGTCCATCCTAGATCCATTAAAATGTATCAATACTTAAAGAAGATGTACTGGTGGCCAGGGATGAAAAAGGACATTGCTAAGTTTGTGGCAAAATGTTTAATTTGTTAGAAGTTGAAAGTATAGCATCAAAAGCCAGTGGGGTTTCTACAACCTCTTAAGATCCTTAAATGGAAATTGGATAGTATTTCAATGGAATTTGTGGTGGGCTTACCTAAGACTTTAGTTGGATATAACTCTATCTAGGTAATAATAGACAAATTAACCAAATCTGCTCACTTTTTGCCCATAAAGATTACTATTCACTAGACAAATTGTCCTAGTTGTAAGTTTAGAAAATAGTTAGACTGCATAGAATTTCCTTAAATATTGTTTCTAATAGAGATTTGAGGTTCACGTTGAGATTTTGGAAGCCATTGTAGGAAGCATTTGGAACCCAGTTGTGGTTTAGTATTGCTTACCATCCTCAGACTAACAGACAGACAGAAAAAACCATTCAAACCTTAGAAGATATATTGAGGACATGTGTGATAGAGCAAGGTAAAGGATGGGATAAGTACCTATCTTTAATGGAGTTTGCATATAATAATAGCTAACAGTCTAATATGAAGAAGGCCCCTTACAAAGTTTTATACGGTAGGAAGTGCCAATCTCCACTATGTTGGTTTGAGGTAGTAGAAAAGAATTTGCTTGGTCTTGATCTAGTTCAAAAAACCACTAAGCTAATCTAGATGATATGAGACAAAATACTTATAGCTCAGAATCGGCAAAAGAGTTACTATGATAAGAGACATAGACCTCTGGAGTTTGAGGAAGGAGATCATGTATTTCTGAAACTTTCCTCTACTACTAGAGTTGGTAGGTCTCTAAACACAAGAAAACTAAGTCTGCAATTTTTGAGACCTTACCAAATTCTTAGTGGGGACGTCAGCATATCAAGTTTTCCCTCACCTAATTTGTCCAACTTGCATAATGTTTTCTAAGTATCACATCTCTGGAAGTATCTTTTAAATTTCTCACATGTAATACGGGATGAACCAATCCAAAAAAAGGAGAACATGACATACCAACTGGTACCAGCATTCATATTGGACACCAACGTGAAGCAAATGAGAAATAAAATATTGCCCTGGTTAAGTTGTTATGGGAAGGTTTCACTTTGAAAGAATCAACTTGGGAGCTGGAAGAAGTCATAAGGAAGAAATATCCGCAATTGTTCATATTATGTAATTTCTAAAATTTTGAGGATAAAATTTCTTTTAGGAGGAGACAAATGAAACATTCCTAATTTCATTTCTTTTATTAATAAAGGTACACAAATATTTAATTAAGAAAATAAAACTTATTAAATAATTTTTAGATATCTAAGAAAATATAAGCCTAAGAAATTTTTTACCATATGTGTATTCATAAAAAAATGTTTCTAACTTTGAGGAAATAGGTAAAGAGAGGAAACCAAATAGGAATAATTAGAAATAACATTCTAAAGAGAGGCAAAATTCTCAGGTAAGGAAGATAAATTTTTGAAAGTAAGTAAAGGTCTTAAAATTTAAAGAAGATTGGATTAAGGTAATTTTTCAAAATTCAAGAGCTAGAGTTCCTAAGTTTAACATCTCCACCCATATATTGGCCCTTCACCTATAGACACTTCATTTTCACTTCACATAAGTTTCTAGGAAGCCAATTGGATAGCCCAAGCAAGAGTCACTTCACCTATGGAAAATAGAAGTTGGATCGATAGCCCAAAAATCATGAAAATGTGACCAAGCGCTCCATAAGAGGTAGAATTTCAGCTAAAGCAAAGGAAATGTGTAAGAATGAGCCTAAATCCAAGAGAGAAAAATAAAAATCATGTGGTGAAATAGTAGTGTAATAATAATCAAGATTAGGTCACATGGCATTAGGACAATACATCTATATCCTACACTCATAATTTTAGCAAACCATGTGATGATATAATAGGTAATAATACACGACATTATGACAAAACATTCCTATCCTTCACTAATAATTTAAGCTCAAGGGCTAAAAATTTTCCACCTATTATGGCAAACCTATCATACTTAAGTGAGACAAAAGAAAAATAAAATAAATCCTTAAATCAAAGGGACCTTCTCCCTTGTCTTAAGAATATTTTATCATAATTTTCAAATACAAATCTCCTTTTGCTATGCATATCTTGACTAAGGGAGAGGAAGACAAGAACATGAGTTGTTTTCCCCCAAAAAGCAGCCAAGTGCATCCTAATTGTGATAAGGTAGACCTATAATTATGAGAGGAAGATGACTTGATAATTTATTTAAGCAAAAAAAACTCTTATAACATTAGAATTTCATTGTAGTGAGGGAGAGGGAGAAATCGGAGCAAGGTAGAGTGAAGAAAGGAAAGAAAGAAAGGAGAAGAGAGAAAGAAAGAAGAAGGATAAGTCTAGAAGACTAAGTACTCAAGGTAATTTAGCTTAATCTCTACTTGAATCCATCTTTTCTCTTAATCCTTGGGGTTCAAAACTCACCCTCCTTCTCTTATTTAAGCTGCTGGAAAAGTTAAGGGAAGGAAGGAATCTTGCCACTTCCTTCAAGAGGAAACAAGAAAAAGAATTCAATAAGAAAGCTAGGAAGATCATTAGGTAGGTTTAACAATTTCTCTTTTTGAAGAAAAGCTTTAAAATTTATAACATTTATATCGAATTTTGATCCTAGAATTTTGATGAAATTTACCATATTTTCTACTTTGATGATTGGCCATGGATGTTGCTATATCATGTTACATGTTGATCTTACATGTGATGTAAGTTTGAATACTTAGGTTAATGTGGAATGTTCTGCATTGGTACGGCTATGAGTGGCAAAACTTTATGGTTTTGTGCTACTGTTATGTATATTTAAATGTGGTAAAAAAATGATGGGATACAGTTAGATTCATAAAATGAATATGACCTTAAACTCTTAGAAGAAGACCATGAGAAATTTCTATTGGGAAACACTCATAATAATACATGATTTGATTTCTTTTTTCTTGAGAAGTAGATGATGTAATATTTTAAATTAAGTGTAAGGAATCTAATTAAAATGTTGAAATGAATAATCTTATGGTTAGATGTATATTAGGAAGAAAATGGAAAAGGATGTAATAAAATGATGAAATAGAACCTTAGGAAGTGTTTGGTTTGAAAGCTAGATTTTGGAGTAACTATAGATGCTTCTGTTTTTGAAATTATGGAAAGAATTGGTTAGGAATTAAAAGAAATGATTAACTTAAAAAATGTAGATATATGTCACATGGATTTTGTGGCACTGAAATCACTCAATTTGGATTCCATATGAAGGAGATACGGTCAGATTAGTCTATAGTGGTCAGAAATTATCTAACCAGGGAAGATTCTGTTTGGTAAGCATCGATGTTTAACTTTATAAGACAAATGTGTTGGGAATTAAAGGAAAGTATTAACATAATAAATATATATACATGTCTCATGGAATGTTACCCACTAGAATCAATTAATTTGGAATCCATAGGAGGGAGATATGGTCAGATTGGTAAGTAGAGGTCAGAACCTACCGAAGAAAAAATAACATTTAATTTGAGGGAATAATAACACCAAGATGTCTTACGATTTCACTTAAATGTTCAACATAATAGTTTTAGAGGATTGTCGTAACTTTAAATGGACACCAATATCATTTCAATCAGAGTTAAAATGTTATAGTCATGCTCTGATTACTGAGAGAAGGTTTGGCTGGATGAAAACCTACATCAAGGGACAACACACAATACAGGGCATGGTCATGTTATAGGACACGACCTGGCCATGTTCGGTGTGGGTAAGGGAATTTTCAAGCTTAGAGTATGGTTGTGTGATAGGACATGGCCAGGCTATGTTGGGAGCTGGTAAAGCTTATTTTCAACATTTTTCTACCATAAATTAACCTCATTAACTATAGGAAAATAATTGAAACCAAATTAGAGAAGAATGCCCTATAAAATTGTGAGAATATGTGTTGAAAATGATATAAGTAGGAGGAAGATAACTAGAGACCAAGCATAAAGAAAATGAAAAGATGAAAATAATATTTAAAAAATAAGAATCTTATAAATAGAAATAATAAATTACTAGTGTATGCCCTAGCCACTGCCATTGCATAAACTCCTTACCATCTTAACTGTATAATTTTGACATGGAAATATTTTATAAAGTGATATTTGAGAATGGTTATGATCATGGCATGATTGCATTTTACAAATAATTTTTCACAATGAATATGCTTTGATGATAAATTATGGCATGTGAATATAATGAACATACTTGTTATTGAAATCAAACTTTTTGCTATTAACGTGAAAAGAAAAGAAAAGAGACGAGTACGATCACATTGCGGTTCGTGTGGTGCACTAGTAGGGGATGTTGTAACATTCCTAATTTCGTTTCCTTTATTAATAAAGGTACATAAATATTTAATGTAACATCCATAATTTCATTTCTTTTATTAATAAAGGTACATAAATAATTAATTAAGGAAATAAAATTTATTAGACAATTTTTAGATATCTAAGAAATATAATCCTTAGAAATTCTTTACCATATGTGTATGCATAGAAAATATTTCTAACATTAATGGAATAGGTAAAGAGAGAAAACCTAATAGGAAAAATTATAAATAACATACTAAAGAGAGGTGAAATTCTTGGGTAAGGAAGATAAATTTTTGTGAAGTAAGTAAAGGTCTTGAAATTTTAAAAAGATTGGATTAGGGTAATTTTTTCCTAATTGAAGAGCTAGAGTTACTAAGTTTAACATCTCCAGCCATAAATTGGACTTTCAACTATGGACACTTCATATATAGTTTTTCCACTTCACATGAATTTCTAGCAAGCCAATAGGATAGCCCAAGCAAGAAATAAAACATAGACTTGGACTAAGATATAGAAGTTGGACCGATAGCCTAAAAATCATGAAAATGTGACCAAGTCCTTCATGAAAGGTAAAAGTTTAACCAAAGCAAAGGAAATAGGTAAGAATGAGCCCAAACCCAAGAAGGAAAAATAAGAATAATGGGAGGAAATAGTAGTGTAATAATAATCAAGATTATGTCACATGGCATTAAGACAAAACATCTATATCTTACATTTATAATTTCAACAAGTAGATAATAATACATGGCTTTAGGACAAAACATCTATATCCTATATTCATAATTTCAACATGTGCGTAATAATACATAGCATAATGACAAAACATCCTTATCCTACATAAATAATTTCAGCCAAGCAAGGGAGATTCAAGGGTTAGAAATTTGTCACCTAAAAAGGCAAACCTATCATACTTGATTAAGACAAAAGAAAAAAGAAATGAATCCATAAATCAAAGGGACCTTGTCCCTTGTCTTAAGAACATTTTAACATGATTTTCAAAATAAAAATCTCCTTTTGCTATGAATATCTTGACTAAGAGAGAGGAAGACAAGAACATGAGTTGTTTTACCCAAAAAAACAACCAAGTGCATCCTAATTGTGATAAGGTAGACCCATGGTTATGAAAGGCGAACCACATGATAGTTTATTTAAGCAAAACCCACCCTTATAACATTATAATTTCGTCCAATTGAGGGAGAGGAAAAATATAAGCAAAGTAGAGTGAGGAAATGAGAGAAAGAGAGGAGAAGAGAGGAAGAAAGAGGAAGGAGAAGTCTAGAGGACTAAATACTCAAGGTAAGTTACCACTTGAATCTATCTTTCTTCTTCATTCTTGAGGTTCAAAAACTCATCCTCGTTCTCTTATTTAAGCTGCTAGAAAAGCTAATGGAACGGAGGAATCTTGCTACTTCCTTCAAGAGGAAACAAGAAAAATAATTCACTAAGTGAGCTAAGGAGATCTTTAGGTAGGTTTAACAATTCTTTTTAGAAAAGCTTTGAAACTAGAAACATTTATATGGGATTTTGATTTTTGATGAAATTTACTATTTTTGTTACCAGGATGATTGGCCATGGATGTTGTTATATCATGTTACATGTTGATCCTACAAGTGATGTATGCTTGAATATTTAGGTTGGTGTGGAAAGTTCTGCATAGGTATGGCTATGGATGACAAAATTTTAAGATTTTTATGCTGCTATTTTGTATATTTAAATGTGGTGAAAAATTGATGAAATGTGATTAGATGTAAATTAGGAAGAAAATGGACTATGACATAATAAAATTATGAATTAAAACCTTAGAAAATATTTGGTTAGGAAACTGGATTTTAGAGTAACCTGAGAAGCTTCTGTTTTTCAAATTCTGGGAAGAATCGGTTAGGAATAAAAAGAAATAGTTAACATGAAAAATATAGATATATGTCTCGTGGATTTTTAGCCACTAAAATTACTCAATTTAGAGTGCATATGAGGTAGATATGGTCAGATTAGTAAGAAGTGGTCAAAAAATTGTTAACCAGGGAATAATCTTTTAGGAAAAATTTTGTGTTTGAATTTCTGGCATAATTATGTAGGGAATTAAAATAACTGGTTAACAAAAATAATATAAATATATGTCTCACGAAAATTTAACCATTGGAATTGCTCAATTTGGAGTTCATATGAGGGAGGTATGGTCATATTAGTAAGTAAATGTCAAAACCTTTTGGAGAAGAAATAACATTAAAATTGAAGGAGTAATATCACCCTGATTCCTTAAGATTTCGCTAAAATGTTCAACACAATAGTTTTAGATAATTGTTTGAAATAGACACCAAGATCAACTAAGTCTAAGTTAAAATGTGGGAGTTATTCTATGGTTAGTGAGAGAAGGTCAGGCAAGACGAAAATCTGCATCAGGGAATAAGACAACATAGAGCACGGCTGTGTTCCATGGCACGGCAAGGCTGTGTTCTGTGCTGGAAAGGGTATTTTGAAGCTTAAAGCATGGCTAGTTTATAGGAAATGGCCAAGCCGTGTTATAGTAGACATTTACGCCATGTTGAAAGCTGGTAAATCTTATTTTCAACATTTTTCTACCCTAAATAAACCTCATTAACTATAGGATATTAATAGAAACCAAATTGAAGAAGAATGTCGTATTAAATTTGTGAGAACATGTGTTGGAAATGATATAAGTAGGAGGAAAGTGACTAGAGGCCAAGCATAAAGAAAATGAAAAGATAAAAATAATATTTAAAAAAGAAGAAGAATCTTATAAATGAAAATAATAAATTACTAGTGTATGCCACAGCCATTGCCATTGCACGAACTTCTTACCATCTTAAGTATGTAGTTTTGACATGGAAATATTTTATAAAGTGATATTTGAAATGATTATGTTCATGTCATGATTACCAATGATTTTTGGTAATGATTATATTTTGATACTAATTATGGCATATGAGTAAAATGAATATACTGGTTGTTGAAATCATATTTTTGGCTATTAATGAGAAAAGAAAAGAAAAGAAATAAGCATGGTTACATGGCAGTCCGTGTGGTGCACCAATAAGGGATGCCCTACTAACGACTATGGTTATGTTAATGAGAAAAGAAAGAGAAACTGTGCCATGTCGGACGGAGCGAGAAAGGCCCGTACCAGAGAGTAGAAAGTTCTCACCTTGATCGAGTTAGCTTGATATGAAAATAAGTTAATAACCATCATATGGTAATTTGAAAGTAGTTATTCATGCCATACATGTCATTACTATATGATTTTCATGTGCATAGATAAAGTGCATTCATGTGATTTAAGATATTTGTTGTAACTTATACAGATGAACATGACATGATGATTTATACTAATGATAATTATGATTTATTGTTAAACCTACTGGGATTTAATTCTCACTATATTTCCATATCATGTTTAGAAAACTAGTTTTGCAGATTTTTCTTTGGTTTTGACTCTTAGTGCATGTTGGATCGGGTTACTCTATGTTGGGCAGATCCTAGAAATTAATAAAGTGTTTTTGGTTGAATTGGCTAAGATTCTAGTGAAGGTGTAATCAGTCGAACTCGTATCCCCGAAACTGGTCAATATGGATGAATAAGATTATATGTGTTTGATTTGTGTACAAAAGTTATTAATTAATTATGTGTAAACCTTAATTATGCTTGGTTAAATTAATTGAATGTTATTATGAGTTAAATAAAAGTAATGACTTCATGGGACTTTAAAAAAAAACTGTATATATATATATATATATATATATATATATATATATATATATATAAATATATATATATATATATATATATATATATATATATATATATATATATATATATATATATATGTAAAAAATAGAGTTGTTACAGATGCCCTACCCACAGCTATGACTATGTTAATGAGAAAAGAAAGAGAAAGAGAAAGTGTGTCATGTCAGACAGAGTAAGAAAAGCTCGTATCAGAGAGTAGAAAGTACTCACCCTAACGGGGGTAGCTTGATATGAAAATAAGTTGATTGACATCATATGGTATTCTGAAAATTGTTATTCACACTATACATGTCATTACTGTAGAATTTTAATGTGCATAGATAAAGTGCATTTATGTGACCTAATATATTTGTTGTAGTTTATACAGATGAACATGACATGATGAGATATATTGATGATAATTATATTTTATTGTTAAACCTACTGGGATTTAATTCTCACTATATTTCCATATTATCTTTAGAAGACTAAATGTGCAGATATTCTTTATGACCGGCTTTTAGTGTACGTTGGGTTGAGTTGGGTAAGATCCTGGTGAATGTGCAACCACCCGCACCCATATCCTCGAAACTAATCAATATGGATGAATATGATGTGGAGATATACGTGTTCAATTTTTAAATAGACATTTTTAATTAATGATGTATATGTGAACCCAGAATTGTATCAGTGTTAACAGGATACCATAAACCTTAATTATGCTTGGTTAATTTAATTTACTGTTATTATGAGTTAAATAGTTATAAGTAAAAAGGTAATTACTTCATGGGATTTTAAAATACATCTATGTATATATGTAAAAAAATAGAGTTGTTACATAATTAGTATCAGAGCAGGTCGATCCTAGATCGCCAATGGTTGGATGGTTATCTGAATCGATCTTATAGTGTTTTGAGTATGATTATGGTTATGTTGTGTGGGGGGATTAGTGATTTCATTTAGGTAAGAAATTACTAATGTTTCTTATCTATATGCCGAGGTGGTGTTATGACTACTGTAAATATTTTTGAATTAACTATTGGGCTTGATCAACTCAATAGCATAATAACTCTATTTTTTGCCACAGTAGGATATGGTACCATTGAGGAGGAACCCTGCAAACAATGAAAAAGAAACCCTGCATAGCTCGGCTATAGTAATTCGAGACCATGTCACAGCCACCAATCAAATTTTGTAACATCTCCAGAATAATAACAACCTGAATGGAGAAAATAATGCAAACAACTGGTTGGTTGGAAATGATAATGGCCTATCTGAGTTCCTCAGAACTAGATGACCTTATTTCCAAAGTGGCTATGACCCAAAGGTAGCTGAAAGGTGGATAAGGGAATTTGAGAAGATCTTTGAGGTAATGAGCTACACTAATAAGGATATTTGCTGCATATATGCTTATGGATAAAGCTGAGTGTTGGTGGCGAAGGGTCAGAGAGCTGCTAACTCACTAGAGGAGGAAGATCACCTGGTAGGTGTTTAAGGATATTTTCTTGGAGAAGTACTTTCCAAGTACTGTGCGAGCAGAGAAGGAGATCGAATTTTTGCAACTCAAACATGGTAACATGTTGGTAGATCAATACATCGCTAAGTTTGAGGAGTTTTCTAAGTTCTCCTCTTACCTAAGGTTTAACCCTAATGAAGTAAGGAAAGATGTTATATTTAAAGCAAGAATAAACCCAAAAATCAATAATGTGGTGATAGCCTTGGAAATAAGGATGTTTGTGCCCTTGATAAATTAATCTAGATTTTGGAGAATATTTTAAGTGCAGTGGAGGACAAAAAGCTGAGGCAAAACTTATAGAAGAGGAAGAAAAGTTTTCCAAACCCTGGCAAAAATGTGAGGGGAAGAGGTTATGAAGCTAGTAAGAGGCCATTGATTGTGGGTCCCCGACCTTTCTAACAAGACCTCACCACAGTCAAGTGCACTAAGTACAATCGTATGCATGGTAACTGGCCATGCTACATGGGACTAGATGTTTGCTTCAAATGCAGACGAAAGGGTTATTTTGAGAAGAACTACACGTAAAATGTGGGGAAGCAGCTGGATTAGAGGCCTCAATTGAAAGGAAGGGTTTTCACCCTTAGCAACCAAGAGACAGCTCAATCCTCTGAAATGATTCAAGGTACGTGCTATATCTATGGATTTGTTCTTATGGTGTTATCTAACTCTGGTACTAGTCATTCATTTATATTTAAAGAATGTATTAGGGAGCTTCAGTATCCTACTTCTAAAACCCCTTATAAGCTATCTGAAGTAACCCCCATAGAGGAAAGGGTCGTAACTTCCTCTGTATGTAAAGACTATCAGGTCACTATCCAAGAGAAATTTTTTTCTATAAACCATGTCTTTCTACCTTTAAGAGGTATTGATTTCATTCTAGGGTTAGACTGGATGTCTATTAATTAGGTCTTGCTAATTTTTTACACTAAGACCATTGAATTTCTACCTCCTACTCCACAAGAGGAGTGTAGTTATTGATGCTAAATGCCAATCAAGTCAATCAGGAATTAAAAAGTGGAGTACTTGGTTATATTCTTCTGTATTTATCAAACCTAGAAGTCAAACCAAAGCTTAATGAAATCCCAATAGCTAATGAGTTACTTGAAGTATTTCCACCAGATATTACAGGCTTACCTCCCGAGCGAGAGATAGAGTTCTCTATTGATCTCCTACCCAGGACAAGGCTTATCTCTATTGAACCTTATAGAATGGCCTTGAAGGAACTACAGGAACTTAAGTAACAGTTAGAGGAATTTTTAGACAAGCAATTCATTAAAGGCAACAAAGATGGGTAGAACTTCTCGATGACTATAAGTTGGAGATAAATTATCATCCAGGAAAGGCGAATGTTGTAGCGGATGCCTTAAGTAAAAAATCTCTGCACATGGCTCAGATGATGGTGTATGAGATGTAGAGGCTAAAGGAGTTTCAAAATTTGAAGCTGGTCACTACTCTTACCCCAAAGAAGATAATCATCAATGGGTTGGGTATAGAGTGTAATCTTAGAGCCAAGATTAAAGAAGCTCAATCTATCGACCAATACTTACAAGATCACAAAGAACAAGATGACTTTTCTGTCTCAGAAGATGGAGTAATCATATATCAAGGAAAGGTTTGTGTCCTTCAAAAACAAGAGTTGAAGACTAAGATCCTATAGGAGTAAGTACACGATCCATTTTGGATCTACTAAAATGTATCAAGACTTAAAGAAGATGTACTGGTGGCCAGGGATAAAAAAGGACACTGCTAAGTTTGTGCAAAATGTTTAATTTGTCAGATGGTGAAGTTATAGCATAAAAAACCAGTGTGATTTCTACCACCTCTTGAGATCCCTAAATGGAAATAGGATAGTATTTGAATGGACTTTGTGGTGGGCTTACCTAAGACTTCAATTGGACATAACTCTATTTGGGGAATAGTAGACAGATTAACAAATCTATTCACTTTCTACCAATAAAGATTAACTATTCACTAAACAAATTGGCATAGTTGTACGTCCAAGAAATAGTTAGACTGCATGGAATTCCCTTAAATATTGTTTCTGATATAGAACCAAGGGTCACGTCGAGGTTTTGGAAGGCGTTACAAGAAGCTTTTGGAACCCAGTTGTGGTTTAGTATTGCCTAGCATCCTCAGAAAGACATAGAAATAAAACAGACTATTCAAAGCCTAGAAGATATATTGAGTGCCTATGTAATAGAGCAAGGTAAAGGATGGGATAAGTACCTACCTTTAATATAGTTTGCTTTCAATAATAGTTATTACTCTAGTATTAAGATAGCCCCCTACAAAGCTTTATATGGTAGGAAGTGCCAATCTCCCCTATGTTGTTTTAAGGTAGCGAAAAAGAACTTGCTTGGTCCTGACCTAGTTCAACAAACTATTGAGCAAATCTAGACGATACGAGACAAAATACTTACAGCTCAGAGTCGGAAAAAGAGTTACTATGATAAGAGACATAGACCTCTGGAGTTTTGAGGAAAGAGACCATGTATTTCTTAAGCTTTCCCCAACTACTGGAGTTGGTAGGTCTCTCAAGACCAAAAAGCTAAGTATGCAACTTTTTGCGACAATACCAAATTCTTAGGAAAGTGGGGATGTTAGCATATTAAGTTGTCCTCCTACCTAATTTGTCCAACCTGCATAATATTTTCCATGTATCACAGCTCCAGAAGTATCTTCCAAATTCCTCACATGTAATACGAGATGAATCAATCCAAATAAAGGAGAACAAGCCATACGAGTTGGTACTGGCATCCATATTGTACATGGACATGAAATAATGAGAAATAAAACAATTCCCCTGGTTAAGTTGTTTTAGGAAGGTTGGACTCTGGAAGAATCAACTTGAAAGGTGGAAGAATTCATGAGGAAGAAATATCCGCAATTGTTGTTATTAGGTTTAATAATATCTCTTTTTGAAGAAAATCTTTGAAATTTATAACATTTATATAGGATTATGATCCTAGAATTTTGATGAAATTTACCATATTTTTTACTTTGGTCATTGGCCATGGATGTTGTTATATCATGTTACATGTTGATTTTCTATGTGATATATGTTTGAATACATAGGTTGGTGTGGAACGTTCTATATAGGTATGGCTATGGGTGGCAAAATTTTAGGGTTTTGTGCTGCTATTATGTATATTTAAATGTGGTGAAAAATTAATGAGATATGGTTAGATTGATAAAATGAATATGGGCTTAAACACTTAAAAGAAGACCATGAGAAATTTCTGTTGGGAAACACCCCTAATAATACATGATTTGATTTCTATTTTCTTGAGAAGTAGATGATGGAATATGTTAAATTAAGTGTAAGGAATCTAATTAAAATTTTGAAATGAGTAATCTTATCGTTAGCTATAAATTAGGAAGAAAATTGAAAAGGACATAATAAAATTATGAACTAGAACCTTAGGAAGGGTTTGGCTTGAAAGCTAGATTTCAGAGTAACCAGGGATGCTTCTGTTTATGGAATTACATGAATGTTTTTTTGGGAATTAAAAGAAATGGTTAACATAAAAAATGTAGATATATGTCTCACGGATTTTTAGAACTAGAATCTCTTAATTTGGATTCTATATGAGGGAGATATGGTTAGATTAGTTTATAGTGGTCAGAAAATAGTTTATCAAGGAAGAATCTGTTAGGTAAGCATCGGTGTTTGAGTTTATGCGAAAAATTTGTAGGGAATTAAACTTAATTTTTAACATAATTAATATAGATACATGTCTCATGGATTTTTAGCCACTAGAATCAATCAATTTGGAGTTCTTAAAAGGGAGATATGGTCAGATTGGTAAGTAGAGGTTAGAACCTACCCGTGAAGAAATAAAATTTGATTTGAGGGAATAATAACATCAAGATTCCTTACAATTTCCCTAAAATGTTCAACATAATAGTTTTAGAGGATTGTCTTAACTTTAAACGGACACTAAGATCATTTCAATCAGAGTTAAAATGAGAGAGTGATGGTCTGATTAATGAGAGAAGGTCTGGTTGGATGAAAACCTGCATCAAGGGACAATACACAACACAAAGCATGATCGTGTTCCAGGACACGACTTGGCCGTGTTTGGTGCGGGTAAGGGCTTTTTGAAAATTAGTGTAACACCTTGAATTTATATCAATTATATTCACAAAATAGAATATTAAGAAAGGATAAAAATGATTAAAAGGGGTAATTATAAGGAAATAAATATGGATATTAAATAAGGAATTTCTCATTTTTAAAGAAAATAATCAAGGGTGGAATAGTAATTTCTTTGCCTGCAAGACCAAAAATGGGGAACAATAATAGGGATAAGGAGCTATGAAGAGAGTAGCATAGAAATCTATTGGAATACACCTCAAGAGGAGATTAAACACTTGGCAAATGTTTTAATTCACCAAACAAGGCCTTTGCTAATGGCTAGTCCCAAAGTAATGGCCTGAAACTTTTGGAATACTTAGAGTTTTGGAGGATGGTTTTTAAGGGAGAAAACGTTTCTCCAAGAAGCTAGCATTCTTTAATTGTTTTCTCCTCGAATTGTTGGACAAGTCTCCAGCCACCAAGAAGCAAAAAGCAAGTCCATGGCAAAGAGATAAAGAGGAAGAAGGAAAAGGGAAGAGAGAAGGAGAGGAAGAGTGAGAAAACTAAAGAAAAGCTGAAGAAAAGGTGAATAATCTTCCCTAATTTTGTGTTTTTGATATGGAAATTCTTGGATCTTATGATGTGGGGGAAAAATCTATAGCTTGGTGGGAGAGCTAGTGAGGGAAATCTATCTAAACCTAGTGAGAGAAACAATTTGGGTGGTGCAAAAAGGTAAGATCAACACCCTATTTATGAGTTTTCCTGGTTGAATGGCTTGATGATTGTCTTGTATGCATTTATTGAAGTATGAGGGTAGGGTAGATGGGAACATTGATGATGTATTTATGATGGTAATGGTTGATTTTCATATATGTGCAAGATGTGGTAATTTGTAAGAAATTGTGGTGGTTGGATTTTAGAGTTTAATCCATGTTTTTAAAGGTTATGTGTTGTGGATAATCTAGATTTTATATGCTTAAAATGTTGGTATGGAAGTTTGTTGGTTTTTTGGCTGGTTTTGGGAGAAAAGGGAGAAAGTATTTGAATTTCGTACCCAGAGCACGACCATGCTCTGTGCTCATTTTTAGGAAACATGGCCATATTATGGGGGAGCACAGGCATAATGCACGACCGTGCTTGGGGGCATGGCTAGGCCGTGCTTCATGTTGTCTTGCTCTTTTTCATTGCTTTTTGTTTCCTTTTTGAATTTCAATCAAGAATACATGTTTATAAAATGATAATTGGAGTTTTATGACTTATATATATCAAAGAAAAATTTTAGTATTTGCTTGATTGTATAATACCTCTTGAATTAACTATAAATGCCTGAAGAAATGAGGTATAAATGTTATATTTGAATGCCATAAATCACTTTTATGTGCAACCAAAAAGGGGTAAATGATATGAGGATGTTATGGAAAGATGTTAATGCATGTATGCTTTACCTTATGTGATATGATGAGTTAATATAGTGTGCATGAGAGCAAATGTTGACTATGCTTATGATGATTAAGATGTATGCTCTTTGTTGAGAAAAGTGGCTGGAAAAACATGTAAAAGACTTAAGCATGGTTAGGAGGACCCTATCTGAAGTAGGGTAGCCTAACAACAGGTGTCACCTCGCTGTATTGAGGAGACTGACGGTGAGAATGATCTTCTTTGAAGCAGGATGGCCTGGCAACAGGTGTAACCCTTATTGTATTGAGGAGACTGACAAGTCTAGGATGACCCTTACCTAACTAAGGTGACCCGACGACATGTGGCACCTTATAGAGGTAAGGTGATTGAAGGGTCATAGCTGTGATACGGTACTGGGATAAGGGGCGCCCTATAGCCTTGAGTGGTCAATGTGGGAAGGACACCTCCGACCAAGGAACTCAATAGTGGGTGAATAGTTGTAGTGGTAAGCCTCACGCCACACTAAGGTTTGAAAATTGAGAAATTATCAGATGATGAGGCACTATGAGCAATGTACAGCTACCTTGTTAATACATGATTTGTTATAATTGCGTGATATTTGTAACATCCCTAATTTTGTTTTTTTTATTAATAAAGGTACATAAATATTTAGTTAAGGAAATAAAATTTATTAGACAATTTTTAGATATCTAAGGAAATATCATCCTTAGAAATTCTTTACCTTATGTGTATGTATAGAAAATGTTTCTAACATTAAGGGAATAAGTAAGGAGAGAAAAACCTAATATGAAAACAGTTGAAATAGCATACTAAAGAGAGGTGAAATTCTTGGGTAAGGAGGATAAATTTTTGGGAAGTAAGTAAAGGTCTTAAAATTTCAAGAAGATTGGATTAGGGTAATTTTTCTTAATTCAAGAGCTAGAGTTTCTAAGTTTAACATCTCCACCCAAACATTGGGCTTTCTCCTATGGACACTTCATATAGAGTTTTTTTCACTTCACATGAGTTTCTAGCAAGCCAATAGGATAGCCCAAACAAGAAATAAAACATAGACTTGGACTAGAACATTGAAATTGGACCGATAGCCCACAAACTAAGAAAATGTGACTAAGCCCTTCAAGAAAGGTAAATTTCAGCCAAAGCAAAGAGAATGGGTAAGAATGAGCCCAAATCCAAGAGGAAAAAATAAGAATCATGTTTGGAAATAGTAGTGTCATAATAATCAAGATTAGGTCACATGTCATTAGGATAAAACATCTATATCCTATATTCATAATTTCAACAAGTAGGTAATAATACATGGCATTAGGATAACACATCTATATACTAGATTCATAATTTTAACAAGTAGGTAACAATACATGACATTATGATGAAACATCATTATCCTACACAAATAATTTCAGCCAAGAAAAGTGTAATAACTCCATTTTTTTCATATATACATATATATAATTTTTTTAAAGTCACATAAAGTCATTACCTTTATTTAACACATAATAACATTCAATTAATTTAACCAAGCATAATTAAAGTTTACACATCATTAATTAACAACATCCGTACACAAATCAAACACATATATGCCTACATATTATTCATCTATATTGACTAATTCCGAGGATATGTGAGTGGTTGGTTGCACCTTCATTGGGATCTTAGCCAACTCAACCACAAATACCTTATTAATTTCTAGGATCTTCCCAACATAGAGTAACTCAATCCATCATACACTAAGAGCCAGAGCCAAATAAAAATTTGCAAAACTAGATTTTAGAACATGATATGAAAATATAGTGAAAATTAAATCCCAGTAGGTTTAACAATAAATCACAATTATCATCAGTATAGATCATCATGTCATCTTCATCTGTACAAGCTACAACAAATATCTTAGGTCACATGAATGCACTTTATCTAAGCACATGAAAATCATACAGTAATGACATGTATGGCATGAATAACTATTTTCATATTACCATATGATGGCTATCAACTTATTTTCATATCAAGCTACCCCGGTCAGGGTGAGTACTTTCTACTATTAGGTACGAGCTTTTCTTGCTCCATCCGACATGGCACACTTTCTCTTTCTTTTCTCATTGTAATAACCATAGCCATTGATAGGGCGTCCCTTACTAGTGCACTACACAGACCGCGCGTGTGACCGTGCTCATTTCTTTTCTTTTCTTTTCTTTTCTCATTAATAGTCAAAAATATGATTTCAATAGCAAGTATGTTCATTATACTCACATCGCATAATTTTTCATCAAAATATAATCATTACAAAAAAAAAATCATTGGTAGTAATGACATGAATACAATCATTTCAAATATCACTTTATAAAATATTTCCATGTCAAAATTACACACTTAAGATGGTAAGGAGTTCATGCAATGGCAATGGCTATGGCATACACTAGTCATTTATTATTTTTATTTATAAGATTTTTCTTCTTTTTTAAATATTATTTTTATCTCTTCATTTTCCTTATGCTTGGCCTCTAGTCACTTTCCTCCTACTTATATCATTTCCAACACATGTTCTCGCAAATTTAATACGACATTCTTCTTTAATTTGGTTTATATTAATATCCTATAGTTAATGAGGTTCATTTAGCGTAGAAAAATGTTGAAAATAAGATTGACTAGCTTCCAACACAGCCTAAACGTATCCTATAACACGGCTTGGCCATTTCTTGTAAAACAGCCATGCTTTAGGCTTCAAAATGCCCTTTCCAGCACAGAACACGGCCTTGCCGTGCCTTGGAACGCGACCATGCTCTATGTTGTGTTATTCCTTGATGTAGGTTTTTGTTCTACTTGACCTTCTCTCACAAATCAGAGTATAACTCCCTCATTTTAACTCAGAATTAGGTGATCTTGGTGTCAATTAAATGATACAATAATTATCTAAAACTATTAAGGGAACATTTTAGTGAAATCTTAAGGAATATCAGTGATATTACTCCCTCAAGTTAAACGTCATTACTTCTCGGGTAGATTCTGACTTTTACTTACTAATTTGACCATATCTCCCTCATAGGAACTCCAAAATGAGTGATTCCAGTGGCTAAATTTTTGTGAGACATATATCTATATATTTTTTTGTTAACTAGTTATTTTAATTTGCTACATAATCTTTCCAAAATTTCAAACACAGAATCTTTCCTAACAAATTCTTCCCTGGTTAACCATTTTCGGACCACTACTTACTAATTTGATAATATCTACCTCATATGGACTTCAAATTGAGTGATTCCAGTGGTTAAAAATCCGGGATACATATATATATATTTTTCTTGTTAACTATTACTTTTAATTCTTAATCGATTCTTCCTAGAATTTGAAAAATTGAAGTTTCCCTAGTAACTCCGAAATCCAGTTTCCTACCAAACTTTTTCTAAGGTTTTAGTTCATCATTTTATTATGTCCTTTTCCATTTTCTTCTTAATTTACATCTAATCATATTTCATCAATTTTTACCACATTTAAATATACAAAATAGCAGCATAAAAATCTTAAAATTTTGTCACCCATAGCCATACCTATGCAGAATTTTCCACACCAATCTAAGTATTCAAACATACATCACTTGCAAGATCAACATGTAACATGATATAGCAACATCCATGGCCAATCATCCAAGTAACAAATATAGTAAATTTCATCAAAGTTCTAGACTCAAAATCCCATATTAATGTTTCTAATTTCAAAGCTTTTCTAAAAGAAATATTGTTAAACCAACCTAAAGATCTCCTTAGCTCACTTAGTGATTTATTTTTCTTGTTTCCTCTTGAAGGAAGTAGCAAGATTCCTCCCTTCCCTTAGCTTTTCTAGCAGCTTAAATAAGAGAAGGAGGGTGAGTTTTTAAAACCCAAAAATGAAAAAGAAAGATAGATTCAAGTGGTGATTAAGTTAACTTATCTTGAGTACTTAGTCATCTAGACTTCTCCTTCCTTTTTCTTCCTCTCTTCTCCTCTCTTTCTCTCCTTTCCTCACTCTACCTTGCTTATGTTTTTTCTCTCCCTCAGTTGGACAAAACTATCATGTGGTTCAACTTTCATAACCATGGGTCTACCTTATCATAATTAGGATGCACTTGGTTGTTTTTTGGGGAAAAACAACTCATGTTCTTGTCTTCCTCTCCCTTAGTCAAGATTTTCATAGCAAAAACAGATATGTATGTTGAAAATCTTGTTAAAATATTCTTAAGACAAGGGATAAGGTCCCTTTGATTTAGGGGTTCATTTACTTTTTCTTTTGTCTTAATCAAGTATGATAGATTTGCCTTTTTAGGTGGCAAATTTCCAGCCCTTGAATCTCCCTTGCTTGGCTAAAATTATTTGTGTAGGATAAGGATATTTTGTCATAATCTATCTATGTATTATTACCCACTAGTTGAAATTATGAATATAGGATATAGATGTTTTGTCCTAAAGCCATGTATTATTACCTACTTGTTGAAATTGTGAATGTAGGATATAGATGTTTTGTTTTAATATCATGTGATTAAATATTGATTATTATTGCACTACTATTTGATCACAAGATTCTTATTTTTCAATCTTGTATTTGGGCTCATTCTTACCCATTTCCTTTGCTTTTGTTGAAATTCTACCTTTAATAAAGGGCTTGGTCACATTTTCATGATTTTTGAGCTATCGGTCCAACTTCTATATCTTAGTCCAAGTCTTTTTTTTTTTTTCTTGCTTAAGCTATCCTATTGGCTTGCTAAAAATTCATGTGAAGTGGAAAAAACTCTATATGAAGTGTCCATATGTGAAAGCCCAATTTATGAGTGGAGATGTTGAACTTAGTAACTCTAGCTCTTGAATTAGGAAAAATTACCATAATCCAAACTTCTTGAAATTTTAAGACCTTTACTTGCTTCACAAAAATTTATCGTCCTTACCCAAGAATTTTGCCTCTCCTTAGTATGTTATTTCTAATTTTTCCTATTAGGTTTTCTCTCTATACGTATTCCCTTAATGTTAGAAACATTTTCTATGCATACACATATGGTGAAGAATTTTTAAGGATTATATTTCTTAGATATCTATATATTGTCTAATAAATTTTATTTTCTTAATTAATTATTTATGTACCTTTATTAATAAAAGAAAAAAAATTATGGATGTTACATTAAATATTTATGTACCTTTATTAATAAAAGAAACTAAATTAGGGATGTTACATTTCTCTCTGCCTAAAAGAAATTTTGTCCTCAAAATTTTAGAAATTACCTAATAAAAACAATTGCAGATATTTCTTCCTCATGACTTCTTCCAGCTCCCAAGTTGCTTCTTCCAGAGTCAAACCTTCCCATAACACCTTAACCAGGGGAATGAATTTATTTCTCAATTGCTTCACTTCGTTGTCCATTATGGATGCTGGTACTAGCTGGTATGTCGTGTTCTCCTTTATTTGGATTGGTTCATCCTGTATTACATGTGAGGAATCTAGAAGATACTTCTGCAGCTGTGATACATGGAAAATATTATGTAGGTTGGACAAATTAAGTGGGAGGGTAACTTGATATGCTGACGTCCCCACTTTCTTCAAAATTTGGTAGGGTCCCAAAAATCGCAAACTTAGCTTTCTGGTTTTGAAAGACGTACCAACTCCAGTAGTTGGGGAAAGTTTCAGAAATACATGGTCTCCTTCCTCAAATTCCAGAGTTCTATGTCTCTTATCATAGTAACTATTTTTCTGACTCTAAGTTGTAATTATTTTGTCTCGTATCATCCTGATTTGTTCAATGGTTTGTTGAACTAAATCAGGACCCAACAAGTTCTTTTCTCCTACCTCAAACTAACATAGTGGAGATCGGAACTTCCTACCATATAACACTTTGTAGGTGGCCATCTTAATACTGGAGTGATACTATTATTATAAGCAAACTCCATTCAAGGTAGGTACTTATCCCATCCTTTACCTTTCTCTATCACACAGGCCCTTAACATATCTTCTAGGGTTTGAATAGTCCATTCTGTCTGCCCGTCAGTCTGAGGATGGTAGGCAGTACTAAACCGCAACTAGGTTCCAAAAGCTTCCTGTAATGCCTTCTAAAACCTCAACGTGAACCTTGCATCTCTATCAGAAATAATATTTAAGGGAATTCCATGTAGTCTAACTATTTCCTAGACATACAACTAGGCCAATTTGTCCAGTGAAAAGTTAATTTTTATGGGCAAAAAGTGAGTAGATTTGGTTAACTTGTCAACTATTACCCAGATAGAGTCATGTCCAATTGAAGTCTTAGGTAAGCCCACCATAAATTCCATTGAAATACTATCCCATTTCCATTTAGGGATATCAAGAGGTTGTAGAAATCTTGCTGGCTTTTGACGCTCTACCTTCACCACTGATAAGTTAAACATTTTCTCACAAACTCAGTAATGTCCTTTTTTATCCTTGGCCACCAATACATCCTCTTTAAATCCTGGTGCATTTTAGTGGATCCAGGATGGACTGTGTATTTACTCTGATGTGCTTCCTGTAGGATCTTAGTCCTCAACTCTTGTTCTTGAGGAACATAGACCCTTCCTTGATACATGATTACTCCATCTTTCAAGACAGAAAAATCATCTTGATCATTATGATCCCAAAAGTATTGATCGTGAACTTGAGCCTCTTTAATCTGGGCTATAAAGTCACACTCCATACTTAACCCATTGATGATTAGCTTCTTTGAGGTAAAAGTAGTATCCAGCTTCAAATTTTGAAACTCTTCTATCATCTGCATCTCATACACCATCATCCGACCTATGTGTAGAGATTTTTTACTTAAGGTATCAGCTACAACATTCGCCTTTCCCGGATGATACTTTATCTCAAACTTGTAGTCATTAAAGAATTATACCCATCTTCGTTGCCTTATATTTAACTCCTTATGATAAAAAAGATACTTAAGACTCTTATGATCACAGTATACTTCAAATGTCGCTCTATACAAATAGTGTCACCAAATCTTTAAGGCAAACACCATCACCGCCAATTCAAGATCATGGGTTGGATAGTTTCCTTCGTGGGGTCTTAGTTTCCTAGAGGCATAAGCAACTACTCTCTTCTCTTGCATAAGCACACACCCTAGCTATTTCTTTAAAGTGTCACTATATGCTTCAAAATGTCCTATAGGGTTTGGAATAATTAAAATAGGAGGAGTGGCCAATCTTATATTAAGCTCCTGGAAACTATCTTCACATTGATCAGTCCATTTGAAAGGACTTCCCTTCCTAGTCAATTTAGTCAATGGCAAGTCTATACGAGAGAAGTTTTGTATAAACCTCCTGTAATGTCCAGCCAAACCCAATAAACTTCTGACTTCTGTAACCGTCCTTGGTCTTTCCCACTGAATCACTACTTCCGTCTTGCTAGGGTCTACAACTATCCCTCTATTAGAGATGACATGTCCAAGAAACTTTACCTCAGTCAACCAAAATCCACACTTATCCAATTTTGCATATAATTTTTTCTCTTTTAACACTTGCAGCATGATTCAGAGATGTTGTTTATGTTCTTTCTCACTCTTAGAGTATATTAGGATGACATCAATGGACACTACCACAAAATGTGATTCATGTAGTCCATGAAAATTGTAGGTGCAAAATTGTAGGTGCATTTGCCAACCCAAAGGGCATTACGAGAAACTCATAGTGCCCATACCTAGTCCTGAAAGTTGTTTTTGGTACATCCTCCTCTTTAATCCTAATCTGATGGTATCCTGATCTCAAGTTAATTTTAGAAAAGATGGAAGATCCCTTCAGGTTATCTAATAAAATCTCCTATCCTAGGGAGAGGATACTTATTTTTGTTAGTCACCTTATTCAGCTGTTTGTAATCTATGCATAGTCTCAAACTCCCATTTTTCTTCTTAACAAACAACACAGGAGCTCCCTAAGGTGATATACTTGGTCTAATGAATTGCTTGTCTAACAGTTCCTCCAACTGTTTCTTGAGTTGTTGTAGTTCCTTCGACGGCATTCTAAATGGTGTAATAAAGATAGGCTCTGTCCCAGGTAAGAGATCAATAGAGAACTCTATCTCTCTCTTGGGAGGTAAGCCTGGAATATCTGATGGAAATACTTCAGGAAACTCGTTGGCTATTGGGATTTCATCAAGTTTTGGTTCGACTTCTAAGTTTGATAAATATAAGAGAATGTATCCAAGTACTCCATTCTTCAACTCCCTATTAACTTGATTGGCATTAAGCATCAATAACTGTACCTCCTCTTTCGGAGTAGGAGGTAAAAATTCAACGGTCTTGTTACAACAATTCAGCAAGACTCGATTTTTAGTCATCCAGTCTAACCCTAGAATGACATCAATAACTTTCAAAGGTAGACAGACAAGGTCTATAGAAAAAATTTTCTCCTAGATAGTGACCTGACAGTCCTTACATACAGAGGAAGTTAAGACCCTTTCCCCTGTAGGAGTTACTACAAATAGCTCATAGGGGGTTTCAACAATAGGATCCTGAAGCTCCCTAATACATTCTTATGATATAAATGAATTACTAGCACTAGAGTCAAACAACACCATAAGAGCAAATCCATAGATATAGCATGTACCTTGAATCATTTCAGAAGATTGAGCTGCCTCTTGGCCGCTTAGGGTAAAAACCCTTCCTTTCACCTGAGGCCTCTGTTCCGGCTACTTCCCCACATTTTGTGGGTAGTTTCTCACAAAATGACCCTTTTGTCCATAGTTGAAGCAGACATCTTGTCCCATGTAGCATAGCCGGTTACCATGCATGCGTCTGCACTTAGCGCACTTAACTAGGGTGAGGTCTTGTTGGAAAGGGCTAGGACCCGCAGTCAATGGCCTCTTACCAGCTCCATATCCACTTCTTCTTACGTTCTTACTAGGGTTGGGAAAATTTTTCTTCCTTTTCCACGGGTTTTGCCTTTTCTTTTCATCCTCCACTACCTTTAAAATTTTCTCAAAGAGTCTGCATTTATTGATCAGAGGTACAAACTCCTTGATCTCTATAGCTACAACAGTATTCTTTATGTCTGGGTTCAGTCCCGCTTTGAACTTAACAGCCTTCCATGCTTCATCGGGGTTAAATCACAGATAAGAGGAGAACTTAGACAACTCCTCGAACCTCGTGATGTATTGGTCTATAGTCATGCTACCCTGCCTCAGTTGGAGAAATTCGATCTCTTTCTCCGCTGGCACAGTGCTTGGAAAGTACTTTTCCAAAAAAGTGTCTTTGAACACCTGCCAAGTGATCTGCCTTCCCTGGTGAGCTAAAAGTTCTCTAGCTCCACGCCACCAGTATTCTGCTTCATCTTTTAGCATATATACAGTGAAGAATACTTGCTGCTCCTTAGTATAGACCATTACTTCAAAGATTTTCTCTAACTCCCTTATCCATCTTTTAGCTACATTCGGGTTAAAGCCGCATTAAAAAAAAGCGGCCTAGTCCTCAGGAACTCAAATATGCCGTTATCATTTCCAGCCATCCGGTTGTTAGCACCATTAACACCATTCAAGTTATTAGCATTCTGGACGTATTGTAGAATTTGGTTAGTAGTCATAACTTGGTCTCGAATTGCCGTGGCCAAGTTGTGCATGGTTTCCTCCACATATTTATCGAATTCCTCCTTGGTGGTGCCATTTCCTACTGTGGCAAAAACAAAGTTATGCTACTATTGAGGTGATCAAGCTCAATAGTTAGTTCAAAAATATTTAACAACAGTCATAACACCACCTCGGCATGTAGATAAGAAACACTAGTAATTTCTTACCTATATGAAATCACTTATCCCCCTACACAGCACAACCACAACATACTCAAGACACTATAAGATCAATTTAGATAACCATCGACCCACTAACCATCAGGATCGACCTACTCTGATACCAATTCTGCAACAACTCCATTTAAGTAAAATTTTTTGTTTCTTTTTAAAATACCATGAAGTTATTAACTCGTTACAACTTAACTCAAAATAACATTTATTTAATTTATACAATACAAATTTTACATACATATCATTAATCAATAACATTCGTACAAAAGTCTAACACATATAATTACATCTTATTCGTCCCTGTTGACCAATTTTGAAGATACGGGTGCGGGTGGTTGTAGCTTCACTGAGATCTTAGTTAACTCGACCATAGACACCATATCTATTACTGGGATCAGCTCAAAATAGAGTAACTCGAACCAACATATGCTAAAAGCCAGTGCCATAGAGAAAATCTGCATAATTATTCTTTTGAACATGACATGAAAATATAGTGAGAATTAAATCCCAATAAGTTCAACAATAAATCATTATCAATAAAACTCATCACGTCTTGTTCATCTGTATAAACTACAGCAAATATCGTTGGTCACATGAATACACTATATCTATGCACACGAGAATCGTACAGTAATGACATGTATGACAGGATTAACTACTTTTAGAATATCATATAATGATTATCAATTTATTCTCATATCAAGCTACTCCAGTTAAGGTGAGTATTTTCTACTCTCTGGTACGGGCTTTTCTCACTCCATCCGTCATGACCCATTTTCTCTTTCTTTTCTCATTAACATGATCATAACGATTGGTAGGGCGTCTCCTACTAGTGCACCACATGAATTGCCATGTGACCGTACTCATTTTTTTTCTTTTCATAACAATAGCCAAAAATATGATTTCAATAACAAGCATGTTCATCAAAATATAATTATTACCAAAAATCATTGGTAATCATGCCATGAACATAACCATTTCAAATATCAATTTATAAAATATTTTCATGTCAAAATTTCACACTTAAGATGGTAAGAAGTTCATACAATGGCAATGGCTATGGCATATACTAGTCATTTATTATTTTCATTTATAAGATTCTTCCTTTTTAAATATTAATTTTATTTCTTTATTTTCTTGATGCAGGTTTTCATCCTATCTAACCTTCTCTTATTAATTTGAGCATAACTCCCTCAATTTAACTTCGATGTCGGTGATCTTGGTGTTAATTTAAAGATAAACAATTATCTAAAACTATTATGTTGAACAGGTTAGCGAAATATTAAGAATTCAAGGTGATATTACTCCCTCAAAGTACAGGTTGTTTCTTCTCGGGTAGGTTCTGACCTTTACCTACTAATCTGTCCATATCTCCTTCAGATGAATTCCAAATTAAGTGATTCCAGTGGATAAAAATCCGTGACACATATAGAAATAATTGTTATGTTAAACATTTATTTTAATTCCCTACAAAATGTTCCCAAAAAGTAAAACACAGAAGCTATCCTAAAATATTTTTCCCTGATTAACCAATTTCTGACCACTGCATACTAATCGGACCATATCTGCCTCATACAGACTCCATATTGAGTGATTCCAGTGGCTAAACATCCATGACACATATGTCTATAATTATTAAGTTAACCATTTATTTTAATTCGCTACATAATGTTCCCAAAAATTAAAACACAGAAGCTATCCCTACATATTCTTTCTTGATTAACCATTTTCTGACCAGTGTTTAGTAATTGGCCCATATCCACCTCATAAAAACTCCAAATTGCATGATTCTAGTGGCTAATTATCCGTGAGACATAGGTATACATTTTTCATGTTAACTATTTCTTTAAATTCCTTACCAATTCTTCCGAGAATTTTAAAAACCAAAGCTTAAAATTTTGCCACCCGTAGTCATACCTATGCAAAACTATCTACACCAGCCTAAGTATTCAAGCATACATAATATGTAACATGATATAGCAACATCCATGACCAATCATTAAAGTTCTAAGATCAAAATCCCATATAAATATTACAAGTTTCAAAACTTTTCTTCAAAAAAAAAATCATTAAACTTACCTTAAGCACTTAGTCCTCTAGACTTCTCCTTCATCTTTCTTCCTCTCCTTTCCTCACTCTACCTTAATTCTATTTTTCCTCTTCCTCACTTGGACGAAATTTATAATGTTATAAGGGTGGGTTTTGCTTATATAGACTATCAAATAATTCACCTTTCATAATCATGGGTCTACCTTATCACAATTAGGATACACTTGGTTGAATTTTTGGAAAAGAAACAACTCATGATCTTGTCTTCCTCATCCTTAGTCAAGATATGCATAGGAAAAGGAGATTTGTATTTTGAAAATTATGATAATATTTTCTTAAGATAAGGGACAAGGTCCTTTTGATTTAGGAATTCATTTCCTTTTTCTTTTGTCTTAATCAATTAAGATAGGTTTGCCTTTTTAGGTGGCAAATTTCCAACCCTTGAATCTTCCTTGCTTAGCTAAAATTATTTGTGGAGGATAAGGATGTTTTGTCATAATTCTATGTATTATTACCCACTTACTAAAATTATGAGTGTAGAATATAGATGTTTTGTCCTAATGCTATGTATTATCACACCACTTGTTAAAATTATGAATGTAGGATATCACACCACTTGCTAAATTTTTGTATTAATTCCGTGTCACATAATCATGATTACACCATGATTTCATCACTTTATTTTTTTTTATTTTTTTTCCTCTTGGGTTTTCTCTTTTTACCTATTCCATTAATGTTAGAACATTTCTATGCATACACGTAATGTGAAGAATTTCTAAGGATTATATTTCCTTATATATCTAAAAATTGTCTAATAAATTTTATTTCCTTAATTAAATATTTATTTATGTACCTTTATCAATAAAAGAAACAAAATTAGGGATGTTACTTTGAATACATGAAATGAAATTAGGGATGTTACAAGCATGTCTTTGAGAATTATGCCTAATGCTGAATTGTTGGGAGTTGGCAGCCATATTTGATATCAGGACTCTGGCTGCTTCAGGAGTCTTGTCTACTTGTGCTCCTCCACTAGCTGCATCTATCATTCTCCTATCTCCTTGCAAAAGACCTTCATAAAAATATTGGATTAGTAGTTGCTCACTAATTTGATGATGTGGGCAGCTTGCACAAAACTTTTTAAATCTCTCCCAATATTCATGAAGTGTCTCTCCATGCAATTGTCTAATGCCGCATATTTCTTTCTTGATATTCATAGCCCTAGATGCAAGAAAATATCATTTTATAAATATTATTTTCATCTCATTCCATGTGGTGATAGTGGTAGAGGGTAAATAATATAGCCAATCTTTGGCTGAATCTCTTAATGAAAAAGGAAAAGCCCTGAGTTTTATTTGTTCCTCAATTACTCCAGGGGGCTTCATGCTGGTACATACCACATGGAATTCTTTCAAGTGTTTATGTGGGTCTTCACTTGCAAGACCATGAAAATTAGGTAAGAGATGAATTAATTCAGATTTCAACTCAAAATTAACATTGTCGTCAAGATTGGGAAAAGTAATGCATAATGGTTGCTAATGCAAATCTGGAGCTGCAAGCTCTTTCAGAGTAGGGTTCCTCGCCATGATTACTTCCTCCTTTTCTTGATCAATCTCCTCTTGAAGTTCTCTTTTGTGCCTATATACAAATTTTCCAATATCTGGATTGAATTGTAAATCTTGAGAATTAGGAGAACGAGTCACAGGTATAAATCAAAATAAAAACCACAGAAAGTAATAGATGCAGTCCACAACAATGGCGCCAAAATTTGGTGCATACTTTCACAGGTACACCCAAATTAATACCTTACCTCTCAATTAACCTGTAGTACTAGGAGTAAGGGTCGATCCTACAGAGACTGATATTACCTTATGTGATTAGAAAAAAGGTGGGATTGATAATCGCAAATTAAGTAAAGTAAACAATAATGGAAATAATTAAGATAGAAATTAATGAGAAAGGCGTTGGTTGCGGTTGATATCCACTGTCAAGGGATTGCATTGATGATTGACAACATAATCAATCTGTAATTGAATATCTATCATTAGGTTTCTAACCCTGTTCCTCCTTAAGTCTAGTAAATTAATGACAATCGCACAAATTAAACCCTAATTAACAAGCAATCCTTTAGCACATCGGTAAAGCATAGCTTATTAACTGCATGAAGAATTAGAGAAACTGATAGAGCTAAACAAATATAAACACATCCGCTATATCTAATTTAGTTAATTATTCATTAACGGTTCAATGATTTATAATCCAAAATCCTTAAACCTATTTGCCTCATGAATCACAAAATTGAAAAATTTGTTTAAAACATAATTCATCAATAGATTAAGACAGAAAATATACTAGTAGGCCTCCTAACAATCATATGAATAATCATTGAGAAGAAGACCAGATGAATAATCAATACTCGATTAAGATTCAAATAATAAAATCAAATCTAAATCTCACAATGCATGAAGATCCCTTGAGATTTCAATCTACCTCTACCAACTAAAAGTAACTAGCCACGCAAGGCCATAAGAAACTCTAAAGAAGATTTGAAGAAGATAATTAAGAATTTGGATGATTGATTCAATGAATTCTTTGCTTGCTTTCCTCCCTTTTATAGATTCACTCCTTCTAATCGAAGTAGGAATCTTTCTAGGTCAAATCCCGGCCCATCGGGCTTCAATTGGAGTCAAGAAGACTTAAAAATAGCAAATTCGACAAACTAATGCGACGGTGAGCGTCGCGGCGCGCTACTCGAGCGTTACGGACTTTCAAAGATGTGACGCCATAATGCCCATCTAGTGCTGTGGCATTCTGCAGTGCCTAGAAACATCTAGATTCTGCCGAAGTTCCAAACACAAAAGCTGTAGCTCTGTGTCTTTTCTTTAAATAGCCACTGGAATCACCTCAATCGAAGTTCAAATGAAAGAGATATGTCTCAATTAGTGAAAAAGGGTCAGAAATAAGCATTTTTCCATGATTTTATCTCTATTTTCCTCTTATTTTCTTCTTTATTCCTCCTAAAATAGAAAACACAATTAATTCATATCTATTTTCTACTAAAATTAAATAAAAAGAAACTTAAAACATGCTAAAGACATGCTTAATTTATAGCATGTCACTTTTGAACTCGATGCATCATATTGCCCCCCAACAGAGATAGAATTCCAAAAATGTTGAGCAAGAAAACTTAAGGTGACTGATCTATCTCCCCCGGAAGGAAATCTGAATAATGCATTAAATTTAGCCAATGATAAAGCAATTTCCCAAATGTAGAGATTATGGAATCTACTAAAACACAGTCTGAGAAAAAGGAACCTAATTAAACATAGTCAACCAGTATTGTATTAAGAGCATGTCCAAACTAGTGAAATAATGTAGTTAAACAATAACCAGCAAGAGTTATAGACAACCAGCAATAACCAGGGAATCTAAAACACAAATTCAAAGATAAAAATTACATGGAGGGAAGCCACAAGTGATGCCAACAGCTGTGTGTGCTCAGGAGAAGAAGGGAATACAGGTGAATGGTTGTTGGGAGTTATGTGCAGGGTTGAGGAAATGTCTGTGCGGAGGGATGTGGGAATGGTGGGAATTTTTGGGTGAGGAAGAGAGTGCACAGGAGAATGGGAAATTTCTAAGGTGATTGGTTTGGCTTGGTTTGGCCATGGGCTCGTGTAGGGGATTTCAGAGCTTGGTAAGGGAGTGGCTGGGTTTCGGGTTGTAGAGGGATTCACTGGGTGTGTGTATGTGTTGTAAAGGCTTTGGGTTGGCTAGAGTGAAAGGGAAGGAGTGGGTACTGGAATGGTTGGAGAGGGAATAGGCTGAGAATGTTCAGGGGAGGAATTTCTGGGTTTGGGAAGGCTGAGATTTAGGTGCTGAGATGGGGAGGATGGAGGATGGGATTTGGGTTTACTGGGAGAGTGTTGGTGTAGGGGAAATTTTTAGGGTGTGGGGGAATGGATGAAAATGCAGAACAGGGGAAGGGATTTCGGGTATAGAGAGACCGAGAGGGAGAAGGAGAACTTGTTTAGGGCACAGGTAGCAAAAAGGATGGAGGGCTTTGGGTTTCTCTTAGCTAGGGCACAGTTTGGGAATAGGGGTGAAGAAGGTTTGGGAGAGGAGGGGAGAAGAAATTTAAAGTGGAGCTTGCCTGGGTAAATAGAGCGAAGGAGGGAGAAAAGAGGAACACAGGGAGAGAAGATGCTGAACACGGGATAAAAAGAGGGAGAAAAATCAAAAGAAAAACTGACCTGGGCCCGAAGCATGGCCATGCTTCGTGCTGGAATTCCAATCCCTTCTGGATTAGGCCTATGTTGAGGAACATGGGCAGGGTGTGCTAGAAGGGGGCCAGAGGCACGGCCGTGTTAGGAGACACGGGTTTGCCGTGCCTGGTGCTGGATTTTTATTTTTCTACTGGAATTGGCCCATGTTGCACAACACGGCGAAGGAGTGCTAGTGCTGGTTTGAGGCACGGTCGTGTCTTGTGACACATCGTGCCTGTGTATGGTGCTGGAAGTGCCAAAATTCTAATTTGATGGCTGCGTTTAAAGCACGGGCGTGCCCTGTGATACGGGATGCCCGTGTTTGTTGCTGGAACCCATTTTTCTTTGAAAATTGTTGTAGTTTTTAACCCTTTTCAATTTCCTTTAATTTTTATCCCTTAATTCACCCTTGGGAATATGGGAATAGACTTGAAAATCATATGAAAACACTCATTAAACTTCTAACCTAAGAAATTAGCTAAATTAAAGATAAAAAACTAAAACTAAAAGCAAGAAAACAAAATAAAAAGAAACTTTAAAATTAAAATGTGGGTTGCCTCCCACAAAGCGCTTGTTTAAAGTTATTAGCTTGACTCCCTTGCACTTTATTGAATTGATGGGGGCTCTAAAAGAGCTTGGGTGGCTCTCTTTTCAAACAGTTATCTCGTGAAAAAGTGCTTGAGGCATTGTCCGTTAACTTTGAAGGATCTGGTGGTTTCACTCCATATTTCCACTGCTCCATATGGGAAAACTTGACTTATTTGGAATGGACGGACCAACGAGAACGAAGCTTTCCGAGAAAAAGCTTCAACCTTGAATTAAATAGTAGGACCCAATCTCCTACTTAGAATTGACGCCTCAAGATGTGCATATTGTGCCATCTTTTTGTTCTTTCTTTATACAATCTAGCACTATCATAAGCATCAAGTCTCAGCTCATCTAGCTCATTCAATTGCAGGCATCTCCTTTTTCCAACAGTTTTCAAATCAAAATTAATTGTCTTGATTGCCCAATACGCCTTATGTTTAAGCTCTACTAGCAAGTGACAAGGTTTTCCATATATTAACCGAAAGGGTGTGGTGCCTATCAGTGTTTTATATGCTGTTCTGTAAGCCTATAATGCATCATTAAGCTTGAGAGACCAATCTTTTCTTGCTTTTGATATAGTCTTCTCCAAGATTGCCTTTATTTCCATATTGGATATCTTAACTTGTCCAATTGTTTGGGGATGATAAGCTAGAGCCATTTTATGAGTGACTCCATATTTCTTCAGGAGATTATGAAATTTTTGCTCAGTGAAATGAGAATCACCATCACTTATCACAGCTCAGGGTACTCCAAATCTTGAAAAAATCACTCTCTTGAAGAACTTGGCAACCACTCTAGCATCATTAGTGGGAGATGCCACTGCTTCTACCTACTTAGACACATAATCCACAGCTACTAGGATATACTTATTCCCACAAGAGGATAGAAAAGGGCTCATAAAGTCAATACCCCAAACATCAAATATTTCTATTTCTAAAATACTGTTTAGGGGCATCTCATTCCTCCTTGATTGATGTGATCTTAATTAAGCATGATATTAATACCTTTAAACTTAATTTTTATTTGATTTAAGTAAAATATGATTAGGTATTAGCTTAGTTTTGTTTTTTCTGTAGTAGGAACAAAGGAAGAAGAAAAGAGAAGAAAAAGAGAAGAAATTCATGAAAAAATGCTACATTGCAGTGATTCCAGACCTTTCAGCACTTTTTTCATTATATCTCTCTCTTATGAACTCCAATCAAAGTGATTCAAGTGGCTGAAGAAAGATAACACAATTATTTACAATTTTTATGTTGAACACTTGGTCAAATTTAGGATATTTAATAGCGTTATAGAGCTCACAAATCAGAATCATAATGCAGCAGGATGAATTCTGACCTTTGGTCACTAATTTTGGCATATCTCCTTCAATTTAGATCGAATTAAGGTGATTACAGTTATGAAAAGAAGAGACATAGAGCTACAATTGTCCTGTTTGGTACTTTGGAAAATTTTGAAATTTTTTGGGCACTGCAGTGCTTCATCATTGCAGGTTCAGAGGGCCGTGGCACTCCCTATCGTGCCGCGGTGTTGGATGCCCAGAAGCACCAGGAGCCAGGGTGGCCGAGGCTCAAAACCAGAGCGCGCCGACTCTAGCTCAGGCGTCGTGGCACCCTGATAGTTAATTTTCGAAGCGCTGTGGCACTCGCAGCCGCATCAGTTTATCGAATTCGTGAATTTTAAGTCTTTTTTACTCCAATTGAATCCCGATGGGCTCATATTTGACCTAGATACACTCTTACTTCGATTAGGAGTGAATCTATAAAAAGGAAGGAAATCAAGTAGAGGAGGCATTCAATCAATCATCCAAGTTCTTAATTACATTCTTCAATTCTTCTTTAGAGTTTCTTATGGCCCTGCATGGCTAGTTACTTTTAGTTGGTTGAGGTAGATTGAAACCTCAAGGGATCTTCATGCATTGTGAGATTTGGATTTGATTTTATTATTTCAATTTGAATTGAGTATTGATTATTTATCTGTTCTTCTTCTCAATGATTATTCATATGATTACTAGGAGGCCTACTAGTATATTGTCTATCTTAATTTACCGCTAAATTATGTTTTGAACAAAGTCTTCAATTCTGTGATTCATTAGAAAAATAGGTTTGAGGATTTTGGATTATAAATCATTGAACCTAGGATGAATAATTAACTAAATTAGATATAACCAATGTGTTTATATTTGTTTAACTCTGTCAGTTTCTCTAGTTCTTCATGCGGTTAATAAGTTATGCTTTACCGATGTGTTAAAGGATTGCTTGTTAATTAGGGTTTAATTAGTGCGATTGTCATTAATTTACTAGGCTTAAGGAGGAACAGGGTTAGAAACCCATTGATAGATATTCAATTATAGATTGATTATGTTGTCAATGATCAATGCAATCCCTTGACGGTGGATATCAACTGAAACTAACGTTTTTATCATTAATCACTCTCTCTTAATTACTTTCATTATTACTTGGTTTTATTTGTAATTATCAATCCCCCCTTTTTTCTAATCACATAAGGTAATACCAGTCTCTGTGGGATCGACCCTTACTCTCACTACTACAGGTTAGTTGAGAGGTAAGGTATTAATTTGGGTGTACTTGCGATAGTACGCACCATTGATATATTGCCAATTCTTTGACACCGATCATAGGATTTTACAAAGGTATGCACATCTTTGAAACGTGAAGGCCAATAGAAACCAGCTTGAAGAATTTTAGCTGTAGTTTTTGAGGTTCTAGTATGGCATCCACAAGGTGAGTTATGGCAATAAAATATGACACTCTGTACCTCTTCTTCTGGAATACACCTACGAAATATGCCATCTGCACACCATTTGTAAAGACATGGATCATCCCAATAGTAAGACTTGATATTAGAAAAAAATTTCTTTCTCTGATGGTAACTCAATCCTTCAGGTAAAATCCCGCATGCCAGATAATTTACGAAATCTGCATACCAAGGACCATCGGTATGAGTGACTGCAAGGAGTTGGTCATCGGGAAAAGAATCATTTATAGGTAGTTCATCTTTATCATCTTTCATTAAATCTTGCCTAAACCTTGAAAGATGGTCTGCAACCACATTCTTTGTTACCTTCTTATCCCGAATCGCAAGATCAAACTCCTGCAATAAAAGGATCCATCTAATCAATCTTGGCTTGGCATCCTTCTTACTTTGCAAGTATTTGATGGCAGCATGGTCCATGTATATAATGACTTCGGATCTCAGCAAATATTAGCAGAATTTGTCAATTTCAAACACTACTGCCAGGAGCTCCTTTTCTGTGGTGGAATAGTTGACTTGGGCTTCATCCAAGGTCTTGCTGGTATAGTAAATAACATAAGGCTTTTTATCTCTTCTTTGCCCAAGTACAGCTCCCACAACATAGTCACTTGCATCATACATGATCTCAAAAGGTAGGCTCCAATCAAGAGGTTGAATGATTGGTACATATATTAATGCCCCTTTTAACCTGCAAAAAGCATGTAAGCAGTCATTATCAAATAAAAATGGAATGTCCTTAATAAGAAAATTAGTTAAGGGTTTAGAAATTTTAGGGAAGTCTTGGATAAATCTTCTGTAGAAGCATGTATGCCCAAGAAAACTCCTCACTTCCTTAACATTTGATGGTGGTGGCATTGTTTGGATTGCCTCAATTTTTTCTTTGTCCACCTCAATCCCTTTCTCAGACACCAAGTGTCCAAGTACTATTCCTTCCCTTACCATAAAATGGCATTTTTCCCAGTTTAGTACTAGGTTGACTTCTTTACATCTTTTAAGTACCTGTGTCAAATTATTTAGACAATTATCAAATGAGGTACCATAGATAGAAAAATCATCCATAAATACTTCCATTATATCTTCAATAAAGTCTGAAAAAATAGCCATCATATACATTTGGAAAGTGGCTGGTGTGTTACACAATTCGAATGGCATCCTTCTATATGCAAAGGTGCCATAGGGACATGTGAACGTCGTCTTTTCTTGGTTGTTTGGATGGATAGGGATATGAAAGAATCCATAATATCCATCTAGATAAAAATGTGAATGTTTAGCTAGCCTTTCCAACAATTGATCAATAAAGGGCGAAGGTAAGTGATCCTTACGGGTGGCTTTATTTAATTTTCTATAATCAATGCACATATGCCAACCCGTAACAGCTCTAGTAGGAATTAATTCATCATTGTCATTCTTAATAACAGTCATATCTCCCTTCTTAGGAACTACATGAACTAGGCTTACCCACTCACTATTTGAAATGGGATAGATAATACCTGCATCAAACAATTTGAGCACTTCCTTCTTGACTACCTCTTTCATGTTTGGATTTAGTCTCTTTTGGTGCTCCCTAGAAGGTTTATGATCATTATCAAGTATAATGTGATGTATGCAAACAGATGGACTAATCCCTTTTATGTCATCAATGTTATACCAAATCACTTTCTTAAACTTTTTAAGCACATCCAATAACTTACCAGTTTCTTCAGCATTCACAATTACTGGATATGAAGAGTCAGGGTCTAGAAATTCATAACTTAAATTGGATGGAAGTGGTTTGAGTTCTACCTTAGGTGCCTTAATTTCTTCAATGGTTTCTGATTTTTGATTGAGATCCAATTCTAGCTTTTCAGCTTTTGCTTTTGAGGTGAGCATGGGACTCTCATCAAGCATTTGAGCATATGCATCAGCTTCTACCTATTCAGCACAAGAAATAGGACTATCGACAAGGCAAAGCTCAAGTGGGTCGGTAAAACAAAAAATTACTGCATTATCAACAATATTCTGCTCAATTACATCAATCATGTACCAAGAATCACCTACAAATGGGCATTTCATTACATTATTTAAATTGAACTCAATCTTTTCATCCCCTACATTCAAAGAAAGCTTTCCATCTTTTACATTGATAATTGCACCTGTAGTGGCTAGGAAAGGCCTACCAAGAATGATGTGGATTTGGTTATCTTCCTCCATCTCTAAAACAACAAAATCAATAGGTATGAAAAATTTACCTGCCTTTAGAGGAACATCCTCTAGTATACCTACCAGATGAATAACGAATCGGTCTGCTAACTGGAGGGAAATAGTAGTAGGCTTCAAATCACCCATCTAGAGCTTCTTGCATATAGATAATGGCATAAGACTCACACTTGCTCCAAGGTCACATAAAACTCTAGTAATGTGCACATCTCCAATGGAACAAGGTATAGATAAGCTTCCAGGATCCTTAAGTTTATGAGGCAATTTATTCTGGATCAATGCACTACACTTTTCAGTTAATGCAACTGTGGCATACTCCTCATTCTTTCTTTTGTTAGAGAGGATTTCCTTTATAAATTTAGCATAAGAAGGCATCTAGGAGACAGCTTCCAAGAATGGAATATTAATGTGCAGCTTTTTCAGCACATCAAGGAATTTTCCATACTACTTTTCTAATTTAGCTTTAGGTAGTCTCTGGGATAAAGGAACTGGTGGCTTGTATGGTTCAAGAGCCACATATTTAGGCTCTTCTTTCTCTTTCCTTTTACTAACTTGCTCTTCTTCTACAGTTTCTTATTCAGGCACATCTCTCAATTCTTCTGCCTTATCTTCCTCTTTTTCCACTGACTCACCCAATTGCTTACCACTTCTTAAAGTGATAGCCTTGCAATGTTCTCTTGGATTCTCAGTTTGGCCAGGGAATTTGCCCAAGTTTTTTTTAAAGAACTCACTTGCTGTGCTATCTGAGTTTCTAGCATTTTATTATGTGTAGCAAGTAAGTCAACTTTAGAGGCTAAGTCCTTTATGGCCTCCTTCATTAAATGATTTTGAGCTCTAAATTCATCATTCTGCTTACTCTGTGTGGTGATGAAATTTTCCATCAGAACCTCCAAATTTGACTTAGGTTGTGGAGTAGGATTGAATGGCCTCTGATTTTGAAACCCAGGAGGTTGCCTAAAATTACTCTGAAGCTGATCTGTATTTGGCTTGTATGAAAGATTTAGGTGATTTCTCTAGCCTGGATTATAGGTGTTGCTGTAAGGATTGTTTCTTTGGTTAGTCACAAAACTTACCTGCTCACAATCCTGAGGTGCAGAGTTTCCAAGTTGGCATTCATTGGCCACATGACCAACACCTCTACAAATCTCAGATGGAAAAGATGGAGAAGGGGAACCAATAGCATTGATGCTTAACTTATCTAATTTCTGAAACAAGGCATCAACTTTAGAAGTTAGATGATTAAATGCATCAACTTCATACATACCTAATGGTTTTCTTTATGGCTACATCTCACTAGACAAGGAGTAGTGACTTTTAGCCATATCTTGAATTAACTCATAGGCCTCTAGTGAGTATTGTCGCAGGTACACCCAAATTGATATCTTACCTCAAAACTAACCTGTAGTAATGGGAGTAATGGTCGATCCCACAGAGACTGGTATTACCTTATGTGATTGATAAAGAGGGGATTGATAGTTGCAAATAAAATCAAGTAAACAATAACGAAAGTAATTAAAAGTGAGTGATTAATGATAAAGACGTTGGTTTCAGTTGATATCCACCGTTATGGGATTGCATTGATCATTGACAACATAATCAATCTATAATTGAATATCTATCATTGGGTTTCTAACTCTGTTCCTCCTTAAGTCTAGTAAATTAATGACAATCGCATCAATTAAACCCTAATTAATAAGCAATCCTTTAGCACATCGGTAAAGCATAACTTATTAACCGCATGAAGAACTAGAGAAACTGACAGAGCCAAACAAATATAAGCACATCGGTTATATCTGATTTAGTTAATTATTCGTCATAGGTTCAATGATTCATAATCCAAAATCCTCAAACCTATTTTCCTCATGAATCATAGAATTGAAGACTTTGTTCAAAACATAATTCAGCGGTAGATTAAGACAGATAATATACTAGTAGGCCTCCTAGCAATCATATGAATAATCATTGAGAAGAAAAGTAGATAAATAATCAATACTCAATTGAAATTGAAATAATAAAATCAAATCCACATCTCACAATGCATGAAGATCCCTTGAGGTTTCAATCTACCTAAACCAACTGAAAAGAACTAGCCACGCAAGGCCATAAGAAAATCTAAAGAAGAATTAAAGAATGTAACTAAGAACATTGATGAAGGATTGAATCAATTTTTTGATTGCTTTCCTTCCTTTTTATAGATTAACTCCTCCTAATCAAAGTAGGAGTGTATCTAGGTCAAATCCCAGCCCATCGGGCTTCAATTGGTGTCAAAAAGACCTAAAATTCGCAAATTCAGCGACCTGGTGAGGTGGCGAGGGCCGCGGCGCGCTAAGTTTGCAATGACGTAGTGCTGCGGTACCCCAAAAATTATAGAATTTGCCAAAGTTCCAAACACAAAAGTTGTAGCTCTATGTCGCTTCTTTCCATAGACACTAACATCACCTTAATCCAATCTAAATTGAAGGAGATATGCAAAAATTAGTTATCAAAGGTCAGAATTCATCCTACTGCACTGTGATTCTGATTTGCAAGCTCTGTAATGCTATTAAATCTCCTGAATTTGACCAATAGTTCAACATAAAAGTTGTAAATAATTGTGTTATATTTTCACAGCCACTTGAATCACTTTTATTGGAGTTCATAAGAGGGAAATATGCTCAAAACAGTGCTGAAAGGTTTGGAATTGCTGCAATGTCGCATTTTTCCATGAATTTCTTATCTTTTTCTTCTCTTTTCTTCTTCCTTTGTTCCTACAACCCAAAACAAAAAACTAAGCTAATTCCTATTTATATTTTACTTAAATCAAACAAAAAGTAAGTTTAAAGTTATTAATATCATGCTTAATTAAGATCACATCAAATACCCCTACACTCAACCTTTTGCTTGTCCTCAAGCAAAATAATCCCTAAAGACAAAAAACAACAATAAATAATGTAGTGAGTGTTAGGCTTACCAAACGTTTGCCTCATAACATAAAAATATACTCTAGAAAAATTTTGGATGGTCATAATCATGCACAAGATTAACACAAAGGCAATCTATTATTTTATCCTTCTGAATCCCTAGTGAGTGTGTGTTCTTGGGTCAATAAATTTCCTTTTACTCAGATGAGTTTATATATCCCAAAATTTTGGTTGTAGATCTCTAATTAGTTTAGGATTTCCATATGCTTATTCTTCATACCACTCCCCACTAATGTAGGCCAAAACTACCTCTAGGATCAATAGGACTCTATTTAGCTTGTAATGTGGTTAGGGTATAAGGTAAGATAAGGAATAAAAATTTAAGTTCAATCACCTAGCACCGCATGATTAAATCTGATCTCTTGAGCTTTTCTAAATTTGGGGTGATTTCTCTCCCCACACTCATTTTCTTGTTTCAATTGAATTTAATCTATCCTTTTTTGTCAATTCTCTAATTTTGTTTTCACAGCATTCAGATTTTTCTTCTATTTCCTTTGCATAATTCTTTTTTTTTCATAATTCTTTTCTTTTCCTTGCTCCACCCTTCCATCCTTTTTTTAAAATAAAGCTCTACAAAACAAGTATTTAGAAAAATAATCATTGAGTGAGTGAATATGATCAAAAATAAAGATATTCATACAAAATTTGGCTTTCAGCTCATTTGTGGTTTTTAGAAGGAAAAGTTCATTAAGCTCAAAATAGAGGAACTAAGGATATTCCATTGTTTAGGTTAGGCTTGCAAGGCTCAATCTATCAAATAATGCTTAAATTATCTCCTAAATAATAATATTAGCCTAAGATTTCGCCTCAAGCAGCATTCAAATAAGTTCTAGAATCCTGTTGAGATCATAAAATATTTTTAAATTATATAAACCTTCTCTAAGTACAAGATAAATTTAATGCCCACAGTTATTGTGCAAACATATTTCAGGACTCTAAAGTCAAAAGTAATAAATTGCAAAAGGGATAAAATTGCACACAATTATGAATTTTCTATATTTTTCAAGAGCTAAAAAAAATTTGGATAGTCATATCATTGGCTGTTGGTTGTGTCTAACATCCCAAAACATAAATTGAAACACTCACACAATCACTCAACTTGCTAAACGCAATAAAAGTGCCTTAATAGTGAAAGAACATAAAATTGATGCTCATAATAGGGTTACAATGATTCAGAAAAATATACGTCCACCCCCACACTCAAAATTTACATTGTCCTCAATGTAAAAGAAAGATAAGAATTAGGGAAGGATATAGAAAAATGTATGAGTTAAGTGAACTTCCCTAAATTTGTTTTAGTTAGAATGAGTGTGTTGCATTGCTGGATCTTGAATTTTCTGCTTTCCACTTTTTTTTTGACTATGTTGGGTTACCTCCCAATAAGTGCCTTTATTTAATGTCGTTGGCTCGACTCAAAGTTTCACATGTCATTCAAGGAGGATCCTTGATGTCAACTTTGAATTGGCTTGCCTTTGAATGTGCAGAATTTTGAGGTTCAGCTGCATTATGAAGAGGGAAGTTAGCATTAGTCAAAGATTTAATTAAATGAGAACTCAACTTACCTGGAAATAACCAATGTCTTGAGTAGCTTTTGGCATCCAAATTAATTTCATCCTTTTGAGATTCTACCAAAGCATGGGGTAACTTTCCTCTATCTTTAAGTAGGGCATATTTATTTGAGGTTATAACTGCAGGTGGTTCTCCATTGTATATGCCCTTTAAATGGCTAGGGAGGCTCTTTAAGCCTAGGTCAGAATACTACAAAATAGAAGGTACAAGCATCTTATTAGAAAGTAACAACATAGAAAAATCCTTACTTGTTTGCTGCACTTCTGGTGCTTCCTCTCCTACTGTAATTTTCTTTTGGAATTTGGCATTTAGGGTAGATTCCATAGCCTCTTTCTTAGTAGGCTTACTAGTGTTAACTTCCAAGTCATCTTTTTCATTCAGTGCAAAATTTTCTTCCTTTTGCATTAAGACTTTCAATTTCTGAATTTTGAGCCTCTAGCCTGCTAACTGTTGTTGCTAATTGCCCAATTTGATTTGTTAAGCTTTGAATGCTGGCCCTTACCTCTTGTTGAAATTGATAAGTATTTTGTGTAAGAGATTTAACAATATCTTCCAAAGGAGTACTTACCTAGAAATCCTGAAATGTATTCTGTCTAGGATAATAGGCCTGTTGGGTATGCTGAAAATTTGCAAAATTTTGTTCTGCAAGACTATTTTGTGCATTCCCATACCTGATGTTAAGATGATCCTTCCATCCATAATTGTCCATGTTTGAATAGGAATCATATCTTACTTGTTGTGGTTCAGGAAAATCACTAACCATATTTACCTGCTCAAATGACTCGTCATAGAAAGTTGGGTACCCAATAGATGGATGCTCCATGATTGAATGATTTCCATAGAAATTTTCTCTTTGCATATTTTCAACACGTTGATGAACAAGAGAGGTTAAATTTGCCAGTTGCTATTCAAGGGAGGAACTACATACCTCACTAGCATGTCTTAATGGAAAGCCCAACCAAGTGCCAAATTGTTGAAAGTTGTCTGCCATATTCACAGTTATGAACAAAAAGAAAAGTAAAAAAAATCACAAAAGGTAAATAAGCACAATCCCCGACAACGGTGCCAAAATTTGGTGCGTACTGTCGCAGGTACACTCAAATTGATACCTTACCTCAAAACTAACCTGTAGTAGTGGGAGTAAGGGTCGATCCCACAGAGACTGGTATTACCTTATGTGATTGAGAAAGGGGGGATTGATAGTTACAAATAAAATAAAGTAAACAATAACGAAAGTAATTAAGAGAGATTGATTACTGATAAAGACGTTGGTTTCAGTTGATATCCACCGTCAAGGGATTGCATTGATCATTGACAACATAATCAATCTGTAATTGAATATCTATCATTGGGTTTCTAACCCTGTTCCTCCTTAAGTCTAGTAAATTAATGACAATCGCACAAATTAAACCCTAATTAACAAGCAATCCTTTAGCACATCGGTAAAGCATAACTTATTAACCGCATGAAGAACTAGAGAAACTGACAGAGCTAAACAAATATAAACACATCGGTTATATCTGATTTAGTTAATGATTCATCCTAGGTTCAATGATTTATAATCCAAAATCTTCAAACCTATTTGCCTCATGAATCACAAAAGTGAAGACTTTGTTCAAAACATAATTCAGCGGTAGATTAAGACAGATAATATACTGGTAGGCCTCCTAGCAATCATATGAATAATCATTGATTAAAAGAGTAGATGAATAATCAATACTCAATTTAAATTGAAATAATAAAATCAAATCCACATCTCACAATGCAGGAAGATCCCTTGAGGTTTCAATCTACCTAAACCAACTAAAAAGAACTAGCCACACAAGGCCATAAGAAAATCTAAAGAAGAATTAAAAAATGTAACTAAGAACTTGGATGAAGGATTGAATCAATTTTATGCTTGCTTTCCTCCCTTTTTATAGATTAACTCCTCCTAATCAAAGTAGGACTGTATCTAGGTCAAATCCTAGCGCATCGGGCTTCAATTGGAGTCAAAAAGACCTAAAATTCGTGAATTTAGCGACCTGGTGCGGCGGCGAGCGCCGCGGTGCTTTGAGTCTGTAATGACGCAGTGCCGCGACGCCCAGAAAATTCCATAATTTTCCAATGTCCTAAACACGAAAGTGGTAGCTCTATGTCTCTTCTTTCCATAGCCGCTGAAATCATAGTAATCAAATCTAAATTGAAGGAGATATGCTAAAATTAGTGATCAAAGGTCAAAATTCATCCTGCTGCACTGTGATTCTGATTTGCAAGCTCTGTAACGCTATTAAATCTCCTAAATTTGACCAACCATTCAACATAAAAGTTGTAAATAATTGTGTTATCTTTTCAATCCACTTGAATCACTTTTATTGGAGTTCATAAGAGGGATATATGCTCTAAACGATGCTGAAAGGTCTGGAATCGCTGCAGTGTAGCATTTTTCCATGAATTTCTTATCTTTTTCTTCTCTTTTCTTCTTCATTTGTTCCTACAACACAAAAAAAAAGAAGGTAATTCCTAATTATATTTTACTTAAATCAAACAAAAAGTAAGTTTCAATGTATTAATATCATGCTTAATTAAGATCACATCAGCCTCATCCACTGTTTTATTCATAATGGCCCTTCCTATTGCAGCATCCACAGACATACGGGTGCTATCTATCAGTCCATTGTAGAATGTATGGATTATGAGCCACTTCTCCAACCCATTGTGTGGGCATATTTTGAGGTGCTCTTTAAATCTCTCCCAAGCTTCATATAAAGACTCACCATCTTTCTGAGCAAAGGTAGTGATTTGATTTCTAACATGAGCTGTCTTACTTGGTGGGAAGTATTTGGCAAAGAAAGCTTGAGAAAGCTACTGCCATGTAGTTATTGACCTCGATGGAAGAGAATGCAACCATGCCCAGGTCTTGTCCCTCAGAGAGAATGGGAACATTCACAGTCTAATGGCATCGGAATATACGCCATTCAGCATCAAAGTATCACAGTATTCTAAAAATACTGATAGGTGGAGATTAGGGTCTTCAGTAGGTGACCCTCCAAATTAATTATGCTGAACCATCTACAAAAGAGAAGGCTTCAGCTCAAAGTTTTTGGCCTCAACAACTGGTCTGACAATATTGGGATTCAGGCCATGAGCATCCGGGATGGAGAAATCCTTAAGAGAATGAATATCTCTCTCTGCTATGGTAGGTGCAAAATGTTCTTGTTGTTGTCTTCTTCTTCTCCTTCATAGTGTGCGTTCAATTTATAGATCAAATTCAGCGACGAACTCACGTTCTCTTCGCATAAAAGAGAAACATACCTATAAAGGAAGAAAAGAGGCAAAAATTAGCAAGATAAAATGATGCAGAAAAAATTAAAAGAAAGTGATCTAGTCTAGCTATTTCGCAATATATCTAATATTGACGATTTTTCCCCGAAAACAGCGCCAAAAACTTATTGTTTATCTTTTATAATTAACCGTAAGCACACGAAGTAGCTATAGCTAATCTGGCGAGTACCGGTCGTATCCCACAAAGAGCAATGTCAACTACTAGAATTGTACAAAATATGCTATCTAAATCGATGTAATGCGATAGAAAGTTTGTCATAATTCAATTAATAAAAGCCTAGGGTTAAGGTTCACCACACTTACGATATTCAACATTCAACATGTACCTCTAATTGCAATTATCTACATAATTGGGGATGGTTTAGCCTTAATTAACTAGCAATCTCTTTCAAGCATTACTAATCGTACCTAGGTTAATCCAATTGCCTACTTTCGTGGTTCTTAGTTTAACCTAGGTCCATGAAGTTCTATGCTAACCATGGAATACAATTAATCGATTTTCTCTTGCCCACTAATTTATTCATTCCTAGAGAACCTTAAATTACTTTCGTGATTAAAATATCCCTAATTAACTATTAGGTTCCAGTTTTAACTTTCACCTTTTAGTTCATCAATTAAATACCTAAGACGTGATAGATTGGTGATCAGGCATTCTACCAACTCTCATTCATGCACATAATAGTTAATCCTAATTAATCAAGAAGTAATTACAATTAGGGTTCCAATATTCAACTCAACAATATAGTATCATCATACCATAAGTGGGTTTACCAAAACCATATATCAATATCTACTCACACATCATAGAAACATAAACCAAAATCATATTCATTAAGTAAATCATTCAAGTTAAATACAATTCAAGATATGAATATAATTCAAGAGAAGCAGTAGAAGTAGAAGTAGAGAACTAAAGTAGAAAGATGAAACCTGAATTGAAAAATGTAAATATGAAATACAATGCTTCAATTGCTATAAATCCTACTCTAGAACATGAATTCAACAATGAATCTAGTAAAAACCTAATTTAAGAGTGTTTTCTAGGCCTAAAAAATCAGTCTAAGATGTATATATGTGTCTGTTCCCTCTTAGCTGTGCTTCCCCATGTATTTAAAACAATTTGGCTGCTCAAAATCCTAGAAATCACATGGTGTACGGACAAGAAGCACGACCGTGCTTCATGACACGGGCTGGCTGTACTTTGGGCTAGAAATCTAGAAATTTCTCCACTTTGCTCAGAGAGCATGGCCTGGCCGTGCTTCAAGCTGCCAGTCTCTTTTCTCGTCAATTTCTTTAGGGTTGTCTCCTTGCTTCCTCCTCAGCATGTTCCAAGTCTATATGGCTCCTTTCATCAGTATTTTCCCTTGCTTTTTGGCCTCTTTTGCTCACCTACAAGCATAAAACAAGCCAAAGCAGTATCCAGAGCAAAGCATAACCAAAAACAGGAGAATAATCACAAGTTTACTTTAAATTAGAGGATAAAATATAATTATTAAGCACTCAAATTTTCCTTTTATCAATAATAACGTTCAATTAATTTAACAAAGCATAATTAAGGTTTACACATCATTAAGTAACAACATCCGTACACAAATCAAACACATATATGTTTACATCTTATTCATCCATATTAACCAATTCTGGGGATACGGGTGCGGGTGGTTGCATCTTTATTGGGATCTTAGCCAACTCGACCACAAACACCTTATTAATTTCTGAGATATGACCAACATAGAGTAACTTGATCCATCGTACACTAAGAGTCGAAGCCAAAGAAAAATCTGCAAAACTTGCTTTCTGAACCTGATATAAAAATATAGTGAGAATTAAATCCCAGTGGGTTCAACAATAAATCACAATTATCATCAATATAGATCATTATGTCATGTTCATCTGTATAAGCTACATCAAATATCTTAGCTCACATGAATGCACTTTATCTATGTACATGAAAATCATACAATAATGATATGTATGGCATGAATAACTATTTTCAGATTACCATATGATGGCTATCAACTTATTTTCATATCAAGCTACCCCGGTCAAGGTGAGTACTTTCTACTCTCTAATACGGGCTTTTCTTGTTGCGTCAGACACGACACACTTTCTCTTTCTTTTCTCATTAGCATAACCATAGTCATTGATAGGGTGTCCCTGCTGGTGCACCACACGGACCGCCATGTGACCGTGGTCATTTCTTTTCTTTTCCTTTTTTTTCTCATTAATTTCCAAAAATATGATTTCAATAACAAGTATGTTTATTATACTCACATGCCATAATTTTTCATCAAAATATAATCATTACCAAAAAAATCATTGGTAATCATGACATGAACATAATCGTTTCAAATATCACTTTATAAAATATTTTCATGTCAAAATTACACACTTAAGATGGTAAGGAGTTTATGCAATGGCAATGGCTATGACATACACTAGTCATTTATTATTCTCATTTGTAAGATTCTTCTTCTTTTTTAAATATTATTTTTATCTCTTCATTTTCTTTATGCTTGGCCTCTAGTCACTTTCCTCCTACTTATATCATTTCCAACACATGTTCTCACAAATTTAATACAGCATTCTTCTTCAATTTGGTTTCTATTAATATCCTATAGTTCATGAGGTTCGTTTAAGGTAGAAAAATGTTGAAAATTAGTTTTACCAGCTTCTAACACAGCCTAAACGTATCCTATAACACGACTTGGCCATTTCCTATAAAATAGCTATGCTTTAGGTTTCAAAATGCCCTTTCCAACACAGAACACGGCCTTGCCATGCATTGGAACACAGCCATGCTATATGTTGTGTTATTCCCTAATGTAGGTTTTTGTCTTGCTTGACCTTCTCTCAAAAATTAGAGTATAACTCCCTCATTTTAACTACTAATTAGGTGATCATGGTGTCAATTTAAAGATAAAACATTTATCTAAAACTATTATGTTGAACATTTTAGTGAAATCTTAAGGAATATTAGTGATATTACTCCCTCAAGTTAAATGTTTTTTCTTCTCGGGTAGGTTTTGACCTTTACTTACTAATATGACCATATCTCCCTCATATGAACTCCAAATTGAGGGCTTCCAGTGGCTAAATATCTGTGAGATATATCTCTATATTTTTTATGTTAACCAGTTATTTTAATTCCCTACATAATCTTCCCAAAAATTCAAACACATAAGCTTTCCTAACAGATTCTTCCCTGGTTAACCATTTTCTGACCACTGCTTACGAATCTGACCTTATCTACATCATATGGACTCCACATTGAGTGATTACAGTGGCTAAAAATCCATGCAACATATATCTATATTTTTCATGTTAACTATATCTTTTAATTCCTAACTGATTCTTCCCAAAAGTTGAAAAATAGAAGTTCCCCTGGTTACTCAAAAACCTAGTTTCCTACCAAACCTTTTATAATGTTTTAGTTCATCATTTTATTATGTCATCTTCCATTTTCTTCTTCATTTACATCTAATCATATTTCATCAATTTTTTTCACCACATTTAAATGTACAAAATAGCAGCATAAAAAACTTAAAATTTTGTCATCTATAGTCATACCTATGCAAAACTTTCCACACCAACCTAAGTATTCAAACATACATCACTTGTAGGTTCAACATGTAACATGATATATCGACATCCATGGCCAATCATGAAGGTAACAAACATAGTAAATTTCATCAAAGTTCTAGGATCAAAATCCCATATAAATGTTTCTATTTCAAAGGTTTTCTAAAAAATATATTGTTAAACATACCTAAAGATCTCTCTAGCTCACTTAGTGAATTCTTTTTCTTGTTTCCTCTTGAAGGAAGTAGTAAGATTCCTCCCTTCCCTTAGCTTTTCTAGCAGCTTAAATAAGAGAAGGACGGTGAGTTTTTGAACCCCAAGAATGAAGAAGAAAGATAGATTCAAGTGGAGATTAAAAAAACTTATCTTGAGTACTTAGTCCTCTAGACTTCTCCTTCCTCTTTCTTCATCTCTTCTCTTTTCTCTCTCCTTTCCTCACTCTACCTTGCTTATGTTTTTTTATCTCCATCACTTAGACAAAATTATGATGTTATAAGGGTGAGTTTTGCTTAAATAAACTATCATGTGGTTCAACTTTCATAACCTTGGGTCTACCTTATCATAATTAGGATGCACTTGGTTATTTTCTGGGGAAAAACAACTTATGTTTTGGTCTTCCTCTCCCTTAGTCAACATATGCATAGCAAAAGGAGATTTGTATTTTCAAAATCATGTTAAAATGTTCTAAAGACAAGGGACAAGGTCCCTTTGATTTAGGGATTCATTTCCTTTTTCTTTTGTCTTAATCAAGCCCTTGAATCTCCCTTGCTTAGCTGAAATTATTTGTGTAGGTTAAGGATTTTTTGTCATAATGGTATGTATTATTACCCACTTGTTGAAATTATGAATATAGGATATAGATGTTTTGTCCTAAAGCCATGTATTATTACCTACTTGTTGAAATTATGAATGTAGGATATAGATGTTTTGTCTTAATGCCATTTGACCTAATCTTGATTATTATTACACTACTATTTCCTCACACGATTCTTATTTTTCCTTCTTGGATTTGGGCTCGTTCTTACCTATTTACTTTGCTTTGGCTAAAATTCTACCTTTCATGAAGGGCTTGGTCACATTTTCATGATTTTTGGGCTATCGGTCTAACTTCTATATCCTAGTCCAAGTCTATGTTTTATTTCTTGCTTGGGCTATCCTATTGGCTTGCTAGAAATTTATGTGAAGTGCAAAAAATCTCTATACGAAGTGTCCATAGGTGAAAACCCAATTTATGGGTGGAGATGTTGAACTTAGTAACTCTAACTCTTTAATTAGGAAAAATTACCCTAATCCAATCTTCTTGAAATTTTAAGACCTTTACTTGTATCACAAAAATTTATCTTCCTTACCCAAGAATTTCTTCTCTCTTTAGTATGTTATTTCTAATTTTTTTTATTAGGTTTTCTCTCTTTACCTATTCCCTTAATGTTAGAAACATTTTCTATGCATACACATAAGGTGAATAATTTCTAAGGATTATATTTCTTAAATATCTAAATATTGTCTAATAAATTTTATTTCCTAAATTAATTATTTATGTACCTTTATTAATAAAAGAAATGAAATTATGGATGTTAGATTAAATATTTATGCACCTTTATTAATAAATTAAATAAAATTGGGGATGTTACAAAAGGGAGGTTCAAGGATAAAAATTTGCCAACTAGAAAGGCAAACCTATCATACTTGAGTAAGACAAAAGAAAAAGGAAATGAAACCCTAAAACAAAGGGACCTCGTCCCTTGTCTTAAGAACATTTTATCATAATTTTCAAAACCCACTTGATAGTTTATTTAAGCATGAGGAAGACAAGAACATGAGTTGTCTTTCCCCAAAAAACAACCAAGTGTATCCTAATTGTGATAAGGTAGACCCATGATTATGAAAGTTGAACCACTTGATAGTTTATTTAAGCAAAACCCACCCTTATAACATTATAATTCCATCCAAGTGAGGGGGAGGAAAAACATAAGGTAAAGTGAGGAAAAGAGAGAAAGAGAGGAGAACAGAGGAAGTAAAAGGAATGAAAAGTCTAGAGAACTAAGTACTCAAGGTAAGTTAGCTTAATCTCTACTTGAATCCATCTTTTCTCTTCATCCTTAGGGTTCAAAACTAACCCTCATTCTCTTATTTAAGCTGCTAGAAAAGTTAAGGGAAGGGATAAATCTTCCCACTTCCTTCAAGAGGAAACAAGAAAAAGAATTCAGTAAGTGTGCTAGGGATATCTTTAGCTAGGTTTAACAATATCTCTTTTTGAAGAAAAGCTTTGAAATTTGTAACATTTATATGGGATTTTGATCTTAGAACTTTGATGAAATTTACAATATTTGTTACTTTGAAGATTGGTCATGGATGTTGCTATTTCATAGTACATGTTATCTTGCATATGATGAATTTTTTGAAAATTTTGGTTGGTGTGGAAAGTTCTTCATAGGTATGGCTATGGGTGGCAAAATTTTAGAATTTTTATGCTGTTATTTTGTATATTTAAATGTGGTGAAAAATTGATAGAATATGATTAGATGTAAATTAGGAAGAAAATGGAAGAGGACGTAATATAATGATGAACTAAAACCTTAGGAATGGTTTGGTTAGGAAACTGGATTTCGGAGTAACCAAGGAAGCTTTTTTTTTTTTTAAATTCTGGGAAGATCTATGTCCCACGGATTTTAATCCACTAGAATCATGTAATTTGGAGTCAAAATGAGGAAGACATTGTCCAATCTGTAAGCAATGGTCAGAAAATGGTTAACCAGGGAAGAATCTATTAAGTATGCTTTTGTGTTTGAATTTTTGGGATAAATCTGTAGAGAATTAAAAGAAATACTTAACATGATAAATATAGATATATGTCTCACAAATTTTTAGGCACTGTAATCATTCAAATTGGAATCAATATGAGGGAGATATGGTCAGATTAATAAGCAGAGGTCAGAAACTAGTTAACCAGGAAAGAATCTATTAAGTATGCTTATGTGTTTGACTTTTGGGGGAACATTTGTAGGTAATTAAAGGAAAGTTTTAACATAATAAATATAGATATATGTATCACAGATCTATAGCTCTAAAATCACTTAATTTGGAGTCCATATGAGGGATATATGGTTGATTATTGAGTAGAGGTCAGAATAAGTCTAAAATCTAGGGTGGTAAATGTAAGCATTTTTGTTTTTGATCTTTTGAGAATAATTTTTAAGGAATCTTAAGAAATGATAAACACCAAAGTTGTATATAAGTGTCTTAGCATTTTATAGGCTTTGAAACCAACACAATTGGAGTTTTTATAAGGGAGATAAGGTCAGATTAGTAAGTAGAGGTTTGAACCTACTCGAGAAGAAATAACATTAAATTTGAAGGAGTAGTAACACCACGATTACTTGAGATTTCACTAAAATATTCAAAAAAAGGGTTTTTAAGGATTGTATTATCTTTCAATTGACATCAAGATCACCTCAATGGATTTAAAATGAGGGTGTTATGCTCCGTTTAGTGAGAGTGAAAAATATTTATAAAAAAAAAGAATCTTATAAATGAAAATAATAAATGACTAGTGTATGCCATAGCCATTGCCATTGCATGAACTCTTTACCACCTTAAGTGTATAATTTTGATATAGAAATATTTTATGAAGTGATATTTGAAAATGATTATGTTCATGGCAAGATTGTTTTTACTAATGATTTTTGGTAATGATTATGCTTTGATGATAAATTATGGCATATGAGTATAATGAACATACTTGTTATTGAAATCATATTTTTGGTAATTAATGTGAAAAGAAAAGAGATAAGCACAGTCACATGGCAGTCTGTGTGGTACACCAGTAGGGGACGCCCTACTAACGGCTATGATTATGTTAATGAAAAAAAAAGTGAAAATGTGCCATGTCGAATGGAGCGAGAAAAGTCCATATCGGAGAGTAGAATGTGCTCACCTTAACTAGGGTAGCTTGATATGAAAATAAGTTGATAGTCATCATATGATATTCTGAAAGTAGTTATTTATGCCATACATGTCACTTTTGTATGATTTTCATGTGCATAGATAAAGTCTATTCATGTGACCTAAGATATTTGCTGTTGCTTATACAAATGAACATGACATGATGATCTATATTAATGATAATTATTATTTACTATTAAACCTACTGGAATTTAATTCTCATTATATTTTCATATCATGTTCATAGGACTAGATATGCAGATATTCTCGATGACCGGCTTTTAGCATTCGTTGGGTTGAGTTGGCTAAGATTCTGGTGAAGGTGCAACCACCTATACCCGTATCCCTAAAACTGGTCAATATTTAGACATATATATGTTTGATTTGTGTACGGATGTTGTTAATTAATGATGTGTAAACCTTAATTATGCTTGGTTAAATTAATTGAATATTATTATGAGTTAAATAGTTAGAAGTAAAGAGGTAATGAATTGATGAGATTTTAATATATATATATATATATATATATATATATATCTGTGTGTGTGTGTGTGTGTGTGTGTGTGTGTGTGTAAAAAAATGGAGTTGTTACAATATTGATGCATAACCTGTAAAAAACTTGCATGTCTATACTGTATCTTTACTGCACAACAGAGAAAATGTTTTCTATAATTTATATAGCTGAACATAACACGTAAGTTTTCAAGTATTCATTTATTTTTACTAGATGTTGATCTTGCTAGGATTTTATATCTCACTATATTTGTGGTGTTATGTTCAGATTAGTAGCATGCCGTTCCTGGTGCTGACTATTCTGCTTGAGCATTAGATGGTAGATATTCTCTATTTAGGACTGTTCACAATAATCGTGAACTTGCTGGTTGTTAATATGGTAGAAGTACCTGCACCCGGTCTACTTCCTTCACTAGTAGTACCCCAAGGGTGATGGTCAGGGAAAAGGGACAGTAGGATAGTAGTTATGTGCATATATTGTTGATGTAAATGAGCAAACCCCATTGTTTTGGTGTAACCACACGGTACTTTGCCTTTTCGGATGTATGTTTAGTACCTAGGGTTACACATGTATATATGCTGCTAATTTCTGATGTTATGTAAACTCATGTGTATGTATATATAGAGCATGGCTGTGTTATGTGAAATGGCTAGGCTGTGTTGGAAGTTGGTAAAGCTTATTTTCAACCTTTTCCTACCCTAAATTAACCTTATTAACTATAGGGTAATAATAGAAACCAAATAGGAGAAGAATACCTTATAAAATTTGTGAGAACATGTGTTGGAAATGATATAAGTAGGAGGAAAGTAACTAGAGACCAAGCATAAAGAAAATAAAAAGATGAAATAATATTTAAGAAAGAAGAAGAATTTTATAAATGAAAATAATAAATTACTAGTGTATGCCCTAGCCATTTCCATTGCATGAACTCCTTACTATTTTTAGTGTGTAATTTTGACATCGAAATATTTTATAAAGTGATATTTGAAAATGGTTATGATCATGGCATGATTAAATTTTACTAATGATTTTTGGTAATGATTATGCTTTGATGATAAATTATGGCATGTGAGTATAATGAACATACTTGTTATTAAAATCATACTTTTGGTTATTAATGTGAAAAGAAAAGAAAAGAAAAAGACGAGCACGGTCACATGGCAGTCCGGGGTAGAGAAAAGCCTGTACCAGACGAGCACGGTCACAGTCACACTGCTATGACTATGAAAATGAGAAAAGAAAGAGAAAGTGTGCCATGTCAAACGGAGTGAGAAAATCCTGTACCAGAGAGTAGAAAGTACTCACCTTGACCGGGGTAGTTTGATATGAAAATAAGTTGATTGCCATCAAATGATATTTTGAAAATAGTTATTCACGCCATACATGTTATTACTATATAATTTTCATGCATAGATAAAGTGCATTCATATGACCTAAGATATTTGTTGTAGCTTATACAGATGAACATGACATGATGAGCTATATTGATGATAATTATAATTTATTGTTGAACCTACTGGAATTTAATTCTCACTATATTTCCATATCATGTTCAGAAGACTAAATATGCAGATATTCTCTATGACCGACTTTTAGCGTACATTGGGTTGAGTTGGCTAAGATCCGGATGAAGGTGCAACCACTTGCACCCGTATCCCCAAAACTGGTCAATATGGATGAATAAGATGTGGACATATATGTGTTTGATTTTTGTATGGACATTTTTAATTAATGATGTGTATGTTAACCCAAAATTGTATCAGTGTTAATGGTATGCTATAAACCTTAATTATGTTTGGTTAATTTAATTGAATGTTATTATGAGTTAAATAGTTAGAAGTAAAAAGGTAATGACTTCATAGAATTTTAAAAATATTTATATGTATAGATGTAAAAAAATTGGAGTTGTTACATATTTGGTATCAATGCATGTCAATCCTAGATGGCTAGTGGTTGGATGATTATCTGAATTGATCTTATAGTGTTTTGAGTATGATTGTGGTTATGTTGTGTGGGGAGATCTGTGATTAAATGTAGGTAAGAAATTACTAGTGTTTCCTATCTATATGCTGAGGTGGTGTTATGACTATTGTAAATATTTTTGAATTAACTATTGGGTTTGATCAACTCAATAGCACCATAAATCTGTTTTTGCCATAGTAGGAAATGGCACCACCAAGGAGGAACCCTGCAAACATTGTGGAAAAAACCCTGCACAGCTTAGCTACAGTAATTCGAAACCAAGTCACAGCCACCAATCAAATTCTGCAACATCTCTAGAATAGTAACAACCTGAATGGAAAAAATAATGTAAACAACTAGTTGGCTGGAAATGATAATGGCCTATCTGAGTTCTTGAAAACCAAACCACCTTCTTTCCAAGGTGGGTATGACCTAATAGTAGCCCAAAGTTGGATAAGATAATTGAAGAAGATCTTCGATATAATGAGCTGCACTAATGAGCTGTAGGTTATCTTTGCTACATATATGCTGATGGATTAAGTTAAGTGTTGGTGGCAAGGGGCCAGAGAGCTGCTCACTCAATAGAGGAGGCAGATCACTTGGCAGGTGTTTAAGGATATTTTCCTAGAGAAGTACTTTCCATGTATTGTGCGGGCCGAGAAGGAGATTGAATTTCTCCAACTTAGACATGGTCACATGTGGGTAGGTGAATACATCGCTAAGTTTGAGGAGTTGTCTAAGTTCTCCTCTTACTTGAGGTTTAACCTTGAAGCATGGAAGGCTATTAAGTTTGAAGTAAGACTAAGCCCATAAATCAGGAATGCGGTGATAGCCTTGGAAATAAAGGAGTTTATGCCCTTGATAAATAAATCTAGACTTTTGGTGAAAATTTTAAGGGCAGTGGAAGATGAGAAGCTGATGCAAAACTTGTGGAAAAAGAAGAAAAGTTTCCCAGCCCTTGCAAAATTATGAGGGGAAGAGGTTATGGAGCTGGTAAGAGGCCATTGATTATGGGGAAGTAGCTAGATTAGAGGTCTCTAGTGAAAGGAAGGGTTTTTCACCCCAAGCGGCCAAGAGGTAGCTCAATCCTCCAAAATGATTCATGGTACATGCTACATCTATGGATTTTCTCTTATGGTGTTGTTTGACTCTGGTGCTAGTCATTCATTTATATTAGAAGAATGTATTAAGGAGCTTCAGTATATTATTTCTAAAACCCCCTATGAGATATCTATAGTAATTCTTGTAAGGAAAATGGACTTAACTTCCTCTGAATGTAAAGACTATTAGGTCACCATCCTAGAGAAAACTTTTTCTCTCGACCTCGTTTGTCTATCTTTAAGAGGTATTGATGTCATTCTTGGGTTAAACTGGATGTCTAGAAATTAGGTCTTACTAAATTATTACACCAAGACCGTTGAATTTCTACCTCTTATTCCATAAGAGGAGATGTTGTTATTGATGCTAAAAGCCAATCAAGTCAATCGGGAGTTGAAGAGTGGAGTACTAGGTTACATTCTCTTGTGTTTATCAAACCTAGAAGTCGAACCAAAACTTAATGAAATCCCAATATCTAATGAGATGACTTTCAAAAATAAGTACATTCTCCCTAGGATAGATGACTTATTGGATCAACTGAAGGGAATCTCCATCTTTTCTAAGATTGACTTGAGGTCGAGATACCATCAAATTAGGATCAAGGAGGACAATGTACCAAAAATAGCTTTCAGGACTAGGTATGGGCACTATGAGTTTCTTATAATGCCCTTTGGGTTAACGAATGCACTTGTAAGTTTCATGGATTACATGAATCACATTTTTGAACCCTACCTAGACCATTTTGTGGTGGTGTTCATTGATGACATCTCAATGTATTCTAAGAATGAGAAAGAACATGAACAACATCTCCAAATCGTGCTGCAAGTGTTGAAAGAGAAAAATTTGTATGCCAAATTGGAGAAGCATGGATTTTGGCTAACAGAGGTGAAGTTTCTCAGACATGTTATCTCCAATAAAGGGATAGCATAGACCCTAATAAGACGGAAGCACTGATTCAGTGGGAAAGACCAAAGACGGTTACAGAAGTCAAAAGTTTCTTGGGTTTGGTAGGATACAATAAGTGGTTTATACAAAACTTCTCTCATATAGCCTTGCCATTGACGAAATTTAGTAGAAAGAGAAATCCTTTCAAATGGACTAATCAATGTGAAGCTAGCTTTCAGAAGCTTAAGACAAGATTGACTACTCCTCATGTTTTAATTATTCCAGACCCCACAGGACATTTTGAAGTGTATAGTGATGTTTCAAAGAAAGGGTTAGGGTGTTTGTTGATGCAAGACAAGAGAGTATTTGCTTACGTCCTTAGGCAACTAAGACCCCATGAAGGAAATTATCCAATCAATGATCATGGATTGGCAACGGTGGTGTTTTCCTTAAAGATTTGGCGACACTATTTGTACAGGGCAACATTTGAAGTATATTGTGATCACAAGGGTCTTAAGTACCTTTTTTATAAGAAGGAGTTAAATATGAGGCAACGAAGATGGGTAGAATTTCTCAATGACTACAAGTTTGAGATAAAGTACTATCCAGGAAAGACGAATATTGTAGCTTATGCCTTAAGTCAGAAATCTTTACACATAGGTCAGATGATGGTGTATAAGATACAAATGCTAGAGGAGTTTCAAAATTTAATGTTGGTCACTACTCTTACCCCAAAGAAGCTAATCATCAATAGGTTGAATATAAAGTGTGATCTTAGAGTCAAGATTAAATAGGCTCAAGCTCACGACCAATACTTTCTGGATCACAAAGAACAAGATGATTTTTTTGTCTTTGGAAGATGGAATAATCATATATCAAGGAAGGGTTTGTGTCCCTCAAAAACAAGAGTTGAGGACTAAGATCCTATAGGAAGCACATCAGAGTAAGTACACAATCCATCTTGGATCCACTAAAATGTATCAAGACTTAAAGAATATGTACTGGTCGTCAGAGATAAAAAAGGATATTGATGAGTTTGTGGTGAAATGTTTAATTTATTAGAAGGTGAAGGTATACTAGCGGGATTTCTACAACCTCTTGAGATCCTTAAATAGAAACAGGAAAATATTTTGATGGACTTTGTGGTGGGCTTACCTAAGACTTTAGTTAGACATAACTCTATCTGGATAATAGTAGACAAATTAACCAAATCAGCTCACTTTTTACCCATAAAGATTAACTATTCACTAGAAACTTTGGCCCAATTGTACGTCTAGAAAATAGTTGGACTGCATGGAATTTCTTTAAATATCATTTCTAATAGAGATCCAAGGTTCACGTCTAGGTTTTGGAAGGCGTTGCAAGAAGCATTTAAAACCTAATTGTGGTTCAGTACTGCCTACTGACATGCTATAAATTAAGCATGTCTTTACCATTTTTTAAGTTGATTTTTATTTAATTTAAGTAGGAAACAAATAGGATTTAATTGATTTTTGTGTTTTATGTTTTAAGTAGGAAATAAATAAAGAAGAAAAGAAGAGGAAAATAGAGAGAAAATATGGAAAAATGCTGATTTTCAATCCTTCGTCACTAATTAAGGCGTATCTATTTTATTTGAACTTCGATTAAGGTGATTCTAGCGGTTATGGAAAGGAGAGACATAGAGCTACAACTTTCATGTTTGGCACTTTGTCAAAATATAAAAGTTTCTGGGTGCTATAGTGCTACGTCAATCTGTATTCGGAGCATCGCAGTACTCGACCCAATGTGTTGCGTTGCCCCATTGCCAGAATTCCAAAACGCCACGGCGCTAGATCAGGCGCCACGACACCCTGTCAATATGTTTCCATAGCACTGTAGTGCCTATGTAGAGCGTTGCGGCAGTCGTTGCTGCACTAGAATGCTGAGTTCGTGAATTTTTTATCTTTTTGGCTCCAATTGAAGCTCGACAATCTGGGTTTTGACCTAGAAATAGTTATACTTCAATGAGGAGAAGCCAATCTATAAAAAGGGAAGAAAGAAAGCATCAAAGATGATTCAAACTTTTAATTACCTTCTTTAATTCTTCATTAGATTTTCTTCTGGCCCTACGTAATTGATTTAGTTTTAGTGGTAAAGGAAGATTGAAACCTCAAGAGATCGTTGTGCATTGTGAGATATGTAGAATAAATTTTATAAGTTCAATCTTAACCGGGTATTGATTATTCATCTACTTTTCTCTTTTCAATGATTATTTATATAATTGCTAGGAAGGCCTATTAGTATATTGTCTATTTTAATTTACTGTTGAATTAGGTTTGGAACAAAGTTTTCATTACTGTATTCATGAAGCAAATAGGATTATGGATTTTTGATTATAAATCATTAACCCTATAATCAATGATCAACTAAATCAAATATAACCGATGTGTTTATATTTATTTAGCTCTATCAATTTCTCTCGTTCTTCATGCGATTAATAGGGTAGACTTTACTGATGTGTTAAAGGATATCTTACTAATTAGGGTTGGTGCGTACTGTCGCAGGTACACCCAAATTGATACCTTACACCTCAACTAACCTGTAGTAGTGGAAGTAAGGGTCTATCCTATAGAGACTAGTATTACCTTATGTGATTAGAAAACAGGGGGGATTAATAATCGAAAATTAAGTAAATAATAATGAAAGTAATTAAGAGATAGTGATTAATGATAAAGACGTTGGTTTCAGTTGATATCCACCGTCAAGGGATTGCATTGATCATTGACAACATAATCAATCTATAATTGAATATCTATCATTGGGTTTCTAACCCTGTTCTTCCTTAAGCCTAGTAAATTAATGACAATCGCACTAATTAAACCCTAATTAACAAGCAATCATTTAGCACATCGGTAAAGCATAACTTATTAACTGCATGAAGAACTAGAGAAACTGACAAAGCTAAACAAATATAAACACATCGATTATATCGAATTTAGTTAATGATTCATCCTAGGTTCAATGATTTATAATCCAAAATCTTTAAACCTATTTGCCTCATGAATCACAGAATTGAAGACTTTGTTCAAAACATAATTCAGCGGTAGATTAAGACAGACAATATACTAGTAGGCCTCCTAGCTATCATATGAATAATCATTGAGAAGAAGAGAAGATGAATAATCAATACTTAATTAATATTGAAATAATAAAATCAAATCCAAATCTCACAATGCATGAAGATCCCTTGAGGTTTCAATCTACCTCTTCCAACTAAAAAGAACTAGCCACACAGGGCCATAAGAAATTCTAAAGAAGAATTAAAGAATGTAATTAAGAACTTGGATGAATGATTGAATGACTTCTCTGCTTGCTTTCCTCCTTTTTTATAGATTCCCTCCTCCTAATCGAAGTAGGAGTGTTTCTAGGTCAAATCCTGGCCCATCGGGTTTTAATTGGAGTCAAGAAGACCTAATAATTGCGAATTCAGCAATCTAGTGCGGCGGCGAGTGCCGCAGCGCTTCAAAAACTCATTGACAAGGCGCTGCAGTGCCTAATTCCACATTGGCACACTCTGGTTCTCACGCTCAGGCGCCGCAGTGCCCGATGCTTCTGGGTAGCCAATGCCATGGCGCGCTAGGGAACATCGTGGCCCTCCGAATCTGCAATGATGCAGCAACATGGCTCTCTCTTACAAGCACCACGGAACCTAGGAAATTCCAGAATTTTACAAAGTACTGAATATCAAAGTTGTAACGTTATACCTCTTCTTTCCATAGCCGCTAGAATCACCTCACTCTGATCTAAATGGAAGGAGATATGCCAAAATTAGTGACCAAAGGTCAGAATTCATCCTGCTGCACTATGATTCTGATTTGTGAGCTCTGTAACACTATTAAATCTCCCGAATTTGACCATGTGTCCAACATAAAAGTTGTATATAATTGTGTTATCTTTTCCCATCCACTTGAATCACTTTTATTGGAGTTTATAAGAGTGAGATATACTCAAAATAGTGCTGAAAGGTCTGGATTCGCTGACACATAAGGTAATTACAGTCTCTGTAAGAGTGAGATAATTGTGTTATCTTTTCCCTCTCTTGTTAATAACTTTCCTTATTGTTTACTTTGTTATTTACAATTTTCAATACCCATTTTCTCAATCACATAAGGTAATTACAGTCTCTGTAGGATCGTCCCTGACACCTATGACTACAGGTTAGTTGAGTGGTAAGGTATCAATTTGGTTGTACCTGTGACAGTACGCACCAAATTTTATCTCTGTCGTCGGGGACAGTGTCTATTGCCTTTTTGTGATTTTTATTTTGATTTATGCCTATGACTCGTTCTTCTAATTCTCAAGATTTACAGTTCAATCTAGATATTGGAAAATCTATATACAGGCATAGGAGAGAACTTCAAGAAGATATTGATCAAGAAAAGGAGGGAGTAATTATGGCTAGGCTCCCCACTCTGAAAGAGCTTGCAGCTCTAGATTTGCATCAGTAACCCTTATGCATTACTTTTCTTAATCTTGATGATAATGTTAATTTTGAATTAAAATATGGATTAATTCCTCTGTTACCTAATTTTCATGGTCTTGCAGGTGAAGACTCACATAAACATTTAAAGGAATTTCATGTGGTATTGATAACTTCAATTTACTGCAATGTTTATATGCTTTCCGAGTGTGTTTATTGTGCTGTTTTGATTATTAAGTACTCTTATTCCCGGATATAACTGAATTTGATAACTCCCTTAGATGCAATATCATCCACCCTATTTGTTGTAGCAAAGGAGTGTGCATATGTGGCAATCTTGGCAGAGAACCAAGTGATATTGAGTAAAGTTGGTCCCTTTTTCCTGCAAGGCACTGATTCTGTTTGATATAGCATAGGTGGCGGGGGAACAAAGCTGCGCAGCAGGTGCAGCCACCACCTAGTAGGAGAAAGCAGCAAGTTGACACTGCAGGCTGCTAATTGGGTTGGTACAGAACTGCATCCACTACTGAAAGTGGAGAGGAAAAAGCTGCACGTAAAGATGCTGGTTGCTGAGCAAGGAGAATGTCAGCAACCCAGGACACTTTACTGGGACCACAAGGCCTCATTATAAAAAGGGCAGAAAGTAGAACCACGGATATAGACGAGGGTGAGGAAGAAGAACATCGACAGACTGCATAGAAGCATTAGAGCACGGGATAGTTTGCAATTCAAGATTTCCATTGATCCCTTTTGTGTTTTTCTTTTCTTCTGTTTTTTTTATCGAGAAACTGCACTTGTATTTTTTAGGATGCATACTAGTGATTTTGGGATATTTGTAACCAGTGTAACCATGAGGCTTGGCTAGTTTCCAGCTAGGGTTGCATAAGGGTTGTAATGAACTTGAGCACATTTTTAGTAACAACACATTTTGCTGCAGTGTTATTTTAACGTTCAACTGTGTTTATATTTTAATTTCCCCTAATAACAGAAGTTTAGTGGAGGAAGACTTAGGCCAAAATTCACCTGGGAAAGGAATGGAGGCTGGAAAAAATAGTTAAATATATGGGGTTAAGCCAATATAGGAATGTATCATTCCCCATTACCCTAATAGTGGAGCTTCATGCACAATTCGGGGGTGAGGACTGATGCAGGAATGCATGTCTAAACCCCAGAATTGCAAGGAATGGAAGTCTGGGAAGACTCCATTCAAGACTAAACTGGGCACTTAGAGCAATTGCTACAGCAATCCCTAGAGCAAATCCGAGTGCTGTAGTTCATGGCAACCCTGAGCAACCCTAGATCATCTTTTATCATTTTCTTCTACACCCTAGTACCCCTCGTCTTAGTTATAGTTGAATTTAATTGATCTAACTCTATTTTATCTTGTGAATCATCTTATTTTTGCTACAGCATTTCACATGGCAAAAGTCTCTATAATAGTTTTAGTTCACTCCTCATGGAACGATACTCACTCATCACTTTATTACTTGGTCACGACACGTGCACTTGCGTTCGGACACTGCAGTCATCTTTGCATGAAAACCAACAAGTTTTTGGCGCCATTACCGGGGAGTATCAACTTAAAAATTGTTCTTAGTTACTTGACTGTGTGAAGTGTTTTTAGTTACATTTATTATTCACTCTGGTGTCTTGTTGAACAGGTAACGTAGTGCATGAGTCGGGCTGACAGAGAACGTCTACCTCTAGATCCAGAGATAGAAAGAACGCTTTTGAGAAGAAAAAGAGGATAGTTAGGACCTCAGCAGCAGGCAAGAATGGCTAATTAGAATGGTGTAGACAACATGGACGATAGAGATAAGGTCTTAAATGCTTATGTTCAACTAAACTTGAATGGGTTGAACCCGAGCATTGTGAGACCAGAAATCAAGGCTCTTCATTTTGAGCTCAAGCCAGTAATGTTCCAGATGCTGCAGACTACAGGCCAGTTCAGTGGAATGCCTACAGAGGACCCTCATCTTCACTTAAGAGTATTCATGGAAGTCACAGATGCTTTCAAAATGAATGGGGTAACCAAAGAAGTGCTCAGGCTAAAACTGTTCCCTTACTCATTAAGAGATCGAGCAAGAGCATGGTTAAACTCTCTGCCACCCGACTCTATTGCTAACTGGAGTGATTTGGCTTAGAAATTTCTGCTAAAATACTTCCTGCCCACCAAGAATGCCAGATTCAGGAATGACATCACCTCTTTCCAGCAATTGGAAGGTGAATCATTGTATGAAACCTGGGAGAGGTATAAAGAGCTATTACGGAGATGCCCCCATCACAGAATCCCTTACTACATTTAGATGGAGACCTTTTACAATGGCCTTAATGCTCAAACCCGCACCATAGTGGATGCTGCAGCTAATGGGGCATTATTGTCCAAAACATATAATGAAGCGCACGAGCTGCTTGAAAGGATGGCCAGTAACAACTGCCAATGGCCAATGGACAGCGTTTCAACGAGAAAGAAAGTAGCGGGCATGCATGAAGTAAGTGAAGTTACTTCTCTCACAGCCCAGCTAGCTTCACTAGTTAATGTCTTAAAAAGCCAGCAATTGATCCGCCCTCAAGCAGCCAATGCAGTCCAGGAGACTGGACCATCTTGTGTATTGTGCAATGGACCACATCTATTTGAAACTTGTCCCTCAAACCCAGAATCAGTGTGCTACGTGGGAAATATGAATCACAATAACAATCCCTATTCCAACACGTATAACCCAAGATGGAGGCAACACCCTAATTTTTTCTAGAGTAACTATGGTATGGGACAAGAGAGCAACTCTGCTCCATAAAGACCACAGGCTCCCCCTGGCTTCCATCAGCAAAGATAAAAGCCTTAAGAAACCCCCACTTCACTAGAATCCCTGATGAAGGAATATATGGCAAGGAATGATGCTCTAATCTAGAGTTAAGCAGCCTCATTACAGAATCTGAAAACTCAAGTGGGACAGCTTGCCAATGAACTAAAAAGCAGACCTCTAGGGACACTTCCAAGCAATATCGAAGTCCCTAGGAAAGAAGGGAAAGAGCACTGCAAGGCTATAGCTCTGAGAAGTGGGAAGATGGTGGAGGCACCAAAAGCAAGATGACAGGACCAGAAAGACTCCACTGTACCCCTGGAGAAGAAGAAAGACAAGCAAAAGCAAGAGGAGGAGGTGAGCGAGGAAGCAACCATCTCTGGAGAAAATGCTGCAACTATGCCACAACAAAATTTGGCAACTTTGCCGTAGCAAGGCATGCAGCAAACTAAGCTACCTCCCTCCTTCCCTAAGAGATTCCAGAAACAGCAGAATGACCAGCAGTTTAGAAGATTCCTAGATGTCCTGAAACAGCTGCACATTAACATTCCTCTAGTGGAAGCACTAGAGCAGATGCCTAATTATGTAAAGTTCATGAAGGACATCCTGACCAAGAAGAGGAGATTTGGCGAGTTTGAGACTGTTGCTCTCACAAGAGAATACAGTGCTATACTGCAAAATAAGCTGCCACCCAAACTTAAGGATCCAGGCAGTTTCACCATACCTTGTTCTATCGGGAACCAGTATTTTGGCAAGGCACTTTGTGATTTGGGAGCAAGCATCAACCTCATGCCAATGGCCATATTTAAAAAACTAGGGATTAGAGAAGCAAGGCCTACCACAGTCTCATTGCAACGTGTAGACAGATCCATAGCTCATCCAGAAGGAAAAATCGAGGATGTCCTGGTTAAGGTGGATAAGTTCATCTTCCCATTAGACTTTATAATACTGGACTATGAAGCTGATGCAGAGGTACTAATTATTTTGGGCAGACCATTCCTAGCAACTGGCAGGACATTAATTGATGTTTAGAAAGGGGAATTAACCATGAGAGTCCAGGATGAGCAGGTTACATTCAATGTACTCCAAACCATGAAGTTTGCTAGTGAAGAAGAGGAATGTGCAGTTGTGTCTATGATAGACACATTAGCATCAGTGTAGTTAGAAAAGTGCTGCAAAAACCCACCACCAATAGCATAGATAGACAACTCAGATTTAGAAGGGGAAGACGAGAAAGAATGGGCCTGGATTGATGTCAGTCATGGCATTAGGAAACATGAGCCAATGAAGGAGCCATTATACGTGACCCTACCAGAATCAAGGTTGTTGAAAGCATTAGTGGAGGAACCACCAGTCTTGGAAATGATGCCTCTGCTAGCACACCTCAAGTATGTGTATTTAGGAGAAACAACCACTCTTCCTGTGGTTATCTCAGCAATTTTTACAGAGGAACAAGAGGAGAAATTGGTCCTGACATTAAAGAAATTCAGAAGGGCCATTGGTTGGACACTTGTTGATATTAAGGGAATCAGCCCCTCATTTTGCATGCATAAGATCCTCTTGGAAAGTAATGAAAGAGGGTCCATAGAACCCCAATGGATGCTTAACCCGATAATGAAAGAGGTGGTTAAAAAGGAAATTATTAAGTGGCTAGATGCTGGAATTATCTACCCCATATCAGACAGCTCCTGGGTGAGTCCGGTCCAATGTGTTCCTAAGAAAGGGGGTATGAATGTGGTGGAAAACGAAAACAATGAGCTTATCCCCACCAAACGAAAACAAAAGCACCAGGAAAGATCATTTTCCCCTGCCATTCATTGATCAAATGTTAGATAGACTTATGGGAAGAGAATATTATTGTTTCTTAGATGGATATTCAGGGTACAACTAGATTGCTATAACACCGGAAGAACAGCATAAGACCACATTCACATGTCCTTATGGTACCTTTGTATTTCGAAGAATGCCATTCGGGTTTTGCAATGCTCCAGCAACGTTTCAGCAATGCATGATGGCAATTTTTACAGAAATGGCTGAACAGTTTGTGGAAATTTTCATGGATGACTTCTCAGTCTTCGGGGACTCCTTTGACCTATGTTTAGGAAACCTTACTAAAGTCTTACAACAGTGTGAGGAAACAAACTTGGTGCTGAACTAGGAGAAGTGTCAGTTTATGGTAAAAGAGGGAATTGTGCTGGGACATAAAATTTCTCAAAGAGGACTTGAAGTTGACAAGGCCAAGTTGGAAGTCATAGAGAAGCTACCTCTTCCCACCTCTGTCAAGGGCATCTGAAGCTTCCTGGGTCATGCAGGATTTTATAGGAGGTTCATTAAAGACTTCTCTAAGGTTGCCAAACCTTTATGCAGTTTTCTAGTGAAGGACAGAACTTTTTGTTTTGATGAAAGTTGTATGACAGCATTTTACGACCTCAAGAAGAAATTGACCACAGCACCAGTTATCGAGGCACCAGACTGGACTTCTCCATTCGAGCTAATGTGTGATGCTAGTGAAGCAGCATTGGGAGCTGTCCTTGGGCAGCGTAGGAACGAGCTTTTTCACTCTATATATTATGCAAGCAAAACACTACAAGGTGCCCAACTGAACTACACAGTGACAGAGAAAGAATTACTTGCAGTAGTTTTTGCCTTTGAAAAATTCAGAGCATATCTGGTAGGAGCAAAAGTGATAGTGCACACAGACCATTCTGCCATCAAACACCTGGTTAGGAAAAAGGATTCCAAGCCCAGGCTCATTCAGTGGGTGCTTTTGTTTCAGGAATTCGACCTGGAGATCAGGGATAGAAAGGGAACTGAAAATCAAGTGGTAGACCATCTCTCCAGATTGGAAGGGGACAGCTCAGGAGAAAATGAAATTAACGAGAGGTTCCCAGATGAACAACTCTACCTCCTATGCCAAGATGGTGTGCCATGGTATGCTGATTATGTGAATTATCTTGTGAGTGGAATGCTCCTACCAGACTTGACGTTACAACAGAAGAAAAAATTTATGCATGAGGTGAACTCATATTACTGGGATGAGCCATACCTTTACAAGCAATGTACTGATCAGATGATAAGGAGATGTATACCCAGCGAAGAAATGGAGCAAATCTTACAGCAATGCTATGCTTCCCCTTATGGAGGTCATTTTGGAGGAGTTAGAACTGTAAACAAGGTACTGCAAGCCGGGTTCTACTGGACCTCTCTATTCAAAGACTCCCACTCTTTCGCAAGGCAATGCGACCGATGTTAGAGGACAGGGAATATATCTCGCAGACATGAAATGCCACTGAACAACATCCTAGAGGTCAAATTATTTAATGTGTGGGGAATAGATTTCATGGGCCCATTCCCTTAAAGTTTTAGGAATCAATACATCCTAGTAGCTGTAGACTATGTCTCAAAGTGGGTGGAAACAAGTGCATCTCAAACTAATGAGGCAAGGGTGGTAACCAGATTACTAAAGAGAAACATCTTTACAAAGTTTGGAACCCCCAAAGCCATCATCAGCGATGAAAGGACCCATTTCTACAATAGGCAGTTCAGAGCACTCCTAACCAAATATGAAGTGAGGCACAAGGTGGCAACACCCTATCACCCACAAATGAGTGGGCAGGCTAATGTTTCCAACAGAGAGATCAAGAGAATCTTGGAGAAAACAGTAGACCCCACAAGGAAGGATTGGTCCTCGAGGTTGGATAATACATTATGGGCCTATAGAACAGCCTACAAGACACCATTGGGCATGTCACCATACAAGTTGGTGTTCAGGAAGGCTTGTCATCTACCAGTAGAGTTAGAGCATTGAGCATATTAGGCAGTGAAAAAGCTAAACCTGAATCTGGAAGCTACTGGTGAGCAAAGGATGCTGTAGCTTAATGAGCTTGATGAATTCCGTGGTCAGGCTTATGAGAATGCCAAACTATACAAGGAGAAAGCAAAGCAATGGCATGACAAGAAGATACAACCAAGGAACTTCGAAGTGGGACAGAGAGTGCTACTGTACAACTCCAAGCTGACCTTATTTCTTGGGAAATTCAAATCTCGTTGGTCTGGTCCTTTTTCCATAAGCAAGGTCTTCCCTTTTGGAACTGTTGAATTGGAAGAAGAAAAGGAAGGGAGGACATTCATGGTAAATGGACAAAGAGTCAAGCACTATCTGAGAGGTGATGTGGATAGACAACACACCTCCATCCATTTGCAAGAGAAATGAACAGGAAGGAAGTCAGGCTGATGACTCTAAAACAAGCGCTCATGGGAGGCAACCCACGTTTAAATCTGTTGTTGGTTAATTTAGCAGTTTTAGAGAAGTTTAATTCGTGAATTTAATTGCATTTGTGTTTGTTACGCAGGTGGGGAAACATAGCAATCTGCAGGACAGTTCTCGCTTTGGTGCAGCAAAACTAGGTGGAAGTTAGTCTTTGCTCTGCTGAAGCAAGATTCTGGGCAAGCCAGTTTTTGCTGCAAAAGTTGCTGTAGGAAATGCATTTAGCCCTAAATAAAGGGGTTCCCCTCTGCCATGTTTTTAAAAAAAAATTAATTTTGACAAAAGTAAAAGAGGGCGAGAAAATTGGCAGAAGCCCATAAGTCGTAAACCCACGTCCTTAACCCCCTCATTACACCTCTACAACCCCTTCACCTACCCAGTTCCCTCTAGTTCTCTCAACCCCTGACGCTACCAGAGCCCAGAGCCACCTTCGCACCAGTGACCTTCACTTCCAAACCCCCATAACCAACCATACCGAGGATCAAGACAGTGGTAAGGAAGGTGAGCAAGGTGAAGAAGTTCACCTCCGAGGCGAGCAAACAGAGGCACGATGAAAAGATTTTGCTACGAAGCTTCTGCACAGATAAGGGTTTCACTTTCATGGCCATGGAGGATTTGGGATTGCCAATGTACGTTGGCACTGTGGTCAAGCAGAGGGGTTGGGAAGCTTTTGCCAGACACCCGCAACTTGCCTTTATCCCTCTGGTACGGGAGTTCTACGCAAACTTCTCACCAGGCAATGAGAAGTGGGTGACAGTTAGGGAGACTAGGGTTCGGTTCGACCAAGCCTCTATTAACAAGGCTTACAATCTGCCAGACAAGGAAGACCAGTACGAGGAGTATCTACAGGCTCTGACGAACCAGGATTGGGACGCAATGCTTACCCGAGTATGCCTTCCAAGCACCACCTAGGATAAATCCCCATAAGGCTCCACCACAATCAATCGTGTCTTTCTGGTACCAGCAGCAAAGGTGTGGTACCACTTTCTCAAGACTCGCTTGCTACCTTCAACCCATGGGCAGATAGTGAGCCGAGATAGGGTAGCTATGGTTGACGCACTCATTCTCGGATTGCTCCGAAACATTTTGGAGGCATTCCTAGGGTCCCCAAATGAGCTTTCATCAAATAAAATTGGAAATGGCACGGGTAGATTTTGCAAGGATCTCCCGACGACCACCGCCGGTGGCCGGCGACGCCCCTCCCTCGGGGGTGCCGCGGTCTCGACCCTGTGCATCTCGATGGGGCACGGCGGGGCTAGCATCCTGCACGCGGGGGGCAGGCACAGGGCCCATTTTTTGATCCTGACGACCCCCGCCGGTGGCCGGTGGCCGGCGACGCCCCTCCCCCGTGGGCGTCGCGGTGCATCTCGATGGAGCACGGCGGGGCTAGCATCCTGGACGTGGGGGGTGCCACAGGGCCCCGGGGTGCCTCCCCAGACCACTCAATGTTGGCCGAATCATCAGTGGCCAAATCGAACTATGCGCCAACCGGAAAAAGGGAAGCTTACTCTTCCCTTCCCTCATCACTCTTATGTGCAAGAATCATGGAGTCCCAGTCTCTATTGATGAAGAAACATTGAAGGACACCATCCCCATCACCGCAATCACCATTGCTAGGATTGTCCAAGAAAAATCCGCTCCAAACCCACCAATTGCCTCCCGAGATCCTCCACAATCTGCCGAACCCTCTACTTCTACCTCTGCACCCCAACCAGCCGACAAAACCCTTCAACTCATCCTTTAGCAACAAGCTACCATACTCAGATAGCAAGCAAAGTTATTGCAACATCAGCAGACGTTTTAGCGCTATGAGCAAAAGAAGGACTTCGCCCTCCACACCACCCTTGAGCAGAACTACAAACAATTTTTCCCATTTCTGGAGTTCCCCACCGACTTACTCCATGCTACCTTCGAGGAGGAAGGCCAAGCACCGGAGCCGCAGGCAAAAGAGAACCAGGAGTCTCAAGACTCCTCACACAGCAAAGAGCCACAACCAAAACAACAACAAACTCCAGTGGGCACTGAGTCCTCAAACGATGATGAACCCATTGCAAAAAGGGTAGTAGTGATGCGCAAAAGAAAAACCCCACAACAATCAACACAGCGAAGGAGTGGTCTCCGAAGCTCTTCAAGGTCTTCTTGGGGTCAATGCCCTTACAGTGCTGTAGCATCCCTGCAAGAACCCTCAGGAAGTTCCCTTATCTCCTATTCCTTCTCTGTTGCATTTAGAATTTCTTTGGCCCTGTCTCTGTTTTTAATTAGTGTCTCTTCTGTTTTTGGCAATTTACTCAACAGTGGGGACACTACTCATCACTAAGTTTGGGGGGTGTGATATAATGTTTGATATGGCATTTGTGGGACTTAGTGTTGTTTTAGTATTGCTGTAGTGTTTGCTGAAGCATATGTTAGGCTTGGACTTGTTTATTTGTGTTCTGTTTATCTGTGTTGGTGTTTATTTGTGTTTTTGCCTGACTGTGTTGGATAAGACTGCATTATTACTTGCTGCTGCCAGTCTTACTATCTATTTGCGATATATATATATATATATATATATATATATATATATATATATATATATATATATATATAAAAGATTAAAAAAAAAAGAGAGAAATGTAGAGAGAGATGAGTATGCACATTGCATAGCATGTTGTAAGCTCTGTGATACTCCATGAGGAGGATTGGGAATTCCACTAAAAACCAGAATAGGAGACCTGCACACCTACCCAACCACACACAGAACCTTCTTCTAATAAGCACAGGATCATGGGCAGTTTTCCAAAAGAAATTTAGTGATTTTTTAGAAATGGGACCTAAGTTTTAGAGCTAATATTGAGAGTTTTCAGCATAATTATAAAATAGGCATTCGCGTATGGTCAGAAAGGCTTAAGTTTGGAGGGGAAGTAGGGAAATTAGAGAAAAATTTGGACACTCCAATGCCTCTGTAGTTCCTTAGTAACCAGGGGTATGCATGAGCCCCATGTGTACCCTTGCATAAAATAGGGACATAGAGTATGAGTGGAATGCTGCTTAAGGGTGATAAGGCTGAGTAACCGGGTGCCTACATTGTACATGTTGGCATTCGCGTCAAAAGGCATTAATGACCTCTGCTAGAGTAATAATAAAAAAAACAAGAAGAAGAAGATAAAAAAAGAAAATATATATACAAAGAAAGAAAGGAAATCAGTGAACTACCCTCCCCCTATATTTGTTGCCCTGGCTGCGCCTATGATGCATGCCAACTTGTCCTAAGAAAGGAAGCTCAATATATTAGCAAGAAAATCTCAGGAACTCTGGCTATTTTTGACCCAAGTAGCTCTTTGGGAAACTGTCCATGTCACACACACAACTTCAAAGAAGGTCTTGGTTGTGAATGGGAGAAAGGCTTGTGGTGTCCCTTATATGGAAGCAATCCTGAGAGTTGAGAGATATCAGTAGAACTATATGGAATTATGCAAGAGGAACGACTGGAATCATTTGGTAGGGGTGTGGTGAACAAAGCAGATTGCTTAGGGACAAGCAATTCTTTAAGTTTGGGGGGATTTGATAACTTCAATTTATTGCAATGTTTATATGCTTTCCGAGTGTGTTTATTGTGTTGTTTTGATTATTAAGTACACTTATTCCCGAATATAACTGAATGTGATAACTCCCTTAGATGCAATATCATCCACCCTATGTGCTGTAGTAATGGAGTGTGCATATGTGGCAATCTTGGCAGCGAACCAAGTGATATTTAGTAAAGCTGGTCCCTTTTTCCTGCAAGGCACTGATTCTATTTGATATGGCGCAGGTGGCAGGGGAGCAAAGCTGCGTAGCAGGTGCAACCACCACCTAGCAGGAGAAAGCAGCAAGCTGACACTGCAGGCTGTTGGTTGGGTTGGTACAAAACTGCCTCTACTACTGAAAATGGAGAGGAAAAAACTGCACGCAGAGATGCTGGCTACTGAGCAGGGAGAAAGTCAGCAACCCAGGACACTTTACTGGGACCACAAGGCCTGTTTATAAAAAGGGCAGAAAGTAGAGCCATGGATATAGACGAGGGTGAGGAAGAAGAACAGCGACAGACTGCATAGAAGCATTAGAGCACGAGATAGTTTGCAATTCCAGATTTCCATTGATCCCTGTTGTGTTTTTCTTTTCTTCTGTTTTTTTTTATCGAGAAACTGCACTTGTATTTTTTAGGATGTATACCAATGATTTTGGGATATTTGTAACCAGTGTAACCATGAGGCTTGGCTAGTTTCCAGCTAGGGTTGCATAAGGGTTGTAATGAACTTGAGCACATTTTTAGTAACAACACATTTTGCTGCAGCGTTGTTTCAACATTCAACTGTGTTTATATTTTAATTTCCCTTGATAACGGAAGTTTAGTGGAGGAAGACTTTGGCCAAAATTCACCTGGGAAGGGAATGGAGGCTGGAAAAAACAGTTAAATATATGGGGTTAAGCTAATATAGGAATGTATGGTTCCCCATTACCCCAATAGTGGAGCTTCATGCACAATTCGGGGGTGAGGACTGATGCAGGAATGCATGTCTGAACCCCATAATTGCAAGGAATGGAAGTCTGGGAAGACTCCATTCAAGACTAAACCGGGCACTTAGAGCAATTGCTACAGCAATCCCTAGAGCAAATCCGAGTGCTGTAGTTCATGGCAACCCTGAGAAACCCTAGATAATCTTTTATCATTTTCTTCTACACCCTAGTACCCCTCGTCTTAGTTATGGTTGAATTTAATTGATCTACCTCTATTTTATCTTGTGAATCATCTTATTTTTGCTACAGCATTTCACACGGCAAAAGTCTCTATAATAGTTTTAGTTTACTCCTCGTGGGACGATACTCACTCATCACTTTATTACTTGGTCACAACACGTGCACTTGCGTTCGGACACTGCATTCATCTTTGCATGAAAACCAACAGGTATGTACCAGCATGAAGCCTATTGGAGTAACTGAGGAATAAATAAAACTTAAGACTTTTCCTTTTTCATTAAGAGACTCAACCAAAGATTGGCTATATTATTTACCCTCTGGTGTAACATCCCGTAATTTTTAAATATTTTCCTTATAAATTCTTCACCTTACATATATGCATAGAAATGTTCTAATATTAATGGAATAGGTAAAGAAAGAAAACCTAAGAGAAAATATTAGAAATAAACATGCTAAAGAAATGTGAAATTCTTAGGTAAGGAAGATAAATTTTTGTGAATTATAGGTTGTAAAATTTCAAGAAGATTGGATTAGGGTAATTTTTCCTAATTTAAGAGTAAAAGTTACTAAGTTTAGTATCTCCACCCATAAATTGGGATTTTACCTATGGACACTTCATATAGAGTTTTTCCACTTCAAATAAGTTTCTAGTAAGCCCATTGGATAACCAAAGCAAGAAATAAAACATAGACTTGGACTAGGATATAGTAATTGGACCAATAGTCCAAAAATTATGAAAATGTGACTAAGCCCTCCAAGAAAGGTAGAATTTTATCCAAAGCAAAGAAAATGGGTAGGAATAAGCCCATAATGGGTAGGAATAAGTCCAAATCCAAGAGGAAAAATAAAATAAAATAAATTAGGTGATGATATAATAATGTAATAATAATACAGATTAGGTTACATGGCATTAAGACAAAAATTTAGCAAGTGGTGTGATTCTACATTCATAATTTTGCAAGTGGCACGATAATACAAGGCTTTAGGACAAAAATATCTATATCCTACACTCATAATTCTAGCAAGTGGTATGATAATACATGGCATTAGGACAAAAAATTCCTATCCCACACAAATAATATCAACCAAATAATGGAGATTCAAGGGTTAGAAATTTGCCACCTAAAAAGGCAAACCTATCATACTTGTTTAAGACAAAAGAAAATGGAAATGAATCCCTAAATCAAAGGGACCTTATCCCTTATCTTAAGAACATATAATCATAATTTTCAAAATACAAATCTCCTTTTCCTATGCATATCTTGACTAAGGAAGAGGAAGACAAGAACATAAGTTGTTTGTTTTCCAAAAATTCAACAAAGTGTATCCTAATTGTGATAAGGTAGACCCATGATCATGAAAGGTGAATTATTTGGTGGTCTATATAAGAAAACCCACCCTTACAACATTAGAATTTCGTCCAAGTGAGGGAGAGGAAAAATAGAAGCAAGGTAGAGTGAGGAAAGGAGAGGAAGAAAGGAAGAAAAAGGAAGGAGAAGTCTAGGGGACTAAGTGCTCCAGGTAAGTTTAACAATATTTCTTTTTGAAGAAAACTTTTGAAACTTATAATATTTATATGAGATTTTGATCTTAGAACTTTGATGATTGGTCATGGATGTTGCTATATCATGTTACATATTGATCTTGCATGTGATGTATGTTTGAATACTTAGGTTGGTGTAGATAGTTCTGTATGGGTATGGCTATGGGTGACAGAATTTTACGCTTCGGTGTTTTAATTTCTGGGAACAATCTATAAGGAATTAAAATAAATTGTTAGCATAAGAATTAAAGATATATGTGTCACGGATTTTCAGCCACTAGAATCATTCAATTTAGAGTTCATATGAGGTAAATATGTTACAATTAGTAAACAAATGTCAGAAAATGGTTAATCAGGGAAGAATATGTTAGGATAGCTTCATTGTTTTAATTTTTGGGAAAATTCTATAAGGAATTAAAATAAATGGTTAACATATGAATTTATATATTTATGTGTCACGGATTTTTAGCCACTGGAATCACTTAATTTGGAATTCTTATGTGGGAGATATAGTCAGATTAGTAAGTAAAGGTTAGAACCTACCCGAGAAGAAATATTATTGAATTTAAGGGAGTAATAACACCAAGATTTATTACTATTTTGCTGATATCACTAACATAATAGTTTTAGATAATTGTCTTAGCTTTCTATAGACACCAAGATCACCTCACTAGGAGTTAAAATGAGGGAGTTATGCTCTGATTAGTGTGCAAAGGTCACAGAACACGGCCAGGCCGTGTTCTGGGTGCTTCAAGCACGAGTTAGCCGTGTTCGGGGCTATTTTTGAGTACATTTGAAGTATTTTTAAAGCATGGTCGTGTCTTGGAACATGGCCAGACCGTGTTGGAAGCTGGTGAAGCCTATTTTCAACATTTTTCTACTCTAGATGAACCTCTTTAACTATAGGGTAATAGTAGAAATTAAATTGGAGGAAAATGCTCTATAAATTTGTAAGAATATGTGTTAGAAATGATATAAATAAGAAGAAGTTGACTAAAGGCCAAGCATAAAGAAAATGAAGAGATGAAATTAATATTTAAAAAAGAAGACCAATCTTATAAATGACTAGTATATGCCATAGCCATTGCCATTGTATGAACTTCTTACCATCTTAAGTGTAAAATTCTGACATGGAAATATTTTATAAAGTGATATTTGAAATGGTTATGTTCATGGCATGATTACCAATGATTTATGGTAATAGTTATATTTTGATGAACATACTTGTTATTGAAAGCTTATTTTTGGCTATCATTGTGAAAAGAAAAGAAATGAGCACGGTCACATGGCAATATGTGTGGTGCACCAGTAGGGGACGCCCTACCAACGGTTATGATTATGATTATGAGAAAAGAAAGATAAAGTGTGCCATGTCGGACGGAGCGAGAAAATCCCGTACCGGAGAGTAGAGGATACTCACCCTGACCGGGGTAGCTTGAAATGAGAATAAGTTGATAGACATCATATGATATTCTAAAAATAGTTAATCCTGTCATACATATCATTACTATATGATTCTTATGTTCATAGATATAATGCATTCATGTGACCAAAGATATTTTCTGTAGTTTATATAGCTGAACATGATGTGATGAGCTATATTGATGATGATTTATTGTTGAACTTACTGTGATTTAATTCTCACTATATTTCCATATCATGTTCAGAAAATTAGTTATGCAGCTTTTTCTATGGCTTTGGCTTTTAGTGCACATTGGATCGAGTTACTTTATGTTGGGCAGATCTCAGAATCAAATAAGATGTTTGTGGTCGAGTTGGCTCAGATCCCGGTGAAGGTGCAACCACCCGCACCTGTATCTCCGAAATTGGTCAGCCAAAATAAACAAGATGTAAATATCCATGTGTTTGATATGTTGCATGTACGTTTTGATTAATGATGTGTATGTGAACTTAATATTGTATAATAATAAAGATAAAAAAAAGGTTGTTACATCTGGCCCTGTCACTACACGGAATGAGATGAAGAGAATATTTCTAGAACGATATTTTCTTGCATCTAGAGCTGCTAATATCAAGAAGGAAATATGCAACATTAGACAATTGCATGGAGAGACACTTTATGAATATTGGAAGAGATTTAAAAAGCTTTGTGCAAACTATCCACATTATCAAATTAATGAGCAACTACTAATCCAATATTTCTATGAAAGTATATTATAGGGAGACAAGAGCTTGATAGATGCAGCTAGTGGAGGAACACTAGTAGAAAAGACTTTTGAAGTAGCTAGAGTCTTGATATCAAATATGGCTGCCAACTCCCAACAATTTTCCATTAGGCATGATCCTCCAAGACATGCCCATGAGGTAAGTACTACTTCTCTTCAGCAACAGATATCTGAAATTACCTCTCTTATGCGCCAAATGGATATATGTACACCACAGTAAGTTAAAGTCTGTAGAATATGTTCAGCCACAGGGCAACCTACTAACATGTGTCCTAACACTTTAAGACGAATCTATAGAACAAGCTAATGTTGTAGAAGGTTTTCCTGGCCAACCGAAGAGTTATGATCCTTATGCTAATACATATAATCCTAGATGGAAGGATTATCCCAATTTCATATATGGGAATGCACAAAATAGGCCTGTAGGACAAAAGTTTCAACAAAATCAACAGGCCTATTATCCTAGACAAAATGCATCTCAGGATTACTAGGTAAGTAATCCATTGGAAGATATTGTGAAAACTCTTGTGCATAACTCTCAATAATTTTAGCAAGAGACAAGAGCTAGCATTCAGAACCTGACAACTCAAACGGGTTAGTTAGCAACCATAGTGAGTCGATTAGATGCTCAAAACTCAGGTAAGTTACCTTCTCAAACTGTGGTGAATCTAAGAGAAAATACTAGTGCACTTTTTTTAAGGAATGGTAAGGAAATTGAAAGTCCACCAGCACTCTCTTCTCTTAAGGAATATGAAAAATAAATTCAGGAGAATGAAGCACCTATAGGTAAGTCTCCATCTAATTTAAATTACGAAATAGTGCCTCATTTTCTAGAAGCTTTTAAAGAAAATAGGCTACATGAGAAAACTTTTGATTTATATGAAACCTTCAAAAAGTGTGAAGTTAATATTCTCCTTCTAGATGCTATTAAACAGGTACCAAGATATGCAAAGTTCTTAAAAAAATATGTACTAAAAAAAGAAGGCAAAAATTGAAGGGATTTGAAAATGTTTAAATGTGTCAGAATGTATCTGCCATGATACAAACAAAATTCCCTACTAAATGCAAGGATCCAAGTATGTTTACTATTCCATACAAAATTGGGGATACTCGTGTTGAAAAAACTATGTTGGATTTAGGAGCCTCCATAAATTTCATGCCATATTCTATATATACTTCCTTGAAATTAGGAGCATTAAACTCTACTAATGTAGTAATTCAATTAGCAAATAGGTCCACTACATATCCTAAGGGAGTAATTGAGGATGTCTTGGTATAGGTAGATGATTTGGTTTTTCCTACAGATTTTTATGTACTTGACGTGAAAAATTAGGATTTTACCTCTCCAATATTATTAGGGAGACCATTTTTGAAAACCTCTAAAACTAGGATAGATGTTCACAATGGCACACTCACTATATAATTTGATTGTGAAGTAATAAAATTTAAAATTTATGAAGCCATGAAACACTTAGGTGATGATACTCCTATTTATTCTATTGATGTCTTTAATTCCTTAGCACATGATGTGTTTGAATTAGATGGAAAGGATAAACTGGAAGTGATTGTGAGCAAATCCATAGAAGAAGATGATGGTGAGATAGATTTGGATTAAGAAACAAAAGAGGAACTGGCTGCAATCAATGGTTTTTCAGAAGGAGCACCAACAGGTAATGTTGCTTATATGGAATTACCAATTTCTGATACTACTCTTTTTACCTTCTGTTGTGCAGGTTCTTACTTCTAAATTGAAGCAACTTCTTGATCACCTCAAATATGTATTTTTGGGGGAAAGAGAAACACTTCTTGTTATTATTTCCAACAAGGTTGAAGCTGATCAAGAGGAGAAATTAATCCAAGTTCTTAAATAGCATAAAACTGCAATAGGGTGGACCATAGCTAATCTTAAGGGAATAAGCCCTTCCATATGTATGCACAAAATATTAATGGAGGAAGGAGCTAAACCATCTAGATAGACCCAAAGAAGGCTAAATCTAACTATGATGGATGTAGTGAAGAAGGAAATTCTTAAACTCTTAGAGGTTGGGATAATATACCTTATTTCAGACAGTCATTAGGTGAGCTCAGTGCAAGTGGTTCACAAGAAAATAGGAATAACTGTGATAAAAAATCAGAAGGAGGAATTAGTACCCACCCGAGTTCAAAATGGGTGGAGGGTTTCTATATATTATAGAAAATTAAATTCTATAACCCGAAAATATCATTTTCCTTTACCTTTTATTGATCAAATGCTAGAAAGGTTATCTAGTAAACCTTACTATTTTTTCTTGATAGCTATTTAGGATATTTTCAAATTGCAATTTCTCCTGAAGACCAGGAAAATACAACCTTCACTTGTCCATTTGTGACATTCAAATATAGGCACATGCTGTTTGGGCTTTATAATGCCCCCGCCACTTTTCAAAGGTGTATGATTAGCATATTCTCAAACTACCTTGAAACGTTTATTGAGGTATTTATGGATGATTTTTCAGTTTATAGGGATTCACTTGATGATTGTTTGCATAACCTTTCATTAATTTTGAAAAGATGCCAAGAAGCTAACCTTATTTTTAATTCTAAAAAACGTAATTTTATGGTTAAACAAGGTATAGTTTTAGGCCATGTTGTCTTCAAAAGGGGAATAGAGGTAGTAAATCAAAATTTGATATTATACAAACTCTACCTTATCCCACTTGTGTGCAGGAAGTTCGTTCTTTTCTTGGCCATGCAGGTTTTTATAGAAGATTCATAAAGGACTTTTCCAAGAAAGCAGCACCTATGTGCAAATTGCTTCAAAAAGTTGTCTATTTTGAATTTGATGAAGAACGTAGGGAAGGTTTTGACAAATTGAAAGAGTCTTTGATTTCAGCTCCAATCATCCAAGCACCAAATTGGAACCTCGCTTTTGAAATTATGTGTGATGCTAGTGATCATGCAGTTGGAGCAGTACTTGGCCAAAGAGTTGGAAACACATCCCATGTGATATATTATGCCTCCAGAGTACTGAATGATGCCCAGAAGAATTATACCACCACTGAAATAGAGCTCTTAGCTGTAGTTTTTGCATTAGAAAAATTTAGATCATATTTAATATGCATTGAAATTATTTTTCTTACTAATCATACAACTTTGAGGTACTTTTTGATAAAAAAGGAGGCTAAACCCTAGGATAATAAAATGGGTGTTAATGCTTATAGAATTTGATTTAGAAATCAAAGACAAGAAAAAGTCTAAAAATAATGTGGCAGATCACCTAAGCCACTTGACACGTGTGGAGGAAAAACTGAAAATTGAAGAATCATTCCCGATGAAAATATATTTTGAATTTCAATTCATATGCCATGGTATGCAAATATTATAAATTATTTGGCTACTAATTAGTTTCCTCCTCTTTTGACCAGGGCAACCAGAAACAGGATCAAGAGAGATGCCAAATATTACATATGGGATGATCCCTACCTATGGAAGCAATGATCATATCAAATTATAAGAAGGTGTATTATTGACTTTGAAGTTCTATCAATTCTAACCTTCTGCCATTCTTATGCATGTGGAGGACACTTTTGGGCAAAAAGGACAGCAAAGAAAGTATTAGACTGCGGCTTTTACTGGCCTACTTTATTCAAAGATTCATATTGTTTTTGTAAGTCATGTACTAACTGTTAGAAAATAGGTAATATATCCAGAAAAAATGAGATGCCTCAAACACCAGTATTATTTTGTGAAATTTTTAATGTTTGGGGCATTGATTTCATAGGACATTTTCCTTTATCATCTTGATATAATCATATTTTCCTGACTATGGATTATATCTCAAAGTGGGTGGAAACTAAACCCATTAGGACAGATGATTCCAAAGTGGTTGCAAATTTCATTAAATCCCATATTTTCTCAAGATTTGGGATTCCAAGAGCTTTGATAAGTGACAGGGGAACACATTTTTGTAATATGACTATTGAAGCCCTATTAAAGAAATATAAAGTCACTCATAAATTGTCAATTGCATACCACCCGTAGACCAATGGGTAAGCTGAGGTATCCAATAGAGAAATCAAAACTATCATTAGTAAGACAATAAATAATGCTCTTAGGGCATATAGAACAGCCTATAAGACCCCAATTGGTATGTCTGCATACAGATTAGTATTTAGAAACTCTTGTCATTTTTGAGTTGAATTGGAACATAAAGCATTTTGGGCTATAAAGAAATTTAACATGAATCTGGAAGAAAATGGATAATACAGGAAATTACAGCTTCATAAATTAGAGGAAATAAAAAATGAGGCCTATGAAAAAGCAAATATCTATAAGGCCAAAACCAAACTCCTACACGATCGTATGATTTCACACAAGGAGTTCACTAAAGGACAAAAAGTGTAACATCCCATAATTTTTATTTTTAAATAATAATATTTTGTTATAAAAAATTATATTTTTATTTGTTTAAAAAAGATTATGTTTTATTAAAAGTAAGTATATTTTTAATTAAAATAATTATTGTTTTGCTTGAAATAATTATATTGGTCTTTAATAAATTTTGTTGTATTTTTAGAAATATTATTTCTTTTATTATGTATAAAGATATTTATTTTTGATTTGTTTTATTGAGATTTTTATCAAGAAAAATTATGATTTAAGAGTTCAACTAAAGGTTTATGAGAATGAGAATTTTTAGGAATTTTTGGGAGATTTTAGGATGAAAAACAGAATTTTTATGAATTTATATAAAAGAAAATCCTATTATTAATTATTAAATTATTATTATTATTATAAAAAAAATAAAAATAAAAAGAGACAACGGGGAATAGGGGAGACTCGGTAAACTTTAGAAAAAATCGAGAAAAAAGAATAGTGAGTGAATAGTAAGTAAATAGTAACCTCTAACTTTTTCTCTAGATTTGGAGTGCCTATTGGCTTCCGATCTCAAAACTGAAAGTGCTACTAGATTCAGGACGAAGAATACTAAAGTTTTGACCGATCAATTTTTCAAATAAGTCGTTGAATTGCTGTAGATCTGAAGAAGAAAATCTCAAAAAAAGGTAAATTCTAAAACTCATACTTAGAGACCTCTAATTGAAATTCTAACACCGTAGATAGATTCAGGAGTTAGATAAACCTTAAGATATGAAATTTTTTAGCAATCTGACAACTTTTTGTACGTCGTGAATAGCGAATTCCAGCGGATGAATAGTGTTTTTCGGTGAGTGAATAGTGACCAAGCTCCCAGAGTCATTTTTTAAGTCTTTGGACCCTCCTGACACATTTTTGAGGTCTAATTAGTCAAATTCAGCTTGGAAAAAGTACATTTTTAGGGCTATCCAACCAGGAGCCCTACCCTGTGAGTAGATAATTCTTTTTATGACTTGTCCCATGCTCTTCTTAAACTATAAATGTATTATTGTTTCCATTTATAAATTATTTATACTATTATAAGTTTCTGAAATGTGTTAAAATATCTGTTATACTTACGAACTGGCACATAGTTCAAGAAGAGTATGGTTTTTGAAATGAATTTTGGAACTCATTGAATATGTGGTTCTAAATGTATTTATCAGTATTTGATAAAGTGAATATTATGTGCACGATGCATTGATTTGTAAAGCTATATACTTGTGAAAATGATGCATGTCATATTATAAATGAGATTGAATGGCAAGCGTAAAGCTCATGGCGAGTTGCTTGATAATTTTACATGTATTTATATGTATTGATGAATATCGGCTGGTTGTATCGCTTGTGACGGTACCGAATAGGGGACGCCCTATTAGCCTAAGTGAGCCGAGGGAGGGCCACTCCAACCGGGTGACAGTGGTAATGTGAGGAGGTAGGAGGGTGATGTACTCACATTCCCTGATCACTTATTATGACTAGGGTCGAGGTCACTATACGTATAGCAAATGAGTTATATTTTCATTGCATTGACCAGATTGCCTAGTGAGGCAGGTGCATTAAAAGTGATGATTTTATCTCCAAATTTTAATATTTTACTATAGTTTATACAGCTAAGCATAACAACATTTGTTTAATGATCATACCGTGCAGCATATGGTTTTGGATATCTGAATATCCTTTGATTTAAGAATATTTGAAATACGGGTCTCATATGAATGTACTTCTGAACTGTATTTTCTATGTGACATATTTTAAAACATAAGTACATCCATATGCTGACCTAAGAGGTCATAGGAGGAATTATTTGCTCACTAAGTTGTCAAACTCACTACACGATATTTCTATATTTTTCAGATAAGAATATCAGAGTCTGATTCAGCAGATAGGTGATATATTCTCTGGGTGAGTCTACGTTGCCTTCAAGACTCACAGTCTTTGAATTATACTGTGTTTGTATTCTAGAGTACTCTGAATGCTACAGGCAGGATCCCCGTTTCAGTTGTACTTTGATGTTTATAGACTTGGTCTGTATATTGTGTATACATGAGAGATCTATCTGATTGCGGAAATAATAATAATTGTTAGAAAAAAAATGTTTATTTTACGTAACATAAATTGGGGACGTTACAAAAAGTCCTCCTCTATAATTCTAGGTTCCGATTGTTCCCAGGTAAGTTTCGTTCTAGATGGGAAGGACCATTTATGGTTACTAATATTTTTTCTCATGGTGCAATTGAAATAAAAAGCATGGATAATCAGAATAGCTTCAAAGTTAACGGGCATAGGCTTAAACAATATTATGAAGGATTTCAACAAGAGGAATCAAAATGGAGAACTCTTCAAGATCCTTCTTAATTTTATGAGTTTATGTCAAGCGAATGACGTTAAACAAAGGCGCTGATTAGGAGGTAACCCAACAACAATTATTCTTCTTCTTCTTTTTCATAATTTGATTTCTTTTATTTGTTAAAGAAAAAAAATTGAAAACAATTGACCTACGGATGCACAGCTTGCGGTGCTTGAAACCCAAAAATGGCAAGCGTCGCGGCTCTCCACCTTGCAGAAAAGAGTGCCACGATGCTCTCTATGAGAGGCCTGCGACCTCCTAACTCCCAACACCTGATTTTCACTCCCTTTCACCCCCAATCACAATTCCCTACATCCAATCAACCCTAATAACCTCCAATTATGTTTCCTTACTTGAATTAAGTGATTTTCCATCTTCTTTTGTAGGATTAAGCAACTATTTCAGCAATTAATTTGGATTCATTAAAAGTTTTCTAGGGTTTCTAAGGCAATTTTGATCCTTCATCTTCTAGCCACAAAGTAAGCTCAATTGGGTATAGTTTTGTTCATATTTCCTACTGTAGTTGATCTCCATACTCAATTGTTACTTGGTTGCATTGAATTGGGACTTTAAGTTGGGAATCCACCACCCATTCTTCCCATATTTCAAGAGCGCACACCAGGTTTTTGATAAAACGCCCCAATGAGTTTTTTTAAGTCCAATGACTACTTAAACTTTAAAATTAGGCCTCTCAAAGAGGAAAAATAGAGCAGATGACCCTTCAGCATTCAATAACACAGCATTCGTGACTGAAAAGGTTTATTAGCACCACATCAAAGTGGTGGTGAATAAACCCATCGTTCCATAATGAGGATTTATTGTCACTGCTGGGTTACCTCATAAAGATAATTTCCTCCATAGGCATTGGGAGATCTTTTGCAGGAATCTAGAACCAGCGGCCATTCAAGTGGTATAAGAATTTTACTCCAAGGCTACAATCCATGAACATCATAAAGCATTAGTTAAAGGAAGATGGTGAAATTCACTCCGTATGCCATCAATGAGTTTACTCACTGCCTGATATGATAACTTCATTTTTTTAAATAATATATATATTTCTAAAGTCCCATAATGTCATTACTACATTACTTCTAATTACTTAACTCATAATAACATTCAATTAATTTAACAAAGCATAATCAAAGTTTTAAATCTATCATTAACACTTATACAATTCTGAGTTCATATACACATCATTAATCAAAACATCTATACAAAAATCAAACACGTAAATATCTACATCTTATTCATCCAAGTTGACCAATTCCAAAGATACGGGTGCAGGTGGTTGTACCTTCAACGGGATGTTGACCAACTCGGCTGATAAGAGTCATATTATTGCACTTTTGTTATGATTTAAATATTGATATTTGTGTGAAAATTGGGGTTATTTGATTATTTAATCCACAAATGTCATTTCACGGGTATTTCGTGTTTAAAGTGTAATTTCAGGTAAAATCATAAGTTTGGAGAAGTTTGGGACAATTGCCAATGACCGGGATTGAGTTAGAATCAAGAAAAACAAGATTTCAAGGTTTGGAAATCTGGCCGCGGTGAGAATATTTTGGCCGCGGCGAGAATGATGCAGCAAATTTTCCCGAGAGCGCGATTTTTGCATTCGAATCTGGCCGCCGGCGACATCATTTGCGCCGGCGGCGAAATGAGTTCGCCGGCGGCGAAATATGGCTCGCCGCCGGTGAAACACGAATCGCGCCGCGGCGACAATATTCTCGCCACGGCGCGATCATTTCCCAGAAACTCGCCGTGGCGAGTTTCGGCGGCCAAACGCGTTTTCCAGACTTTTTGTTCCAAATTTGTCCCCAAAACCCTGGATCTATAAATACCATAAGGTACAGAGAGAGTGGACGGCGAAATAGACCTAGAATAGGCGTTTTTGGAGGAGAAGAAGCCATTTTGGATTGAAAGCTTGGATATTCTTGAAGGGTCATCACCATTGTTGCTGCCAAGTGTTCATCTCCAAGAGTTCTTCATCTCTTTTCCTTAGCTCTGTTTTTCTGCAGTTCATTTCGTTTTTATAGTTATGTATTCTGTTGAGATAGTTGTTGTTCTTATTTTAATTATGAGCTAATTCATTTTTGCTAAGGCTATGATGTAGTTGAATCATGAAACTCTGATTTTTGTGGTTGTGGTTATATGAGTTCATTGTTTTCAAGTTGAGTATTTATTTCCATGCTTAATGCTTCTGAATTTCTGGCCAAGATTTAGATGATTAGTTGCGTTATATTGAGACCGAGAGGAGATGTGTAATGAATGCTTCTTGTGATGAGTACCATATGTTGAATGCGAGTGTGAGAACTAATGCATGATGTATGTGGTTATCCTGGAAATTCCATAGATCATAATGTGCTTGTTTGTGATTAATCTTCATAGAAATATAGTTGATTAGCATAGACAAGTAATTCTAATATAACTTGAGAAAGAGTATTAGATAAGTTTGGGTTTTTCAACCATCAATTGTAACTTTGATCCTCATATAACATGCCATGAAATTGAAGTGAATTGATTCAGCGAAATCAAATGCCTTAGCGTTTTAATCATTTTTGAACAAACATTCAATTGTGTTCTTTGCATTTATTTGTAAGTTAATTTGTCTTTTACACAATCAACAATTTGGTTTTCAGATAAAATTAGGATTAGTCAATTTCGGTACTTAGTAACACCATTCCTTGTGGGTTCGATAATCAAAGTTTTAAATCTATCATTAACACTTATACAATTCTGAGTTCATATACACATCATTAATCAAAACATCTATACAAAAATCAAACACGTAAATATCTACATCTTATTCATCAAAGTTGACCAATTCCAAAGATACGGGTGCAGGTGGTTGTACCTTCAACGGGATGTTGGCCAACTCGGCCACAAACATGTTATTAATTTCTAGAATCTACTCAACATAGAGTAACTCGATCCAACGTGCACTAAAAGCCAGAGCCATAGAAAAATCTCCATAACTAGTTTTTTGAACATGATATAGAAATATAGTGAGAATTAAATCCCAATAGGTTCAACAATAAATCATCATCATCATCAATATTGCTTGTCATGTCATGTTCATCTGTATAAGCTACAGCAAATATCATATATCACATTAATGCAGCTTATCTATGCACATAAAAATCGTGCAATAATGACATGGACAACATGAATAACTATTTTTAGAATATCATATGATGTTTATCAACTTATTTTTAGACCAAGCTACCCTAGTCAGGTTGAGTATTTTCTACTCTCCGGTACGGGCTTTTTTCACTCCATCCGACATGGCACCCTTTCTTTGTCTTTTCTCATTAGAATAATTGTAACATCCCGTAATTTTTATTTTTAAATAAGAATATTTTTCTATAAAAAAATATATTTTTATTTTTTTAAAATGATTATGTTCTGCTAAAAGAAAGTATATTTTTAATTAAAGTAATTATTGTTTTGCATAAAATAATTATATTGGCCTTTAATAAAATTTTGTTGTATTTTTAGAAATATTCTTTCTTTTATTATATATAAAGATATTTATTTTGTGATTTGTTTTATTAAGATTTTTATCAAGAAAAGTCATAATTTAGGAGTTTAACTAAAGGTTTATGAGAATGTAAATTTTTAGAAATGTTTGGGATGTTTTAGGATGAAAAATGGTATTTATATGAATAAATATAAAATAAAATTCCATTATTCAATTATTAAATAATAATTATTATTATTATAAAGAATAAAGAAAAGAAGGAGGGGAAGACAGAAACCGTGAAATGCAAAAGAAGAGAATGAATGGTGAAATAGTGTGAATAGTATCTTCATATTTTCTCTTTAGATCTGGAGTATCTATTGCCTTCTGATCTCAAAACTAAGGGTACTACTGGATTCAGGATGGAGAATACTATGATTTTGACCGAATAATTTCTCAAATTAGCCGTAGAAATGCCGTAGATCATAAGTAGAAAATATCAGAAAAAGGTAAACTCTGAAACTCTTACTTAGAGACCTTAAATTGGAAATCTGACACAGTAGATGGATTCAGGAGCTAGATAAATCTTAGGATATGAAATTTTTCAGCAATCTGACAACTTTTTGTTCTTGGTGAATAGTATTTTTTGGCAATAAATAGTATTTTCTAGCGGGTGAATAGTGTTTTCCAACTATGAATAGTGACCAAGTTCTCGGAGTCATTTTCTTGATTTTTGGACCCTCCGGACACGTTTTTGAAGTATGTTTAGTTAAATGTGGTTTGGAAAAGTGCATTTTGGGGTTGTCCAATCAAAAGCCCATACCCTGTGAGTAGATGATTCTTTCTATTACTTGCCCTATACTCTTCTTGTTCTTTAAGCATGTATTTGATTATCTTTATCAAATATTTACACTTTTAAATGTTTTTGAAATGCATTAAAATTTATCTAAATTGCTTTCAATTTGAAATATAGTTCGAGATGAGTAAAGTTTTGAAAATGGATTTCTGAACTCTTGGTATATCTGATTTCACATGTATTTCTCATTAAATGATAAAGTGAATATTTATGCATGTGGTATTGATTTGTACAAATATAAAGTTACTGATTATGATTGAATGGCAAGCGTAAAGCTCATGGCGAGTTGCTTGATAATTTTACATTGCATTTGATGAATATGCATTTATATATATGTATTTATATGTATGGATGAATATCGACGAGTTGCATGGCTTGTGACAGTACCAAATAGGGGACGTCCTATTAGCCTGAGTGAGCCGAGGGAACGCCGCTCCAACCAGGTGACAGTGGTAATGTGAGAAGGAAGATGGGTGATAGACTCAGATTCTCTAATCACTATTGTGACTGTAGTCGATCGGTCATTATGCATATAGCAAATGAGGGTGTGGGTTAACCAGATCGCTGAATGAGGTAAGTCATTTTAAAAGTTTATAACTTTATCTCAAAAGCTTATTATTTTACTATAGTTTATACCACTGAGCATAACGACATTTGTTTAATGATCATACCGTGCTGAATATGGTTTGGATATTTGAATATCCTTTTATTTGATAATATTTGAAATATGGATCCTATATGGATGTACTCCTGAACTGTATTTTCTAAGTGACAAATTTTAAAACATAAGTACATCCATATGCTGACCTAAGAGGTCATAAGAGGTATTATCTGCTCACTGAGTTGTCAAACTCACTACATGATATTTCCACATTTTTTAGATAAGAATACAGAGTCTGATTCTACAAATAGGTGATCAATTAGATCATATATTCTCTGGGAGAGTTTACGTTGTTTTCAAGGCTCACAGTTTTGAATTATACTGTGTTTGTATTCTAGAGTGTGCTCTGAATGCTACAGGTAGGATCCTTGCTTGTGTTGTTACTTTGACATTTATAACTTGGTTTGTATAATGTATATACATGAGAGAACATATATGTATCTATTTTTATGACAAAGAATAGTGTTATTCATGTTAAGAAAAATATTTGATTGTAGGAAAAAAATAATGTTTGTTTCACGTGCTGTAAAATTGGAAGTGTTACAAGTTGGTATCAGAGCATTAGGTTTTCCTGTGACTATCAAAGCAAAGGATTCTTTAGTAGGACCTTTAGTATGAGTATGAGCCTGACATATTTATACTTCAGGTGCTACTTAGGGATTCTATAGGGTTACAATTTTCTTTCTATTCCAAGTTATTAAATTTTCTAGTATAAAGTTGATTGAATACTGCGACATTTTAAGAGGTATCTATTGGTCAATTACTGCCTCAAAGGGAAAGGGATAGGTGTCCCAAAGAATTTAAAGAATTTAGAAAAATATCAAATATGATCGTTTTTGAATATAATATCTGTTTTACCTAAATGTCTAGATATGGTAGACTTTGATGTGATATTAGAAATGAATTAGTTGACAATATGTCAGACCATTTTAGAATGTCATCCGAAGATAATTAAATTCAATATTTTTGGAGAATCTTCTTCCTTGATACAAGGAGACCGTAGTGAGGTACCCAAAAATCTAATTTCTGTTTTAGCAACCTATAAGTTATTACAAAAAGGTGCCAAGGATATTTGACAGTGGTGGGAGATATAAAATATATCAGTGTAAATCAAGTTCCAGTGGTTAGAGAATTTTCTGATGTAATTCCTAAGGAATTGCAAGAATTACCTCGAAATGTAAAATAGAATTTGATATTGATTTACTTTCTAAAACATAACCAGTGTCTATAACCCCATATAGAATGGTAATGACTGAACTCAAGGAATTGAAAAATTAGTTGTAAGACTTGTTAAATAAGGAATTGATATACCCTAGTACTCCTTCTTGGAGAGCTCCAATACTATTTGTGAAAAACAAAAGATGGATTGTTGCAATTGTGCGTAGATTATAGACAGTTGAATAAGGTGACAATGTAGAATAAATATCCATTACCTCGTATAGATGATTTGTTTGACCAGTTACAAGGTGCTCAAATTTTTTTTCAAAAATAGATTTAAGATATGAGTATCATTAATTGAGGATAAGGGAAGAGGATATTAAAAAAAATCTTTTAGGACTCATTATGGGAATTATGAGTTCTTGGTTATGTCATTTAGTTTGACAAATGCTCCAGCTGCAATCATAGATTTAATAAATCATAATTAAGTCATCCCTGGATCAATTTGTTATTATATTTATTAATGATATATGTAACAACTCCATTTATGTAAATTTTTTTTTTTTTTAAAATACCATGAAGTTATTACCTCGTTACAACTTAACTCAATATAACATTTATTTAATTTATACAATACTGAGTTTCCATACACACTATTATTTTACAAACTACACACCATTATTTTACAGACATTTGTACAAAGATACATATTAGTTCTAATCATCTATATCGACTACTTCCGGGGACACTGGTTCGGGTGGCACGTCCACCGGAATCTCAGTTACATCCACGACAGTTACATCAGAAATAACTGGAAGTTGCCCAAGGTAGGGCACCTCGATCCAACGTACAGAGATAATAAGTGTCATAGAGAATATCTGCATATTTATTCTTCTGAACATGATATGGAAATATAGTGAGAATTAAATCCCAGTAAGTTCAACAATAAATCATAATTTACCATCAATCTAGTTCATCACGTCATGTTCAGCTGTATAAACTACAGAAAATATCTTTAGGTCACATGAATGCACTTTATCATGCACATGAAAATTATACAGTTATGACATGTATGGCATGAATAACTATTTTTCGAATTTCATATGATGGCTATCCACTTATTCTTACTTCAAGCTACCCCGGTCAGGGTGAGTATTCTCTACTTTTCGGTACGGGCTTATCTCGCTCCGTCCGACATGGCACACTTTCTCTTTCTTTTCTTATTAACATGATCATAACCGTTGGTAGGGCGTCCCCTACTGGTGCACCACACGGATTGCCATGTGACCGTGCTCATTTCTTTTCTTTTCACAATGATAGCCAAAAATATGCTTTCAATAACAAGTATGTTCATCAAAATATAACTATTACCATAAATCATTGGTAATCATGCCATGAACATAACCATTTAAAATATCACTTTATAAAACATTTCCATGTCAAAATTCCATACTAATACCTTGGTAACTGGATAGTAATTGTAGTCTGTAAACAGCGCACCAGAAAAGTTCCCAGGAAAGAGAGGTGGGTCACTAATGGACACGCTTAAGTACCATGTCTTTCCTTGCCAGAGCTTTCCTTAGACATGCACTTTTCACAAATCACAATTTTGTTTTCCAGTAACTAGAATAATTCTTTTCTGATGTGAAAATACTGCAACCACGGAGCATACTAAGATTTTTCAAATAAAACTGGCACTTTCAAAACTTCTTGTAAATTTATATGAGTACTAGGGTAAATTCCATGTTAAAAATTACACACTTAAAATGGTAGTAAGTTCATGCAATGGCAATGGCTATGGCTATACTAGTCATTTGTTAAGATTCATCTTCTTTTTAAAATACTAATTTTATTTCTTTATTTTCTTGATGCAGGTTTTCATCCTATCTAACCTTCTCTTACTAATCAGAGCATAACTCCCTCAATTTAACTCCGATGTAGGTGATCTTAGTGTCAATTTCAAGATAAAACAATTATCTAAAACTATTATGTTGAACATTGTAGCGAAATATTAAGAAATCAAGGTGATATTACTCCCTAAATGTACAGATTATTTCTTCTCGTGTAAGTTCTGACCTTTACTGACTAATTAGACCATATCTCCCAAATTTGAACTCCAAATTGAGTTATTCCAGTTGGTAAAAATCCATGAGCCCTATATCTATAATTGTTATCTTGGCGTACGATTTTAACTCCCTACAGAATATTTTCCAGAAATTCAAAAACTAAAGCTTTAATAACATATTCTGAATAAACATTTTCTGACCTCTGCTTACTAATCAGCTTATATCTACCTCAAATGGACTTCAAATTGAATGATTCCAGTGCCTAAAAATCCATGACACATTTATCTTTAATTCTTATGTTAATAATTTATTTTAATTCCTTACAGATACTTATCAGAAATTAAAATACCGAAGCTATCCTAACATATTTTTCCCTGATGACCCATTTTCTGACCTTTGTCTACTAATCGGCTCATATCTCCCTCATATGGACTCCCAATTGAATGATTCCAGTGGCTAAAAATCCATGACATACATATCTTTAATTCTTATGTTAACCATTTATTTTAATTCCCTACCAATAATTCCCAGAAATTAAATTACCGAAGCTATCCTAACATATTCTTCCCTGATGATTCATTTTCTGACCTTTGACTACTAATCAGACCATAGCTACCTCATATGGACTCCAAATGGAATGATTCCAGTGGCTAAAAATCCATGACACATTTATCTTTAATTCTTATGTTAACCATTTATTTTAATTCCCTACCAATAATTCCCAGAAATTAAATTACCGAAGCTATCCTAACATATTCTTCCCTGATGATTCATTTTCTGACCTTTGACTACTAATCAGACCATAGCTACCTCATATGGACTCCAAATGGAATGATTCCAGTGGCTAAAAATCCATGACACATTTATCTTTAATTCTTATGTTAACCATTTATTTTAATTCCTTATAGATTGTTCCCAGAAATTAAAATACCGAAGCTTAAAATTCTGCCACCCATAGCCATAACCATGCAGAACTATCTACACCAACCTAAGTATTCAAACATACCTCACATGCAAGATCAATATGTAACATGATATAGCAACATCATGACCAATCATAAAAGTTCTAAGATCAAAATCTCATATAAATATTATAAGTTTCAAAAGTTTTCTTCAAAAAGAAATATTGTTAAACTTACTTGGAGCACTTAGTCTTCTAGACTTCTCCTTCCTCTTTCTTCCTTTCTTCCTCTCCTTTCCTCACTCTACCTTGCTTCTATTTTTTTCTCTCCCTCACTTGGACGAAATTATAATGTTGTAAGGGTGGGTTTTCTTATATAGACCACCAAATAATTCACCTTTCATGATCATGGGTCTACCTTATCACAATTAGGATACACTTTGTTGAATTTTTGGAAAACAAACAACTTATGTTCTTGTCTTCCTCTTCCTTAGTCAAGATATGCATAGGAAAAGGAGATTTGTATTTTGAAAATTATGATGATATGTTCTTAAGATAAGGGACAAGGTCCCTTTGATTTAGGGATTCATTTCCATTTTCTTTTGTCTTAAACAAGTATGATAGGTTTGCCTTTTTAGGTGGCAAATTTCTAGCCCTTGAATCTTCATTATTTGGTTGATATTATTTGTGTGGGCTATGAATGTTTTGTCCTAATACCATGTATTATCATACCACTTGCTAAAATTATGAGTGTAGGATATAGATGTTTTTGTCCTAAAGCCTTGTATTATCATGCCACTTGCTTAAGTGATGAATGTAGAATCACACCACTTGCTAAATTTTTTGTCTTAATGCCATGTAACCTAATCTTTATTCTTATTATTATATCATCATCTAATTTATTTTATTTTATTTTTCCTCTTGGATTTGGGCTTATTCTTACCCATTATGGGCTTGTCCTACCCATTTTCTTTGCTTTGGATAAAATTCTTCCTTTCTTGGTGGGCTTGGTCACATTTTCATAATTTTTGGGCTATTGGTGAAATTACTATATCTTAGTCCAAGTCTATGTTTAATTTCTTGTTTAGGTTATCCAATGGGCTTGCTAGAAACTTATGTGAAGTGGAAAAACTCTATATGAAGTGTCCATAGGTAAAAGCCCAATGTATGGGTAAAGATTTTAAACTTAGTAACTATAGTTCTTGAATTAGGAAAAATTACCCTAATTCAATGTTCTTTGAAATTTTAAGACCTTTACTTGTTTCTAAAAATTTATCTTCCTTATCCAAGAATTTTGCATCTCTTTAGTATGTTATTTCTAATTTCTTTGCTATTAGATTTTCCTTCTTTATTGTTCTCTTAATGTTAGAAACATTTTCTATGCATATACCTAAGGTGAAGAATTTCTAAGGATTATATTTCCTTAGATATCTAAAATATTGTCTAATAAATTTTATTTCCTTAATTAAATTTTTTATGTACCTTTATCAATAAAAGAAACGAAATTAAGGATGTTACAATATACTAGAATATTCCAAGAGTTTAGAGGATCATAAGTAACATTTAAAGATAATTTTACTAACTCTAAGGGAGTATGGTTGGTAAGGATGGTATCCAAGTTAACCCTAAAAAATTTGAAGTGGTACAACAATGGCTTGTCCTACTACAATTACAGATGAAGATCCAAATCTAACTTGTGTTTTCCATGGTTATCTGTCTTCTAATCTATTCGAGCCATAGTTAGATCAGGTACATGAACATATGCTTGTAAAGCATCAATCAACTCCTCAACATTTGAAGCTGAGATGAGAATTCGTCGTGCTAAGTGTGAAATGAACCTTTGTTCCACAGCTTTATCAAGAAAAGACAACTGACCATCAAAGAAGTGATTAACATTTAAAAAACCTATCGGTTTGTGATGCATTTTCAGTTGTGCCCAAGAAACTATTTGGAAAATTTCCTCTAATGTACCAAAATCACCTGGTAAGACAATGAAGGCATCAGCATTGCTCATCATTCTAGCCATGCGGTCATGCATGGAAGCTACCTTAAATTCTTTCCCAATTGTCTTCCCTATGATGTTGGATGTAGTTAGAGCTATAGGAATAATACCTAGAACTTAATATCCTCCTGCATGTGCAATTGTAGACACGCACCCCATTAACCCACAGTTACCTCCACCATAAACTAAATGAATTTTTCTTCTGGCCAGCACCATACCTAAGTTTTGTGCTGCTTCTACGTACTCTCCATCTTTTCCAGGACTAGAACCACAAAAGACACAAATATTTCAAAATTGACGGAATGCGATTCCCTCCAAAGCTGCACACACTTTAACTTTGAGTATGAAAGTAAAGATATTAACGTGTGCATTTATAGAACTCAGAGAAGGGCATACTTATGATAGCTATACGAATAGGCCAGGAATAATTAGAACAACTATGTGAGTGATTGGTGGTTATAAGCTAAATTGAAGGTAAAATTTTCAAAAATGACGGCAAGCATGTATATGTACAGTAGTTGTGATAGTTGCTCATATTAGACATATAAAGAGAATAAGGTTAAGATATCACCAAAAAATTATCTTTTCCTTGTTGTCCTTGATGAAGCATTGATGTCTTAATTCTTGTAGAGAAGTTATAGGTGATAGGCGTAATTATAAAAAAAAGAGTGAAAATGCAAACAAGTTAGTTGTTGAAGAGGGACAATTAAATGATTTATTTTGTTTTCCTAATGTTTTTTCCAGTTGACTATTAGTATTATTAAGCCGACTAACTGTTTTGAGAAATGTTAATTTAGACTGGTTATTTTATAGTTGATTAATTATATCTATTTTGAAGCAATCAACTACATCCTACCAATTAACTACGTATTCTTTTATTTTCATAGACTTTTATAAGCTCAGAAATATTTATTTTCCACCAAATATCAATAGCTTTAAAGTAGATTTTGGCACATATATTCAAAATTTACGGCTACCGATTTTTGCCAAAATAATAGCTAGATTTTGTTTACAGATTTTCAAGAATTACAGCCACCAATAATAATTTTCTTTCAATGTTTTGTTCAAATTTTTGACTTTCTATTTTGGCACCATTTTCTATTATTTTTTTTCTGTTCTACTGCATTCTCCCTTATTAATGTTTGGCATTAAATGCAAAGTCCTTTTCCCTCATTACAAGAAAAGTTAATTTGTTTTCTTTGAAACTCTATTATTATGGTGTCCAAGTTGTTAGTAGGTTAAAGTAATAAAAGGTTTGAAAGGAATGGACGGATGATGGCCTTATGGTGTTTTGACGAATGTAATCAAGAGAATTAGTGGTGTTGAAGTTCTTAAGGAATAAAATATGGGAAGTAGGATTTAAATTAATCTTTGAACTCTTAATTTGGAAATATGGAGAATATTCTGAGAATCATGTCTAAAAATAATGTAAGTAATCAAGATATTTGTGTTAAAGGTTTATACCATGCTAAATTGAGTCTAGTATCTAGGATGTGAATTTTGTTGAAATTGAAAATTCATGTATGAATAATTGTTGGGAAAAAATCTTCTTGAAATGATTGGGTGAAATAAACGGGATTGATATAAGATAGAATGAGGTGCTTTTAGATATGATATAAGAAATGCTTGAAATTTTTGATAATGAATTTGTTGGTGTTAATAAGAGGGTATAGAGTTACTGTGATGAGGTAAGTTGGAATTGTTAGACATAAGCCAATGGAACATAAAAATTATAAAATGTTTGGTGGATTTATCGCTACATATGTTTAACATATTGATTAATGGATTTTAGGATAAAAAAATAGACAATAGATTAAGATGATGATATTCATGGGATGATGTTGACATGTGAAAATCAAAGATGACTTAATAGAAGTCTGAAATAAGACAAGATAGTTACACAATATGAATGTGAATATGTTCTTTTATGTGTGTGTTTCCTAATATCGACTTATAGATATATGCATGTGAGCTTGAGGATATAAACGAATGAGTTATACAATGGTTTAAGAGTTCGTTACATGTATATATATAATCTGTTGAGTACTTTGTATAAAGTAAAATTGAGTAGAAAAGGAATACAAACAAATTAATACAGGCCAAAAGTCTATAAGGACCATGAATGTTGAGCACTAGAAATTATCAGTTGGTGACCACATATTCTTGAAGGACTCACCAATGAAAGAGGTAATAAGGTTGGAAAGAAGGAAAAAGTTAAGCTCTAGTATATAGACTCTTTTGAAAATTTGAACAAAGTAGGCATAGTAATACAGTGCTTAGCCTTGCCATCAGGATTGAGTAATGTGGATATAGACTTTCTTGAATCAATCCTAAGGAAGTACCTATTAGATTCTTCTTATGTTATCTAATTCCAAGAAATTCAATTGGACAAAATTTTGCTTAATTATGGGTACAATTGATGTTTATTGTTGATTGACAAGTGAAAATTTTATGGATAAAAGAAATCCCTATGGTTAAGTTATATGGCAAAATCACTCAAGTGAAGAGACATATTAAAAAGTAAAGATGATATACAACAAAGATATTCCCAATTATTTGAGTAATATGGTTGAAAACTCTGAATTATGCCTTGATTTCATTCCCTACATGTGCTAGGATGGTTTGAAATTCGAGGACCGAATTTCTTAAGGGGGGAAGAATGTAACATCCTGTAAATTTTTTAAAATAATAATATTTTGCTATAAACAAATATATTTTTATTTTTTAAAAAATGATTATGTTCTGCTAAAAGCAAGTATATTTTTAATTAAAGTAATTATTGTTTTGCTTAAAATAATTATATTGACTTTTAATAAATTTTTTTTGTATTTTTAGATATATTCTTTCTTTTATTATATATAAAGATATTTGTTTTGTGATTTGTTTTATTAAGATTTTTATCAAGAAAAGTCATGATTTAAGAGTTTAACTAAAGGTTTATGAGAATGTAAATTTTAAAAAAAAATTGGGATGTTTTAGGATGAAAAATGGTATTTATATGAATATATATATAAAATAAAATTCTATTATTCAATTATTAAATAATTATTATTATTATTATATAGAATAAAGAAAAGGGGGAGGGGAGACGAAAACCGTGAAATGCAAAAGAAGAGAATGAATAGAGAAATAGTGTGAATAATATCTTCATATTTTTTCTTTAGATCTAGAGTACCTAATGGCTTCTGATCTCAAAACTAAGGGTACCATTGGATTCAGAATGGAGAATACTTTGATTTTGACAGAACAATTTCTCAAATCAGCCATAGAATCGCCGTAGAGTGGAAATAGAAAATCTTAAAAAATGGTAAACTCTAAAATTCTTACTTAGAGACCTCAAATTGGAAATTTGACACCGTAGATGGATTCAGGAGCTAGATAAACTTTAGGATTTGAAATTTTTCAGCTATCTGACAACTTTTTATTCTTGGTGAATAGTATTTTCTAGCGTGTGAATAGTGTTTTCCGACTATGAATAGTGACCAAGTTCCTGGAGTCATTTTCTTGATTTTTGGACCCTCCGGACATGTTTTTTTAGTCTGTTTAGTCAAATGTGGATTGAAAAAGTGCATTTTGGGGCTGTCCAATCTGGAGCCCTTACCTTGTGAGTAGATTATTTTTTCTATAACTTGCCATATACTCTTCTTAATCTTTAAGCATGTATTTAATTATGTTTATGAGATATTTACACTTTTAAATATTTTTGAAATGCATTAAAATTTATCTGAATTGCTTACAATTTGGAATATAATTCGAGAAGAGTATAATTTTGAAATTAGATTTCTGAACTCATGGTATATTTGATTTCCCATGTATTTCTCATTAAATGATAAAGTGAATATTTATGCATGTGGCATTGATTTGTTCAACTATAAAGTTACTGATTATGATTGAATGGCAAACATAACGCTCATGGCGAGTTGCTTGATAATTTTATATTCCATTTGATGAATATGCATTTATATGTATGTATTTATATGTATGGATCAATATCGACAGGTTGTATGGCTTGTGACGGTACCAAATAAAGGACGCCTTATTAGCTTGAGTGAGCCAAGGGAGGGCCACTCCAACCAGGTGATATTGGTAATATGAGGAGGCAGATGGGTGATGGACTTACGTTCCCTGATCACTATTGTGACTGTAGTCGATCGGTCACTATGCCTATAGCAAATGAGTGTGTGGGTTGACCAGATCGCCGAATGAGGCAGGTCACTTTAAAAGTTTATAAATTTATCTTAAAAACTTATTATTTTACTATAGTTTATACAATTGAGCATAACAATATTTGTTTAATGATCATACCGTGCTGAATATGGTTTGAATATTTGAATATCCTTTTATTTGAAAATATTTGAAATACGGGTCCCATATGGATGTACTTCTGCACTGTATTTTCTAAGTGACAAATTTTAAAACATAAGTACATCCATATGCTAACCTAAGAGGTCATAGGAGGTATTATCTGCTCACTGAGTTGTCAAACTTACTACACGATATTTTCACATTTTTCAGATAGGAATACATAGTTTAATTCTGCAAATAGGTAATCAGTTAGGTGGCATATTCTCTAGGTGAGTTTACGTTGTTTTCAAGGCTCACAGTTTTGAATTATACTATTTTTGTATTCTAGAGTGTGCTCTAAATGCTACAGGTAGGATTCATGCTTCTGTTGTTACTTTGACATTTATAACTTGGTTTGTATAATGTATATACATGAGATAACATATATGTATCTATTTCTATGACAAAGAATAGAGTTATGTATGTTAAGAAAAATATTTGATTACGGGAAAAAAATAATGTTTGTTTCACGTGCCGTAAAATTGGGGGCGTTACAATAATTATAGTCGTTAGTAGGGTGTCCCCTACTGGTGCACCACACAGACAGCCATGTGACCGTGCTCGTCTCTTTTCTTTTCTTTTCTTTTCACATTAATAGCCAAAAGGATGATTTCGATAACAACTATCTTTATTATACTTACATGTCATAATTTATTACCAAAGTATAATCATGACCAAAAATCATTGGTAATCATGCCATAATCATTTTCAAATATCACTTTATAAAATATTTCCATGTCAAAATTATACACTTAAGATGAAAGGGAGTTCATGCAATGACAATGGCTAGGCCATACACTAGTCATTTATTATTTCTATTTATCATATTCTTCTTCTTTTCAAAATATTTTTTTATCTCTCACTAATTAAAGCATAACTCCCTTATTTTAACTCCAATTGAGGTGATCTTGGTGTCCATTTAAAGCTAACACAAACCTTTAAAACTCTTATGTTGAACATTTTAGTGAAATCATAAGGAATCTTGGTGGTATTACTCCATTAAATTCAATGTTATTTCTTCCTTGGTAGGTTCTGTGTAACAACTCCATTTAAGTAAAAAAAAATTTAAAAAAATACCATGAATTTATTACCTCGTTACAACTTAACTCAAAATAACATTTATTTAATTTATACAATATAGAGTTTACATACATATCATTAATCAATAACACCCGTACAAAAGTCTAACACATATATAATTACATCTTATTCATCCCTGTTGACCAGTTCCGGAGATACGAGTGCGGGTGGTTGCACCTTCACCGGGATCTTAGTCAACTCGACCATAGACACCATATATATTACAGGGATCAGCTCAAAATAGAGTAACTCAAACCAACATACGCTAAAAGCCAGTGCCATAAAGAAAATCAGCATAATTATTCTTCTGAACATGACATAGAAATATAGTGAGAATTAAATCCCAGTAAGTTCAACAATAAATCATTATCAATAAAGCTCATCTTGTCATGTTCATCTGTATAAACTATAGCAAATATCGTTGGTCACATGAATGCACTATATCTATGCACATGAGAATCGTACAGTAATGACATGTATGACAGGATTAACTATTTTTAGAATATCATATGATGACTATCAATTTATTCTCATATCAAATTACCCCAGTCAGGGTGAGTATTTTCTATTCTCCGGTACGGACTTTTCTCGCTCCGTTCGACATAGCCCACTTTCTCTTTCTTTTCTCATTAACATGATCATAACCAATGGTAAGGCGTCCCCTACTGGTGCACCACACGGATTGCCATGTGACCGTGCTCCTTTCTTTTCTTTTCACAATAATAGCCAAAAGTATGCTTTCAATAACAAGTATGTTCTTCAAAATATAATTATTACCAAAAATCATTAGTAATCATGCCATGAACATAACCATTTCAAACAACACTTTATAAAATATTTCTATGTCAAAATTTCACACTTAAGATGGTAAGAAGTTCATACAATGGCAATGGCTATAGCATATACTAATCATTTATTATTTTCATTTATAAGATTCTTCTTCTTTTTTAAATATTAATTTTATTTCTTTATTTTCTTGATGCAGGTTTTCATCTTATCTAACATTCTCTTACTAATAAGAGCATAACTCCCTCAATATAACTCCGATGTAGGTGATCTTCGTGTCAATTTAAAGATAAAACACTTATCTAAAACTATTATGTTGAATAGTTTAGCGAAATATTAAGAAATCAAGGTGATATTACTCTGTCAATATATAGGTTATTTCTTCTCAGGTAGGTTCTAACCTCTACCTACTAATATGTCCATATCTCCCTCATAAGAATTCTAAATTAAGTGATTCTAATGGAAAAAAATCCGTGACACATATAGAAATAATATTTATGTTAATTATTTATTTTAATTCCCTACAGAATGTTCCCAAAATTTTAAAAACAAAAGCTATCCTAAAATATTCTTCCCTGATTAACCAATTTCTGACTACTACATACTAATTAGACCATATATGCCTCATACGGACTCCAAATTGAGTGATTCCAGTAGCTAAAAATCCATGACACATATATCTATAATTCCTATGTTAACTATTTATTTTAATTCCCTACAACATGTTCCCAGAAATTAAAACACAAAAGCTATCCTAAAATATTCTTCCCTGATTAACCAATTTTTGACCACTGCATACTAATCGAACCATATCTGCCTCATACAGACTCCAAATTGAGTGATTCCAGCGGCTAAAAATCCATGACACATATATCTATAATTATTATGTTAACCATTTATTTTAACTCCCTACAAAATGTTCCCAGAAATTAAAGCACAGAAGCTATCCTATCATATTCTTTCATGATTAACCATTTTCTGACTACTGCTTACTAATCGGACCTTATCTACCTCATATGGACTCTAAATTGAGTGATTTCAGTGGATAAAAATCCGTGAGACATTGATCTACATTTTTTACGTTAACCATTTGTTTTAATGCCTTACCAATTCTTCCCAGAATTTTAAAAATAGAAGCTTTAAATTTTGCCACCCATAGCCATACCTCTGCAAAACTATCTACACCAGCTGAAGTATTCAAACATACATAATACGTAACATTATATAGCAACATCCATGACCAATTATAAAAGTTCTAAGATCAAATTCTCATATAAATATTTCAAGTTTCAAAACTTTTCTTCAAAAAGAAATATTGTTAAACTTACCTTGAGAACTTAGTCCTCTAGACTTCTCCTTCCTCTTTCTTCCTTTCTTCCTCTCCTTTCCTCACTCTACCTTGCTTCTATTTTTCCTCTCCCTCACTTGGAAGAAAATTCTCATGTTATAAGGGTGGGTTTTGCTTATATAGACTATCAAATAATTCACCTTTCATAATCATAGGTCTACCTTATCACAATTAGGATGCACTTGGTTGAATTTTTGGAAAACAAACAACTCGTGTTCTTGTCTTCCTCTTCCTTAGTCAAGATATGCATAGGAAAAGGAGATATGTATTTTGAAAATTATGATAATATGTTCTTAAGATAAGAGACAAGGTCCCTTTGATTTAGGGATTCATTTCTTTTTTCTTTTGTCTTAATCAATTATGATAGGTTTAACTTTTTAGGTGGCAAATTTCCAAACCTTGAATCTTCCTTGCTTAGCTAAAATTATTTGTGTAGGATAAGGATGTTTTGTCATAATGCTATGTATTATAACCCACTTGCTAAAATTATGAGTGTAGGATATAGATGTTTTGTCCTAATGCCATGTATTATCATACCACTTGCTAAAATTATGAATGTAGGATATCACACCACTTGTTAAATTTTTGTCTTAATGCCCTGTCACCTAATCTTGATTACACCATTATTTAGTCACTTTATTTTATTTTTATTTTTTCTCTTGGGTTTAGGCTCATTCTTGCCCATTTTCTTTACTTTGGTTAGAATTCTACCTTTCATAATGGGCTTAGTCACATTTTCATGATTTTTGGGCTACCGGTTCAATTTCTATATCCTAGTCCAAGTCTATGTTTTATTCTTCCTTAGGCTATCCTATTGGCTTGCTAAAAATTCATGTGAAGTAGAAAAATTCTATATGAAGTGTCCATAGGTGAAAACCCAATTTATGGGTGGAGATACTAAACTTAGTAACTTTAACTCTTAAATTAGGAAAAATTACCCTAATCCAATCTTCTTGAAATTTTAAAACCTTTACTTACTTCACAAAAATTTATCTTCCTTACCCAAGAATTTCATCTTTCTTTAGTGTATTTATTTCTAATTTTTCCTCTTAAGTTTTCTCTCTTTACCTATTCCATTAATGTTAGAACATTTCTATGCATACACATATGGTGAAGAATTTCTAAGGATTATATTTCCTTAGATATCTAAAAGTTGTCTAATAAATTTTATTTCCTTAATTAAATATTTATGTACCTTTATCAATAAAAGAAACGAAATTAGGGATGTTACTTTGAATACATGAAAGGAAATTAGGAATGTTACATTCTAACCTCTACTTACTAATCTGACCATATCTCCCTCCTATGGACTATAAATTAAGTGATTCCAATGGATAAAAAATTGTGAGTCATATATCTATATTTTTCATGTTAACAATTTCTTTTAATTCAATAGAAATTGTTTCCAGAAATTCAAACACATAATTATACCTAGCAGATTCTTCCTTGGTTAACTACTTTCAGACCAATACTTACTAATCTGACAATATCTCCCTTATATCGATTCCAAATTGAATAATTCTAGTGGCTAAATATTTGGGACATATATATCTATATTTTTCATGTTAACCATTTCCTTTAATTCCCTACATATATTTCCCAAACATTTTAACACATAAGCTTATCTAACAGATTCTTCCTTCGTTAACTAGTTTCTGACCATTGTGTACTAATGTGACCATATATCCCCCATATGGATTCAAAATCAAATGATTTTAGTGGCTAAATATTTGTGACACATATATCTATATCTTTCATGTTAACCATTTCTTTTAATTCCCTACATATATTTCTCAGAAATTAAAACACAGAAGCTTTCCAAACAGATTCTTCTCTAGTTAACCATTTTCTGACCACTACTTCCTAATTAGACCATATCTCCCTCATTTGAACTCCAGATTGGGTGATTCCAAAGCCTAAAAATTCATGATAAATATATCTTTATTTTTTATGTTAACCATTTCTTTTAACACCTAACCTATTCTTCCCAGAATTTCAGTAACAGAAGCTTCCCTAGTTACTCTGAAATCAAATTTTCTAACCAAACCCTTCAAAAGGTTTTAGTTCAATCTTTTATTACATCCTATTCTATTTTCTTTCTAATTTACATCTAATCATATTCCATCAAAGTTTCACCACATTCATATATACATAACTGCCGGATAAAAATCCTAAAAATTTACCACCCATAGCCATACCTATGCAGAACATTCTGCACCAACCAAAGTATTCAAAACATCCATCATATACAAGATAAACATGTAACATGATATAGCAAAATTCATGGCCAATGAACACTAACACAAATTGATCTAGGTAGAGTTGAAAAATGCAATTCATGTAATCCATGAAAATTAGAGGTGCATTCATCAACCAGCCAAAATCCACACTTTTCCAATTTGCCATAAAACTATTTTTTGCTTTCAGCACTTACAGCACGATTCAGAGATGTTGTTCATGTTCTTTCTCACTCTTAGAGTATATCAAGATGTCATCAATGAACACTAACACAAATTGATCTAGGTAGGGTCAAAAAATGCAATTCATGTAATCCTTGAAAATTGGAGGTGCATTAATCAATCTGAATGGCATTACGAGAAACTCTTAGTGCCTATACCTAGTACTGAAGGCTATTTTTGGTACATTCTTCTCCTTGATCCTAATCTGATGGTATCCCAACCTTAAGTTAATTTTAGAAAAGATGGAGGCTCCCTTCAGTTAATCCAATAAGTCATTTATCCTAGGAAGAGGGTACTTGTTTTTAACAGTCACCTTATTCAACTGTATGTAGTCTATACATAGTCTCAGACTCACGTATTTCTTCTTAACAAACAATATAGGAGCTCCCCGAGGTGATACACTCGGTCTAAATAATTTATTGTCTAACAATTCCTCCAACTATTTTTTAAGTTCCTATAGTTCCTTCGAGGCCATTCTATTAGGTGCAATAGAGATAAGCCCTGTCCTGGGTAGGAGATCAATAGAGAACTCTATCTCTATCTGGGGAGGTAAGCCTGAAATATCTGGTGGAAACACTTCAGGAAACTTATTCGCTATTAGAATTTCATTAAGCTTCGATTCGACTTCCAAGTTTGATAAACATAGGAGAATGTAACCAAGTACTCCACTCTTCAACTCCCAATTGACTTGAATGGCATTTAGCGTCAATAACTAAATCTCCTTTTATGGAGTAAGAGGTAGAAATTCAACGGTCTTGGTGCAATAATTTGGCAAGACCCAATTTCTACACATCCAGTCTAATCCTAGAATGGCATTAATACCTCTTAAAGGTAGACATATGAGGTCTACAAAAAAAAATTTCTCCTAGATTGTGACCTAACAATCTTTACATACAGAGGAAGTTAAGACCCTTTCCCCTATGGGGGTTACTACAAATAGCTCATAGGGGGTTTCAAAAATAGGATACTAAAACTCCCTAATAGATTCTTCCAATATAAATGAATGACTAGCACCAGAGTCAAACAACACAATAAGAGTAAATCCATAGACGTAGCATGTACCTTGAATCATTTCAGAGGTTTGAGCTACCTCTTGGCCTCTCTGGGTGAAAACCCTTTCTTTCACCTGAGCCCTCTGATTTGGCTGCTTCCCCACATACTGTGTGCAGTTCTTTACAAAATGTCCCTTCTGTCCACATTTGAAGCAGACATCTGGTCCCAAGTAGCATGTTCGGTTACCATGCATACGTCTTCATTTAGTGCACTTGACTGTAGTGAGGTTTTGTTGGAAAGGTCAGGGACCCGTAGTCAATGTCCTTTTACCAACTCCATATCATCTTCCTCTTCTTCTTGTCTTTCACTGCCCTTAAACTCTTCTCCAAAAGTCTAGATTTATTTATCAAAGGCACAAACTCCTTTATTTCCAAAGATATAACTGCATTCTTGATTTTTGGATTCAGTCCTGCTTCAAACTTAACATCCTTCCATGCTTCATCAAGGTTAAACCTTAAGTAAGAGGAGAACTTAGACAACTCCTCGAACTTAGCAATGTATTGGTCGACTGACATGTTACCCTGTCTGAGTTGGAGAAATTCAATCTCTTTCTCAGCCAGTACACTACTTGGAAAGTACTTCTCCAGGAAATATCCTTAAACACCTGCCAGGTGATCTACCTCCTTTAGTGAGTTAGTAGCTCTCTGGCCCCTCGCCACCAACACTTAGCTTCATCCTTCAACATATATATAGCAAAGATAACTTACTGCTCATTAGTGCAGCCCATCACCTCAAAGATTTTCTCCAATTCCCTTATCCACCTTTCTATTACTGTTGGGTCATAGCCACCTTAGAAAGAAGGTGATCTGTTACTCAGGAACTCAGATAGGCCATTATCATTTCCAGTTATTTAGTTGTTTGCATTATTTTCTCCATTCAGGTTCTTACTATGCTGGCGATGTTGTGGAATTTGATTGTTGGCTGTGACTTGGTCTCGAAATGTTGTCGATAAGTTGTGCAAGGTTTCTTTTGCATTATTTATAGGGTTCCTCTTTGGTGGTGCCATATCTTACTGTGGCAAAACCAAAGTTATGCTGCTATTGAGGTGATCAACTCCAATAGTTAATTCAAAATATTTAAAAAACTCATAACACCACCTCAGCATATAGATAGGAAACACTAGTAATTTCTTACCTATATAAAATCATTGATCCCCCACACAACATAACCACAAACATACTCAAGATACTATAAGATCGATTCAGATAACCATCCAACCACTGGCCATCTAGGATCGACCTGCTCTGATACCAATTATATAACAACTCCATTTTTTTAAATATATATATATATATATGTAAAGTCCCATAAAGTCATTACATCATTACTTCTAATTACTTAACTCATAATAACATTCAATTAATTTAAACAAGCATAATCAAAATTTAAGGTCTACCATTAACACTGATACAATTATGAGTTCACATGCACATCATTAATCAAAAAGTCAATACAAAAATCATACACATAAACATCTACATCTTATTCATCCATGTTGACCAATTCCAGAGATATGGGTGTGGATGGTTGCACCTTCACTGGGATCTTAGCCAATTCAACCACAAACACCTTATTAATTTTTAGGATCTGCCCAACGTAGAGTAACTCAATCCAACATGCACTATAAGCCAGAGCCATAGAAAAATCTGCATAACTAGTTTTCTAAACATGATATGGAAATATAGTGAGAATTAAATTCCAATAGGTTCAATAATAAATCATAATCACCATCAATATTGCTTGTCACGTCATGTTCATCTGTATAAGCTATAGCAAATATCTGAGATCCCATGAATGCACATGAAAATCGTACAGTAATGACATGTATGACATGAATAACTATTTTCAGAATATTATATGATGGCTATCAACTTATTTTTAGATCAAGTTACCTTGATTAGGTTGTGTATTTTTTACTCTTTGGTACATGCTTTTATCTCTTCGTCCAACACGGCACACTTTCTCTTTCTTTTCTCATTAGCATAATCATAGTCGTTAGTAAGGCGTCCCTTACTAGTGCACCACACGGATAGCCATATGATCGTGCTCGTCTCTTTTCTTTTCACATTAATAGCCAAAAACAAAATTCCAATAACAAGTATCTTCATTATATTCACATGCCATAATTTATTATCAAAGTATAATCATTACCAAAAATAATTGGTAATCCTGCCATAATCATTTTCAAATATCACTTTATAAAATATTTTCAAGTCAAAATTACACACTTAAGATGGAAGGGAGTTCATACAATGACAATGGCTAGAGCATACATTAGTCATTTATTATTTCCATTTATAGGATTCTTCTTCTTTTTAAAATATTATTTTCATCTCTCACTAATTAAAGCATAACTCCCTTATTTTAACTCTGATTAAGGGGATCTTGATGTCCATTTCAAGCTAAGACAAACCTCTAAAACTCTTATGTTGGACATTTTAGTGAAATGGTAAGAAATCTTGGTGGTATTACTCCCTTAAATTCAATGTATTTCTTCTCGGGTAGGTTCAGACCTCTTCTTACTAATCTGACCATATGTCCCTCCTTTCGACTCTAAATTGAGTGATTCTAATGGGTAAAATTTGTGAGTCATATATCTGTATTTTTCATGTTAATAATTTCTTTTAATTCCCTACAAATTTTTCCTAGAATTTCAAACACATAAGCATACCTAACAGATTCTTCCTTAATTAACTAGTTTCTGACCACTACGTACTAATTTGACCATATCTCCCTCATATGGATTTCAATTATAATGATTCTAGTGCTTAAATATTTGTGACACACACACACACACTATATCTCCCTCATATGGATTCCAAATTGAATGATTCTAATGGCTAAATATTTGTGACACATATATCTATATCTTTCATGTTAACCATTTCTTTTAAGTCCCTACATATGTTTCCCAAACATTCAAACACAGAAACTTTCCTAATAGATTCTTCTCTGGTTAACCATTTTCTGACCATTGTTTCCTAATGGCACCATATCTCCCTCATTTGAACTCCAACTTGGGTGATTCTAGTGCCTAAAAATACAGGATACATATATCTTCATTTTTTTTGTTAACCATTTCTTTTAACTTCTCACTGATTCTTCCCAGAATTTCATAAACAAAAGCTTCCCTAGTTACTCCAAAATCCTGTTTTCTAACCAAACCCTTCATAAGGTTTTAGTTCAATCTTATATTACATCCTTTTTGATTTTCTTCCTAATTTACATCTAATCATATTCCATTTATTTTTCACCATATTTATATAAACATAACAGCTGCATAAAAATCCTAAAATTTTTCCACCCACAACCATACATATGCAGAACTTTCCACACCAACCGAAATATTCAAAACATCCATCATATGCAAGATAAACAGGTAACTTGATATAGCAACATTCATGACCAATAATCAAAGTAGCAAATATTGTAAATTTCATCAAAGTTGTAAGATCAAAATTCCATATAAATGTTATAAATTTTAAAGCTTTTCTTAAAAAATAAGATATTATTAAACCTACCTAAAAAACTCCCTAGCTCACTTAGTGAATTCTTTTTCTTGTTTCCTCTTGAAGGAAGTCGTAAGATTCCTCCTTTCCCTTAGCTTTTCCTATAGCTTAAATAAGAGAAGGAGGGTGAGTTCTGAACCCCGAGGATGAAGATAAAAGATGGATTGAAGTGAAGATTAAGCTAACTTACCTTGAGTACTTAGTCCTCTAGACTTCTCCTTCTTCTTCCTTCCTCTCTTCTCTTATCTTTCTCTTCTTTCCTTACTCTACCTTGCTTTTATTTTTCATCTCCCTCACTTGGATGAAACTATAATGTTATAAGGGTGGGTTTTACTTAAATAAACTATCAATTGGTTCACCTCTCATAATCATGGGTCTACCTTATCACAATTAGGATGCACTGTGTTGTTTTTCTTAGGGGAAGATAACTCTTGTTCTTGTCTTCCTCTCCCTTAGTCAAGATATGCATAGCAAATGGAGATTTAGATTCTGAAAAGCATGATAAAATGTTCTTAAGATAAGAGACAAGATCCTTTTGAATTAGGGATTCATTTCTTTTATCTTTTGTCTCACTCAAGTATGATAGGTTTGCCTTTCTAGTTGACAAATTTTTAGCCCTTGAGTCTCCCTTGCATGGCTAAAATTATTTTTGTAAGATAAGGATATTTTGTCATAATGCCATGTATTATTACCTACTTTCTAAAATTATGAATGTAGGATATAGATGTTTTGTCTTAATGCCATGTATTATTACCTACTTGCATAAATTATGAATGTAGGATATAGATGTTTTGTCCTAATGCCATGTGATCTAATCTTGATTATTATTACACTACTATATACTCAGATGGTTCTTATTTTTCCCTCTTAGATTTGGGCTTATTCTTTTCCATTTCCTTTGCTTTGGCTAAAATTCTACCTTTCATGGAGGGCTTGGTCACATTTTCATGATTTTTGGGCTATCGGTCCAACTATTATATCATAGTCTAAATCTATGTTTTATGTCTTGCTTGGGCTATCCAATTGGCTTGTTAGAAACTCATGTGAAGTGGAAAAACTCTATGAAGTGTCAATAGGTGAAAGCTCAATATATGGGGTGGAGATGTTAAACTTAGGAACTCTAACTCTTAAATTAGGAAAAAAATACCCTAATCCAATCTTTTTGAAATTTTAAGACCTTTACTTACTTCTAAAAATTTATAAGTTGAAGAATTTCTATGGCTTATATATATATATATATTCTTAGATATTTGAAAAATTGTTTAGTAAGTTTATTTCCTTAATTAAATATTTATCTACCTTTATTAATAAAAGAAACAAAATTAGGGATGTTACTCTTGACATTGAGGAAGATGAATACTCGGTGCTCCTTCAGTCATACATTGATTTCAAAGACATTAGTTGCACTCTTTGCTACAGGGGGTTCCTGAAAATTGGATAATAATGGTCAACCAGTGTACTTTGCCAGGGCTGACATGAACAAAATGGCTAAAGCTTGGCACTATTTCGTGTCAGCAAGATTCATGGCCAGCTTGAATATGAGTCAAGTTAGGAGGGACAGGTCCATTCTTCTTTATGCTATACTGAAGGGCTTTTTAATTGATGTAGGGAAAATTATCCACAGACATATGCTAAGCTGCATTAGTTCTCGAGATAGCTCCTTCTTTCCTCTTAGTCTAATCACTAGTCTATGTAGGAATGCAGGAGTAAGCTGGGATTCCATTGAGTTTCTCATCCAACCAATAAGGCCTATATCTTATGCAAACATACAAAAATATAAAGGGCATGAGGAAGCAGAAAAGGAGGAGTTAGGGGTTCATCCACTGACTACAAAGGAACCTGGTAGTAGTTCAGCCCAACTACCATCCCAGCACACTATTGAAGACTTATGGGAATGAACTGAGTACTTGAGCCACCAGATGAATGATCTTCCACTCTATCAGTACTCTATAGCATAGCATAACAATACTTGTTTCAGTCAGCTATCCCACGCCTTGAATCTTCCAATAGCATTCCTAACGCCTCCTAAACCACCCTTTAGGCCTACACCTGAGCAGAATGAGATGGATGGTGACAAATAATTAGGGAAGTTCCATTGAACCCCTCTCCATTTTATTATTTGTCTCTCCTATCTTTTTCTTTTCTATTTTACATTGGGGACAATGTAAGTTCTTAAGTGTGGGGGGGTCACTTTATGATTCAGCTGGATGACTGTATAATAAATCATATACTTGTGCACTATTTACTTTGCTTATATGATCTATGAACTTTTAATTCCAGTTATTGAATGGGGTGAGCATGTGAACATATTTCAATCTTTGAGTTAGTGTTAGTCAAACCAATAGCCAATTATATAAATGTTTAAATTGATAATAGCTCTTAAGAAACATAGGAAAGTCATGATTATGTGCAATTTATTATTATTATTATCCATTTTTTAGAATCCTAAAACTATTTTGCACAACAACTTTGGGTATTTAATTTATCTTTTACTTAGAGAAAGTTAATATAACTCAAAATATTTTATGATCTCATAAATTTTCTAGAACTTATTTAAATGCTACTTAAGGTGAAATCTTAGGCTGATACTATTAATAAGGACATGATTTAGGCATTATTTGATGAGGTTGAACCTTTCAAGCCAAACCCAAGCAATAAAATATCTTTAGCACCTATATTTTGAGCTTAATTAACATATTTCTTTTTTTTCCACAACCACTGCAGAGCCAAGACCAAAATTTCTGATTAATACCTTTAATTGTTTTTCCTAATTCACTCACTTCATGATTAATGCTTATTTTGTAGAGCTACATTAATAAAAGGGTGGAAGGGTGGAGCAAGGACACAAGAAAGGAAAAATCAAAAGGAAAGAAAAAGTCCAAAAATACTAATGAAAGTCTAGGCAGTGAAAGAAAAAGAAATCGATAATATGTTCTTAAGACAAGGGACAAGGTCCCTTTGATTTCGGAATTCATTTCCTTTTTCTTTTGTCTTAATTAAGTATGATATGTTTTCCTTTCTAAGTGGCAAATTTTCAGCCATTGGATGTCCCTTGCTTGGCTGAAATTATTTGTATAGGATAAGGATATTTTGTCATAAGGCTATGTATTATTATCCACTTGTTAAAATTATGAATGTAGGATATAGATTTTTTTTTCTAATGCCATGTATTATTACCTACTTGTTGAAATTATGAATATAGGATATAGATGTTTTGTCTTAATACCATGTGACCTAATCTTGATTATTATTGCACTAATATTTCCTCACATGATTCTTATTTTTTTTCCTCTTGTATTTGGGCTCATTCTTACCTATTTCCATTGTTTTGGCTAAAATTCTACCTTTCATGGAGGCTTGGTCACATTTTTCATAATTTTTGGGCTATCGATCCAACTTCTATATCCTAGTCCATATTTTATTTTGTTGCTTGGACTATCCAATGGGCTTACTAGAAACTTATGTAAAGTGGAAAAACTCTATATGAAGTGTCCATAGGTGAAAGCCCAATTTATGGGTGGAGATGTTAAACTTAGAAATTTCTAACTCTTGAATTAGGAAAAATTACCCTAATCCAATCTTCTTAAAATTTTAAGACCTTTACTTACTTCACAAAAATTTATCTTCCTTACCCAAGAATTTCTCCTCTCTTTAGTATGTTATTTCTAATTTTTCCTATTAGGTTTTCTCTCTTTACTTGTTCCCTTAATGTTAGAAACATTTTCTATGCATACACATAAGGTAAAGAATTTCTAAGGATTATATTTCCTTAGATATCTAAAAATTGTCTAATCAATTTTATTTCCTTAATTAAATATTTATGTACCTTTAAAGAAACAAAATTAGGGATGTTACATTAAATATTTAAGTACCTTTATTAATAAAAGAAACGAAAATAAGGATGTTACACAAATCGCACAAAGTCTTACCAAAATACTTGTTCCCAATGGAACATAGAATGGTAAAACTTCCTAGATCTTTGAGTTTGGGTAACAATTTATTTTGCAACATAGCACTGCATTCCCTAGTTAGAGCAATAGCTTTAAATTCTCCAAACCTCCTTTTCTTAGTCAAAATATCCTTCATAAACTTGACATAATTTGGCATTTGTTCCAAAGCTTCCACCAAGGGAATATTGATGTGTAGCTACTTGAGGACATCCAAAAACCTTCTAAATTGATGGTCTTGCTGCTGTTTTTGAAATCTTTTAGGGAATGGTGGAGATGGTCTAGGCTGCTGAACATTTTGCTGTGGCAATGCTGTAGCATTAGCTCCAAAGGTTTATGCTTCCTTGCTTGCCTCCTCATCCTACCCCTGTTTGTTCTCCTTTCCATCGGGATGTGTAGTAGGATCTTTTTTATTCTGTTTCTTGGCTTAAGATGATTCCACTATTTTTCCACTCCTAAGTGTTATAGCCTTGCAATGCTCCTTCCCATCTTTCTTAGGAACTTCAGTATTGCTTGGAAGTGTCCCTGGAGGTCTATTTTTTAGCTCATTAGCCAGCTACCTAACTTGGGCCTCCATATTCCTTGGTGATGCAGTTTGACTCTGGATCACAGTATCATTTCTTGTCATATATTCTTTAAGTAATGACTCTAAGGAGTTTCGAATCTCAATAGGTTGATGCTTTCGCTGCTGGAATCCTAGGGGAAATTGTGGCCTCTGTGGAGCAGAATTACTTCCTTGGCTAGCATTGTGGTTACTCCAAGAAAAGTTAGGATACTGTCTCCAACCCGAGTTATATGTATTTCAATAAGGGTTGTTGTTGCGATTCATGTTACCCATATAGTATACTAACTACGGATTTGAAGGAAAACTATCAAATAAATTAGGGTCATTACACATAATACAAGATACTCCAGCTTCTTGAGCTAAATTAACACCTTGAGGGCAATTCAATTGCTGGTTCTTCAAAATATTTACCAATGAAGCTACTTGGGCCGTGAGAGAAGTGTCTTCACTCACTTCATGCATACCAGTAGCTTTTTTTCCAATAGAGACTCCGTCTATAGGCCATTGATAATTGTTGTTAGCTATCCTTTCAAGCAGTTTATACGTTATATTATATGTTTTATACAGAAGTGATCCATTAGCTGTTGCATCTACTATGGTTCTAGTTTGAGCATTGAGACCATTATAAAAGGTCTCCATTTGAATGTAGTATGTAATCCCATGGTGAGGGCATCTCCATAATAGCTCTTTGTACCTCTCCCAGGTTTCATATAGTGACTCTCCATCTAGTTACTGAAAGGAAGTGATGTCATTTCTCAACCTTGCATTCTTAGTAGGCAAAAAATATTTCATCAAGAACTTCTCGGCTAAATCATTCCAATTGGCAATAGAATCAGGTGAAAAAGAATTCAACCATGCTCTAGCTCGGTCTTTTAAGGAATATGGGAACAATTTGAGCTTCAAAACTTCATATGTCAGTCCATTCATCTTAAATGCATCAGTGACTTCTATAAACACTCTCAGGTGAAGGTGAGGATCCTTTGTAGGCATCCCACTAAATTATCCAGCAGTCTGCAACATTTGAAACATCACCGATTTGAGCTCAAAATAAAGAGCTTCAATTTTTGGCCTTATTATGCTTTGATTCATCCCATTCAGATTTGGCTAAACATAGGCATTTAGGACTCTGTCATGGTCATCTATGTTATCACCTCTTGGATTGGCTATTGCTGCCACTTGGCGTAAACCCAATAACTCTCTCCTTCTTCGTAGAAAAAACCTCTCTATCTCACGATCTAATGGTAGTAGCTCCCTGTCTGACTTGTTCATGCACTGATTTCACCTGCCCAAAACACCAAGATGCCTTAAGAATTAAAATCCTCCAAAACCAATCAAAATCTACAAATAATTCCTGAATTTCCAAATTATCTGGTAACGGTACCAAAAAATTGTTTCTTTAAAATTTATATATGCAATATAAACATGCAAGTGCACGTATAGAAAACAAGTAATAAAGTGATGAAAGAGTATCATCCCAAGAGAAATTGTTAACTAGGAATTACCATAGAAGATTAACCTATAAATGCAGTGAAAAAGTTGTTGGTGATTAAAGAGAAATTGGATTCGATCACAAAATAGATAATGAACTACACAAGGAATACTTGAATGATATCTTACAATACACTAGATTAACGGAAGAAAATTAGATAATAAGGGTAACTAGGATTGCTTCAGGGTTGATATTAGCTCCTGCACTGATTTTGCTCTAACTTTATTACAGTAATCGCTCCAGTAACTAGTTTTTTATATCTTGAATGGGTTCTTCCTAGAACTACCATACCCAGTCATTCTCACAATTTGTTCATATATTCCGTTATGAATCCATCTTGAGAATATCATTAATGCTCTGAAACTGTTGAGTTATATGGGACAACTTTTATATTCTTATAATAGTTGTAGCTTTTGGCCTAAATTAGTTATTTAGCTAAACCCATAATATTCAAACTTAGTCCAACCTCCATTAACCTTCCCAGTCAGTTTTGTATCCTACTATTAAAGATCAAGCAAAGGTAGGAATTAAGAGTTGCAATACAGTCTGAACATCAAGAGCATTTACCGAAAACAAGGTCATTCATTAACTTAAAACATGCTTAAAGTTCATATCAACCCTTCTGCAATCCTCGCTAGAGGCTTAGCCCAGCACCATATCCAAGTTATTTACAAATGACAATATTAAAACAGCCATACTACAAAGAAGAAAATACAATAGAAAAATAGAGAAACACAAATAACAGAAGTACGAAAGGAAGAAAAGAGTTCTCTAGAAGTGTCTCTTCTCTCCCACGTTCAGCTGCTTCCTCTGTTTCCTTCCATGCAGCCTTCTCTTTCTTCTTTTAGACCAACCATCAGTCTCTTCCCCCTCTGTCTGATGGATTCCTGATGGATCAGTGACTCCATTTTCTGTGTATTCCAATCCAGAGGTAGGAGTCGTTCTTTGAGTGTTTTTTCCCGTATCTGTGTATATCTTTTCTCTTTTCTCCTTCCCCTCTTATATGCTAGGGTTGTGGTCTTGGTGAGGTGGCCTCTTTTTGCAGCTTTTCCTTCTTCCAACCTGCACTCCTACCAGTGCCCTTTTTCCTCTACGTTCAGTAGTGTCCTTGCCAACCTGCAGTGCACCAAACACAATCAGCCCTCAAGCATGCACAAAATATCAATAGGCTGAAAAAAAAACCTAACATAACCCAGCTTGCGTACCCATTTTCATGCAATGCAAACAGAATTTCACAATTAGCACAATGGGTGCTATGATATGCAGGAGATACAAAAACCATATCTATTTAAGGAGAGTTACTATTAAATCAACCAAAAATGCAGAATGATAAGCATGAGAAAAGAATGTAATAACTTTAATAAATTAGAGTTAACAATATCTCTTATAAAGGCATAGGTTATCCTAGAGGTAATATTTGCTATCAAATAGGAATTTCTTTTTTTACTGATGAGTCATATCCTTGGGTACTCCATATTCTACAAAGTAATTACCTAAATCATTATATGACAATTTGAGTTTCTATTTGATGGAATAATAGAAAAAAACATAGCTTGTGTTGTGTAAGTATGTTGCAGGGAATAAGACAAGAGATTTGGAAAAGAAAAGAAGAAAACAGGGTGAAAAATTAAAGGTGGCGAAATAGAAGCTATCGTGTTATAATGAGACAATCCTAGCATTGCAATGGGAGGAAATCCAGAAAAGAACAAAGTAAGGAATCTAGTAGCTTTGGTGTTATGACTGGGAAATCCTAGCATTGCGACTCAAGCCAAGAGTTTTAGTTGATTACACATCTAGAAACGGTTGCATCGCGACATAGGAAACCCCAGCCTTGCGACATAAGTGCGGCAAATCAATTTTCTTGTTTATAAATAGAACATCAGAGGCAGAAAAGGAGGAGGGACTAATTCTTAACTTTTCTTCTTATTTTCCTTAGTTTTCCAATGGCCCTGTGAGGCTAAACACTTTAGTTAGTTTAGGGAGATTGAAACCTCAAGAATTCTAGGCATTATGAGACTTTATTTATAGTTTGATTGTTCAATTTTAAGTTGAGTATTAATTGTTTCTCTGCTCTTCTTCCCATAATTTCTTCATTTGGTTACTAGAGGGCCTACTAGTATATTACTTGATTTAATCTACTGTTGAACCATAAATCAAACAAAGTTTTGATCACTGTGGTTTAAGAGGCAAATTGGATTACAGTTGTATGATTATGAGTTGTTAGTCTTATGAGGAACAATTAACTAAATTAAATGCAGTGAATTAATTGTGTTTTTTTGGTTTTACCAGTCTCTCTAGTTCTTAATGAAATTGCTAAGCTAAATTTTACTAATTGGCCAAGGTTGCTTATCAATTAGGGCTATTTGGGGCAATCTTTATCAATCAACTAAACCTAAGGAGAGATAGGAATTTATTCCAATGGTATATATTCAATAAAGGATTGATTATATTATCAATTATTAGTAATAAATTCTTTATGGTGGAAATTGACCTAATCAGAACTCATCTCATTGAATTATCTTTATATTCTTAGATTCATTCTCAAATTTATTTTACTACATTCATCCCCCTTATACTTCACAAAAGGTAATTGCAATTTCTATGGAATCAACCTTTATTCCCACTACTACAGGTTAGTATTAAGGTAAAGAAATTATTGTATTTGGAGTGCATGCAACAGCACCTGCCAATCACTATCAATGGACTTTGTGTTTATATTTACTTCCTTCAACTCTTCATCTAGTGTTTCATATTCTTCCATAAATTCTTCTTATTCCTTTGTGAACTCTATATGATTATCAAAGACTTCCTCCTCTACTATTCTAATATACCACACAACATGAGTTATAAGCTTATACATAAGCATAATTAGTGTGGCATTTCCATTATGAAAATAAGTTTCCCTAATTTCACATCAATTATGGTCTTCGCTTCACCTAGGAATGGCATTCCTAGGATTAGGGAATCTCATCATCTTTTCCTTGCATATCTAGTACCATAAATTTAGTGTTAATATTAAAATTATCAATCTTCACAGGAATATTTTCTATGACTCCTCTTAGTCTTCTGTAAGACATGTCTGCTAATTGCAAATACATGGTGTAGGCTTTGACTCACCTACTTTAAATGAAGCTTGAAATTTTTGAAATATAGAAAAAGGAATTAGATTCACACTAGCCCTTAAATCACATAAGGCATTAGAATATTTAATACTATAAATTCAACAAGGAATGTGAAAACACCCCAATGTACTCCCTTTATTGGCTAGTAAATCTTTATTTGTTTTCTAAGTTCAGGTCTTGGCTACCATGAGTTCCTTATACTTTACCTAAATTGCCAGTACCTGTTCTTTGGGATTTTCTTTTATATCACTAGTTAATTGGCCTAGAGGTCAAGTTTTGAGAAATTCAACTAATTGTCCAAATTGAATCTCTAAGTTTCTTATAACTGCTTCATAAATATTGGCACTTGCTTTATTATCTACTATGTATTTGGTTATCTGTAACATCCCCCAATTTTCTTCACATTTTACGAAGTAGCATAATAAGAAGAGTTAAAATAAGTTGGTTTTATTAATTCTTAAGTATATACTCAAAAAAGATGAAAGAAAGAATTCTTATCTTTGAAAAAAATTGTTAAGGGCAAAACAAAACCTTAGTCAAGGGGTTAGTCACAATGTAATGGAATGACAATTTTGTAATATTGGCATAGTTGAGGGATATAGTTGGCATGGAATCATTGGCTTCTTGTGAAAGCTTTAATTTTTTTTATTGTTTCCTCTTGACTTCTTGAAGAAGTCAACCACTAAAGGGCCAGAGAGAGACCCACGACCAAGGAGAAGAAAAGCCATAGAAGAAGAAGAGAAGGGAGGAGGAGAGAGAAAGCAAGAGAAGGGAAGTTTAAGGTAAATTTCTTAGGAATTAGCCTCTATAATCTTCCTTTTACTCTTGATAGAACTCCATAAAGGTGGTTTTGATAGTGGGTTTGCAAGATTTTGAGAGAAAGAAGATAAACAAGTGTACAAGGAAGAGGAAGACCAAGGAACTTGGTAGTGGGTAAGTTCAACATTGACCCATCTTGAATCCTTGCACAATTTGTTGATGTATATACATATATATGAGTAAATGTGTGCATGTCTACTGTTGGAGTGAATTGATGAAGGTGAAAAGGAGTTTGGAAGTTCATTACTTTTATGTATGTGGAAAAAGGGAAAAGATGGAAGCCATTTATGGGGGTTCGGTTTCGAATTAATTTGACCTCTTGGGCATGATGGTATTGTAATAAATGACCTAAATATTCATGTATGTCCCTATTTTTGGTTGGTTGGGCATTAATATGGCTAAGTGGAAGATGTAAATCAAAGAAAATTTTAGACGCTCCTAGAACACAGCCGTATTCTATGCGAGTATGCTTTTGGGTGCAACCAAAGCATGGCCATGTTCTAAACCACAACCAGGCCGTGTCTAGGGCTGTTTTAACTCAATTTTTACTATTTGCTCTCTGAAATGAACTACAGCAAGTGGTTAGTGATTAGAGGACCTAAATTAAGTTGAATGCCTCAAATATAGATGTAATACAACACTAGCTCCCTTATTATTGCCATGCTAAACATGATTCATGTTATGGATTACTATGTAATGATTCAAAGGATAATGATTAACTTGATGAAACATACATTGCACATATGGGATGATATTGTTTATGCTTGTAAGATATGATGCATGCATGGTTATATAATTTTAATGCATATTATTGAATATTGTTGTTGTGAATGATGATGTTTGTGGCGAGATAAATAAAAGATGATATAAGACATTGGATGACCTTTACAATAGAAAAGCGACCTAATAAGGTTGTATGGCTTGAGAAGGTACTGAATATGGGGCACCATTTTAGCCTTGAGTGTGCCAAAGGGGAGTATAGCCACTTCGACCTGGTAACAGAGGTGTGCAAGTAGCAGGTGGGAGAATGGCTCACATTACCCTATTGCTGAACAAAGATGAAATTACAAATGATGAGCCACCCGCATATTATTTTTGGATAGCATAATTATAATTGTCAAGCATCCAAGCATAATATTTTATTCATGTTTTTACCCATGTAATATCTGCATACAAAAAGGAAAATATTTCCTATAGTTTATACAGCTGGACATAACCTATATGATTTTATTTATCTTCTGTATAACTGTTAATTTTAAACTTATTAAGACATTTGTTCTCACTATTTTTGGGTTTTATGTTCAGATAAGAGTGAGTAGAATGTCAATTGTTTTTTTTTCACGACCACAAGTTAAGAGTACGTCACCAGCACGGTTTTTTAGAATAATCTCATCCCGTAAGCCTCTAATATGATATATATATATATATATATATATATATATAAAAATGAATTTCTGACAAATAGTATGGATTATAACCAAACTGATAATCACATATTCATTTGAGAGCTTTACTTTCTATATTGTATAATTTCAATTATCTCAAAATATACACAAACACTATGCAAAATAGAAGCTAAGATCCTACCTATGATATATGGAGTAACACTAGAGTACAAAATACGATATAAGCCAAAAGCTGGGAGACATAGAAATAAAGTAGGCTCACCCAAAAATGTGTCGCCTAACTGATCAACTATATGAAGGAGAATAACCAAACTCTACATTCTTATTTGAAAAATGTAGAAATATTATGTAGTGAGTTTGGCAACTCAGTGAGCAAGTAATCCTTACCATAACGGAAATACGATAAGTAAGGCACAAGTTTTTCTTTCACAAGTAAAAATTTAATGCAAGGAAAATATGAATGCCATATGTATCATATGTTTAAAAGATCAATTACAAGAAAGTTTCAGTATTAAAAGGCATAAATATCAATGTTACAGTATTCTATAAATACGAATCAAATTTCTAAAACAATTACAAGCAAGTAATCCTTATCAATGATTAAATTTTGATGAAAATTATGGCATGTGAGTATAATGAACATACTTGTTATTGACTTCATATTTATGGCTATTAATGTGACAAGAAAAGAAAAGAAAAGAAATAAGCACGGTCACATGGCGATCCGTGTGGTGCACCAGTAGGGGATGCCCTACAACGGTTATGATTATGTTAATAAGAAAAGAAAAAGAAAGTGTGCCATGTCGAACAGAGTGAGAAAAGCCCGTTCCGGAGAGTAGAAAGTACTCACACTGACCGGGGTAGCTTAATATGAAAATAAGATGATAGCCATCATATGATATTCTGAAAATAGTTATTCATGCCATACATATCATAACTATACGATTTTCATATGCATAGATAAAATGCATTCATGTAACCTAAAGATAATTGTTGTAGCTTATACAGATAAACATGACGTGACAAGCATTATTGATAATGATTTATTATTGAACCTACTGACATTTATTTCTCATTATATTTCCATATCATGTTCAGAAAACTAAGTTATGCAAATATTCTCTATGACCGGCTTTTAGCGTACGTTGGGACAAGTTAGCTAAGATCCCGGTGAAGGTGCAACCACCCGCACCCGTATCTCCGGACCTGGTCAATATGGATGAATAAAATGTAGACTTACATGTGTTTGATTTTTGTACATATATTCTAATTAATAATGTGTACATGAACCCAAAATTGTATAAGTGTTAATGGTATTTCTTAAACCTTATTTATGTTTGGTTAATTTAATTGAATGTTATTATAAGTTAAATAGTTAGAAGTAAGAAGATAATGACTTCATGGAATTTTAGAAATATACATATAAGTATAAATGTAAAAAAATGGAGTTGTTACATAATTTGTATAAGAGGAGGTCAATCCTAGATGACCACTGGGTGGATGGTTATCTGAGTCGATACTATAGTGTCTTGAGTATGTTGTGGTTGTGCTGTGTAGGGGATTAGTGATTTCATATAGGTAAGAAATTACTGGTGTTTCCTATCTATATGCCGAGGTGGTGTTATGACTGCTGTTAAATATTTTTGAAACTAACTATTGGGCTTGACCACCTCAATAGAAGCATACCTTTGTTTTTGCCACAGTAGGAAATGGCACAAACAAGGAGGAATCGGGCAAACAATGCGGAGGAAACATTGCACAATCTTGCCACGACAATTCGAGACTAGGTCACGACCACCAATCAAATTATACAATACCTCCAGAATGCTAATAACCCAAATGGAGAGAATGGTGTTAATAACTGGATGGTAGAGAATGATAACAGCATATCTAAGTTCCTAAGGACTAGACCACCTTGTTTTCAAGGCAGTTTTAACCCAATTGTAGCTGAAAGGTGGATAAGGGTATTGGAGAAAATCTTTGAAGTGATGGGTTGTACTGAGGAGCAGCAAGTTATCTTCGCTACATATATGCTGAAAAATAAAGCAAAATACTAGTGGCGTGAAGCTAAAGAACTTTTAGCTCACCAAGGAAGGTAGATCACCTGACAGGTGTTCAAAGACACCTTTTTAGAAAAGTACTTCCCAAGTACTGTGGGGGCAGAGAAGGAGATTGAATTTCTCCAACTCAGGCAGGGCAACATGACCATAGACCAATACATCGCGAGGTTCGAGGAGTTTTCTAAGTTGTCCTCTTACTTACGATTTAACCTTGATGAAGTACGAAAGGCTATTAAATTTGAAGCAAGATTGAACCCAGAGATAAGGAATGTTGTTGTAGCTATAGAGATCAGGGAATTTGTACCTCTTATAAATAAATGTAGACTCCAGGAGAAGAGCTAGAGGGCAGTGAAGGATGAGAAACAAAGACAGAACTTCTGGAAAAGGAAGAACAGGCCACAAAACTCTAGCAGAAATGTCAGACGAAAAAGACAGCGTACTGGCAAGAGGCCAATGACTGCAAGTCCCTGACCCTTCCAACAAAATATTTCCACAGTGAAGTGTACTAAGTGCAGGCGTATGCACGGTAATCGGCCATGCTACATGGGATCAAATGTTTGCTTCAAATGTGGACAAAAAGGTAATTTTGCCAAGAATATGGATAAATTGCCAGAACCAAGACCTCAGGTAAAAGGAAGAGTTTTCACCTTGAGCAGCCAAGAGGCAGCTCAATCCTCCAACATGATTTAAAGTACATGCTACATATATGGATTTACTCTTATAGTGTTATTTGACTCTGGTGCTAGTCATTCATTTATATCAGAAGAATGTATTAAGGAGCTTCAGTATCCTATTTCTAAAATCCCCTATGAACTATCTGTAGTAACCCCCACAGGGGCAAGGGTCTTAACTTCCTCAGTATGTAAAGACTGTCAGGTCACCATTTAGGAGAAAACTTTTTCTGTAGACCTCTTCTATCTACCTTTAAAAGGTATTGATGTCATTTTGGGGTTAGACTGGATGTCCAAAAATCGGGTCTTGCTAAATTGTTGCAACAAGACTATTGAATTTCTACCTCCTACTTCAGAAGAGGAGATGCAGTTATTGATGCTTAATGCCAATCAAGTCAATAGAGAGTTGACGAATTTAGTACTTGGATACATTCTCTTTCACTTATCAAATCTAGAAGTCGAATCAAAGTTTGATGAAATCCTAATAGCCAACGAATTTCTTAAAGTATTTCCATCAGATATTCCAGGCTTACCTACCAAAAGAGAGTTAGAGTTCTCTATTGATCTCCTACTTGGGACAGGGTCTATCTCTATTACACCTTATAGAATGGCCTCAAAAGAACTACAGGAACTTAAGAAACAGTTGGAGGAATTGTTAGATAAGCAATTTATTAGACCAAGTGTATCACCTTGGGGAGCTCTTATATTGTTTGTTAAGAAGAAATATGGGAACTTAAAACTATGTATAAATTACAAACAATTGAATAAAGTCACTATCAAAAATAAGTATCCTCTCCCTAAGATAGATGGTTTAATAGATCAACTGAAGGAAGCCTCCATCTTTTCTAAAATTGACTTGAGATCGAGACACCATCAGATTAGGATCATGGAGGAGGATGTATCAAAAACAGCCTTCAGTACTAGGTATGGGCACTATGAGTTTATCGTAATGCCATTTGGGTTGACAAATGCAACTTGAATTTTCATGGATTACATGAATCGCATTTTTCGACCCTACCTAGATTAATTTGTGGTACTATTTATTGTTGACATCTTAATATATTCTAAAAGTGAGAAAGAACATGAACAACATCTCCAAATCATACTACAAGTGCTGAAAGAGAAAAAGTTGTATGCCAAATTGGAGAAGTGTGGATTTTGGCTGTCAGAGGTAAAATTTCTCAAACATGTCATTTCCAATAAAGGGGTAGCCATAGACCCTAGCAAGACGAAAGTAGTGATTCAGTGGTAAAGACCAAAGACCGTTACAAAAGTCAAAAGTTTCTTAGGTTTGGCAAGATACTACAGGAGATTTATACAAAACTTCTTTCGTATAGCCTTGCCATTGACTAAATTGACGAGGAAGAGAAGTCCTTTCAAATGGACTGATCAATGTGAAGCTAGTTTTCAGGAGTTTAAGACAAGCTTGACCACTCCTCCTGTTTTAATTGTCCCAGACCCCACAGGACATTTTGAATTGTATAGTGACGCTTCAAAGAAAGGGCTAGGTTGTGAGCTAATGCAAGACAATAGAGTAGTTGCTTATGCCTCTAGGCAACTAAGACCCCATGAAGGAAATTATCTAACCCATGATCTTGAATTGGCAGCAGTGGTGTTTGCCTTAAAGATTTGGCGACACTATTTGTATGGTGTAACATTTGAAGTATACTGTGATCATAAGAGTCTTAAGTACCTTTTTTATCAGAAGAAGTTAAATATGAGGTAACGAAGATGGGTAGAATTTCTCAATGACTACAAGTTTAAGATAAAGTATCATTTAGGAAAGGCAAATGTTGTAGCTGATGCCTTAAGTCCAAAATCTCTACACATGGGTCAGATGATGTCATATGAAATGCAAATGCTAGAGGAGTTTCAAAATTTGAAGCTGGCCACTACTTTTACTCTAAATAAGCTAATCATTATTGGTTCCAGTATAGAGTGTGACCTTAGAGCCCAGATCAAAAAGGCTCAATCTCACGATCAATACTTACAGGATCATAAAGATCAAAATAATTTTTCTATCTTGGAAGATGAAGCAATCATGTATCAGGAAAGGATTTGTGTCCTCAAGAACAACAGTTGAGGACTAAGATCCTGCAAGAAGCACATCAAAGTAAGTACACAGTCCATCCTGAATCCACTAAAATGTATCAAGACTTAAAGAAGATGTACTTGTGGCCAAAGATGGAAAAAGACATTGCTAAGTTTGTGGCGAAATATTTCATTTGTCAGAAGGTAAAGGTAGAGCATCAAAATAGCAGATTTTCTCCATCCATTAGTTTCCATAGAAGATTTAGGGATAACAAGAGATTAAGAGTTAAAATCTTTCCTTTCCTTCTTGATTTTCCACTTCTCACTCTAGCTCTCTTCTTCTTTCTCTCTCCTTCCTTCCCTTTCTTTCTTCTCCTTCTCTCTTCTTCTTATCGTGGACTTCCTTCTTTGGGCAGGGAAAGTGGCGATTTGGCCACCAAGTTAAGGGAGATATATTAAAATAATAGTGACTTCCTCAAGAAGCCACTTGCCCCCTTAACAAGAGCCCCCCTAACAATATCCAAAATGCCACTTTATTAAATTGTGACTAAGGGGTTTGGCTAAGGCCTTGTTTGGGTGCAAGAAAACTTACCAAGTGTTTAATTCTTCCTTGAGCCTTACTTCAAAGGATTTTTGTGCAACTTTCTTCATGGTTCCCTATCTCTATTATTGTTGTCTATTTGTGATCCTATAAACAAGGAAATTACTATCTCTTCCTTAAACAGTCCCTCCAAAAATGAGAAAACCCTAATTAAATATTCACAAGTATTTTCTTATAACTCCCCCATTTAACTCTTTTTAATCCTTTCTTACTATTCCATTTTGTGAATATTATTAGCAAGATTTCGAGTGTTACACCTAACTGATCAACTATCTGAAGAAAAATGACCAAACTCTGTATTCTTATATAAAAAACGTAGAAATATCGTGTAGTGAATTTGACAACTCAATGAGCAGATAATCCTTATCATAACAAAAATAGGACTAGCAGAGAACGAGTTTTTCTTTCAAAAGTAAAAATTTAATGCAAGAAAAAGATGAATGCCATATGTATCATATGTTCGAAAGATCAATTACAAGAAAGTTTCAGTACTAAGAGGCATAAATATCAATATTACAGTATTCTATAAATAAATACAAATTAAATTTCTAAAACCATTACTGAAACTTAACTAAAAGATCATACATCAAATAAAATTAAGAGTCTCTTAGAAGAAACAAAGAATGCATATAAACAATAGAGAAAATAAATAGTTAAAATAAGTTTAGAGCTTTTCATATATTGAAAGACTCTATATTAGAACTATCATCATTCCTCAAGCATGCTGTAACATCCCTAATTTCGTTTCTTTTATTAATAAAGGCACATAAATATTTAATTAAGAAAATAAAATTTATTAAATAATTTTAAGATATATAAGAGAATATAAGCCTTAGAAATTCTTCACCTTATATGTATGTATAGAAAATGTTTCTAACATGAAAGGAATAGATAAAGAGAGAAAATCTAAGAGGAAAAAATTAGAAATAACATCTTAACGAGGGGTGAAATTCTTGGGTAAGGAAGATAAATTTCTGGAAGTAAGTAAAGGCCTTAAAATTTCAAGAAGAATGAATTAGGGTAACTTTTCATAAATCAAGAGTTAGAGTTCCTAAGTTTAACACCTCTACCCATACATTGGGCCTTCACCTATAAACACTTCATAGAGTTTTTCCACTTCACATGAGTTTTTAGCAAACAAATTGGATATCCCAAACAAGAGATAAAACATAGACTTGGACTAGGATATAAAAGTTGGATTGATAGTCCAAAAATCATGAAAATGTGACCTAGCCCTCCATGATAGGTAAAATTTTTGCCAAAACGAAGGAAATGGGCAAGAATGAGCCCAAATCTAAGAGAAAAAAATAAGAACCATGTGATCAAATAATAGTGTAATAATAATCAAGATTAGGTCACATGGTATTAGGATAAAACATCTATATCCTGCACTCATAATTTCAGCTAGCCAAGTGATGAAATAGTAGGTAATAATAAATGACATTAGAACAAAACATCTATATCATACACTCATAATTTCAACAAGCTATGTGATGAAATAGTAGGTAATAATACATAGCATTAGGACAAAACATCTATATCCTACATTCATAATTTCAATGAGCCATATGATGATATAGTAGGTAATAATACATGGCATTAGGATAAATGATCCCTATTTTACACAAATAATTTTAGCCATGTGGTGCGCACTGTCGCAGGTGCACCTAAATTAATACCTTACCTCAAAACTAACCTGTAATAGTGGGAGTAAGGGTCGATCCCACAGAGACTGGAATTACCTTATGTGATAAAAACGGGGGAATTGATGATCGCAAATTAAGTAAAATAAACAATAATGAAAATAAATAAGCGAAAGTGATTAATAATAAAGACGTTGGTTTCGGTTAGTATCCACCGTCAAGGGATTACATTGATCATCGACAATATAATCAATCTGCAAATGAATATCTATCATTGGGGTTTTAACCCCGTTTCTCCTTAAGCCTAGCAAATTAATGACAATCGCACTAATTAAACCCTAATTAACAAGCCATATTATAGCACATCGGTAAAACATAACTTGCTAATCACATGAAGAACTAGAGAAACTGACAGAGCTAAACAAATATAAACACATCGGTTATATTTAATTTAGTTAATCATTCATCATAGGTTCAATGATTTATAATCCAAAACCCTCAAACCTATTTGCCTCACAAATCGCATAATTGAAAACTTTGTTCAAAACACAATTCAGCGGTAGATTAAAACAGACAAAATACTAGTAGGCCTCCTAGCAATCATATGAATAATCATTAAGAATAAGAACAGATGAACAATCAATATTCAAAGCAAATTGAAATAAAAACATCAATTCCACATCTCACAATGTATAAAAATCCCTTGAGGTTTCAACTCACCTCAACCAACTAAAGAGAATTAGCCACGCAGGGCCATAAGATAAACAAAAGAAGAATTGAAGAATGTAGATGAAGAATTCGGTGAAAGATTCGATGATGAATTCGATTCAGAAATTTGCTCCCCTCTCTGCTTGTTTTGCTCCCTTTTTATAGATTAACTCCTCCTAATTGATGTAGGAGTGTTTCTAGGTCAAATTTCGACCTATCGGGCTTCAATTGGAGTCAAAAAACCCTTAAAATCGCGAATTCAGCGACCTGGTGCGGCGCTGCGGGGAATGAGGGACGGGGCGCCGTGGCGGACATGTAGAGCGCCGCGGCTCTCACATGCTGCGAAACTTGGCTGTGTTGTTCAGCGCCGCGGCGCTCACTTGCAAGCATCGCGGCGCCCAGAAATTTCCAAAATTTGCCAAAGTGTCGAACACGAAAGTTGTAGCTCTATGTCTCTTCTTTCCATAGCCGCTGGAATCACCTCAATCGGATCTAAATTGAAGGAGATATGAGAAAATTAGTGACCAAAGGTCAGAATTCACCCTGCTGCACTATGATTCTGATTTGCAAGCTCTGTAACGCTATGAAATCTCCCGAATTGGACCAAGTGTTCAACATAAAAGTTGTAGAGGATTGTGTTATCGTTTCACAGCCACTTGAATCACTTTGATTGGAGTACATAAGAGGGAGATATGCTCAAAACAGTGCTGAAAGGTCTGGAATCGCTGCAATGTAGCATTTTTCCATGAATTTCTTATCTTTTTTTCCATTTTCTTCTTCCTTTGTTCCTACAACAAAAAACACAAAACTAAGCTAATTCTTAATTATATTTTACTTAAATCAAACAAAAGGTAAGCATAAAGGTATTAAAATCATGCTTAATTAAGATCACATCAAATACCCCCACACTCAACCTTTTGCTTGTCCTCAAGCAAAATAATCCTTAAAGATAAAAACAAAAATCAATATATGTAGTAAGTGTTAGGCTTACCAAACTTTCTTCCTCATATCATAAAAATATGTTCGAGAAAAATTTCGAAAGATCATAATCATACACAAAATTAACCCAAATGTAATTCATTATTTTATCCTCTTGAATTCCAAGTGTGTGTGTGTTTTGAGCCATTAAATTTCTTTTTACCCAGATGAGTTTATATATCCCAAAATTTTGGTTGTAGATCTCTAAGTAGTTTAGGATTTCCATATGCTTATTCTTCATGCCACTCTCCACTAATGTAGGCCAAAACTACTTCTAGGATCAATAGGACTTTAATTAGCTTGTAATGTGGCAAGGATATAAGGTGGGATAAAGGATACAAATGTAGGATCAATCACCCAACACCACATGACTAAAAATGATCTATTGAGCTTTTTCAAGTTTGGAGGACTTTCCCCCACATTCATTTTCTTACTTTAATTGAGTTTGATCCATCATTTTCCTTGATTCTCAAAATGTATTTTTTTTTCCACAACCTATGCTTTTATTCTCTTTGAAATTTTCTTTTCTTCCTTTTTCATAATTCTATCTTCTTTTTTCTTTGCATAATTCTTTTCTTTTCCTTGCTCCACCCTTCCACCCTTTTGTCAATTTAAGCTCTACAAAACAAGTATTCAGAAAAATAATCATGGAGTGAGTGAATAGGATCAAAAATAAGGATATTCATACAAAATTTGGCTTTCGGCTCATTTGTGATTTTTAGAAGAAAAAGTTCATTAAGCTCAAAATAGAGGAACTAAGGATATTTCATTGTTTAGGTTAGGCTAGAAAGGCTCAATCTATCCAATAATGCCTAAATCATCTCCTAAATAATAGTATTAACCTAGGATTTCGCCTCAAGCAGCATTCAAATAAGTTCTAGAATTCTGTTGAGATCATTACATATTTTTGAATTATATAAACCTTTTCTAAGTAAAAGATAAATCGAATGCCCAAATTTATTGTGCAAAATATTTCAGGATTCTAAAGTCAAAAGTAATAAATTGCAAAAGGGATAAAATCGCATACAACCATGAAGTTTCTACATTTTTCAAGAGCTAAAAAAAATTTGGATAGTCATATCATTGGCTGTTGGTTGTGCCTAACATCCCAAAACATAAATTGAAAACTCACACAATCACTCAACTTGCTAAACACAATAAAAGTGTATAAATAGTGAAAAACAGAAAATTGATGCTCATAATAGGGTCACAATGATTCAGACAAATAAACTTCCACCCCCACACTCAAACTTTACATTGTCCTCAATGTAAAAGAAAGATAAGAATTAGGGAAAGATATAGAAAAAAAAAATATGAGTTAAGTAAACTTCCCTGAATTTGTTTGGAGTGGAATGCGCATGTTGCATTACTGGACCATGAATATTTCTGATTCCCACTTTTCTTTTTCTTTTTATGTTGGGTTGCCTCCCAATAAGCGCCTTTGTTTAACGTCGTTGGCTCGACTCAAGGCTCCTTATGTCATTCAAGGAGGATCCTTGATGTCAACTTTGAATTGGCTTGCCTTTGAATGTACAGAATTCTGAGGTTCAGCTGCATTATGAAGAGGAAAGTTAGCATTAGTCAAAGATTTAATTAAATGAGAACTCAACTTACCTGGAAATAACCGATGTTTTGAGTAGCTTTTGGCATCTAATTTAATTTCATCCTTTTGAGATTCTACCAAAGCATGCGGTAACTTTCCTCTATCTTTGAGTAGGGCATATTTATCTGAGGTTATAACTGCGGGTGGTTCTCCACTGTATATGCCCTTTAAATGGCTAGGGAGGCTCTTTAAGCCTAGGTTAGAATACTGCAAAATAGAAGGTACATGCATCTTATTAGAGATTGATAACAACATAAAAAAATCCTTACCTGTTTGCTGCACTTCTGGTGCTTCCTCTCCCACTATAACATTCTCTTCGAATTTGGCATTCAGGGTATATTCCATAGCCTCTTTATTAGTAGGCTTATTATTGTCAACTTTCAAGTCATCTTTTTTATTAAGTGCAGAATTTTTCTCTTTTTGCATTAATGATGTTAGCGCTAGACTTTCAATTTCTGAATTTTGAGCCTCTAGCCTGCTGACTGTTGTTGCTAATTGCCCAATCTAATTTGTTAAGCTTTGAATACTGGCCCTTACCTCTTGTTGAAATTGATGAGTATTTTGTGTAAAAGATTCAACAATATCTTCTAAAGAACTACTTACCTGAAAATCCTGATATGCAGACTGTCTAGAATAATAGGCATGTTGGGTATGCTGAAAATTTGCAAAATTTTGTTCTACAGGACTATTTTGTGCATTCCCATACCTGAAGTTAAGATGATCCTTCCATCCAGGATTGTACATGTTTGAATAGGAATCATACATCACTTGTTGTGGTTCATGGAAACTATTAACCATATTTACCTGCTCAAATGACTCATCATAGAAAGTTGGGTACCCAAAAGGAGGATGCCCTATGGCTGAATAATTTCCATAGCACTTCTCTCTTTGCATATTTTTTACACGTTGACGAACAAGAGAAGTTAAATTTGCAAGTTGCTCTTCAAGGGAAGAACTACATACCTCACTAGCATATCTTAATGGAGAGCCCAGCCTAGTGCCAAATTGTTGAAAATTGGCTGCCATATTCAAAGTTATGAACAAAAAGAAAGGAAAAAAAAATCACAAAAGGTAAATTAACACAGTCCCCGGCAACGGCGCCAAAATTTGGTGCGCACTGTCGCAGGTGCATCCAAATTAGTACCTTACCTCAAAACTAACCTGTAGTAGTGGGAGTAAGGGTCGATTCCACAGAGACTGGAATTACCTTATGTGATAAAAACGGGGGAATTGATGATCGCAAATTAAGTAAAATAAACAGTAATGAAAATAAATAAGCGAAAGTGATTAATAATAAAGACGTTGGTTTCGGTTAGTATCCACCGTCAAGGGATTACATTAATCATTGACAATATAATCAATCTGCAAATGAATATCTATCATTGGGGTTTTAACCCCGTTTCTCCTTAAACCTAGCAAATTAATGACAATCGCACTAATTAAACCCTAATTAACAAGCCATATTTTAGCACATCGGTAAAACATAACTTGCTAATCGCATGAAGAACTAGAGAAACTGACAGAGCTAAACAAATATAAACACATCGGTTATATTTAATTTAGTTAATCATTCATCATAGGTTCAATGATTTATAATCCAAAACCCTCAAACCTATTTGCCTCACGAATCGTATAATTGAAAACTTTGTTCAAAACACAATTCAGCGGTAGATTAAAACAGACAAAATACTAGTAGGCCTCCTAGTAATCATATGAATAATCATTAAGAATAAGAACAGATGAACAATCAATATTCAAAGCAAATTGAAATAAAAACATCAATTCCACATCTCACAATGTATAAAAATCCCTTGAGGTTTCAACTCACCTCAACCAACTAAAGAGAATTAGCCACGCAGGGCCATAAGATAAACAAAAGAAGAATTGAAGAATGTATATGAAGAATTCGGTGAAAGATTCGATGATGAATTCGATTCAGAAATTTGCTCCCCTCTCTGCTTGTTTTGCTCCCTTTTATAGATTAACTCCTCCTAATTGATGTAGGAGTGTTTCTAGGTCAAATTTCGACCTATCGGGCTTCAATTGGAGTCAAAAAACCCTTAAAATCGCAAATTCAGCGACCTGGTGCAGCGGTGGGCGTCGCGGCGCTCAAGTGGAGCGCCGTGGCGCTGTGGGGAATGAGGGACGGAGCGCCGCGGCGCCCATGTAGAGCGCCGCGGTGCTCACATGCTGCGAAACTTGGCTGTGTTGTTCAGCGCCGCGGCGCTCACTTTCAAGCGCCGCGGCGCCCAGAAATTTCCAGAATTTGCCAAAGTGTCGAACAAGAAAGTTGTAGCTCTATGTCTCTTCTTTCCATAACCGCTGGAATCACCTCAATCGGATCTAAATTGAAGGAGATATGAGAAAATTAGTGACCAAAGGTCAGAATTCACCCTGCTGCACTATGATTCTGATTTGCAAGCTCTGTAACGCTATGAAATCTCCCGAATTGGACCAAGTGTTCAACATAAAAGTTGTAGAGGATTGTGTTATCGTTTCACAGCCACTTGAATCACTTTGATTGGAGTACATAAGAGGGAGATATGCTCAAAACAGTGCTGAAAGGTCTGGAATCGCTGCAATGTAGCATTTTTCCATGAATTTCTTATCTTTTTTTCCATTTTCTTCTTCCTTTGTTCCTACAACACAAAACACAAAACTAAACTAATTCCTAATTATATTTTACTTAAATCAAACAAAAGGTAAGCATAAAGGTATTAAAATCATGCTTAATTAAGATCACATCACCATGCAACGTAGACTTAAGGGTTAGAAATTTTCCACTTAGAAAAGCAAACCTATCATACTTGAGTGAGACAAAAGGAAAAGGAAATGAATTTCTAAATTAATGGGACCTGTCTTAAGAACCTTTTATCATGATTTTCAAATACAAATCTCCTTTTGCTATGCATATCTTGACTAAGGGAGAGGAAGACAAGAATATGATTTGTCTTCCCCCAAAAAGCAACCAAGTGCATCATAATTATGATAAGGTAAACCCATAATTATGAGAGGAGGACCACTTAATAATTTATTTAAGCAAAAATCACTCTTATAACATTAAAATTTTGTCGAAGTGAGGGAGAGGGAAGAATAGAAGCAAGGTAGAGAGAAAAAGAGGAGAAAAGAGGAAGGAAGAAAAAGAAAAATTCTAGAAGACTAAGTACTCAAGGTAGGTTAGCTACATCTCCACTTAAATCCATCTTTTCTCTTCACCCTTGCGGTTCAAAATTGAACCTCTCTCCCTTATTCAAGCTGCTGTAAAAGCTAAAGGAAGGGAGGAATATTTCCACTTCCTTTAAGAAGAAACAAAAAAAAAGAATTCACTAAGTGAACTAGGGAGATCTTTAGGTAGGTTTAACAATATCTCTTTTTGAAGAAAAGATTTGAAATTTATAACATATATATGGGATTTTGATCTTAGAAATTTGATAAAATTTACAATATTTGCTACTTTGATGATTGACCATGGATGTTGCTATATCATGTTACATGTTGATCTTGCATGTGATGGATGTTTTGAATACTTCGGTTGGTGTGGAAAGTTCTGCATAGATAAGGTATGGTTGGAAAAATTTTAGGGCTTTTATGCTACTGTTATGTATATTTGAATGTGGTGAAAATTTGATGGAATATAATTAGATTGATAAAATGAATATGGCCTTAAACATTAAGAAGAAGACCATGACAAATTTTTGTTAGGAAACACCCTTAATAATAAATTATTTGATTTCTGTTTTCTTGAGAAGTAGATGATGGAATATGTTAAATTAAGTGTAAAGAATCAAATTAAAATTTTGAAATAAGTAATCTTATGATTAGATGTGAATTAGGAAGAAAAATGAAGAGGACGTAATAAAAGGATGAACAAAAATCTTAGGAATGATTTGGTTAGAAAACTAGATTTCATAATAATGAGGGAAGCTTCTGTTTTTGAAATTCTGGGAAGAATCGATTCGGAATTAAAAGAAATGGTTAACATAAAAAGTGTAGATATATGTCTCACAAATTTGTAACCACTAGAATCGCCCAATTTGGTGTTTAAATGAGGGAGATATGGTCTGATTACTAAGCAGTGGTCAGAAACTAGTTAACCAGAGAAGAAACTATTAGGTAAGCTTATGTGTTTAAACTTCTGAGAAACATTTGTAGAGAATTAAAAGAAATAGTTAAAATGAAAAATATAAATATATGACTCACGAATTTTTAACCACTAGAATCACTCAATTTAGAGTCCTTAGGAGGGAGATATGGTGTAACAACACCATTTTTTGTATTTTTTACATATATACATATATATATATATATATATATATATATATATGTATGTATATAATCCCATAAAATCATTATCTTTTTACTTCTAACTATTTAACTCATAATAACATTCAATTAAATTCACCAAGCCTAATTAAAGATTATGGTATACCATTAACACTGATACAATTTTTACCACATCTTAATATGCATCCCAATAGTATAAAAAATCCCTAAAAGTTTGCCAGCCATAGCCATGCCTAAGAAAAAAATTTCCTTACCAATATATGCATTCAAACATCCATCACATGCAATATCAACGTGTAACATGATATAACAACATCCATGGCCAATCATCAAAGTTTTAGGATCAAAATCCCATATAAATGTTATAAATTTCAAATATTTTCTTCAAAAAGAGATATTGTTAAACCTACCTAAGGATCTTCCTAATTCACTTAGTGAATTCTATTTCTTGTTTCCTCTTGAAAGAAATGGCAAGATTCCTTCCTTCCCTTAGCTTTTTTAGCGGCTTAAATAAGAGAAGGAGGGTGATTTTTGAACCCCAAGGATGAAGAGAAAAGATGGATTCAAGTGGAGATTAAGCTAACTTACCTTAAGTGCTTAGTCCTCTAAAGTTCTCTTTCTTCTTCCTTCCACTCTTCTCCTCTCTTTCTCTCCTTTCCTCACTCTACCTTGTTTATATTTTTCCTCTCCCTCACTTGGACGAAATTATAATGTTATAAGAGTGGATTTTTCTTAAATAAATTATCAAGTTGTTCACCTCTCATAATCATATGTCTACCTTATCACAATTAGGATTCACTTGGTTGTTTTTTGAGGGAAGACAAATCATGTTCTTGTCTTCCTCTCCCTTAGTCAAGATATGCATAGCAAAAGGAGATTTGTATTTTAAAAATCATGATAAAGTGTTCTTAAGCAAGGTCTCTTTGATTTAGGGATTCGTTTCATTTTTCTTTTGTCTCACTTAAGTATGATAGGTTTGTCTTTCTAGATGGAAACTTTCTAGCCCTTGAGTCTCCCTTGCTTGGCTTAAATTATTTGTGTAGGATAAGGATGTTTTGTCATAATGCCACGTATTATTATATCATCATATGGCTTACTAAAATTATTAGTGTAAGATATAGATGTTTTGTCCTAATGCCATGTATTATTACCTACTATATTATCACATGACTTGCTGAAATTATTAGTGTGAGATATAGATGTTTTGTCCTAATCCCATGTGACTTAATCTTGATTATTATTACAACTATAATTTCATCACATGGTTCGTATTTTTTCCTCTTGGATTTGAGCTCATTCTTGCCCATTTCCTTTTCTTTGGCTGAAATTCTACATCTCTTGGAAGGCTTGGTCATATTTTAATATTTTTGGACTATCGATTCAACTTCTATATCCTAATCCAAGTCTATGTTATATTTCTTGCTTCGGCTATCCAATTAGCTTGCTAGAAACTCATGTGAAGTGAAAAAAAATAAACTCTACAAAGTGGCCATAGGTGAAGGCCCAGTGTATGGGTAACAATGTTAAACTTAGTAACTCTATCTCTTGAATTAAGAAAAATTACCCTAATACAATCTTCTGAAAATTTTAATACCTTTACTTACTTCCCAAAAATTTATCTTCCTTACTCGAGAATTTTGCCTCTCTTTAGTATGTTATTTCTAATTTTTCCTATTAGGTTTTCTCTCTTTACTTATTCCCTTAATGTCAGAAATATTATCTATGCGTACACAAAAGGTGAAGAATTTTTAAGGCTTATATTTCCTTAGATCTCTAAAAATTGGCTAATAAATTTTATTTCGTTAATTAAATATTTATGCACCTTTATTAATAAAAGAAACAAAATTAGGGATGTTACATATGGTCAGATTAATAAGTAAATGTTAGAACCTATTCAGGAAGAAATAAACCAAGATTCCTAATGATTTCACTAAAATTTTAAACATAAGAGTTTTAGAGGATTTTCTTAGCTTTAAATGAACACTAAGATCACCTCAATCGGAGTTAAAATGAGGGAGCTATACTCTGATTAGTGAAAGGATTAGTTATGCTATGATGAAAATAATTTAAGAGAGCAGAAAAATTTTATAAATAAAAATAATAAATTACTAATGTATACCTTAGTGATTGCCATTGCATGAACTCCTTATCATCTTAAGTGTGTAATTTTGACATGAAAATATTTTATAAAGTGATATTTGAAAATGATTATGTTCATGGCACAATTGCATTTTACCAATGATTTTTTTGGTAATGATTATACTTTGATGATAAATTATAGCATGTGAGTATAATGAACATACTTGTTATTGAAATTATATTTTTGACTATTATTGGGAAAAGAAAAAAAAAAGAAAAGAGATGAACACGGTCACATGGTGGTCCGTATGGTGCACCAGTAAGGGACACCCTACTCACGATTATGATTATGCTAATGAGAAAAAAAAAGTGTGCCATGTCGGACAAAGCAAGAAAAACTCATATCGGAGAATAGAAAATATTCACCCTGACCGGGGTTGGTTAAATTAATTGAATGTTATTAGAAGTAAAGAGGTAATGACTTCATTAGACTTTACAAATATATATTTTCAAAAAAATGGAATTGTTACATATGCAACAAGGAAAGTATTCACCATCGATCAGGCTAAAAGCCTGTAATCCATCGGGCAAAAACCCGTAATCCATCAGGTCATTTCCTGCAAAGTCGATCAGGCAAAAACTCGCACAATCCATTAAGCAAAAGCCACTTACATAGAACTCAATATGTACTAGGGATAGCACTCACAGCTGCTAGTTTGCAATGTTTCCAATTTAGGTTCCTCCATATAGATACAATAAAGAAATAACAAGAAATGCAAGAGATAAATAAAAGATCATGAAATTTTCAAAAAATCATATCTCTACTATTCAACAATAGCCATAACAATTTCAATTTAACTTACACATTTTTATCCATAGGCCCATACATATGCCTCATACAATCATTTATCAATCCATGTGAAATATAAAATATCACCATGACCTAACACAATTTTTAGGTATTCTCAATTAGCATCAATTAATATCAATAGAGAAATAAAGTATATATGATACTTGTCCTACATTCCTAAGGTTTATACTAGGAGCCATGTTTTGAAATACATGTTCATAAAAAAAAAAGTTTTGACATTAGTAATAATGTCTTATATAGATATAGTAAATGAATAGCTAAAAATTATATTATAGTAAGTATTATCTACTCACATGGTAAGAGTTCTAGGTTGGACAATCCTAAAATGCATTCTTCCAATCCAAATTTGACCAAATAGACCTCAAAATCGAGTCCGGATGGTCCAAAAACCTAGGAAAAGACTTTGGGAGCTTGGTCAACGAGGGCCAACTGATGGTCACTGTTTATGGTCGAAATTACTAATCACATATGCTAGAATCACTATTCAACCCGATCGGAGTTACAATTCACACCTACTATAATCACTATTCACATTGGTCGGAGTTACTGTTCATGACACCAAAAGTTGTTAAATGACTAAGAAACTTCATATCATATAGTTTATCTATCTCCTAAATCCATCTATGGTGTTATCTTTTCAATTTACAGACTCTAAATAGGAGTTTCAGAACTTACTTTTTTCTAAGATTTTCTACTTCTGATCTGCAATGATTCTTTGGCCGATTTGAAAAATTGTTCGGTCAATATCGTAGTTGTAACAACTCCAAATTATGTAACAATTTTTTTATACAACATAGAGTTTACATGCACGTCATTAATCAAAATGTACGTATAACTTAACAAACACATAAATATCCACATCTTATTTATTCTAGTTGACCAATTCTGGAAATACAGGTGAGGGTGGTTCCACTTTCACCAGGATCTAAGCCAACTCGACCACAAACATTTTATTTGATTCTGGGATCTGCCCAACATAAAGTAACTCGATCCAATGTGCACTAAAAGCCAGAGCCATAGAAAAATCTGCATAACTAATTTTCTGAACATGAAATGGAAATATAGTGAGAATTAAATCCCAGTAAGTTCAACAATAAATCATCATCAATATAGCTCATCACATCATGTTCAACTGTTTAAACTACAGTAAATATCTTTGGTCACATGAATACACTATATCTATGCACATGAAAATCGTACACTAATGACATGTATGACAGAATTAACTATTTTCAGAATATCATATGATGACTATCAATTTATTCTCATATCAACCTACCCGAATATTTTCTACTCTCCGGTACAGGCTTTTCTCGCTCCGTCTGACATGGCACACTTTTTCTTTCTTTTCTCATTAGCATAATCATAACCATTGGTAGGGCGTCCCCTATGGGTGCACCACACGGATTGCCATGTGACCGTGCTCATTTCTTTTTGTTTCACAATAATAGCCAAAAATATGCTTTCAATAACAAGTATGTTCATCAAAATATAATTATTACCAAAAATCATTGGTAATCATGTCATGAACATAACCATTTCAAACATCACTTTATAAAATATTTCCATGTCAAAATTTCACACGTAAGATGGTAAGAAGTTCATACAATGGCAATGGCTATGGCATATACTAGTCATTTATTATTTTAATTTATAATATTCTTCTTCTTTTTTTAAATATTGATTTTATTTCTTTATATTCTTGATGCAAGTTTTCATCCTATCTGATCTTCTCTTACTAATCAGAGCATCACTCCCTCAATTTAACTCTGATGTAGGCAATCTTGGTGTCCATTTAAAGAGAAAACAATTATCTAAAACTATTATGTTGAACAGTTTAGCGAAATATTAAGAAATCAAGGTGATATTACTCTTTCAAAGTACAAGTTATTTCTTCTCGGGTAGGTTCTGACCTCTGTCTACTAATCTGTCAATATCTTCCTCATAAAAATTCCAAATTAAGTTATTCTAGTGGCTAAAAATCTGTGACACATATAACAATAATTTTTATGTTAATCATTTATTTTAATTCCCTACAGAATGTTCCCAGAAATTAAAACACAGAAGCTATCCTAAAATATTCTTCCCTGATTAACCAATTTCTGACCACTGCATACTAATCGGACCATATCTGACTCACACGGACTCCAAATTGAGTGATTCTAGTGGCTAAAAATCCATGACACATATATCTATAATTCTTAACTTAACCAATTATTTGTATTCCCTACAGAATGTTCCCAAACATTAAAACACAGAACCTATCCTAACATATTCTTCTCTGATTAACCATTTTCTGACCACTGCTTACTAATCGGACCATATTTATCTCATATCGACTCCAAATTGAGTGATTTCAGTGGCTACAAATCCGTGAGAAATATATCTACATTTTTCTTGTTAACTATTTGTTTTAATTCCTTACCGATTCTTCCCAAAATTTTAAAAACAGAAGCTTAAAATTTTGTCACCCGTAGCCATACTTATGCAGAACTATCTACACCAGCCTAAGTATTCAAACATACATAATATGTAACATGATATAGCAACATCCATGAAAATTCTTCCTTCACTCTAATGTTATAAGGGTGGGTTTTGCTTATATAGACTATCAAATAATTCAACTTTCATAATCATGGGTCTACCTTATCACAATTAGGATGCATTTGGTTGAATTTTTGAAAAACAAACAACTCATGTTTTTGTCATCCTCTTCCTTAGTCAAGATATGCATAGGAAAAGAAGATTTGTATTTTGAAAATTATGATAATATGTTCTTAAGATAAGGGACAAAGTTCCTTTGATTTAGGGATTCATTTCCTTTTTCTTTTGTCTTAATCAATTATGATAGGTTTGCCTTTTTAGGTGACAAATTTCCAACCCTTGAATCTTCCTTGCTTAACTAAAATTATTTGTGTAGGATAAGAATGTTTTGTCATAATGCTATGTGTTATTACCCACTTGCTAAAATTATGAGTGTAGGATATAGATGTTTTGTCCTAATGTCATGTATTATCATACCACTTGCTAAAATTATGAATGTAGGATATCACACCACTTGCTAAATTTTTTTTGTCTTAATGCCATGTCACCTAATCTTGATTACACCATTATTTCATCACTTTATTTTATTTTTATTTTTCTTATTGGGTTTGGGTCATTCTTGCCCATTTTCTTTACTTTGGTTAGAATTCTACCTTTCATAAAAGCTTAGTCACATGTTCATGATTTTTGGGCTATTGGTCTAATTTCTATATCCTAGTCCAAGTCTATGTTTTATTTCTTCCTTGGGCTATCCTATTGGCTTGCTAAAAATTCATGTCAAGTAGAAAAACTCTATATGAAGTGTTCATTGGTGAAAGCCCAATTTATGGGTGGAGATATTAAACTTAGTAACTTTAACTCTTAAATTAGGAAAAATTACCCTAATCCAATCGTCTTGAAATTTTAATACCTTTACTTACTTCACAAAAATTTATCTTCCTTACCCAAGAATTTTACCTTTCTTTAGTATATTTATTTCTAATTTTTTATCTTAGGTTTTCTCTTAGGTGAAGAATTTCTAAGGATTATATTTTCTTAGATATCTAAAAATTGTCTAATAAATTTTATTTCTTTAATTAAATATTTATGTACATTTATCAATAAAAGAAACGAAATTAGAGATATTACTTTGAATACATGAAATGAAATTAGGGATGTTATAGTAGTACTCTCTATCTTGAATCTAATGGTACCCTTAGTTTTGAGATCAAAGGCTCAAAGTACTCGAGATCAAGAGAGAGAAAATAAGGGTAGAAAAAGTTACTATTCACTATTCATTTCATCAATTAAGGGAAGAATGATTTTCTTTTTTTTCATATTGATGGAGGGACCAATTAACAATTTGCTAATTGTTAGAGGAAGTCCTTGAAAATTTTATTATTTATATTTTGACCCCTATACTTTTAGAAAATTATAATTTGACCCCAAAAATATTAATAAATTTTTATTATCATCTTAAAAACCTTTCAATTACATCCCTACTCCTTCACTTCTTTTAATAATCTATACATAAATAAAAATTACTAAATCTTAAGATTGTTTTAGTTTCTATCACTAATATTGGAGATACATTTAGTAGAGATCCCATACTTGGAATAATTCACCATAATATCTAATATTATTGTGGTGAATGTGATCGAGATACCAGCACAGGCGCCACCTCCTCCACTTATTACACCCCACGATGATGGCCCATATGATACTGCTGTGTAGTTAGTGTAGGGTTATGTAACTAAATAGACTAATCCATTTTTTATGTGTAACCTATACGGTACTTTGTCTTTCAGATATAATGCTTAGTACCTAATGTTACACATGTACATAAGGCTAATCATTAGTGTGTGTGTTTTGTGTTCTGCCTCATGTATTGTTATCTTCTTTATGTGTTTTAATATTCATATTAATTCTAAGAGGCCCAAAAAAAAAGGTCCTTACACAGTTGATATTAAAGCAGGTCGATTCTAAGTGGCCATGGAGGTGGATGGTTGCTTGTATCGATCTAAGAGCATTTTGAATTAGATATGGATAGAAGGTGTAAAGCAGCACATTATGACAATTAGGAAATTGCTAGATTTTCCTATCTGTATGCTCGAACGATGTTATAACTACTGTAAATTTTCTTTTAATCCGATGTTGAGTTTGATCACTTCAATAGTGACTCCTTTCTTTTGATTGATACAATAGATAATGGAATTATCAAGGAGGAATCCGACTAAGAATATGGAGGCTACTCTATAAGATCTAACCACAGTTATTTGATATCAAGTTTCTGCCGAAATTAGATTCTGTGTCAGATCCAAGATAATAATAATACTAATGGAGAGGCGGAACAAAATCAAAGGAACATAGGGAATGGAAATGGATGAGACAAATTTATGAGAACTCGACCTCTATCTTATGTGGGTCAATATGAAATGTTGGTTACAGAAAGGTGGTTAATATAATTAGAAAAGATCTTTGGAGTCTTGGATTGGCCAGATGAGCAAAAGGTCAATTTTGCCGTGTATATGGTGAAGGAAGAACCTAAGTACTGGTGGAAAGAAGCCATTGAGCTATTAATTCATCAAGGTAGACATATCACATGGCAAGTCTTTCAGGAAACTTTTCAGGACAAATATTTTTTCAGGAGTGTGAGAGTTGAAAAAGAGATCGAATTTCTTCAGCTTAAATATGCCAATTGGACCATCGATCTATACATTGCTAAGTTTGAAGAATTGTCAAAATTTTCAACTTATTTATGGTATAATCCGAATGAATCTTGGAAAGCAATAAAATTTGAAGTATGACTGAATCTGGAAATTCGAAGTGCTGTAGTGGCCTTGGAAATTTAAGAATTCGTTCTACTAATCAACAAATGTCGTTTGCTAGAGAAAAGTCTGAAGACAGTAGAAGAATAAAGAGAAAGGCTGACTATATGTAAAAGGAAAAGAGAGTTTCCAACTTCTGATAGAAATATAAGGGGCAAGAATGTTATAGGAGGCAAGAAGCCCTTAGCTATAAGGTCTAGACCTTTTTTGCAATATACTATAAAGGACAAATGTGCGAAGTGTGGACAACCTCATGGTGATAAAGCTTGTTTCTCTAGCCAAGCTACATATTTTCATTGCAGACAGAAATGGCATTTAGCACGACAATGCCTATTGGAGAATGAGAAAATTCCTGAATAGGCACAACCAATGGAGGGTAGAGTTTTTACCTTGAGTGGTGCAGAAGCGAAGCAAGCTCCTAACTTGATACAAGGTATGTGTTACGTCAATATTTTCCCTCTAGCAGTACTTTTTTATTCAGGTGCTAGTCATTCCTTTATAGCAACAGAATGTGTGAGAAAGTTGCAATATCCTATTTCTGATTTATCTTATGAGCTAATGGTGATGACATCTACGAGAGAAAAAATTAGCACCTCTACAGTCTGTGTGAACTGCACCATTGTGGTATATGATAGATCTTTAATAGTTAATCTAATTTGTCTACCCCTTAATGATATGGATGTTATCTTAGGCATGGATTGGCTAAGTCAAAACCAAGTTCTTTTGAATTGTTGTAGTAAGACTCTTGTATTTCCCTCCAATACTCCTAAGGAACTAAGGTGTAGTATTATTAATGCCAATAAACTCTGTAAGGAGTTAACTGTTGCAAAATCGAGCTTCTTTCTCTTATATACAATCAATCCATAAACAAAGCAATAATTGTCAAAAATCCCAATAGTTTATTATTTTCCAAAGTTTTTTCCCTTTGAATTCTCAAAACCACCACCTAGGAAGAAAGTGGAATTCTCCATTAACTTGGTGCCAGAGGCGATGCCTATTTCTATTATACCTTATAGGATGTCCCCTATGAAGTTGAAGGAGCTTAAGAAGAAAATTAAAAATTTATTAGAAAAGAACTTCATTCAGTCTAGCATATCACCTTGGGGAGCACATGTATTGTTCATAAGAAAGAAAGATGGCAGTTTGTGATTATACATTGATTACAGACAACTCAACAAAGTGACTATCAAGAACAATTATCTGATACCCAAGATAGATAACTTGTTATATCAACTAAAAGAGGCCGCTGTTTTTTCTAAGACAGATTTAAGATCAGAGTACCATCAGATAAGAGTGAAAGAAGAAGACATTTCAAAGACAACATTTGTAACCCATATGATTTTATTTATCTTCTATATAACTGTTAATGTTGAACTTATTAGGACGTCTGTTCTCACTATTTTTTGGGTTTTATGTTCAGATAAAACTAAGTAGAATCTTGGCTGTGTTTCTATCACTATTACTCGAGATACAATTAGTAAAGGTCTCGTACTTTGGACAATTTACCATAATATCCAATATTATTATGGTGAATGTGATTGGGATACTAGTACCGGTGCCATTTCCTCTACCCTTTGCACCCTAGGGGTGATGGCCCATATGATACTGTTGTGTAGTTAGTATAGGGTTACGTAACTAAAAAGACTTATCCATTTTTTATATGTAATATGTATGATACTTTGTCTTTTGATGTAATACTTAGTACTTGAGGTTACACGTGTACATAAGGCTAATCACTAATGTTTTAAAAAGAAAGCTAATGGTATATATATATGTTTTGCATTCTACCTCATGTGTTGTTATCTTCTTTATGTGTTTTAATATCTCGTATTAATTCTAAGAGACCCAAAAAAAGGTTCCTTACATTATCTGTTCCTACTCCTAATTAGTTTGAGGGTTAGGGCTCTTTGTTGATTCGCAAACCCAAGTGAAATTGTTTGTTTTTTACCCTAGTTGTTGTTCTAAGATAAGTTAGGGTAATTTCTCCAACTAGAGTTATAAGTGCTGAAATAAAGGTTATTTTGCCAATTGAAGTTCCTTACACAATTGGCTGATTTAGACACCGATTGACATTGCTTAGTTAAATGGCAATCTCCATAATAATCCCAAGGCATCACTAGGCCCTTGTTGGTGAATGTCTCAACTGCATCCAACCTTTTTGTGATAGCAAATGATTAGGTTAAAATAGATATCAACTTCATAGACATCTAAATGTTTTCTTTGGGGTTATCTTTCACTTGACCATTAATAATTATTGGAAGCCATCTCTTCCAATAGCACATAGGCTTCAATTACAAGTTTAGCCATTAATGCACCACCAACTGTAGCATCAATTGTGGTTCTAGTTTTACCTAGCAACTTATTGTAGAAAGATTAAACTTTCAACCATTTAGGAAGTCCATGGTACATCTTCTTAATAGGTCCTTATATCTTTTCCAAGCATCATAGAGTGATTTTGACTCTTATTGCATAAATGAGGTAATGTTATTCCACATCTTAGTCACTTTGGCTGATGGAAAACATTTGGCTAAAAAATTTCAACCAAGTCATCCCATGTAGCTATTGAACCAGTCAGGAAAGAATTTAATCAACTCCTTGCCTTGTCTCTAAGGGACAATAGAAAGAGCCTAAGCCTAATAGCATCATTGATGGCATCATTGTGCTTCAAAATGTTGCATATATCCATGAAGAGTAAAAGTTGGGCGTTTGTTTCTTTATTAAGCATACACCTAAAGTGACACCTTGTCTAAATCATTTGTATCATGTATGCCTTTATTTCAAAGTTATTAGCCTAAATTGTAGGCTTTCTAATGTTATTGTGTAGGCATTCCACTAAGGATTAGGCATAATCTCCTAGTGCTTTATTTTGATCAAGTTGCTCAACCATCTCTATGTTCTAGTTAGCAGCTCTTAATTCCCTTAGCTTCTTAAGAATTATCTTTTAGGTTTAGGGTCTACAGAAACAGTCTCCAAGGTCCTAATCAGTGTATAAACGGACAAGAATACTTGAAATAAAAGTAAAATTAAAAAAAAATCTAGTCTAGAGTAATATAATTTGTGTGTGATGTTACTTTTAAAGTGTATTGTGTCCCTAGCAACTACACTAAAAACTTGTTAAGTTAAATTATTACAACCATGCAAGCAATACAGTGACTAAGTAGAGGATCATATCCAAAGGGACGCACAACTAAAAGTACTAAGCATCACTCCAAGACTAGTAATATCTATTCAGATAAATAATAGAAAGATATTGAGAGAATAACATAAAATAAAATAAAAATATGGCAAGTGCAACACAATAGTTATAGAAGATGTTCAAGTGGAGAATGACTAGGTACACTAATTTCGCCTAATGCTTCACTATATTCTTTCCTCTAATTCAAGTTTTATTCAAATACCCACCCTATTAACTAGAGCATTAAATTTTTTAATAGCCCTTTGCAAGTCTAATAAAATTGATTCAATCCCTAGTAATTTCCAACATTATTGAAGCAAATGAAAAAGTTAAAAATCCAAAAATTAAGATCAAACCCTAACTTGCTACATTCAGCAGGCAGATATTTCACTATCCTACACAAAAATTAGCTAATTCACTTTTTCAACTATTATAACCAATCATGTATTATTCAATTCATATTTGAACTAATTAAACCCTGCTTAAGAAGATATTATTCATTCTTAAGGAAATGGTGATCAAGCAATTGAAATATTATACATAGAATTGAATAAATAGAACTTGGTGTTGAAATTGAAAGAGAATTAAGGTTCCAACATGTTAGGTACTAGGATCTATCAATTAGTAGCTTGATTATGTCGCAATCACACCCAAAATTAATAAAATCCTTACCCTTCTCAAAATAAATAATGCAATAGCAGGAGTAAAATGTGATCCCACAAAAAGTGGTAGTTTTAGGCTTGTACCTACGTGAAATATAAATGGGGGGTTAATAGTCACTATAGAAATAACAGAAAATTAAGTAAGAAAGTGAAGAATGCATTAGAGAGATTAAATCAAGATGAGAATGCATTAGTCAGGTCAACTTTCGCAATCAGAGTATTTCACTAATAATCAACAAAAATATTCAATTCATATTCAGATATTCCCTGTTGAAATTAAATCCTATCCTTCTTTGATTTTAATTAATTAGAATACAAGCAACCTAATTAACCATTATTTCTAAAATATCCTGGACAAGTTCTCTAGATTTAATTTAGCAATTGCATAAAGATTTAGAAAAATCAGAGCGGCTAAACAATTCAAGCACAAGTGGTTAAATTAAATGATTCCATATTTAATATCAAATTTAACAATAGATGACATTATTCAATTAATTAAAGGGCCATTTCCAAAAATTAAACAAGGAAATCATGAAAATCACTATAGAAAAATAATTTAATACCTAAACATAAAATTGAATTAATGAAGATCAAAATCTAATCTCATAGGGAATTAACTCTATGGTCTTAGTATTCCTCAACCAATAAAAGAAATTAATTACGATGGGCCATAAAGAACACTATAAATAAAATAAAGAAATAAAGAAGAAGAAGAAGAAGAGATAAATTCAAATCTTGGATCCTTCCAATGTGTCTGATGATACTCTTTGGCTGTGCATTTATGCTCAATAAGGTCCTTTAGATCCTAGGTTTAGTCTAAATAGATATCGGCCCATCAAATTTGTAACCCAACTTAAACTTCATTGTTTCAAAATTCAAATTATGGAAAATTATCACACCATCATCACAATGTTGGAGGTTCTAGAATCCAAGTTAATATGTATTTCTTCTAACATTGTGGCAGTGAGAATCTACCATTGCGATGCTAAGCATTCTAGAATTCATATGGGCTTCCTGGGCACATTGGCATCGCAACAGTGAACCTTTTGCCTGGCTCTTCTGTTATTTACCATTTTTTCTCTATTTTTGCACTTTCTTTACTCCTACAAATCAAAACATGAAATCGAACAATTTTCTAACTTATTTCACTTAAAAACTAAAAAAAATAAAGATTAAAGATATTTAATTTATGAACAAATATTCACCTATTATTAATATACCTAGAAAAACTAATATAGTCCATAGACAAATCTAAATACACCCCAAAGCTCTAAACCATAAACATCGAAAGTCCCAACCCTTAACCCCAAACCTCATTGCCCTAAATCTTAAACTATAATCCCTAAAGCCTAAAAGCAACCCCAAACTCCAAAGCCCATATGGTTTAGCATTTAAGGCTTTCTTGTTTTGGGTTTCAGATTTTGAGATTTAGGGTTTAGGGATATAGGGTTTGGGGTTTGGGGCTTAGAATTTAGGATTTACGGTTTTGGAGTTTGGGTTTTGAATTTTAGGGTTTAGCATTTAGGGATTTGGGTTTTGGGGTTTAATGTTTACGGCTTTAGGGTTTGACATTTTGGGGTTAAGGATTTTTAAGTTTAGCATTTAGGGTTTGGTGTTTAGGGTTTCGAGATTAAGGATTCAAGGTTTAGGATTAGAGGTTTAAAGTTTTAAGATTAATAGTTTAGGGTTTAGGGCTTTACGTATTGTGGTTTAGGTTTTACAACTTTTGACTTTTGGATTAAGGGTTCAATGTTTTGGGTTTTAGGATCTTGGGGTTAGTGGTTTAGGGTTTGTGGATTTGGAATTTTAGGGTTAAGGATTTGGGGTTTTAACAATTAGGATTGAGAGTTTAAGGCTTTGTGATTTGAGGTTTAGAGTTTGGGGTTTTAGAATTTAAAGTTAAGAATTTTGAGGGGGTTTAGAGTTTAGGTTTAAGGTTTTGAAGTTTTGAGATTTTGATTTTGAGGTTTTGGGTTTAAAGTTTGAGGTTTGGAGTTTGGAATTTAGAGTTTAGAGTTTTAAGATTTTGAAGTTACGTGTTTGGAGTTTTAAGGTGTAAGGTTTATGGTTTAGAATTTATGATTTAAGACTTAATGATTTTAGGTTTTGGAGTTTTAGGGTTTGGTCTATAGGGTTTAATGTTTTGAGTTTTGAATTTAGGGCTTGGAATTTGGTGTTTATTGTAATATCCTAAGTCTCTAATAAAGTGAGATAAATCTAAGAATAAGTAGAAATACATACGACAAAGAATTAAAATGTAACAATAAGACATTTATAAAATAGGTAACATATAGTTAATCATGAATCATATAAATAAAATTCTTAGGAGCATAATGGATGGGGAGAAGATACAAATACATTTTTAAGACATTACTAATCTAGGATTAGTAGTAAATTAAGACAATATAAAATAATTAAGGAGTTGCCAAGTAGCACCACAAAGTTGCAGCCACATAGCATACCACATTTCTCACAAAATTGCAGCCACCTTGCAGCCACTTTGCACCTACCAAAGAATGCCACAATGCCCACAAAGTTACAGCCACATAGCATGCCACATTGACCACAAAATTGCAACCAACTTGCACCTACCAAAGCATGCCACATTGCCTACAAAGTTGCAACCACATAGCATGCCACATTGGCCACAAAATTGCAGCCACCTTGCACCTACCAAAGCATGCCACATAGCCACAAAAACTTCAACCAAAATCAGCCAAGAAAATCGTCAACTTTCAGCAAGGAAATCCTACCACATAGCCACAAATATTTCAGCCATATTTCAGCCAAGAAACTGCTACCCACTTCAGCCATGTTTCTGCCCGCAATAAAAAAAATGCAAAAGCTACTGCCCCACACCATGCTCTACATCCTCACACCCTCCCTACATAAACACAAGGGAATCCCTTCAAAATTACAAGAAAATCCTTGCAAAACACAGCCCTCCTTTTCTTCTTAAGTGGTCGAAACCAATGGCCAGCACCAAGAAAGAGAGAAGGCAGCCAAAAAATTTAGAGCCAAAGGGGGAAAGCAATCAGAAAAACATAGCTAAGTTGCAAGGGAAATTAAGAGGAGAAGCAAGCTGAAATTCGAAAGCCATAGGAGTATTTCTGCACAAGGTGAGTTTCCCCTCTTGAGGAAAGTTGGTTTGTAATGAGTTGAGCTCATTTTGGGTTCTGCATCGGTGATTCTTGAGCATAAGATGCAAAAGGTTAAAGTTGAAAACATAGAACTCTAGTGGTAGGGAACAATCTTTGCCATCTAAGTAAAAAATATGTTGAAGCACCACACATTCTGTACCTAAAAATTTTAGGCCCTGTGTTCTTGGACTATTTGATTGGGTAAATGGCCTTTAAATTTTTTAATATTTGGTGAGAAAAATCTTGAAATATGGATAAACAATTATAAAAAAATTTTTGATTTTTGAGTACCTACAAATAGGCCATTTACAATCAAAACAATGCTGAGAAAAATCTGTTGGACAACTTAGGCTGTGGATGGAAATACTAAACTTTGAAGGGGTTATATATTGAATTTTCTTATGAAAATTTTATAACAGGATATAGGGATCCTAATTAGAGAACCCATCAAATTTTAGAGAATTCTGAGTAGGTTAAAGAATATAATAAAATATGAAAATTCAGTGGGACAAAAAATGAGTCAGAACAGACCAGAACTAGGGACAACAATAAAAAAAGTATTATTTGAGGGATCAAATAAATTATTTTTTACTTGAAATTTTTATGGTGACTATATAACATATCTAGGATGCTCCATATAAAATATCGTGAATTTAAAAGAAATTTTACCCATCCAAAGGAATGAAAAATATAATAGAAATAGAACCAAAACTAATTTGCATTGTTCTGGATTATGGAGATATTTCTTGAGGTGAATGGAATAGTTAAGGGCTGAGAGATCCACGAGATAAAATAGACATGTAGAGGAACCTCCATGAAATTTTTTATAATTTTAGAGGACTTTAGTTATATTTAATAATAACCCCAAATCTAAACAGAATCACAGTTTTGTTTTGGGGAGCAGAAGCTCTTAAACTAGAGACTTATGATTTTAGGTGTTAATATGCATGCATTAACCAAAAGTACTTAAATGTTTTAGTTTGAGTAGCTAGTTGTAACATTGGCAGCCTTGAAAAGAAAGTAGTTGTGCAAGAATTGAGGTAGCTAACTTTTCCTTAAAAAACTTTTATGTTTAGGAACTTGAATTTATGAATTTCACTAGTTGCTTGACTTTTATGCTATGATGAGTGATAGTCTAAAGATATATTATGAATGCATTCTCAGAAATTAAGGAGTGCCTAAAGTATGCCAAGTATGCCTCATTTCACTCACGTATTGGCCAATAATAGGAGATGCATAACTCTTTTACAGGTATAGAACTGTATTGGGTAAGCAAACCAAAATGTTATGGGTTCCTAATGTGACCAAGATGATGTATGTATATATGGTCAGTGCTTATATTTCAGTGAAATAAATTGAGATGTTTTAAGGAATGAAATGTATACTGTTTTTCTAAAATTTTTACTAGCTATTGAGATTTTCATCTCATCTTTTTATGTCCATATAATCACATTCTAGGTACTCCAACAAGAGGTGAACAATAGGGGTCTCAAGGTTGACTCTTCGAAATATGGATATCGATTGTATATTTTCTTGTTGTGTAATATATGTGGAATGGCTTAGTTGAGTGCCAAGACCCTTTTAGAAAGCTCGTAATGTGATGTAAAATAAGTTATAGACTGTACACTTTTCTTTATGGCGTGAGAGTCTTCTTGTTGTAACTAATACATATCACACCTAGTTAGTTGCCTATAAGGAAATGAAATTTGAAAATGCTTGGAATAGCCTAAAGCACTTGTATGCTTATCCAAGAAAGATAACTAACAATATAAGTGAATATGTGAATTTATGTGCTAGGTACACATTGCTAGAAATTTACAGATAAGAACAAATAAAATAAAATATATAATACTAAAAGGTTCAATGGGAATATTCTATGATGTAGATGTATGAAATAAGATGCTAGTCAATAGGTGTTATAATTTTTGGTATCAGAGCCATAGTTCAGGGAATTATCTATATGTTTGGACGAATTCTAGAATATTCTAAATTGATTTAGATTTAAATTATTATGAAAGTGGCTTTTGTTTTAGGGGTTGTTAAATCGAGTAAACATAGTTTATGGTCGTGTGACTAATTATATAAAAAAATGTTTGTATATATAATTGTGCACATAAGGAAATGGCATATAAGAAAAACCAACCTAAGACCCTGAAAGAAATATCTAAAAATATGGAAGCTTTAGTTGCCAAGCTTGATGTGCAAGCTACAGCCCAAGCCACCACAATACAAATTCTTCAACAAGTTCAAGAAGTCTTTAGACAAGTGCCGTAAGGAAACAATCCTGAGGGTGCTAGAGAGGAAAATGGGCAAGGCCAAATGAATAAACTCCTAGCCCAATTCAGGAAGGCCAACCCTCCTTCATTTCTAGGAGAATATGACCCAGTGATAGCTAAGCGATGGATAATGCAACTAGAGAAAAATTTTGGGGTTTTAGAATGCAGCATAGAACAAAAAGTTTCCTCAGCCACTTACATGTTAGAAGGTGAGGCAGAACATTGGTGGAAAAGTATGTAGAGACTATGGCAGACCAATGATACTCCCATTACCTGAGATAATTTTAAAGAAACATTTGATTATAAATATTTCCCAGATAATGTGAAGAATCAAAAAGAGGCTGAATTCATACAATTGAAGCAAGAGAATATGACTGTACCCCAATATGAGGCTAAGTATGGAGATCTCTCTAAATTTTTCACTTACCTAAAGCATACCCATGATGATTTAGAGATAGAGTGGCTACCTTAGAGATACGAGATTTTTCCATGTTGGTAAGTAAATGTAGAATAGCAAAAGAAACTCTGATGAGTGCCAGGGCTAAGAAAAGATTGAGAGACAGTGAGCCCTCTGGAGGAAGAGAAAACCCTGGAACAAAAAGTTTAAGGGGAACAATTCTCAGGATAGGAGAATGCTGACCTGTAGTGGCCAAACCTCTAGCCAGCCTGCTTGTAATAAATGTGGGAAGAACCATGGAGTTAGACCCTGTCTAGCTAGTCAGAATGTCTGCTACAGTTGTGGAAAACTCGGCCACTTCTCCAAAGATTGTCGAACAAGGAGGGGATCAATTCCTGATGGTAGACCACAGAATCAGGAACGGGTGTTTGCTCTTTCCCAGCAAGAGGCTAGCCAGTCTCCAAATTTGATCAGAGATATGTTAATGATCTGAAACTCACTTGTAGATGCATTGTTTGATTCTGGTGCTACACATTCTTTTAATAAGTACTTCATCTGTCACCCCATTCATTTTGAAAGCATAAGTGACTTCGATGAATACTCTCAGGTGAAGGTGTGCGTCCTCTGTAGGCATTCCACTAAATTGCCCTGTAGTCTGCAGCATCTGAAACATTACCGGCTCAAGCTCGAAATGAAGAGTTTCGATTTCTGGTCTTACAATGCTCGGATTCAACCCATTCAGGTTTGGTTGAACATAAGCATTCAAGACTCTATCTCTGTCATCCATGTTATCTGCTCCATTCTGGTTAGCCATTTCTGCTTGTTGCTGAGGTCCCAACAATCCTCTCCTTCTTCTCAGAAGCGTTCTTTCTATCTCAGGATCTAGAGGTAGTATCTCTCTTTCGGACCTACTCATGCACTGCATTACCTACCCAGAAAAATGACACCAGAATAACTAAAAGATATAATCCTTCACACAATCAAACATCTAATAATAATTTTCTAGTTAACACTCCCCGGCAACGGCGCCAAAAACTTGTTAATTGCAAAGTATATATGCAATGTCAGAACACAAGTGAACATGTTGTGACCAAGTAATATAATGATGAGTGAGTATCGTCCCATAAGGAGTATACTAGAGACTACTATAGAATGCTTTGACTCATGAAATACTGTAGCAAAATTCTGTTGGTTCACACGATTTAATGTTTAGGAGAAATTAAAATATAACAAACTAGACAGGGATTAAATTAAGTTGAGAGACTCTAAGTTATGAAGAAGAAGATATTAGATGAACTAGGATTGTTTCAAGGTTGCTATGAACTTCTGTACTCATTTTGCTTTAGAAGTTGCTATAGCAATTGCTTCAATGCCTAATCTGCTCTTGAATGGAGTCTTTCCAAACTACCGTTCCTTGCACTCTTGGGGTTTGTATATGCATCCCTGCATCAATCCCAACCCCAGAGTTGTACTTGAAGCCCCCAACTCTTGGGTCAAATGAGACAACCATACATTCCTATATTGGTTATGTCCACACATCCAACTCCTTTCCAGCATTCACCACCCTTCCAGGTTAATGATAGCCTAAGCTTTCCTCTTTCTAATTTTAGTTAGCAAGAGAAGTTAAGATATATAAACATAGTTGGATGTCACAGCGTTGCTGTAGCAAAATCATTTATAAATTAGAATGTGCATGTGTTCATTGCAACCCGTCTACAACCCTAGCTGAAAAATTAGCCCAGCCTCATATCCAAACCGACTACAAGCATTAGATTATCCAGTATGCAGTGGAGAGAAATATAACTATATTGAAAAGAAAAATGCAGTTTCCTGCTGACAATGAAAATACTAAAAAGAAAAATGAAAGAAATCCCCAGCAGCAGTCCTCTTCCTTGCTCCTATGCTTCACCATCCAGGGTTGCCCTGTCCTAGCCCAGAGTGAAACCACACAGCTCACTCCAGCCTATTTCGGTCTTCTTCTGTCACCCCCTGTGTCTCTACCTCTGTGCTTTCTGTTTCCCCCTTTTATAGGCGATCCTTGTGGTCCCATAAAAGTGGCCTGGTCTACTGAAATCTCCATGCTTTTCGGCCAGCACCTCTGTCGGCAACTTTCCCTCCACTTCTAGTAGTGGAGGCTATTCCTGTACCTCCAGCAGTCTGCTGTGTCAGCTAGGCGCTCCTTTTTCCCCCGCTGGGTGGTGGCCGCACCTGCTGCACAGTTCTGACTCCCTGCCACCTGCACCATATCACAAAAGGTAAGCCTCCCATCTTATGCATCATATTAAAAAGGACCAAGATCACCCAACACCACTCGATTTGCTGCCTTAATTGCTGCGCATGTATATTGAATTGCCACAGCAAACAGAATGGATGATCTTGTGTCCGTGGGAGGCTAAACACTCTATTATCAGGGGACATGAAAGCTAATAAGTCAAAATGCATATTAAATATCCTTGGAAAAACATAGAGAAACTCTAATGAATTAGAGTTATCAGTATGTTCATGAAATTGTCAGACTCCATGAGATACCTACCAGTATTATTTCTAATTGAAACCCTAGATTTACTTCTAAATTTTGGAGATCCTTGCAAGATGCCTTAGGTATTAAACTTAGGTTTAGCACGGCCTACCATCCATAAATTGACAAGTAGACTAAGAGAACAATTCAAACTTTAGAGGATATGCTTAGGGCTTGTGTACTAGAAATGAAAGGAAACTGGGATGTGTATCTACCTTTAACTGAACTTGCTTATAATAATAGTTATCATTCCAGTATCCAGATGGCTCCTTTTAAAGCTCTGTATGGAAGAAAATGCAAGTCACCTCTCTGTTAAGTAGGGATAGGGGAGAGAAGTCTTCTAGTAGATAAAAGAAGGCCCCTAGAATTTGAAATAGGCGACCATGTTTTCCTTAAGGTAACTCCGTTCACGGGTGTGGGGAGGTCTTTGAAAACTAAAAAGATCAATCGCAAATACATCGGTCCTTTCCAAATTCTTGATCAGATCGGATCAATAGCTTATAAACTTGCACTTCTTCCAAACTTTTCTCAGATTCATGATGTATTTCATGTTTCCCAGCTCAAAAAGTATAACCCAGACCCTTCACATATCATAGAGCACGAATCAATGCATTTATAAGATAATCTGTCATACATTGTAAGGCCAAATCGGATCATTGATGTTAAGACTAAACAATTAAGGAATAAGAACATCCCTCTAGTTAAAGTTATCTAGAATATACTATCATCTGAGGAAACAACTTGAGAGACAAAAGAAGAAATGAAGAGGACCTATCCACATCTGTTTAAATGAGGTATGTTAAATTTTGTGGACAAAATTCTTTTAAGGGAGAAGGAAATGTAACATCCTAAATCTCTAATAAAGTTAGATAAATCTAAGAATAAGTAGAAAATACATATGACAAAGAATTAAAATACTTAGTTATGTAACAATAAGGCATTTATAAAATAGGTGACATATAGTTAATCATGAATCATATAAATAAAATTCTTAGGAGCATAATGGATGGGGAGAAAATACAATTACATTTTTAAGACATTACTAATCTAGAATTAGTAGTAAATTAAGGCAATATAAAAGAACTAACGAGCTGTCAAGTAGCACCACAAAGTTGCAGCCACATAGCATGCAACATTGCCTACAAAATTGCAGCCACCTTGCACCTACCAAAACATGCCACATCGCCCATAAAGTTGGAGCCATATAGCATGCCACATTGTCCACAAAATTGCAGCCACCTTGCACCTACCAAAACATGCCACATTGGCCACAAAGTTGTAGCCACATAGTATGCCACATTGCCCACAAAATTACAACCACCTTGCACCTACCAAAGCATGTTATATTTTTCACAAAGTTGCAGCCACATAGCATGCCACATTGGCCACAAAATTGCAGCCACCTTGCAGCCAACTTGCACCTACCAAAGCATGCCACATAGCCATAAATATTTTAGCCATATTTCAACCAAGAAACTACCACCCACTTCAGCCATGTTTCTGCCCACAATCAAAAATAATAATGCAAAAGCTGCTGCCCCACACCATGCTCTGCATCCTCACGCCCTCCTTGCAGAAACTACAAAGGAATCCCTACAAAAACACAAGGGAATCCCTACAAAACACAGCCCTCCTTTTCCTCTTGAGTGGTGGAAACCAGCGACCAGCACTAGGCATTATTTTGGGCAATAAATTCAAACTACCCATTCCTCATGCAATCAGCACCAAGAAAGAGAGAAGGCAGCCAGAAAATTTAGAGCCAAAGGGGGAGAGCAACCAGAAAAATGTAGCTAAGTTGCAAGGGAAACTAAGAGGAGAAGCAAGCTAAAATTTGAGAGCCATATGAGTATTTCTGCACAAGGTGAGTTTCCCCTCTTGAGGAAAGTGGGTTTGTAGTGAGTTGAGCTCATTTTGGGTTCTACATGGGTGATTCATGAGCATGAGATGCAAGAGGTTAAAGTTGAAAACATGGAACTCTAATGATAAGGAACATTCTTTGCCATCTAAGTAACAAACATGCGAAAGCACATATTCTACACCTAAAATTTTTAGGCCATGTGTTCTTAGACTATTTGATTGAGTAAATGGCCTTTAAATTTTTTAATATTTGGTGAGAAAAGTCTTGAAATATTGATAATAAATTTTGAAAAAATTCATGATTTTTGTGTACCTACAAATAGGCCATTTGCAATCAAAACAGTGTTGAGAAAAATCTGCTGGACAGTTTAGGTTGTTGATGAAAATACTAAACATTGAAAGAGTTAGATGTTGAATTTTCGTATAAAAAATTTATGACATGATATAGGGACCCTAATTAGGGACCTCACCAAATTTTAGATAATTCTAGGTAGGTTAAAGCATATAATAAAATATGAAAATTCGGTGGGACATGATGTGAGTTAGAATAGACTAGAACTGGGGATAGCCATAAAAGAAATGTGTTATTTGATGGGTCAGATAAATTAGTTTTTACTTGAAATTTTTATGGTCATTATATAACATATCTAGGATGCTCCATATCAAATATCATGAATTTTGAAGAAATTTTACCCATCCAAAGGAATGGAAAATAGAATAAAAATGGAACTGAAACTAATATGTATTATTTTAGATTATGGACGTATTTCTTAGGGTGAATGGAATAGTTAAAGACTGAGAAATCCACGAGATAAAATATACATGTAGGGGAACCTCCATGAACGATTTTAGAATTTTAGAAGACTTTTGTCATATTTAATAATAACTCCAAATTTGAACAGAATCACAATTTTGTTTTGGGGAACAGAAACTCTTAAACTAGAGACTTACGATTTTAGGTACTAATATACATGTGTTAACCAAAAGCTCTTATATGTTTTAATTTTAGTAGCTGGTTGTAACATTGGCAGCCTTGGAAAGGAAGTGATTGTACAAAAATTGAGGTAACTAGTTTTTCATTAAAACACTTTTATGTTTATAAACTTAAATTTATCAATTTTACTGATTGTCTGACTTTTATGTTATGATAAATGATTGTCTAAAGATATATTATGAATGCATTCTCGAGAATTAAAGGGTACCCAAAGTGTGCCAAGTAAGCCCAATTTCCCCTACGTATTGACCAATAATAGGAGATGCATAACATTTTTATAGGTATGGGACTGCATTGTGTAAGTATACTAAAATGTTACGAGTCCCTAGTGTGACCAAGATGATGTATGTATATATGGTCAGCGCTTATATTTCAGTAAAATAAATTGAGATGTTTTAAGAAATTGAATGTATACTATTTTTTAAAAAAAATTTGCTAGCTATTGAGATTGTCATTTCATATTTTTATGTCCACATAATCACATTCCAAGTACTCCAACAAGATGTGAACAAAAGGGATCTAAAAGTTGACTTATCAGAATATGGATATGAATTGTATATTTTCTTGTTGTATAATATATGTGGGATGGTTTAGTTGAGTGCCAAGTCCCTTTTAAACACCCCATAATGTAATGTAAAATAAGTTATGAATTGTACACTTTTCTTTATGATGTGAGAGCCTTTTTTGTTGTAATTAATGCATATCACGCTTAGTTAGTTTTCTATAAAGAAATAAAATTTTAAAATGTTTAGAATAGCTTGAAGCACTTGTATGCTTATCCAAGAAAGATAACTAATAATATAAGTGAATAGGTGAATTTATAAGTTAGGTAGACATTACTAAAAATTTACAAATAAGAAAAAATAAAATATATATAATACTAAAAGGTTCAAAAAGAATATTCTATGATGTCAATGTATGAAATAAAATACTAGTCACTAAGTGTTACATTTATGGATTTATGATTTGAATTTTTGAGATTTTGAATTTTAAAGATTAGGGATATAAAGTTTGAAATTTGGATTTTTGCGATTTGAAATTTCAAGATTTAAAATTTAAGAATATAAAATTTAGAATTTTAAAGTTGTAAAGAAAGAGAGATAAAAATAATGACCCAAATGCCTCATAGACATAATAACAACCACATCATAATAAAAAATCATATAAACATTACCTCATTTGCCACAGCTATAACAATTTAACACAAAGAATTTAAGTAACATTTTAAAAGTTAAAGAATTTTAACGAAAAAAAATTTATTCAAAAGATCAAAACAAAATCAAAAAATAAGTTAAAAGTGATTTTTTAAGAAATAAGAATAATTACTAACAATGATTACTTACAATATATTTTTTATATGAAAAAAGAAATAGTTAATTTTAAATAATAGAAAACAAATATTAATAGTTGTCAAATAGTTGGCTATTAATAAATAAACATTATAAAATAAATGTGAATTGAAATGCATTTAGCCCCTTGTACAGAATCTCAGCATCCCTCTTACCTCTGACAATTTGACAAAAAATCAGCTCCACCACCATTCTATGTCTATGTATCAATATGGCCGATGTTCCAATTCCCATTGCAGAGATACAAGGCAAAGATGACAAAAATAAAGGAAGAATGTCTTTACCGGTTACTTTTAAGTCTTAACCTTCCTCCCACTCAATTCATTGTAAGGCAATTCTTCTATAAATAAGTAAATAAAACACACACAACCAACTGCTGCAAATTTAGCAATGATGATTGAACAAAATGAAGACAGTTTCTGTAGAAAAAGCGACTTTCATATTTGACAAGTTGATAATTCCTTGGATCTTGAACACCAATTAAGTGACATTTTCCAAAGTAATGTGAAAAATTTTCGGACAAATACAAACCACATGGCAACAGTTGACTGCAAAGACATCTAATGTCCAGAAGATAGCTCATTAAGGCCTGTCGACTGTGGAGTCAACTTTATTCATTCTTTGCATAAGACTTAATTAATGCCTCGCCAACAGGGAGGAAAACCAGGACAAAGATATCCCTTCTATACGGTGAAGTCAACTACTCAAATTTAAAAGAACTTTCTTGCTCTTATATGCCAACATCATGTAACCCTTAACAAGCTCCTCCTTAACCATGAATAGAACAGAAGCTGCAAAAACACTCTGGACTATCTTTGTGCTCATCCCCTTATAAAAGCCAGGCAGTCCCTCATAATGGATCATTTTAAGTATAGCATCAAAAGTACCTACATTTACGGTATTAGAAAAATGGATGTTAACAGTTCAAGAATCCTGTATATAAGGTTATATAACACAGTGCCATCCAACTTATCCTGAAGCCATTTATATCCCATAGAATGGTAAAATTTCATATCAATAAGCATGTTAATCAAACATACTTGTGAAAATAAAATGTACAATGACAAAAGAGGAGGAAGTCAATTTTAATCTGTATGACTTTCAAAACAAAGTTATAAATATAAAAAAGGTTTAAATACACTTTCAGTCACTTTGTTATTATAAATGTATCAATTTGGTCCTTTTGGTTTAAAGCAAATCAATGTTGCCATTCTATTTTTAAAAAGTTACAATTAAGTCCTTTATTCACGGTTCTGTCATTTTTTAACTGGAAATGCCAACATGAACGTTAAACCACCACCGTCTCTAGATGACACCTAAATAATTGAAATCACGTGCTTTTAATCGAGGGAAATGGTTTGGGAGAGTGGTATTACATGAATAAAACAATTCCAATTCCTGGAGCATCATCTAGATCATCCACTAGGAAAACAAAAAGGACACATCAATGGTTTAATGTTTATGTCAACATTTTTCGTTAAAAAGTGATGGAACTGTGAATGAAGGATTTTGTTATAATTAATGTAAATAAATTTATATAATTCTGCCTATATTTTTATAGTCGGTCCCAAATCTGAATAAAAATTGAAGATTGTGTTAGACGTGCAACAGTCAACGTAAAACTTTATCTTAACTACATGAATATGGATAAACAAAGCAATAGTGTTAAAATTAGGTCATTGTCTGAAAGCAACGCACTGTATAACTCGAGTGCAATGTCAAAATAGCAAGAGTCACTGCATCGACGTTCAGCTACAGTAAAAAATAAGCAAGAGTTCTCACACTTTAATGAATGGGTGTGGGCAAAGTAGTTCATGAGGGTAGGATCCGCTTTGAAATTTAAAATGTAGACACACTTACAGGAAAATCAATAGAAATAGTTGATACCATGATTAGGAGAAGGATCAATATCATGTGTTTACAAGAAACTAAGTGGGTAGGAGAAAAGACAAAGGAATTAAATTTTTCAGGTTTTAAGTTTTGGTACACCGACAAGACAAGAACTAACAATGGTGTAGATATAATAGTTGATAAGAAGTGGAGGAACAATGTGGTAGATGTGAAAAGATTAGGAGATAGGATTATAACTTTAAAACTTGTAGTGGAACGGGACACTTTTAATGTGTTTAGTGTATATGCACCCCAAGTTGAATTAGAGGAGCATCACAGAGAACTTTTTAAGAGAATTTAGAAAGTTTGATTCAAGAAATATATTAGGACCCCTATCCCAAACTTTGAGGTTGGGCAAGTGGGCCAAGTACTGGATCACGGGAAAAGTAGGCCTAAGACATGGCTTGTCTACTCTAGGAGGACCAAGCAGCAGCAAAAGGCCTAATAGGATTGTGTTATGATATGTAGTCAGTTATTTATTTCTATCTGGTAGTTATTTACTTATGTGTGGTAGTTATCCTTGTGATAGTTATTGGAAGTGTATAAGTTAGTGTTTGAGTGGGGGGTAAGGGGTATGACAGGTTGTATGTTATTGTAGGTATGAGAATTGTCTTTCCCAGAAAAAAGCTTAGGGTTGGGACTAGTTGAGAGGTTAGTCCAACCAGAGTATGTTTGGCTTGTTGTATTGTGTTGAACTTTGTTGAATGCAGTGTGAATTTCCTATCTAGATTTCTGGATTCCTAACATTGGTCCGACCTGCCGGATCTCCTAAAGAAGGAGGACTATGGTATAGAAGTAATGCCAAAGATGACGGAAAGAGTAGATGTGTTGGAGGAAAGGATGGCACGTCATGAAGGAAATTTAGAGGATATGCGCATGTTGTTGCAGCGAGTTGTGGAATAATTGCAAGAGATTAGCAAGTTTCTAGGCAAACGGACAGAGGCAGGACCTATAGGTGAAGCATCTGCCTCATATGACAGGCCTTTACAGCCTGGCTCTGTGGACATGCATGGTGATTTTAGAGAGGAATTTCAGATGTCCGTTAAAAGGGTGGAATTACCTTCATTTGAAGGAGTGGATCCAATGGCTTGGATTACCAGGGAAGAAATTTATTTTGAAGTTCAGAATATACCGAATGAGATTAAAGCTAAGCTGGCATATATGAGTATGGAAGAACCCACAATCCATTGGTTTAATCTCCTTAAGGAAACAGATGATAACTTAACATGGGAGAAGTTAAAAAGAGCCTTGATAGCAAGATATGGTGGCGTACGCATGAGAATCCATTTGGGGAGTTGGCATCGTTGAAACAGGTTGGCAATGTTCAGAAATATATTGAAGCCTTTGAATTACTCTCTTCTCAAGTTTCCCGTCTACCAGAAGACTAGTATTTGGGCTATTTTATGAGGGTTTGCAACCCGTCATTAGGAAGAGAGTGAGAATGCTAAATCTCCAAAACCGGTTGCAACTCATGCGAATGGCCAAGGATGTGAAAGAGGAACTCGTGGGCAAAGAGGAGGTTGGTCAACGAACAGCAAGGAAGGGATGGTTATGGGGCAGCGTTGAATTAGGGGGGAGCAGTTTGGGAAGTTATCGGCCCATTCCCCGAATTTCCCCAAGCCAACGGGACGCGGGTCATCATCATTCGAGGGGCCGAACCGGTTATTCTTCTGGGTGGGGCTCTAATCGCGCTTCGGACACTAGGGATGCACCGAACTCTGTTTCTGCGCTCAACAGAGGTTCGGGTCCGTCTTTTTCCTCTACTGTGAAGCAAGTCTATGTAGATAAACAGGGGAGTCTAGAAAAATTTAAGGGGCTCCGCTCAATATTTTATCCAGAACTAATGGACAGGAGGGCAAAAGGGCTGTGTTTTAAGTGTGGAGAGAAATTCCATCCACTCCACCATTGTGTAGAAAAACAATTACAGTTATTGGTATTGGAGGAGAATGAGACATTGAACTCGGAGGGAGAAATTGTTTCCCTTGAGATCGAGGGGCCAGGGGACGATGAGGAACTGGAGTGTAAGTTGATGGGTTTGCTGGGTATGGATTTGGAGGGAGAGAATATAAACAGAACCATGAAGCTAGATGGCCTATTGATGGGAGTTAACATAGTGGTGTTGATCGATAGTGGAGCTAGTCATAATTTTATATCTCCCCATCTAATTACGGCTCTAGGATTGGAGGTGCACAAAACACAAAGGTTGGGCATCCGTTTGGGAGATGGGCATAAGGTATTTACTAAGGGGAAATGTATGGGATTATCTATCAGGCTAGGTGATTATGAGTTGATTACGGAGGCGTATGTTTTAGAATTGGGAGGGTTAGATATGGTATTGAGTATCTCTTGGCTGAAAACACTAGGCAAAGTTGAAATGAACTGGAAAAATATGACTATGCAATTCAATCACAGTGATTTCAAAATCTCTTTGCAGGGTACAGTGGGAACACCCAAAAGAAGGAAACAAACAGAGAAAGGAGCCATTGATCATTGTTCTTTGTATTGTCTGTTGAAGGGAAGGGTGCCTATGGGAGATGGTGTCTTATGGGCAGCAGAGGTGAGTTCATCTCAACCATTTTTGCCAGTAGATCTCAGCTCCTCACAGCAGCAGGATTTATCATAGCTTCTTGCGAAAAGTTTTAAAAAAAAACATGAGCTACCACCCCTAAGGAACCAACAGCATGCCATCATTTTGCAAAACGTCAAGGACCCATTAGTGTGCGCCCATACCATTTTCCCCATTATCAAAAAGATGAGATTGAATAACAAGTACAAGAAATGTTACAATCAGGTGTAATTCGACCTAGTGTAAGTTCTCTCTAACCCTGTTTTGTTGGTTAAAAAAAAGGACTCTTCATGAAAAATGTGTGTTGATTATAGAGCTTTAAATAAGGTTACAATTCTGGATAAGTATCCTATTCCTGTGGTAGATGAGTTGCTTGATGAATTGTACGGTGCCATCTATTTTTCTAAAATAGATTTAAAATCAGGCTATCGCCAAATTAGAGTAAGAGATGAAGATATTTCAAAGACTGCTTTTCGTACTCATAATGGGCACTATGAGTTTCTTGTGATGCCCTTTGGGCTCACTAATGCCCCAGCTACGTTTCAAGCAGCCATGAATGATTTATTTCGGCCATTTCTTCATAAATTTGTATTGGTCTTCTTTGATGATATTCTGGTTTATAGTGTGGATTGGCCTACACATCTCTCTCATCTCTCCATGGTGTTGGAAGTCCTTCTCAACAATTAGTTTGTAGCTAATTTAAAGAAATGTAGCTTTGGTCGGACTGCAGTGGATTATCTAGGCCATGTCATTTCAGCTCAGGGTGTTTCAGTTGATCCTGCTAAAATTCAATGCATTTTAAATTGGCCAGTCCCTACTAATGTTAAAGGAGTGCGCGAGTTTTTGGGTCTCACAAGCTACTACAGGAAGTTTGTGGAAAATTATGGTAAAGTGGCCAAGCCTCTGACCGAATTGATTAAAAAAAATAACTTCCATTGGGGCCTTACTTCTTTAGAGTCTTTTCATGCATTGCAGAGAATTATGACCAACTCTTCCGTTCTAACTCTTCTTGATTTTTTCAGGCCCTTTGAGATAGAACGTGATGCTTCAGGTAAAGGTATTGGAGCTGTTTTGATGCAAGACAAAAGGCCTATAGCTTATTTTAGCAAGGCTTTGTCTGAGAAGGTTTTGTCCAAGTCAGCCTATGAAAAAGAATTAATGGCTTTAGCTTTGTCATTACAGCAATAGCGCCCTTATCTTATGGGGAGGCCCTTTATTGTGTACACTGATCAGAAGAGCTCTGGCATTTGTTACAGCAACGAATCACTACTACTGATCAACAATGTTGGATGGCTAAGTTGTTAGGTTATAAATTTGAGGTTATCTACAAACTTGGCTTGAAGAATAAGGCTGCCGATTCTTTATCCAGGCTTCATGAAGAAAGTGACTTCCATGCTTTAGTGTCTTATCCTACGTGGGAGGAGGGAGAAACTCTTGTTGAGGAGGTTCAGAGGGACCCTCAGTTACAGAAACTTACCACTGAACTGACCAATAATCAGGGTTCTCATCCGGGTTTTAAACTGCAACAGGGGATTCTTTTCTATAAAGGCAGACTTGTTATCTCGGCCATGTCATCTTCTATACCACTACTTCTAAAGAAATTTCATTCCTCTCCTTCAACAGGTCATTCTGGGTTCCTAAAGACTTATAGAAGATTGGCAGGCAATCTTTATTGGATAGGCATAAAACGAAGTGTCCAAAAATTTGTACAGTCTTGTGATGTGTGCCAATCTATGATAGGCCACTATGGTGCCGTTTGATCCATATAGCCGACCCCACCTAGGGGAAAAAGGCTTAGTTGTTGTTGTTGTTGTTATTGTTGTGATGTGTGCCAAAGAAACAAGTATACTGCCACTAACCCAGGGGGGCTCCTTCAGCCTTTACCAATCCCTGATCTCATATGAGATGACATCTCCATGGATTTCATCACTGGCCTTCCTAAATCTCAGGGGTATGCAGCTATTTTTGTAGTGGTGGATAGACTATCAAAATATGACCATTTTATACTGCTGAAATATCCATATACAGCCAAGACCATAGCTGAGTTATTTGCTAGAGAGATCATTCGGCTTCATGGTATTCCAAAATCCATCATCAGTGATTGGAATCCTTTATTCATTAATAACTTTTGAAAGGAAATATTTCGCTTGCAGGGTACAATGCTTAAAATGAACTCTTCCTATCACCCGAAAACTGATGGGCAAACCAAAGTGTTGAATAAATGTTTAGAAGGTTATCTACGTTGTTTTGCTTCTAAGCAACCAAAACATTGGGTTCATTGGATACCTTGGGCAGAATTCTAGTATAATACTTCGTTCCAAGTCTCCATTGGCACCACCCTTTTTGAGGTGGTTTATGGCAAAAAACCACCCACCCTCATTCGTTACTTGCCAAATGAAACTAAAGTTAAAGCCGTGACACGAGAATTACTTGACCGAGATGAAGCCCTTCTCCAGCTGAAATTTAATCTCTCTCGGACTCAAGAACAAATGAAGAAGTATGCTAACCAATGAAGACGACCGATGCATTTCCAAGTGGGTGAATGGGTGTTCCTTAAATTGAGACCCCATAGGCAGCAAACAGTTTCTAGAATGATCAATCAAAAGTTAGCAGCTCGGTATTATAGACCCTTCAAAATCCTTGCTAAATATGGACCGATTGCATATAAACTTCAACTCCCACCACACTCTTGGATCCATCATATTTTTCATGTCTCTCTCTTGAAGAAGGCTATTGGTGACTATCAGGTACAAGCTGAATTGCCCAGTGGGTTGGATGTAGCTTTAGAAGATGATGTTAAACCTGAATCTGTGCTTACCAGTCGTGAGATTATTCAAGATGGGGAGTTGGTCCGCCAATGGCTTGTTAAATGGCAAGGTACCAGTATGCTTGACACTACTTGGGAGGATGATTTCACTCTTCGAACTCAATTTCCTAATCTCAACCTTGAGGACAAGGGTGCAGCTGCAGAGGGTGGCAATATTAAGACCCCTATCCCAAACTTTGAGATTGGACAAGTAGGCCAAGTGCTGGATCATGGAAAGAGTAGACCTAAAACATGGCTTGTTTACTCTAGGAGGACCAAGCAGCAGCAGTAGAAGGCCTAATAGGATTGTGTTATGATGTGTAGTCAGTTATTTATTTCTATGTGGTAGTTATTTACTTATGTGTGGTAGTTATCCTTATGGCAGTTATTGGAAGTGTATAAGTTAGTGTTTGAGTGGGGGGGGGGGGAAGGGGTATGACAGGTTGTATGTTATTGTAGGTCTGAGAATTGTCTTTCTCAAAAGAAAGCTTAGGCTTGGGGCTGGTTGAGAGGTTAGTCCAACCAATATGTTTGGCTTGTTGTATTGTGTTGAACTTTGTTGAATGCGGTGTGAATTTCCTATCTAGATTTTTGGATTCCTAACAAAATACCTCTGGAAGAAAAAACATTTTTAGGAGGGGATCTAAATGGACATGTAGAAAAGAAATCTAAAGGATACGATGGTATACATGGAGATTTTGGATTAAGAGAAGTAAATGAAAAGTGTAAAACTATTTTGGATTTTTCTTTAACCTATAATTTTACTATAGCAAATACTTGCTTTAAGAAGCGAATAAAATATCTTATCACATACAAGAGTGGAGGAGCAAACTCTCAAATAGATTTCTTCTTGGTAAGGAAATCTGATAGAAAGTTTTGCACAAATTGCAAAGTCATACCTGGATAGAATTTGGCTATACCCAACACAAAGTTTTAGTTTTAGACGTACAAGTTAAGAGAAGATTAGAAAAAAAGAGTAGGAAAATAGTTCCTATAATTAGGTGGTGGTCTTTGAAGAATGAACAACAAAGGAGTTTTCAAATAAGAGTGGAGAAAGAGAGGTTTTGGGAAGCCCAAGGAAATGCTAATGATATATGGAATGAGATGGTCAAAGGAATCAGGAATATAGTAAGGGAAATACTTGGAGAATCAACAGGCGTTAGACCAAAGGGTAAAGAATCTTAGTGGTGGGATGCATAAGTGTAAGATAAGATTAAAGTTAAAAGAGAATGTTATAAGACCTGGCACTTATGTAAAGATAATAAAAATTGGGATAAATATAAAGTGGCTAAAAAAGACGTTAAGAAAGCTGTAAATGAAGCGAGATCTAGAGTTTTTTAGAGGCTATATCAATCTTTAAGAACTAAGAATGGGGAAAGAAAAATTTACAAACTTGCGAAAGGTAGGAAAAGAAAGACAAGAGACCTAGATCAAGTGAAATGTATTAAAGATAAAGAGGATAATGTTTTAGTAAGAAAGCAAGATATCCAAGTACGATGGAGGAGTTACTTTCAAAGGTTTTTTAACGAAGTACATGAGTTGACCTGTGACTCTGACAAACTAAATATTATAGAGGAGGATCATAATTATACTTTTTATCGTAGAATTCAAGAGCATAAAGTAGAGAAGACTTTAAAGAGAATAAAAAATGGCAAAGTAGTAGGACCCGATAATATACCTATTGGGGTGTAAAAAAGTTTAGGAAGGAAAGATATAAGTTGACTCACTAAGTTGTTTAATGTGATAATATAACATCCCGTAATTTTTATTTTTAAATAATAATATTTTGCTATAAACAAATATATTTTTATTTGTCTAAAAATGATTATGTTCTACTAAAAGTAAGTATATTTTTAATTAAAGTAATTATTGTTTTGCTTGAAATAATTATATTGGTCTTTAATAATTTTTTTTTGTATTTTTAAAAATATTCTTTCTTTTATTATATATAAAGATATTTATTTTGTGATTTATTTTATTAAAATTTTTACCCAGAAAAATCATGATTTAAGAGTTCAACTAAAGTTTTATGAGAATGTAAATTTTTAAAAAATTTTGAGATGTTTTAAAATGAAAAACGGTATTTATATGAATATATATAAAATAAAATTCTATTATACAATTATTAAATAATTATTATTATTATTATTAAAAAAATAAAAGAAAAATGGGAAGGGGGAGACGGAAACAAAACGAATGATTGTAGAATTTCTGAAACGATGAATAGTAGAGTGAATAGTGATAAATAGTAACTTTCAATTTCTTTCTAAATCTAGAATACCTATTGGCTTCTGATCTCCAAACTGAGGATACCACTGAATTCAGGACGGAGAATACTACGATTTTGACTGATTAATTTTTCAAATCAGCCGTTGAATCGCCATAGATCTGAAGTAGAAAATCTCAGAAAAAGATAAACTCTAAAACTCTTACTTAGAGACCTCCAATTGAAAATCTGACACCGTAAATAGATTCAGGAGTTAGATAAACCTTAAGATATGAAATTTTTCAGCTATCTGACAACTTTTTGTTCTTGGTGAATAGTATTTTTCGGCGGTAAATAGTATTTTCCAACTGTGAATAGTGACCAAATTCCCTGAGTCATTTTTTAAGTCTTTGGACCTTCTGGACATGTTTTTGAAGTCTAATTGGTCAAATTCGGATTGGAAAAATACATTTTAAGGCTGTCCAACTAGGAGCCCTACCCTGTGAGTAGATAATTCTTTCTATGACTTGTCCCATGCTCTTCTTTAACTATAAATGTATTATTGTTTCTGTTTATAAATTATTTATGCTATTATAAATTTATTAAATGTGTTAAAATATCTGCTATACTTACAAACTGGCACATAGTTCAAAAAGAATATGGTTTTAGAAATGTATTTTGGAACTCATTGAATATGTGGTTCTAAATGTATTTATCATTATTTGATAAAGTGACTATTATGTGCACGATGCATTGATTTGTAAAACTATATACTTGTGAAAATGATGCATGTCATATTATAAATGAGACTGAATGGCAAGCGTAAAGCTCATGGCGAGTTGCTTGATAATTTTACATTGTATTTGACGAATATGCATTAATATATATGTATTTATATATATATAGATGAATATCGACGGGTTGTATGACTTGTGACGGTACCGAATAGGGGACGCTCCAACCGGGTGACAGTGGTAATGTAGGGAGGCAGGAGGATGATGAACTCACATTCCCTGATCACTTATTGTAACTGTAGTCGATCGGTCACTATACATATAACAAATTGCACTGACCAGACGCCAAATGAGGCAGGTCATTTTTAAATTAAATGTGCCAGACCGCCGAGTGAGACAGATGCATTAAAAGTGATGATTTTATCTCCAAATCATAATATTTCACTATAATTTATACAGTTGAGCATAATATTTGTTTAATGATCATACCATGGTGCATATGGTTTTGGATATCTGAATATCCTTTGATTTGAAAATATTTGAAATACGGGTGTCATATGAATGTACTTCTAAACTATATTTTCTATGTGACAAATTTTAAAGTATAAGTATATCCATATACTGACCTAAGAGGTCATAGGAGGAATTATTTGTTCACTGAGTTGTTAAACTCACTACACGATATTTTTATATTTTTCAGATAAGAATATCAGAGTCTGATTCGGCAGATAGATGACATATTTTCTTGGTGAGTATATGTTGTTTCCAAAGCTCAGTTTTTGAATTATACCGTTGTTGCATTCTAGAGTGTACTCTGAATGCTACAGACAGGATTCTCATTTCTGTTGTACTATGATGTTTATAGACTTGATTTGTATATTGTGTATACATGAGAGATCCTGTATGTATCTATTCCCATGATAAAGAATTGAATTATGCATTTTTATGGAGAATATCTGTTTGCAGAAATAATAAAAAATAAAAAATGTTTATTTTACGTAACGTAAATTGGGAGCGTTAGAAGTTGGTATCAAAGCATTAGGTTTCCCTGTGGCTAACAGAGCAAAAAATTCTATAGTAGGACTTTGAGTATGGGTATATAACTGCAGACATATGTATACTCACGGTGCTGTTGTGAAATTCTATAGAGTGTCATCATTTTCTTCCTTCTAACTCTTTTCCTTCAATATGTGAGGTTTAAACATCTATGTGTATGTCCTAGATGGTACCTTTTGTGTGTGGACTACTAGTTCAGCTTTTGAACTTGTTTTGAAGAAAAGTGATAAAGAGAACCCTCTTGGAAAATTAGCTAAAAATAAAAAAATTCTATCCGAACATAAAGAAAATGGCTTGTTTGGATGTCAAAAAGGTTTGAATTGATTGTTTGATTTGCTTATGTGAAACAATATGATGAATGGCTAATATAATATTGATAGTGGGTTATGATGTGATCGAGATTGTTAACTCCAAGATAATAATTTGAAATAAAATGAGTGTTTTGAAAATAGATTTGAATCTCTTTTGGATGGATGAGTTGGAATTTATATATATAAATGGATTTGGTAAGTTGTGGGTTGGATTGAATTTGAGAGCGGAGAATCTATAAAGATAATATTTTCAATGATACATTTTGTTGATATAAAGAATTTAAAGACAGTTTGGTTTTCAATAATACTATGTATAAGCATTATGATAAAGGAAGGTTTACTCATGAAAATTTAAAATTTAAAATTTAAGGTATGCAAAATGGGTAATTCATGTGAAGGGCTCTTGGATAAACATAAGTTTTCCATGATTGATTGTTAAGATATTGCATAAGCATGTTAAAGAATAAAATCACAATAGGTTGAATTTGTTTAAGTGTTTTGAGTGCGATCTAGCTGATGCAATATGAAGATGTCATCAATAGCAGAAAATGTTAGTAAAGGAGTTGCAAGTAGTGAGCAATCATGGAAGCAAGTACCCAGTAATTTAATTTCATCTTTAGCGACCATAAGTTATTACAAAAAAATGGGTGCTAAGGATATTTGACAGTGGTGAGAGATGTTGATATAAAGTATACTAATGTAGATCATGTTCCAGTAGTTAGAAAATTTCCTGATGTGTTTTCAGAAGAATTGCCTAGATTACCCCCGAAACGAAAAATAGAATTTGATATTGATTTACTTCTTGAAACCCAACTAGTATCTATATCCCTATATAGAATGATATCGATTGAATTTTTTAAAAAAAATTAGTTACAAGACTTGTTAGATAAGGGATTTAAATGCCCTAATACTTTTATTTGGAGTGCTCCAGCTATGCATAAATTATAGACAGTCGAATAAGGTGACAGTGTTGAATAAATATCCATTACCTCGTATAGATAATCTGTTTGATCAGTTACAAGGTGCTCAATGTTTTTCAAAAATTGATTTGAGATATGAGTAACATTAATTGAGAATAAGAGAAGAGGATGTACGAAAATTTTCTTTTAGGACTCATTATGAGCATTATGAGTCCTTGGTTATATTATTTAGTTTGACAAATATCCTAGTTACATTCATAGATTTAATGAATAGTAATTAGGTCATTCTTAGATCAACTTATTATTATACTTATTGATGATATAATAGAATATTTCAAAAGTTCAAAGGATCATAAGCAACATTTAAAGATAGTTTTACCAACTCTAAGGGAGTATGATTGGTAAATATAGTATTCAAGTAAACTCTAAGAAAGTAAAAGTGGTACAATAATAGCTACGTTTTACTACATCTAAAGATGAAGATCCAAATCCAATTTGCGCTTCCTGCGGTTGTCTGCCATCCATTCTATTTGAGCCATAGTTGGATCAAGTACATGAACATATGCTTGTAAAGTATCAATCAACTTCTCAGCATTTGAAGCCGAAATGAGAATTTGTCGTGCTAAGTGTGAGATGAACCTTTGTTCCACAACATGATCAAGAAAAGACAACAGACCATCAAAGAAGTGGTTAACATTTAACAAACCTATCAGTTTGTGATGCATATTCAGTTGTACCCAAAAAATTATTTGAAAAATCTCTTCTAAAGTACCAAAACAACCTAGTAAGGCAATAAAGGCATCAACATTGCTCATTATTCTAGCCATGCGCTCATACATGAAAGCTACCCTAAATTCTTCCCCAATTGTCTTTCCTACGACGTTAGATGAATTTTTGTCCACAGTTAGAACTTGGCATCCTACTACATGGGCAGCTGTAGGAATAATACTTAGAACTTGGCATCCTCCTACATGGGCAGCTGTAGACACACACCCCATTAATCCACAGTTACCTCCACATAGACTAAATGAATTTTTGTCCTGACCAATTCCATACCCAGGTTTTGTGTAGCTTTCACATACTCTCCACCTTTTTCAGGATTAGAACCACTGTAATAACTATAAAATTTAACGAAAAATTTCAATTAAAGAAAATTTGGAATAAAAGAGAGAATTTCGAAAATGAGGATAAGAACCGTAGAAAATGTGTATATTTACTACATGGGTTAAAGAAGTACAAAGAAAATATGATAATTTACGTTTTGGCGCGTAATTTTTATTTTTAAATGATAGTATTTTGCTATAAGCAAAATATATTTTTATTTATTTAAAAATGATTATGTTTTACTAAAAGGAAGTATATTTTTAATTGAAATGATTTATATTTTGGTTAAAATAATTATATTAGCCTCTAATAAATTTTTGTTATACTTTTAAAAATATTCTTTCTTTTAATATATAAAAAGATATTTATTTTGAGATTTGTTTATTACAATTTTTATAAAAAAAAATCATGATTTAAGAGTTTAACTAAAAGTTGATGAGAATGTAAATTTTTAGAAATTTTTGAAATATTTTAAGATAAAAAATGAAATTTATATAAATTTATATAAAAGAAAATCCTATTATTCAATTATTAAATAATAATAATTAAAAATAATAATAAAATGGAGACAAGGGGGAAGGGAGACAACGGCCGTCTGCAAATTTCGAAAACAATCGAGAAGATGAATAATGAGTAAATAGTAGTCTTCAACTTTCTTTCTAGATCTAAAGTGCCTATTGGCTTCCGATCTCAAAACTGAAGGTGTTACTGGATTCAGGATGAAGAATAATACATTTTGACCGATTAATTTTTTAAATCAGTCGTTGAATCGTCGTAGATCTGAAGTAGAAAATTTTAGAAAAAGATAAATTCTGAAACTTTTACTTAGAGGCCTCCAATTGAAATTCTGACACTATAGATAGATTCAAGAGTTAGATAAACCTTAAGATATGTATATTTTCAACCATCTAACAGCCTTTTTATTCGTCGTAAATAGTATTTTCCAACGAGTGAATAGTATTTTTCGGGGTGAATAGTGACCAAATTTCCGAAGTTGCTTTCTTGATTTTTAGACCCTCCGGATACATTTTTTAGATCAATTTGATCAAATAGAGATTGAAAAAGTACATTTTAGGACTGTCCAATCTGAAGCCCTTACCCTGTGAGTAGATGATTCTTCCAATGACTTATTTTTACTCTTCTTGAACTTTAAATTGATAAATGAATATGTTTACAAGATATTTATACGTTGATATATTCCTGAAATGGTTTAGAATATCTAACACGGTTGCAATATTATATCTAGTTCAAGAATAGTATGAATTTTGAAATGAAATTTTAAAATACATTGAACATGTGATTTTTACATGTATTTTTCATTATATGACAAATGAAATATGTTATGCACATGATATTGATTTATACAGTGATATGTTTGCCTCTGATATGGGCATGTATACGTGATTCCCCTTATTGGGAAGTTTTGACAGAGGAATATACTGAGACTAAAAATCTGTATTATATTGAGAATTTTACACTAAATTATATGGCATATGTGCATATGATATTTTATGTGGAGGAATCCTATTGGAAACACTGTCTGCTAACAGCAGGTGATGTTAGCTTTAGTGCGCACCTTGATTGCCTCAGCTAGCAAGGGGTGGTGCTAGCCTCGTGTGAGGGCCAACACACGGAAGATGATATATGATGGAGAGCAGAATGCCTCCTATATGGGCGAGATGCCAGTTATATGAGATGTGATTTGCCTTCCCTTACTATGTGTTTGAAAAATACCCATATAGAGTCCCTTCGCGTGTCCTCTTAAATAGTAGTAGGGCAAATCTCAGCGGGATGCTGAGTTTAGGCAAATCCTATACCACCAAAGTACGGAAGAGGTAAACTCTGATATGGTGGTTCTGATATGGGATCCTCCAAATGTTTTTCTAAGATTTATGTTGATGCATAACATGATTTTATTACCGTTCTTACAGCATTACTTATGAACTGAATATGCATATGAATTAGAACAGAGTTTATTTGAAATGCAGGTCCCATATGAATGTACCTCCGAATTGTGATTTTCAATGTGACAAGTTCTAAAATAAAGAGTACATTCATATGTTGACCTAAGAGGTCATAGGAAGTATTATCTGCTCACTGAGTTGTAAAACTCACTACACGTGGTTGACATATTTTTCAGATAAAGACCCAAAGTTTGGTCCTGCAGCTTCTTGATCGATTAGGTGTCGAACTTCCGTGGTGAGCCTAAATTGTTTCTAAACTCTCAATGTATAAATTGTAATATAAATGTACTCTAGAGTTGCTCTGAACGCCATAGGCAGGATCTTTGTTTCCGCTGTAAAACTGATAAATGTAGACCTAGCATGTATAATTAGTTATGTTGAGATTTGTCAACGTATGATATTATCCTGTTATGACATAATATGAAGTTGATTGTAAATAAATGAAAATAAAGTTATTGGACAGTAGTGTTATTCGCGTTCCTAAAGTGGGGGCGTGACAACCACAAAAGACACAAATATTTCAAAATTGACGAAATGCAATTCCCTCCATAGCTGCATACACCCTAACTTTGAGTATGAGAAGATAAAGATACTAATGTGTGTATTTATAAAACTCAGAGAAGGGCATACTTATGATAGATATAAATATGATAAGTATAATTAAAACAGTTATGTGAGTGATTAATAGATATAATTTAAATTGAAGGTAAAATTTTCAAAAATGACGGCAAGTATGTATATGTACAGTAGTTGTGATAGTCGCTCATATTAGGCATATAAAGAGAATAAGGTTAAAATATCACTAGAAATTTGTCTTTTCCTTGTTGTTCTTGATGAAGCATTGATGTCTTGATTCTTGTAGAGAAGTTGTAAATAATAGGTGTAATTGTAAAAAAAAAAGAGTGAAAATGCAAACAAGTTAGTTGTTAAAAAGGAACAATCAAATGATTTATTTTATTTTTTCAATGTTCTTGCTAGTCGACTATCGGTATTATTAAGTCGACTAGCTATTTTGAAAAATTTTAATTTGAATTGGTTATTTTACAGTTGATTGATTACATCTATTTTAAAGCAATCAACTGCATCCTATCAGTTAACTACGTATTCTTTGATTTTCACAGACTTTTATAAGTTCAGAAATGTTTCTCTTTTCATGTGCTATCTTACCACCGAATACCAACAAATTTAAAATAGATTTTGACACATATATTCAATATTTGCGGCCACCGATTTTTACCGAAACAGCAATTAAGTTTTCTTTACAGATTTTCAATAATTATGACCACCGATTTTAATTTTATTTCAATGCTTTGTCCAAATTTCTAACTTCCTATTTTGGCACCATGCTCTATTAAGTATTCCACATTTTCTGCTGCATTATCCTACATTAATATTTGGTATTAAATGCAAGATTCTTTTTCCATATTATAAGAAAGGTTAATTTTTTTTATTTGAAACTCAATTATTATGGTGTCTAATTGGTTAGTAGGTTAAAGTAATAGAGATTTTGAATGGAATGGACGGATGATGACCTTATGGTGTTTTAACGAATGTAATCAAGAGAATTAGTGGTGTTGAAGTTCTTGAGGAATAAAATATGGAAAGTATGATTTAAATTAATCTTTGAACTCTTAATTTGGAAATATGGAGAATACTATGAAAATCATGTCCGAAAATAATGTAAGTGATTAAGATATTTGTGTTAAAGGTTTATATTATGCTAAATTAAGTCTAATATCTAAAATGTGAATTATGTTGAAATTGAGAATTCATGTATGAGTAATTGTTAGGAAAAATTTTCTTGAAATAATTGGGTGAATTAAACGGGATTAATATAAATTAGAATGAGGTGCTTTTAGATATGATAGAGGAAATGTTCGATATTTTTTATAATGAATTTATTGGTGTTAATAGAAAGGTATAGAGTTACTGTAATGAGGTAAGTTAGAATTGTTAGACATATGCCAATGGTACATAAACGTTAAAAAGGATTGGTGGATTTATTGCTACGTATGTTTAACGTATTGATTAATGGATTTTAGGATAAAACTAGATGATAGATTAAAATGATGATATTTATGGGATGATGTTGACACGTGAGAATCAAAGATGACTTAATAGAAGTCTGGAATAAGAAAAGATAATTACCCCAATATGAATGTGAATATGTTTTTTTATGAGTGTGTTTTTTAATATCGATCCATAGATATATCCATGCGAGCTTGAGGATATAAAGTGAAATTGATTAGAAAATGAATACAAATAATTCAATACAGGTCAAAAGTCTAAAGGAATCATGCATGTTGAGCACTAGAAATTATCAGTTGGTGACCACATACTTTTTAAGGAATCACCAATGAAAGAGGTAATGAGGTTTGGCAAAAAGTACATATTAGATTCTTCTTATGTTACCTAATTCCAAGAAATTCAATTGGACAAAAATTTGACTTAATTATGGGTACAATTAATGTTTATTATTGATCAACAAATGAAGAACTTATGGATGAAAGAAATCCATATGATTAAGTTATATGGCAAAATCAATCAAGTGAAGAGACATTAAAAAGTAAAGATGTTATACAAAAAAGATATTCCCAATTATTTGAGTAATAAGATTGGTAACTCTGAATTATGTCTTGATTTTATTCCCTACATGTGGTAGAATGGTTTAAAATTCGGGGAACGAATTTTTTTAAGGGGGGAAGAATGTAACGTCCCGTAAGTTTTATTTTTAAATAATAATATTTTGCTATAAACAAATATATTTTTATTTGTTTAAAAATGATTATGTTCTGTTAAAAGTAAGTATATTTTTAATTAAAGTAATTATTGTTTTACTTGAAATAATTATATTGGTCTTTAATAAATTTTTATTGTACTTTTAGAAATATGCTTTCTTTTATTATGTATAAAGATATTTATTTTGTAATTTGTTTTATTAAAATTTTTATCAAGAAAAATCATGATTTAAGAGTTCAACTAAAGTTTTATGAGAATGTAAGAGCTTGTTTGGAAACTGTTTTCAAAACAGTTTTTTTGTTTTTTTGTTCTACGAAAACAAAAAAAAATCTGTTTGTTGTGTTATTTTTATAAGTTTTTTTTAAAAACTATTTTATAAAAGTGTAACTCAAAAAACAGTTTTCAGGAAACACCATTTTGTTGTTTTTCTTGTTTTTGTGCAAAATGGTTTTCAATTTTTTTCAAAAATAAAAAAAATTATACAAAGTTATAAATAATTTATTAAAATTAATTCTTAACCATCACGCAAATTATACTATTGTGTTCTTAAACATTATTTTTAAAATTTACATTCAAACAAGTTTTTTATTTTTTTGTTCTAAAAAAATTGTTCTTAACATTGTTTCTAAAAAACAATAAAACAAAAATACTTGAAAACACTTTCAAATAAGCCCTAAATTTTTAGAAATTTTTGAAATGTTTTAGGATGAAAAATGGTATTTATATGAATATATATAAAACAAAATTCTATTATACAATTATTAAATAATTATTATTATTATTATAAAAAAATAAAATTAAAAAGGGGAAGGGGGAGACGGAAACAAAACGAAGGATTGTAAAATTTTTGAAACTATGAATAGTGGAGTGAATAGTGATAAATAGTAACTTTCAATTTCTCTCTAGATCTGAAATGTCTATTGGCTTCCGATCTCCAAACTGAGGATACCACAGGATTCAAGACGGAAAATAATACAGTTTTGACCGATTAATTTTTAAATCAGCCGTTAAATCACCGTAGATTTAAAGTAAAAAATCTCAAAAAAAGGTAAACTCTGAAACTCTTACTTAGATATCTCCAATTGAAAATCTAACACCGTAGATAGATTCAAGAGCTAGATAAACCTTAAGATATGAAATTTTTCAACTATCTGACAACTTTTTGTTCTTGGTGAATAGTATTTTTTGGTGGTGAATAGTGTTTACTAGCGATAAATAGTGTTTTCCGACAATGAATAGTGTTTTTCGACTGTGAATAGTGATCAAACTCCGGAGTTATTTTCTAAGTATTTAGATCCTCTTGACACGTTTTTGAAGTCTATTTGGTCGAATTGAAAAAGTACATTTTAGGGCTGTCCAACTAAGAGCCCTACCCTGTGAGTAGATAATTCTTTCTATGACTTGTCTCATGTTCTTCTTGAACTATAAATATATTATTATTTCTGTTTATAAATTATTTATGCTATTATAAGTTTATTAAATGTGTTAAAATATCTGTTATACTTACAAACTGACACATAGTTCAAGAAGAGTATGATTTTAAAAATGTATTTTAGAACTCATTGAATATGTGGTTCTAAATGTATTTATCATTATTTGATAAAGTACTATTATATGCACGATGCATTGATTTGTAAAGCTATATATTTGTGAAAATGATGCATGTCATATTATAAATGAGACTGAATGGCAAGCGTAAAGCTCATGGCGAGTTGCTTGATAATTTTACATTGTATTTGATGAATATGCATTAATATATATGTATTTATATGTATGGATGAATATCGACGGGTTGTATGGCTTGTAACGGTACCGAATAGGAGACGCCCTATTAGCCTGAGTGAGTCAAGGGAGGGCTGCTCTAACCAGGTGACAGTAGTGATGTGGGAAGGCAGGAGAGTGATGAACTCACATTCCATGATCACTTATTATGACTGTAGTCGATTAGTCACTATGCATATAGCAAATTGCATTGACCAGACACCGAATGAGGCAGGTCATTTTACATTGAGTGTGTGGGTTGATCAGATTGCAAAGTGAGGCAGGTCATTTTTAAATTAAGTGTGCCAAACCGCCGAGTGAGGTAGGTCATTTTTAAATTAAGTGTGTCAGACCGCCGAGTGAGGTAGGTGCATTAAAAGTGATGATTTTATCTCCAAATCATAATATTTCACTATAACTTATACAGTTGAGCATAACATTTGTTTAATGATCATACCATAGTGCATATGGTTTTAAATATCTGAATATCTTTTGATTTGAGAATATTTGAAATACAGGTCTCATATGAATGTACTTCTAAACTATATTTTCTATGTGACAAATTTTAAAATATAAGTACATCTATATACACAGCTAAAAAGTCATAGGAGAAATTATTTGATCACTGAGTTGTTAAACTCACTACACGATATTTTCATATTTTTCAGATAAGAATATCAGAGTCTAATTCGGCAGATAGATAACATATTTTTCTGGGTGAGTCTACGTTGTTTCCAAAGCTCAGTTTTTGAATTATACCGTTGTTGTATTCTAGAATGTGCTCTGAATGCTACAGGCAGGATCTTCGTTTCTGCTGTACTATGATGTTTATAGACTTGGTCTGTATATTGTATATACATGAGAGATCCTGTATGTATCTGTTCTCATGATAAAGAATTGAATTATGCATCTTTATGGAGAATATCTGTTTGCGAAAATAATAAAAAATAAAAAATATTTATTTTACATAACGTAAATTGGGGGCGTTACAGATAATTAAATCTAATAAAATGTCGGATGAATGAAGGAGAAATACTTTAATCCCTATCTATAAAAATAAGGAAGACATACAAAACTATTCTAACTATCGAGGTATTAAGTTCATGAGCCATACTATGAAGTTATGAAAAAAAATTATTGAGCAAAGATTAAGACAAGAGACTCGAGTCACAGAGAATCAATTTAGTTTTATGTGAGAAAAGTCAACTATGAAAGCAATTTATTTACTGCGGAGATTGGTGGAAAGATATCAAGGAAGACAGAAAGATTTGTATATGAATTTTATTGATCTAAAAAAAGCATATGACAGAGTGCTAAGAGAGGTTTTATGGAAGGCTTTAGAGAAGAAAGAAGTACATATTACGTATATTCGAATAATCAAAGACATGTACGATAGGATCACAACTTGCGTGACAACACAAAATGGGGACACAAAGGATTTTTTCACAACTATTGGACTACATCAAAGGTCTTCTCTGAGTCCGTATCTTTTTAACTTGATTTTGAACGCAGTTACTGAACATATATAAGATTTGGGGCCTCAATGTATGATTTTTGCAGATGATATAATCTTAGTTGATGAATTGAAAGAGGAATTAAATATGAAGTTATAGTCATTGAGACAAACTTTAAAAACACAGTTTTCGTATAAGTAGAAATAAAACAGAATATATGAAATGTATTTTTAGTAAAAGACGAACAAATACGAATTTATATGTAAAACATGGAGACCATATATTAAAATAAATTATAAGTTTTAAATATTTTGGGTTCATTATATAAAATGACGGCGAAGTAAAGGAAGACGTAAATCATAGGATTCAAACAGGATGGATAAAATGGAAAAAGGTTTCGAGTGTCATTTGTAATAAAAATGTGCTCTTCAAAATTGAAAGAAAATTCTACCGTACAACTATAAGACCTACTATATTGTATGGTACTGAATGTTGGACAGTTAAAAGACAGCATGAAAATAAATTCAATGTTATAAAGATGACAATGTTGCGCTGAATGTGTGGACACACCAAAAGAGATATAATTAGAAATGAGTACATTAGAGAGAAGGTTGAAATAGCACCTATTGTGGAAAACATAGTAGAATCTCGCTTAAGATGGTTTGATCATGTGTGGAAAAGATCTGCAGAAACCCTATTGAGAAGAATATATTAGATGGAGAATAGTCCGATAATTAGAGATAGAAGAAGACAAAAAAAAACAACAATAGGTGAAACTATTAAGAATGATTTAAAGCTAATAACATATCTATTGATTTTATTCATAATAGGCTACTGTGACGCCGTTTGATCCATGTAGCCAACCCCACCTAGTGGAAAAAAAGCTTAATTGTTATTGTCGTTGTTTGTTGTAATGTAAATAGATTATGAGTTAATGTGTATTAATATATGATTACGAGTAGCTTTTATATCTCGATTTGGTGTCTTGTCTGTAATCCTTCCTATAAATGTTAAGGACTAGTGTAGGTCTTTCTTACGGATTAAATTTCATTCTCTTGTTTTCCTCCTATTCTCTCTAATTCAGTTGCAACCTGTTTAAGAATTGAAGGGCAACATTGATCCATCTTGAACCAAAGGGACCAAATTGATACAATTACCATAACAAAGGAACCAAAAGTGTAGTTAAGCCACAAAAATATAGACTATAGATCCAAAGGTTCTCAAGGGCATTTGAAATTATAGTGTTCTCACAACACTATCAATTATATTATGAAATTATACACCAGTGTTTCTTCCAATGAAATCGTTATATATTAAAAAACTAATAATAACAACAACTAAACATTTTTTCACTAAGTGAAGTTGACTACATGAATAAAATGCCGCTAAACTAACAACAATAACATCAACAACAACAACAATTAAGAGACTAACATTTTAACATATAAAAAATCTCGTTAAACCATCATAAACAAGGAAAGGAAAATTGTTATTGACTGGCTGTACCAGCATTCACTTGGTTATTTAAGTGATAATTAAGAGGGACAATAAACCCCTCTTCACAATGAGAACCTTCTGTCATGAGGATTCAGAAGCTTCTGGGAACAATAAAGTCAAGCAGAATGCATGATTTTCAAATATAACAGGATAATTTGAAAACCAAATACTTTTAATGTCAACCAGTGAGTTATATGAGCAACTGGAAAAACTTCAAGTAACAATGATGATGATGCCACAACCTTAAAATAATAGAAACTTAATGATGGCCATCTAGTAGATATTGATAAGGATGGGGATAATAATAAAGAAAGTCAAAAACCAATCAAGTTGCCCCTGCCTCATTCTAAAAGCAAACCTGAGTATCTTAACGAGCTATTTCCACCAATCTCCTGTTTAGCTTGAAGCCTTGACTGCAAGTGACGTAAATGAAGCAATATGACATCAGGCATATATAAGAGAGAGATTTATGTTCATATGTGCCTGTGGCTGTGCCTGTGCCGGTGCTAACTGCAGAATAGTCACTTACACACAGATTATTGCAAGCAAGACTTGAAGAAAACAAACACTAGTTACTTGTGTGTGTTCATGCATGCCTGTCTGTTTACAAGTTCTTGTGCTGGCTGCTAAATACTCACTAATATTTGGATTATAACAAGCAAGGTTGCTAAAAAATAAAAGGGAGAACGATAGTTGCAATGACTGAAAGCAAAACATTCATCCACACTTACTGCACTTGCAGATAGTAGTATAAAATTTATGAACTTTTTAGATGGTAAGTTGGTTTATAAGCTAAGAACCATGGACACAGACATGACAGTGACATAGACAGCGATACGATAAAAATTGAAGTTCCCATATATAATTTGAAGAATCTTGTGTCTAATACGAGTGCCCAATATGACACCGACATGGACACAGCTCATTTTTTGAGCTCTATATCTTATAAGCAAATGGACCAATATTAGGAGATAGATGGCGCAGTTGCTTTAAAGCTGTTGGGAAGGATGAGCTGTACTCATGACTATCTTCTTTACCAGAATATTATAATTAAAAGGAGAATGAAGACTCTTTTGGTGAATTTACCTTAACAACCAACAGGGGATATGTTGAGACAGTAGCTCCAAGTTTTGCTAAGGCTCCCAGCAAAAAGACCTTTTAGAAAGATAAGAGGATGTTTACTGATATGCACAACAAGGACAAATATACAGACAAGTAAAGTAGAAGTAATTAGAAGGTGGTCATATAACATGCTTTACACTTCAATCATCTAAAAGGGCCCTGTACCTCCAAGGCAGTTACACTTTTATTCCCCTGTTTCTTAGCAGAGTGTTTTGCCCTTAAATGCTTTAGCGAGCTCTCATAAATCATAAACTGGATCGATGGATTGCACACCTGGAATGAAAGTTCCTAGTCATAAAAGGAATTTCTAAATATTACACCACACTTAAACTTAATACATCAATAAATAAGAGGCTGACCATAATCAGAGAAGGGATGACACCCTTCCAAAATCCAATAATACCTGCTTCAGTATAGATTTCATTTACCTTTCACCCAGAACAAAAATTGTTGTCAGTATAAACATAAGTAAAATCACTTAAGTAATTGAAAATATGAAAATTTTAGTGGTTAGTATTCTTAAAAGTTCCAGTGCCACCTTAAAATTAATGTAATTTCCTTACAATGAAATATATATCTCAAATCAATTATGAAAATCATGCAGTGGCAACTCTGTATGTTTCAGAGTTGGACGAGGAAGGGAATGGAAGGAATCCATAGAAATAGGAAGGAGAGAGAAGGGAGGTAAAGGGAGGTTAAATGGTAATTTCCCTTCCCTTTATTTGGATGTTTAAAATTAACAAGGTAATAAACTAAAAAGATTCAATAGAAGAAATAGTTAATTATAATATATTTTACAAATTTATCTTTCATTAAAATGATTAATTATAATAATTTAGTTAATAATATGCAATTTTAAGAAGTAATGAATAACATAATACTTAATGGTTGATTTCTCCTCCAAAATCCTTCTAATTGGGGGAACTTAAAATTATAAAGAAGTGAGGAATTTGGAAGATTAGTTGAAAGTCTTTCATTCTCCTCTCCTACATAAAAACAATTTCCAAACAAGGGGATGAAACCTTCCCTTCCCATCCTCTCCATTATCCCTCATCCAAACATACTCTCAAAGTCATTTTCAGTTTATGACATAGATAATGGAGGTGGAATGTAAAAGGCACCCACAAGAAATAAAAATTTGACATGTACTGAGATTTGAAAATTAAACTCGACAAAAGAATTTCCTAAGGTAGTAAAGGTAGAAGAACAACTCTTCAAGGTATGCAGAGAAAACATTTAAACACACAAATGGAGATTAGAGAGAGATTGATCAAGAAAAAAGAACAAGAACAAGAACAACATGAATAATATTCAAGCCCATGCCTCGATCAATGTAAAGAATAAGCAGTACACAATGGAAGGAAGTGGATGAATAAGCTAGTGACTAACAGCATGTAAAGTTCCATATGATTGAGGTTTTATGGAATCCAGTTCAGCTAATTTGTCTTGTAATGTTGAACCTTCTGAAATGCTTTCAGAAGCTTCCCTCCTTAAAGCTTCTTTCTTTCCCTCCATAATTTTTCTTTCTGCTTGAGTATGTGTCTAAAATCATACACAAAATGTCATGAACAACATAATTTAAAGGTAGCATCAGGGCAATCTGAATCTGATAATTGTTAATACAATATTCAAAGGCTGTGGAAGTAAATCCCTTTTGGTTCTGATAGGCACTCAAGCAACTAAGAAATCCACCCTTAAAAGCTAGCCATTCAGGGGGAAAATCAAACCACTTAAATACCCTATCAAGTATCTCATACTACTTAATGTGACACTTAAGCATCTTATACTACCCAAGCCATATCATTGCACCACCCTTGAGAGCCGATGTCTCGGCGGCTGCACTTTACGATACTTCACTAGCCTTTCTGGTCAACGCCTCCACCGGTCAACCCATCCGCAAGTAGCCCTCTACGTAACGCCGACAACCAACTTTGATACCAATGACAGGCACCAAACAATTTGGAGAACTCACCCTTAAAAGCTAGCCATTAAAGGGAAAGAACCATGCCACTTAAATATCCCATCAAATATTTTATACTACCTGATATGGGACTTGAGCATCCCATACTACCCAAGTCCTTATCAGGTTCTATGTCACATGCTGGAACTTCCATCATAAAAACTTCTGCAAAACATAAACCTGGCCATACATAGCATGGCTTGAAAATATTTCTACCCATGCAGGATCCAAGTCAAAAAATCAGCAAAACCCCAACCATATAAGTTCAATTTAGAAAATCAGAAATAGCTCTTGTAGTAGTGCAACACTTCTTAGGCATGTACAGCATTTCTTCATAGAAATTATACCCATCATGTAAGCACGAGTATGTTAGCCTATTGATTTGTAACAGACCAGAATTATAGAATAAATAAATAATTGAGAATACAAACTAACCAGAATTTAATTTTACTAACATAAAATTAAAACAAATGAGTCTCAAAAGTCAGAGCAAAGTTGAGAAAGCACCTGCATGCGAGTCACTATAACCCATATTGGGTTTGTAAATAAAACATTCAAAGACCTGCAAAACAGACAATTGGAATAAGAATATCAATTAGACGAGACCCCTTTACAATAAGTTAAAGGTAAATGTAACTGACTCTCTTTCTGCTTCCCAAAGTCAGGTTTACTATCACATATAACACACAAAAAGAGAGAATGATGTCATTCTTGTAAAATGCAACATTTAAATGGATGTGGGCATGTGGCATCATAATAATCACCCGGCAATAGCAGCTACAACAAGCCAACCAAACATTCCAACAGTACCGTCTCCATATCCTTTGACTTTACGGGCAGCAGCAATGGCCACTGCCTTGTTTTTAAAAACTTGATAAAAGTAGTAATAAATGCCCTGATAGCAATAAAAAAGAGGATTTAGATCATAACCAACGAGCCAATAAAAAGCATACATAATGACTTAAATAATATATGCATCTCACAATATTACATTTAATCCTGCACAATCTCGTTCTTAAAGTCAATTACTTCTAGTTGAAATGCATAAATTAACTTATTAAGACCTTTAAATGGGCCACGACCAGCCCATCTTAATCTATTAAGAAGACATTTCTTCTCCTACAAGATGGAGATCAAGCACAGAATCTAATATAAAATAAATGAATACACTCTTCCCAGGATTACAAACTGCAACAAGCACAGACTTAAATGCCTAACAAATTCAACAACTACCTCAGATGATTTGACGAAGAAAGGAGTAATACAATGGGGGACCCGACCTGAGAAGCAGCAGTTCCAAGAAGAGAAGGCTTGAGGCCGCTGTAGAGTCCACCCCAGCCATCGCTTCTAATAACCTGACGATGATTCATAATCATAATATTATTACAATCACCAAACAGAAAGGAAAAAGAAAAGGAGTAAAGTTTGTACCTGGAGGATCTGAAGAAGAGTGCCAGGTGCCGGAACGTTGGTTCTGTTAGGGGAAAGAGGTTGCCCCACCTTCTTCCTCTTGACCGTTCTCTCGGTTTGCTGACGGGTATTTACCTGCCATGGAATTGGGTAATGAAAAGGAACCAAGAGAAGCAGAGGAGAGGAGTGAGGAGAGAAAGGATACCGTTTGAAGAGGATAAGTTATGATTTGAGCAATAATGCCACCACCTGCACCAGCCAACCCATTTGCTACTGCGTTTGACTCTGACATGCTCTGCCCTCCTCTTTTCCAGTTCTTCTGCTCTTCTCGTCTCTCTCCAGTATCTGTGATAGAGTTTGACATAAGCAACTGGGAGATGGCTAGACTTTGACTTGAACAATACCTCACGCTAAATTTGGTTTCGAAAAATTTTAAAAATTATAATATTTTTTGAAAATATATTTTAAATAATTTTAAATAATATTTTTTTTAATTTTAAAAATTTTTAATATATTATTAATAATATAAATATATAAAATTATATTAAAATTATTTTAAATTAATCTTTAATTAAATAATAAATAAAACACGCTATTATAATAGAATTCTCATTTAAATTTTAATAATATTCAACAATAATTTATTTGTTGTGTTTATTTTTTTATTTTTTTTATTTTTTTTTAAACCTCTACTTTTAAATATCTTCTTATCTCTGTGTAACTGTGACTTTATCTCTATATTTAAAAAAAAAAATTTGAATATTTATATTTCTTTTCGTCTTTCAATTTTTTTTTACTGTTCTCGTAATTTTTTTTTAAATAAAAATAATAAAACAAATAATGCGATGTGATAAATAAAATAAATTTAAATAATTTAATGTTAGATATGATATAATGTATTTTTATCTATTTTAAATTATCAATTTTTTTTAAATTAATTTTAGTCTTTTCCATCAAAACAATTCGAAACAAAAATATTTATATCAAAATATTTTGTAATATAGTAATTTCAATTAAAATTATATAATTTTTTAACAAATAATATTTTATTTCGATAATTTTATTTTAATAAATGGATGTTCAAAGAAATATTAACTAAAATCTATATTTTGAAAATTTTGTTGTATAAGAATACTAATTACTTGCATTATTAAAATAAGAATCACAAGTAGTAAATACTTTTTGTAGCTCAAAATTGTAACTAAGATTGAACTTAATATCCTTGGCGAAAGTAATCTTATAACAAAAGAGGAAAAAATATTTGGTTTATATTATTTAATTTTTTAAAACTATTTAAATTTAAAACATAAATTCATGTAACTCACTTTTATAATTATTAAACACCAGAGGAGAGTAGGTTGGTCACGTGTGTTGTTAAAAAATTCATAATATATATTTTTGTAATAAATGAAATTATCTATTTAATTTATTTATTATAATTTAAGGTTGAAAAAAATTATATTATTCCTAAATAACATTGGAAAAATATGAAAATTTTAAACAAAATCAAGTATCAAATCTACTAATAATATATTTCCACGTATCTCGATTTTGACTTGCTTAACTTTTAGTTTGCATAAATTGGCCAACAGGAAAAAAACTTTTGAGTTCGTATAAGTATTGGGGAGTAATAAATTATTGTTTTAAATATGCTTTTGATAAATTTATTTTAAGAATTGATATTGCACAATAATTAGCATTGTAAAAAGATATACCGTCCAATCAAAAACAGTTAGACCATTTTTTAAACGAGTCTTTTTTAAAGTTCTTGCCCGCCTTATGTAGTTCAAGGGCCACATGTATTGTTTTTTTAAATTATAACTTCATTTAAAAAAAAAAAAAACAACCTCCAGTATTCTAAAATGTAAGGAAGCACAAAAGTATTTTGTAAAATGTAATGTATCTAGCACATTAATATTTTGTGAAATATTAACAAAAAGAGCACAAAAATGTAAAACGAGTTTATTTTTTGAGAACACTTACAATTTTGTAACTGTAATGATACTAGCTCATGAAGCATAGAAATCTTAAGTATTTAAAAATCCTCAAAGAAAAGTCAAATTTGAAGTAACAAAGAGATATAAGTTCTGTTCGGCAAAATAACATATAAGTTAATTTAAAAATTAAAAATTAGTTGAAAAATTATAAGTTATAGGTGTAATATCTCTAATTTTATTTTTTTTATTAATAAAGGTACATAAATATTTAATTAAAAAAATAAAACTTATTAAACAATTTTTTTATATTTAAAAAAATATAAGCTTTAGAAATTTTTTACTTTATGTGTATGCAAAGAAAATGTTTCTAACATTAAAAGAATAGGTAAAGAGAGAAAATTTAATAGAAAAAATTAGAAATAATATCTTAAAGAGAGGCAAAATTCTTGGAAAAGAAAGATAAATTTTTTAAAGTAAGTAAATGTCTTAAAATTTTAAGAAAATTGGATTAAGGTAATTTTTCTTAATTCAAGAGTTAAAGTTCTTAAATTTAACATTTTCACCACTACATTGAGCCTTCACCTATAGACACTTTATAGAGTTTTTTTTTTTTTACTTCACATGAGTTTCTAATAAGTCAATTAGATAGCTCAAGCAAGAAATATAACATAGACTTGGACTATGCTATAAAAGTTGGACCGATAACCCAAAATCATGAAAATGTGACCAAGTTTTCCATGAGGAGTAGAATTTCAGCCAAAGTAAAGGAAATGGACAAGAATGAGCCCAAATTCAAAAGAAAAAAAATAAGAACCATGTGATGAAATAATTATGTAATAATAATCAAAATTAGGTCACATGGCATTAGGACAAAATATCTATATCATACACTCATAATTTCAGCAAACCATGTGATGATATAATAGATAATAATATATGGCATTAGAACAAAACATCCTTATCATACACAAATAATTTCAACCAAGCAAGAGAGACAGACTCAATGGTTGAAAATTTGTCACTTAAAAAGGCAAACATATCATATTTGAGTGAGACAAAAGAAAAAAAAATTCTTAAATTAAAAGGATCTTGTCTCTTGTCTTAAGAACATTTTATCATAATTTTCAAATACAAATCTCCTTTTGCTATGCATATCTTTACTAAGAGAGATGAAGACAAGAACATGAGTTGTCTTCCCCCAAAAAGTAACTAAGTACATTCTAATTGTGATAAGGTAAACCCATGATTATGAGAAGCGAGCCACTTGATAATTTATTTAAACAAAAACCACCCTTATAACATTATAATTTCGTCCAAGTTAGGGAGAGAAAAATCAGAAGCAAGGTAGAGTGAGGAAAGGAGAGAAAGAGAGGAGAAAAGAGAATGGAAGAAGAAGGAGAAGTCTAGAGAACTAAGTAATTAAGGTAAGTTAGTTTAATCTCCACTTGAATCCATCTTTTCTCTTCACCCTTAGGGTTTAAAACTCATCCTTCCTCTCTTATTCAAGCTACTAAAAAAGTTAATAGAAGGGAGGAATCTTGCCACTTCCTTCAAGAAGAAACAAGAAAAAGAATTCACTAAGTGAGTTAGGGAGATCTTTAGGTAGGTTTAACAATATCTCTTTTTGAAGAATTTTTTTGAAATTTGAAACATTTATAATGGATTTTGATCTTAAAACTTTGATGAAATTTATAATATTTGCTACCTTGATTATTGGCCATGGATGTTGCATGTTACATGTTGATCTTGCATGTGATAGATGTTTTGAATACTTCGCTTGGTGTGGAAAGTTCTGCATAGGTATGGCTATGGATGGAAAAATTTTAGGGTTTTTATGCTGCTATTATGTATATTTGAATGTTGTGAAAAGTTGATGGAATATGATTAGATTGATAAAATGAGTATGGCCTTAAACACTTAGAAGAAGACCATGAGAAATTCCTATTGAGAAATACCCTTAATAATAGATGATTTGATTTCTATTTTCTTGAGAAGTAGATGATGGAATATGTTAAATTAAGTGTAAGGAATCTAATTAAAACATTGAAATGAGTAATCTTATGGTTAGATGTAAATTAGGAAGAAAATGGAAGAGGATGTTAAAAAAGGATGAACTAAAACCTTAGGAAGGATTTGGTTAGAAAATTGAATTTCAGAGTAACTAGGGAAACTTCTATTTTTGAAATTTTGGAAAGAATCGGTTAGGAATTAATAAAAATGGTTAAAATAAAAAATATAGATATATATCTCATGGATTTTTAGTCACTAGAATCACTCAATTTAGATTTCATATGAGGGAGATATGGTTAGATTATTAAGCAGTTGTCAGAAAATGGTTAATCAGGGAAGAATCTGTTAGGAAAGCTTATGCGTTTGAATTTCTGAACAGAATATGTAAGGAATTAAAAGAAATAGTTAATATGAAATATATAGATATATTTATCACTAATTTTTATCCATTTGAATCATTCAATTTAGTATCCATATGAGGGAGATATGGTCAGATTAGTAAGTAGAGACCAGAATCTACTCAAGAAGAAATAACATTGAATTTGAGGGAGTAATAACACCACGATTAATTAATATTTCACTAAAATATTCAACATAAGAGTTTTAGAGGATCGTCTTATCTTTAAATGGACACTAAGATTACCTCAATCGGAGTTAAAATGAGGGGTTAATACTCTGATTAGTGAGAGAAGGTCAGGCTGGACGAAAACCTATATTAGGGGATAACACAACACAAAGCATGGTCGTGTTCAATGCGGGAAAGGGCTTTTTGAAGCCTAGAGGATGGCTGTGTTACAGAAAATGGTCAAGCTGTGTTACAAGACACATCCAGACTGTGTTGGGAGCTAGTAAAGCTTATTTCCAACACTTTTCTCCCCTAAATAAACTTCATTAACTATAGGGTAATAATAGAAACTAAATTAAAGAAGAATGCCTTATAATTTTTGTGAAAACATATGTTGGAAATGATGTAAGTAAGAGGAAAGTGACTACAGGTCAAGTATAAAGAAAATGAAAAGATAAAAATAATATTTAAGAAAGAAGAAAAATCTTATAAATGAAAATAATAAATGACTAGTGTATGCCCTAGCCATTATCATTGCATGAACTCCTTACCATCTTAAGTGTGTAATTTTGACATGTAAATATATTATAAAGTGATTTTTTAAAATGATTATGTTCTTGGCATGATTGTATTTTACCAATGATTTTTGGTAATGATTATGCTTTGATTATAAATTATGGCATGTGAGTATAATGAACATACTTGTTATGGAAATCATATTTTTGGCTATTAATGTGAAAAGTAAAGATAAGAAACGAGCATGGTCACATGGCGGTTTGTGTGATGCACCTATTAGAGACACCCTACTCACAACTATGATTATGCTATTGAGAAAAGAAAGAGAAAGTGTGCCTTGTCGGACGGAGCGAGAAAAAGCCCGTACTAGAGAGTAGAAAGTATTCACCCTAATGGTGAGACAGGAGGAAATCAGGGAAACATAGGGAATGAAAATGGGTAGATAGACTTTATGAGGACTCAACCTCCTTCTTTTGTGGGCGGATATGATCCTATAGTTGCTGAAAGAAAATATTTTTGAAGTCTTAGATTGCATTGAAGAATAGAAATTTAATTTCGTTGTATACATATTGAAGGAAGAAGCTGAATCCTAGTGGAGAAGAACTAGGGAGTTACTACTTCATCAAGGAAGATAGATCACATGACAAGTATTTCGAGACAATTTTCTAGACAAATATTTTCCCAGTAGCGTGATGGTTAAGAAGGAGATTGAGTTTCTTCAGATTAAACAAGGAAACAAGACCATTGATCATCATATTGCTAAATTTAAAGAATTGTCTAAATTTTCAACCTATCTGAGATACAATCCAGATGAAGCCTGGAAAGTAGTAAAATTTGAGGTAAGGCTAAATCCGAAGATTAGAAGTGCTGTAGTTACCTTGAAAATTTGGGAGTTTGTCTAATTAATCAATAAATGTTGACTATTGGAGAAAAGTCTAAAGGTGGTAGAGGAAGAAAGGGAGAGGCAGACTCTATGGAAGAAGAAGGAGGAGGTTCTGACTATTGAGAGAAATATTAGAGGAAAGAATGTTATGGGAGGTAAGGAGCCATTAGCTATAGGATTTAGAACTTTTCCTTAGTATGCTGTAGGAAGTAAATGTGAAAAATACAGATGACTACATTGTGATAAACCTCATTTCTCCAATCAAGCTATGTGCTACTATTGCAGACAAAAGGGGCACTTGGCATGATGATGCCCAATAGAGAACGAGAAAGGGCCTAAGTGAACCCAACCAATGAAATAAATAGTTTTTACCATAAGTGGTGTAGAAGCAAAACAAGTTCCTAACTTGATACAAGGTATGTGTTACATCAATGACTTCCCTCTGGTTGTGCTTTTTGATTAAGACACTGGCCATTTCTTTATAGCATCAGAATATGTGAAAAGGTTACAATATCCCATCTCTAACCTATCTTGTGAACTATGGGTGATGACATTGACGAGAGGAAAAGTAAACACTTCAACAATATGTTTAAGTTCCTTCATAGTGGCATATAATAGACCATTTATAGTGGAGCCGATTTATTTACCCTTGGATGGCATAGATATTATTTTAGGCATGGATTGGTTAAGTAAAAACCAAGTTCTTCTGAACTGTTGCAGTAAAACTCTTGAGTTTTTCTCCCATTCTCGAGAGGGACAAAAGTATAGCATTGTCAACGCTAATAAATTCTACAAGGAATTAAGGCATGCAAACTCAAATTGTATCCTCTTGTATGCCTTCAACCCAGAAACAAAACAGGAGTTGTCTGAAATCCTAATAGTCAGTGAATTTGCAAAGGTCTTTCCCTTCAAAATCTTAAAACCACGACCTAAAAGAGAAGTAGAGTTTTCTATCTATTTAGTGATGGGAGTGAGGTGTAACATCCCTAATTTCGTTTCTTTTATTGATAAAAGTACATAAATATTTAATTAAGAAAATAAAATTTATTAGATAATATTTTAGATATCTAAGGAAATATAATCCTTAAAAATTCTTCACCTTATGTATATGCATAGAAAATGTTTCTAACATTAAGAGAACAAATAAAGAGGAAAAACCTAATAGGAAAAAAAATTAGAAATAACATACTAAAGAGATGTAAAATTCTTAGATAAGGAAGATAAATTTTTAGAAACAAGTAAAAGTCTTAAAATTTCAAGAACATTGCATTAGGGTAATTTTTCCTAATTCAAGAACTAGAGTTACTAAGTTTAACATCTTTACCCATACATTGGACTTTTACCTATGGACACTTCATATAGAGTTTTTCCACTTCACATAAGTTTCTAGCAAGCCCATTGGATAACCTAAGCAAGAAATAAAACATAGACTTGGACTAGGATATAGTAATTGGATCGATAGCCCAAAAATTATGAAAATGTGACCAAGCCCTCCAAGAAAGGTAGACTTTTATCCAAAGCAAAGAAAATGGGTAGGAATAAGCCCAAATCCAAGAGAAAAAATAAAATAAAATAAAATAGGTGATGATATAATAATGTAATAATAATAAAGATTAGGTTACATGGCATTAAGACAAAAATTTAGCAAGTGGTGTAATTTTACATTCATAATTTTGGCAAGTGGCATGATAATACAAGGCTTTAGGATAAAAAACATCTATATCCAACACTCATAACTTTAGCAAGTGGTATGATAATACATGGCATTAGGACAAAACATTCCTATCCCACACAAATAATATCAACCAAATAATGGAGATTCAAGGGTTAGAAATTTGCCAACAAAAAAAGCAAACCTATCATACTTGTTTAAGACAAAAGAAAATGGAAATGAATCCCTAAATCAAAGGGACCTTGTCCCTTATCTTAAGAACATATCATCATAATTTTCAAAATACAAATCTCCTTTTCCTATGCATATCTTGACTAAGGAAGAGGAAGACAAGAACATAAGTTGTTTGTTTTCCAAAAATTCAACAAAGTGTATCCTAATTGTGATAAGGTAGACCCATGATCATGAAAGGTGTATTATTTGGTGGTCTATTTAAGCAAAACCCACCCCTACAACATTTTAATTTCGTCCAAGTGAGGAAGAGAGAGAAATAGAAGCAAGGTTAAGTGAGGAAAGGAGAGAAAGAGAGGAGAAGAAAGGAAGGAAGAAGAAGGAGAAGTTTAGAAGGCTAAGTAATCAAGGTAAGTTACCTTAATTTCCACTTGAATCCATTTTTCTTCTTCATCCTTGAGGTTCAAAAACTCACTCTCCTTCTCTTACCTAAGCTGCTAGAAAAGCTAAGGGAAGGGAGGAATCTTGTTACTTCTTTCAAGAGGAAACAAGAAAACCAATTCACTAAGTGAGCTAAGGAGATTCTTAGGTAAGTTTAACAATATTTCTTTTTGAAGAAAACTTTTGAAACTTATAATATTTATATGAGATTTTGATCTTAGAACTTTGATGATTGGTCATGATGTTGCTATATCATGTTACATATTGATCTTGCATGTGATGTATGTTTGAATACTTAGACTGGTATAGAAAGTTCTGCATAGGTATGGCTATGGGTGGCAAAATTTTTAGCTTCTGTGTTTTAATTTCTGGGAATTATCTATAGGGAATTAAAATAAATAGTTAACATAAGAATTAAAGATATATGTGTCACGGATTTTTAGCCACTGGAATCATTCAATTTGGAGTCCATATGAGGTAGATAAGGTCCGATTAGTAAGCAAAGGTCAGAAAATGGTTCATCAGGGAAGAATATGTTAGGATAGCTTCTATGTTTTAATTTCTAGGAATTATTTGTAGGGAATTAAAATAAATGGCTAACATAAGAATTAAATATATATGTGTCACGGATGTTTAGCCACTGGAATCATTCAATTTGGAGTCCATATGAGGTATATATGGTCCGATTAGTAGTCAAAGGTCAGAAAATGGTTCATCAGGGAAGAATATGTTAGGATAGCTTCTGTATTTTAATTTCTGGGAATTATCTGTATGGAATGAAAATAATTGGTTAACATAATAATTATAGCTATTTGTGTCACAGATTTTTAGCCACTGGAATCATTCAGTTTGGAGTCCATATGAGGAAGATATGAGCTGATTAGTAGTCAAAGGTCAAAAAATGGTTCATAGGGGAAGAATATGTTAGGATAGCTTATGTATTTTAATTTTTAGGAATCATCTATATGGAATTAAAATAAATGGTTAACATAAGAATTATAGATATGTGTATCACGGATTTTTATCCACTGGAATCACACAAGTTGGAGTCCATATGAGGTAGATATGGTCCGATTAGTAGGTAGAGGTCAGAACCTATCCGAGAAGAAATAACATGTACATTTAATGAGTAATATCACCTTGATTTCTTAATATTTCGCTACAATGTTCAACATAATAGTTTTAGATAATTGTTTTATCTTGAAATTGAAACCAAGATCACCTACATCAGAGTTCAATTAAGGGTGTTATGCTCTAATTAGTAAGAGAAGGTTGGATATGATGAAAACCGGCATCAAGAAAATAAAGAAATAAAATTAATATTTAAAAAAGAAAACGAATATTATAAATGACTAGTATATGTCATAGCCATTGCCATTGTATGAACTTCTTACCATCATAAGTGTAAAATTTTGACATGAAAATATTTTATAAAGTGATATTTGAAATGGTTATGTTCATGGCATGATTACCAATGATTTATGATAATAGTTATATTTTGATGAACATACTTGTTATTGAAAGCATATTTTTAGCTATCATTGTGAAAAGAAAAGAAATGAGCACGGTCACATGAAAATCCGTGTGGTGCACCAGTAGGAGACGCCCTACCAACGGTTATGATTATGATTATGAGAAAAGAAAGAGAAAGTGTGCCATTTCGGATAGATTGAGAAAAGCCCATACCGGAGAGTAGAGGATACTCACCCTGATCGGGGTAGCTTGAAATGAGAATGAGTTGATGGCCATCATATGATATTCTAAAAATAGTTAATCCTATCATACATATCATTACTGTATAATTCTTATGTGCATAGATATAATGCATTCATGTGACCAAAGATATTTTCTGTAGTTTATACAGTTGAACATGACATGATGAACTATATTGATGGTAAATTATGATTTATTGTTGAACCTACTGGGATTTAATTCTCACTATATTTCCATAACATGTTCAGAAGAATAATGCAGATTTTCTCAATGACACTTATTATTTCGATACGTTGGATCGAGGTGCCCTACCTTGGGCAACTACCAGTTATATCAGATGTATTTGTAGTAGATGTGACTGAGATTCCGGTGGAGGTGCCACCCACACCAGTGTCCCCGGAAGTAGTCGACATAGATGATTAGAACTAATATGTATCTTTGTACAAATATTTGTAAAATAATGGTGTGTATGGAAACTCAGTATTGTATCACTGTTAATAACAATTATGCTTGGTTAAAGTGATTATTATTACAAGTTAAGTGGTTAGAATTAAAGTAATAATAACTTCATGGAATTTTACAAATATAAAAATTTTTTTTGTTACATTTACATAAATGGAGTTGTTACATAATTGGTATCAGAGCAGGTCGATCCTAGATGGCCAGTGGGTGGATGGTTATCTGAATCGATCTTATAGTGTCTTGAGTATGTTGTAGTTGTACTGTGTAGGGGATCAATGATTCATATAGGTAAGAAATTACTAGTGTTTCCTATCTTTATGCCGAGGTGGTGTTATGACTGCTATTAAATATTTTTGAACTAACTATTGGGCTTGATCACCTCAATAGCAGCATAACTTTATTTTTGCCACAGTAGGAAATGGCACCACCAAGGAGGAATCCAGCAACCAATGCAGAGGAAACCCTGCACAACCTTGCCACGGCAATTCGAGACCAAGTTATGACCACCAACCAAATTTTACCATATCTCCAAAATGCTAATAACCCAAATGGTGAGAATGGTACTAACAACTGGATGGCTGAAAAAGATAATGGAATATATGAGTTCCTGAGGACTAGACCACCTTGTTTCTAAGGTGGCTATGACCCAACGGTAGCCAAAAGGTGGATAAGGGAATTAGAGAAAATCTTTAAAGTGATGGGCTGTACTAAAGAGCAGCAAGTTATTTTTGCTGCATATATGTTAAAGGATGAAGCAAAATACTGGTGGCGTGGAGTTAGAGAACTTTTAGCTCATCAGGGAAGACAGATTACCTGGCAAGTGTTTAAGGACTTTTTTTTTGAAAGGTACTTTCCAAGTACTGTATGGGCAGAGAAATAGATCGAATTTCTCTAACTCAGGCAAGGCAGCATGACCGTGGACCAGTATATTGCAAGGTTCGAGGAGCTGTCTAAGTTCTCCTCTTATCTGCGATATAACCCAGATGAAGCATGGAAGGCGGTTAAGTTCGAAGAGGGACTAAACCCGAAAATAATGAATGCTGTTATAGCTATGGAGATCAGGGAGTTTGTACCTCTGATAAATAAATGCAGACTCCTGGAAAAGAGTTTAAGGGCAGTGGAGGACGAGAAGCAAAGGCGAAACCTATGGAAGAGGAAGAAAAATTTTCCCAACCCTGGAAAGAACGTGAGAAGAAGTGGATATGGAGTTGGTAAGAGGCCATTGATTGCGGGTCTCAGACCTTTTCAACAAGACCTCGCCCTAGTCAAGTGCGCTAAGTGCAGATGCATGCATGGTAACCGGCCATGCTACATGGGACAAGATGTCTGCTTCAATTGCGGACAAAAGGGACATTTTGCGAGAAACTGCCTACAGAATGTGGAGATGCAGCCAGAACAGAGGCCTCAGATGAAAGGAAGGGTTTTCACCCTGAGCGGCCAAGAGGCAGCTCAATCTTCTGAAATGATTCAAGATACATGCTATATCTATGGATTTGCTCTTATGGTGTTATTTGACTTTGGTGCTAGTCATTCATTTATATCGGAAGAATGTATTAGGAAGGTTCAGTTTCCTATTTTTGAAACTCCCTATGAGCTATCCGTAGTAACCCCTACAGGGGAACATGTATTAACTTCCTCTGTATGTAAGGACTGTCAAGTCACCATCCAGGAGAAAAATTTTTCTGTAGACCTCGTTTGTTTACCTTTAAGAGGTATTAAGGTCATTCTAGGGTTAGACTGGATGTCTAGAAATCGAGTCTTGCTGAATTGTTGTAACAAGACCGTTGAATTTCTACCTCTTACTCTGAAAGAGGAGATCCAGTTATTGATGCTAAATGCCAATCAAGTTAATAGGGAGTTGAAGAATGGAGTACTTGGATACATTCTCTTGTATTTATCAAACCTAGAAGTCGAATCGAAGCTTGATGAAATCCCAATAGCCAACGAGTTTCCTGAAGTATTTCCATCAGATATTCCAAACTTACCTGCTAAGAGAGAGATAAAGTTCTCTATTGATCTCCTACCTGGGACAGGGCCTATCTCTATTGCACCATATCGAATGACCTCGAAGGAAGTACAAGAACTCAAGAAGCAGTTGGAGGAACTATTAGACAAGCAATTCATTAGACCGAGTGTATCACCTTGAGGAGCTCCTGTATTGTTTGTTAAGAAGAAAGACGGGAGCTTGAGACTATGCATAGATTACAGACAGCTGAATAAGGTGACTATCAAAAATAAGTACCCTCTCCCTAGGATAGATGACTTATTGGATCAATTGAAGGGAGCCTCCATCTTTTCTAAAATTGACTTGAGGTCAGGATATCATCAGATTAGGATCAAGGAGGAGGACGTACCAAAAATTGCATTCAGGACTAGGTATAGGCACTATGAGTTTCTCGTAATGCCCTTCGGGTTGACGAATGCACCTGCAATTTTCATGGATTACATGAATCGCATTTTTTGACCCTACCTAGATCAATTTGTTGTAGTGTTCATTGATGACATCTTGATATATTTTAAGAGTGAGAAAGAACATGAAAAACATCTTCGAATCGTGCTGCAAGTGCTGAAAGAGAAAAATTTATATGCCAAATTGGAGAAGTGTGAATTTTGGCTGTCAGAGGTAAAGTTTCTCAGACATGTCATGTTTAATAGAGGGGTAGCCGTAGATCCTAACAAGACGGAAGCAGTGATTCAGAAGTCAGAAGTTTTTTGGGTTTGGCAAGATAGTACAGGAGGTTTATACAAAACTTCTCTCGTATAGCCTTGCCATTGACTAAATTGACCAGGAAGGGAAGTCCTTTCAAATGGACTGATCAATGTGAAGCTAGTTTTCAGGAGCTGAAGACAAGACTAACCACTCCTCCTGTTTTAATTATTCCAAACCCCATAGGACATTTTGAAGTGTATAGTGACGCTTCAAAGAAAGGGCTAGGATGTGTGCTGATGCAAGATAAGAGAGTAGTTGCTTACACCTCTAGGCAACTGAGACCCCACGAAGGAAACTATCAAACCCATGATCTTGAATTGGCGGCAGTGGTGTTTGCCTTAAAGATTTGACGACACTATTTGTATGGGGCAACCTTTGAAGTATATTGTGATAATAAGAGTCTTAAATACCTCTTTGATCAGAAGGAGTTAAATATGAGGCAACGAAGATGGGTATAATTCCTCAATGACTACAAGTTTGAGATAAAGTATCATCTTGGAAAGGCGAATGTTGTAGCAGATGCTTTGAATCGAAAATCTCTGCACATGGGTCAGATGATGGTGTATGAGATGCAGATGCTAGAGGAATTTCGAAATTTGAAGCTAGCCACTACTCTTACTCCAAAGAATCTAGTCATTAATGTTTTAAGTATAGGGTGTGACCTTAGATCCCAGATCAAAGAGGCTCAAGCTCACAACCAATACTTACAGGATTATAAAGACCAATGTAATTTTTCTGTCATGGAAGACGGAGCAATCATGTATCAGGGAAGGATTTTTGTCCCTCAAGAACGAGAGTTGAGGACTAAGATCCTGCAGGAAGCACATCAGAGTAAATACACAATCCATCCTGGATGCACTAAAATGTACCAGGATTTAAAAAGGATGTATTGGTGGCCAGGAATGAAAAAGGACATTGCCGAGTTTGTGGCGAAATGTCTCATTTGTCAAAAGTTGAAGGTGGAGTATCAAAAGCCAGCGGGATTTCTACAACCTCTTGAGATCCCTAAATGGAGATGGGACAGTATCTCAATGGTCTTTATTGTGGGATTACCTAAGACTTCAGTGGGACATGACTCTATCTGGGTAATAATTGACAGATTAACCAAATCTGCTCACTTTTTGCCCATAAAAATTAACTATTCACTGGAGAAATTAGCCCAATTGTAAGTCCAGAAAATAGTTAGACTGCATGGAATTCCCTTAAATATCGTTTTGGATAGAGATCTGAGGTTCACATCGAGGTTTTGGAAGGCGTTGTTGGAAGATTTTGGTACTCAGTTGCGGTTCAGTACTGCCTACCATCCTTAGACTAACGGGCAGACAGAACGAACCATTCCAACCCTAGAAGATATGTTGAGGGCCTGTGTGATAGAGCAAGGTAAAGGATGGGATAAGTACCTACCTTTAGTAGAGTTTACTTATAATAATAGCTATCACTCTAGTATTAAGATGGCCCCCTATGAAGCTTTATACGGTAGAAAGTGCTGATCTCCACTATGTTGGTTTGAGGTAGGAGAAAAGAACTTGTTGGGTCCTGATCTAGTTCAACAATCCACTGAACAAATCAGGATAATACGAGACAAAATACTTACAGCTCAAAGTCGGCAAAAGAGTTACTACGATAAGAGACATAGACCTCTAGAGTTTGAGGAAGGAGACCATGTATTTCTTAAACTTTCACCGACTACTGGAGTTGGTAGGTCTCTCAAAACAAGAAAGCTAAGTCCGCGACTTTTGGGACCCTACCAAATTCTGAAGAAAGTAGGGACATCAGCATATCAAGTTGCTCTCCCACATAATTTGTCCAACCTGCATAATGTTTTCCACGTATCACAGCTGCGGAAGTATCTTCCAGATTCATCACATATAATACAGGATGAACCAATCCAAATAAAGGAGAACATGACATACCAGCTAGTACCTGCATCTGTAACATCCCTTATTTCATTTCTTTTATAGATAAAAGTACATAAATATTTAATTAAGGAAATAAAATTTATTAGACAATATTTTAGATATCTAAGGAAATATAATCCTTAGAAATTCTTCACCTTATGTATATGCATAGAAAATGTTTCTAACATTAAGAGAACAAATAAAGAGGGAAAACCAAATAGGAAAAACAATTAGAAATAACATACTAAAGAGATGCAAAATTCTTGGATAAGGAAGATAAATTTTTAGAAACAAGTAAATGTCTTAAAATTTCAAGAACATTGGATTAGGGTAATTTTTCCTAATTCAAGAACTAGAGTTACTAAGTTTAAAATCTTTACCCATACATTGGGCTTTTACCTATGGACACTTCATATAGAGTTTTTTCACTTCACATAAGTTTCTAGCAAGCCCATTGGATAACCTAAGCAAGAAATAAAACAAAGACTTGGACTAGGATATAGTAATTGGACCAATAGCCCAAAAATTATGAAAATGTGACCAATCACTCCAAGAAAGGTAGAATTTTATCCAAAGCAAAGACAATGGGTAGGAATAAGCCCATAATGGGTAGGAATAAGCCCAAATCCAAGAGGAAAAATAAAATAAAATAAATTAGGTGATGATTTAATAATGTAATAATAATAAAGATTAGGTTACATGGAATTAAGACAAAAATTGAGCAAGTGGTGTGATTCTACACTCGTAATTTTGGCAAGTGGCATGACAATACAAGGCTTTAGGACAAAAACATCTATATCCTACACTCATAATTTTAGCAAGTGGTATGACAATACATGGCATTAGGACAAAACATTCCTATCCCACATAAATAATATCAACCAAATAATGGAGAATCAAGAGCTAGAAATTTGCCACCTAAAAAGGCAAACCTATCATACTTGTTTAAGACAAAAGAAAATGGAAATGAATCCCTAAATCAAAGGGACCTTGTCCCATATCTTAAGAACATATTATTATAATTTTCAAAATACAAATCTCCTTTTCCTATGCATATCTTGACTAAGGAAGAGGAAGACAAGAACATAAGTTGTTTGTTTTCCAAAAATTCAACCAAGTGTAATCTAATTGTAATAAGGTAGACTCATCATCATGAAAGTTGAATTATTTTGTGGTCTATATAAGAAAACCTACCCTTACAACATTTTAATTTCGTCTAAGTAAGGGAGAGGAAATATAGAAGCAAGGTAGAGTGAGGAAAGGAGAGGAAGAATAGAAGAAAGAGGAAGGAGAAGTCTAGGGGACTAAGTGCTCCAAGTAAGTTTAACAATATTTCTTTTAGAAGAAAACTTTTGAAATTTATAATATTTATATGAGATTTTGATCTTAGAACTATGATGATTGGTCATGGATGTTGCTATATCATGTTACATATTGATCTTTCATGTGATGTATGTTTGAATACTTAGATTGGTATAGAAAGTTCTACATAGGTATGGCTATGGGTGGTAAAATTTTTAGTTTCTGTGTTTTAATTTCTGAGAATTATCTGTAGGGAGTTAAAATAAATGGTTAACAAAATAATTAAAGATATATGTGTCGCAGATTTTTAGCCACTGGAATCATTCAATTTGGAGTCCATATGAGGTAGATAAAGTCCGATTAGTAAGCAAAGGTCAGAAAATGGTTCATCAGGGAAGAATATGTTAGGATAGCTTCTATGTTTTAATTTCCGAGAATTATCTGTAAGGAATGAAAATAAATGGTTAAGATAATAATTAACGATATAGGTGTCACGGATTTTTAGCCACTGGAATCATTCAATTTGGAGTCCGTATGAGGTAGATATGGTTTGATTAGTAGTCAAAGGTCAGAAAATGGTTCATCAGGGAAGAATATGTTAGGATAGCTTCTGTATTTTAATTTCTGGGAATTATCTATATGGAATGAAAATAAATGGTTAACATAAAAATTATATCTATGTGTGTCACGGATTTTTAGCCACTGGAATCATTCAATTTGGAGTTAATATGAGGTAGATATGGTCCGATTAGTAGTGAAAGGTCAAAAAATGGTGCATCATGGAAGAATATGTTAGGATAGCTTCTATATTTTAATTTCTGGAAATTATCTATATGGAATGAAAATAAATGGTTAACATAAAAATTATAGCTATGTGTGTCACGGATTTTTGGCCACTGGAATCATTCAATTTGGAGTCCATAGAAGGAAGATATGAGCTGATTAGTAGCCAAAAGTCAGAAAATGGTTCATCAGGGAAGAATATGTTAGGTTAGCTGCTGTATTTTAATTTCTGAAAATTATCGGTATGGAATTAAAATAAATGGTTAACATAAGAATTATATATATGTGTGTCACATATTTTTAGCCACTGGAATCACTCAAGTTGGAGTCCATATGAGGTATATATGGTCCGATTTGTAGGTAGAGGTCAAAACCTATCCGAGAAGAAATAACCTGTACATTTAGGGAGTAATATCACCTTGATTTCTTAATATTTTGCTACATTGTTCAAGATAATAGTTGTAGATAATTGTTTTATCTTGCAATTGACACCAAGATCACCTACATCGGAGTTCAATTGGGGGAGTTATGCTCTACTTAGTAAGAGAAGGTTAGATATGATGAAAACCTGGATCAAGAAAATAAAGGAATAAAATTAATATTTAAAAAAGAAAATGAATCTTATAAATGACTAGTATATGCCATAGCCATTGCCATTGTATGAACTTCTTACCATCTTAAGTGTAAAATTCTGACATGGAAATATTTTATAAAGTGATATTTGAAATGGTTATGTTCATGGCATGATTACCAATGATTTATGGTAATAGTTATATTTTGATGAACATACTTGTTATTGAAAGCATATTTTTGGCTATCATTGGGAAAAGAAAAGAAATGAGCACGGTCACATGGCAATCCGTGTGGTGCACCAGTAGGGGACACCCTACCAACGGTTATGATTATGATTATGGGAAAAGAAAGAGAAAGTGTGCCATTGCGGACGGAGCGAGAAAAGCCCGTACCAGAGAGTAGAGGATACTCACCCTGACCGGAGTAGCTTGAAATGAGAAGAAGTTGATGGCCATCATATGATATTCTAAAAATAGTTAATCCTGTCATACATATCATTGCTGTATGATTCTTATGTGCATAGATATAATGCATTTATGTGACCAATAATATTTTCTGTAGTTTATACAGTTGAACATGACGTGATGAGCTATATTGATGATAATTTATTGTTGAACTTACTGGGATTTAATTCTCACTATATTTTCATATCATGTTCAGAAAATTAGTTATGCAGATTTTTCTATAGCTCTGGCTTTTAGTGCACGTTGGATCGAGTACTTTATGTTGGGCAGATTCCAGAAGTAAATAAAATGTTTGTGGTCGAGTTGGCTTAGATCCCGGTAAAGGTGCAACCACCTGCACCTGTATCTCCAGAATTGGTCAACCAGAATAAGAAAGATGTAGATTTTTATATGTTTGATATATTGTACTTATGTTTTGATTAATGACATGTATGTGAATTCTGTATTGTATAAATTAAATAAATGTTATATTGAGTTACGTTGTAACGAGGTAATAACTTCATGGTATTTTTTTAAAAAAATTTGATACTTAAATGGAGTTGTTACAGCATCCTTATTGGACACTGACGTGAAGCAACTGAGAAATAAAACCATTCCACTTGTTAAGGTGTTATGGCAAGGTTTGACTCTGGAAGAAGCAACTTGGGAGCAGGAAGAAGTCATGAGGAAGAAATATCCGCAATTGTTCTTATTAGGTAATTTCTGAAATTTTGAGGACAAAATTTCTTTTAGGGGGAGAGAAATGTAACATCCCTAATTTCGTTTCCTTTATTGATAAAAGTACATAAATATTTAATTAAGGAAATAAAATTTATTAGACAATATTTTAGATATCTAAGGAAATATATTCCTTAGAAATTCTTCACCTTATGTATATGCATAGAAAATGTTTCTAACATTAAAAGAACAAATAAAGAGGGAAAACCTAATAGGAAAAAAAAATTAGAAATAACATACTAAAGAGATGCAAAATTCTTGGATAAGGAAGATAAATTTTTAGAAACAAGTAAAGGTCTTAAAATTTCAAGAACATTGGATTAGGGTAATTTTTCCTAATTCAAGAACTAGAGTTACTAAGTTTAACATCTTTACCCATACATTGGGCTTTTACCTATGGACACTTCATATAGAGTTTTTTCACTTCACATAAGTTTCTAGCAAGCACATTGGATAACCTAGGCAAGAAATAAAACATAGACTTGGACTAGGATATAATAATTGGATCGATAGCCCAAAAATTATGAAAATGTGACCAAGCCCTCCAAGAAAGGTAGAATTTTATCCAAAGCAAAGAAAATGGATAGAAATAAGCCCATAATGGGTAGGCATAAGCCCAAATCCAAGAGGAAAAATAAAATAAAATAAATTAGATGATGATATAATAATGTAATAATAATAAAGATTAGGATACATGGCATTAAGACAAAAATTTAGGAAGTGGTGTGATTCTACATTCATAATTTTGGCAAGTGGCATGATAATACAAGGCTTTAGGAAAAAAACATCTATATCCAACACTCATAATTTTAGCAAGTGGTATGATAATACATGGCATTAGGACAAAACATTCCTATCCCACACAAATAATATCAACCAAATAATGGAGATACAAGGGTTAAAAATTTGCCAACTAAAAAGGCAAACCTATCATACTTGTTTAAGACAAAAGAAAATGGAAATGAATCCCTAAATCAAAGGGACCTTGTCCCTTATCTTAAGAACATATCATCATAATTTTCAAAATACAAATCTCCTTTTCCAAAGGATATCTTGACTAAGGAAGAGGAAGACAAGAACATAAGTTGTTTGTTTTCCAAAAATTCAACAAAGTGTATCCTAATTGTAATAAGGTAGACCCATGATCATGAAATGTGTATTATTTGGTGGTCTATTTAAGCAAAACTCACCCCTACAACATTTTAATTTCGTCCAAGTGAGGAAGAGAGAGAAATAGAAGCAAGGTAGAGTGAGGAAAGGAGAGAAAGAGAGGAGAAGAAAGGAAGGAAGAAGAAAGAGAAGTTTAGAAGGCTAAGTAATCAAGGTAAGTTACCTTAATCTCCACTTGAATCCATTTTTCTTCTTCATCCTTGAGGTTCAAAAACTCACCCTCCTTCTCATACCTAAGCTGCTAGAAAATCTAAGGGAAGGAAGGAATCTTGCTACTTCTTTCAAGAGGAAACAAGAAAACCAATTCACTAAGTGAGCTAGGGAGATTCTTAGGTAAGTTTAACAATATTTTTTTTTGAAGAAAACTTTTGAAACTTATAATATTTATATGAGATTTTGATCTTAGAACTTTGATGATTGGTCATGATGTTGCTATATCATGTTACATATTGATCTTGCATGTGATGTATGTTTGAATACTTAGACTGGTTTAGAAAGTTCTGCATAGGTATGGCTATGGGTGGCAAAATTTTTAGCTTCAGTGTTTTAATTTCTGGGAATTATATATAGGGAATTATAATAAATGGTTAACATAAGAATTAAAGATATATGTGTCACGCATTTGCAACCATTGGAATCATTCAATTTGGAGTCCATATGAGGTAGATATGGTCCGATTAGTAAGCAAAGGTCAGAAAGTGGTTCATCAGGGAAGAATATGTTAGGATAGCTTCTTTTTTTTAATTTCTGAGAATTATCTGTAGGGAATTAAAATAAATGGTTAAGATAAGAATTAAAGATATATGTGTCATGGATTTTTAGCCACTGGAACATTCAATTTGGAGTCCATATGAGGTAGATATGGTTCGATTAGTAAACAAATGTCAGAAAATGGTTCATCAGGGAAGAATATGTTAGGATAGCTTCTATGTTTTAATTTCTGAGAATTATCTGTAAGGAATGAAAATAAATGGTTAAGATTATAATTAACGATATAGGTGTCACGGATTTTTAGCCACTGGAATCATTCAATTTGGAGTCCATATGAGGTAGATATGGTTTGATTAGTAGTCAAAGGTCAGAAAATGGTTCATCAGGGAAGAATATGTTAGGATAGCTTCGGTATTTTAATTTCTGGGAATCATTTGTAGGGAATTAAAATAAATGGTTAACATAAGAATTATACATATGTGTGTCACAGATTTTTATCCACTGGAATCATTCAAGCTGGAGTCCATATGAGGTAGATATAGTCCGATTAGTTGGTAGAGGTCAGAACCTATCTCAGAAGAAATAACCTCTACATTTAGGGAGTAATATCACCTTGATTTCTTAATATTTCGCTACAATGTTCAGCATAATAGTTTTAGATATTTGTTTTATCTTGAAATTGACACCAAGATCACCTACATCGGAGTTCAATTGAGGGTGTTATGCTTTGATTAGTAAGAGAAGGTTAGATATGATGAAAACCTGGATCAAGAAAATAAAGAAATAAAACTAATATTTAAAAAAGAAGACGAATCTTATAAATGACTAGTATATGCCATAGCCATTGTCATTGTATGAACTTCTTACCATCATAATTGTATAATTCTGACATGGAAATATTTTATAAAGTGATATTTGAAATGGTTATGTTCATTGCATGATTACCAATGATTTATTGTAATAGTTATATTTTGATGAACATACTTGTTATTGAAAGCATATTTTTGGCTATCATTGTGAAAAGAAAAGAAATGAGCACGGTCACATGGCAATCCGTGTAGTGCACCAGTAGGGGACGCCATACCAACGGTTATGATTTTGATTATGAGAAAAGAAAGAGAAAGTGTGCCATGTCGGATGGAGCGAGAAAAGCCCGTACCGGAGAGTAGAGGATACTCACCCTGAACGGGGTAGCTTGAAATGAGAATAAGTTGATGGCCATCATATGATATTCTTAAAATAGTTAATCATGTCATACATATCGTTACTGTATGATTCTGATGTGCATAGATGTAATACTTTCATGTGACCAAAGATATTTTCTGTAGTTTATACAGTTGAACATGACATGATGAACTATATTGATGGTAAATTATGATTTATTGTTGAACCTACTGGGATTTAATTCTCACTATATTTTCATATCATGTTCAGAAGAATAATGCAGATTTTCTCAATGACACTTTTTATTTTCGTACGTTGGATCGAGTTGCCCTACCTTGAGCAACTACTAGTTATATCAGATGTATCTGTAGTAGATGTGACTGAGATTCCGGTGGAGGTGCCACTCGCACCAGTGTCCCCGGAAGTAGTCGACATAGATGATAAGAACTAATATGTATCTTTGTACAAATGTTTGTAAAATAATGGTGTGTAGTTTGTAAAATAATGGTGTATATGGAAACTCAGTATTGTATCACTATTAATAACAATTATGATTGGTTAAAGTGATTTTTATTACGAGTTAAGTGGTTAGAATTAAAGTAGTAATAACTTCATGGAATTTTACAAATATATATAAATTTTTTTTGTTACATTTACATAAATTGAGTTGTTACATGAGGCCTATTTCTATTATGCCTTATAGGATGGCTCTTGTAAAGTTGAAAGAGCTAAAAAAGTAGATTGAAAAATTATTAGAAAAGAATTTCATTTAACTTGGTGTATCACCTTAGGAAGCGCATGTATTATTTGTAAAGAAGAAAGACGACAGTTTGAGATTATGCATTGACTATAGATGTAACATCCCAAATTTTCTTTTATGATTAATGTAACAACTCCATTTAAGTATCAATTTTTTTTTAAATACCATGAAGTTATTACCTCGTTACAACTTAACTCAATATAACATTTATTTAATTTATACAATACAGAGTTCACATACATGTCATTAATCAAAACATATGTACAATATATCAAACACATAAAAATCTACATCTTTTTTATTCTGGTTGACCAATTCCAGAGATACAGGTGCGGGTGGTTGCACCTTTACCGGGATCTTAGCCAACTCGACCACAAACATTTTATTTGCTTCTAGGATCTGCCCAACATAAAGTACTCGATCCAACGTGCACTAAAAGTTAGAGCTATAGAAAAATCTGCATAACCAATTTTCTGAACATGATATGGAAATATAGTGAGAATTAAATCCCAGTAAGTTCAACAATAAATCATCATCAATATAGCTCATCACGTCATGTTCAGCTGTATAAACTACAGAAAATATCATTGGTCACATGAATGCATTATATCTATGCACATAAGAGTCATACAGTAATGATATGTATGACAGGATTAACTATTTTTAGAATATCATATGATGGCCATCAATTTATTCTCATTTCAAGCTACCCCGGTCAGGGTGAGTATCCTCTACTATCTGGTACGGGCTTTTCTCGCTCCGTCCGACATGGCACACTTTCTCTTTCTTTTCTCATAATCATAATCATAGCCGTTGGTAGGGTGACCCATACTCGTGCACCACACGGATTGCCATGTGACTGTGCTCATTTCTTTTCTTTTCACAAAGATAACCAAAAATATGCTTTCAATAACAAGTATGTTCGTCAAAATATAACTATTACCATAAATCATTGATAATCATGCCATGAACATAACCATTTCAAATATCACTTTATAAAATATTTCCATGTTAGAATTTTACACTTAAGATGGTAAGAAGTTCATACAATGGCAATGGCTATGGCATATACTAGTCATTTATAAGATTCTTCTTCTTTTTTAAATATTAATTTTATTTCTTTGTTTTCTTGATCCAGATTTTCATCATATCTAACCTTCTCTTACTAATCACAGCATAAATCCCTCAATTGAACTCCGATGTAGGTGATCTTGGTGTCAATTTCAAGATAAAACAATTATCTATAACTATTATGTTGAACAATGTAGCGAAATATTAAGAAATAATGGTGATATTACTCCTGAAATGTACAGGTTATTTCTTTTCGGATAGGTTCTAACATCTACCTACTAATCGGACAATATCTACCTCATATGGACTCCAACTTGAGTGATTCCAGTGGCTAAAAATCCGTGACACACATATATATAATTTGTATGTTAACCAATTATTTTAATTCCACACAGATAATTCCCAGAAATTAAAATATAGAAGCTATCCTAACATATTCTTCCATGATGAACAATTTTATGACCTTTGACTACTAATCAGCTCATATCTTCCTCCCATGGACTCCAAATTGAATGATTCTAGTGGCTAAATATCCGTGACAAAAATTTCTATAATTCTTATGTTAATCAATTATTTTAATTCCATACAGATAATTCCCAAAACATAAAATACAGAAGCTATCCTAACATATTCTTCCCTGATGAACCATTTTCTGACCTTTGACTACTAATCGAACCATATCTACCTCATATGGACTCCAAATTGAATGATTCCAGTGGCTAAACATCCATGATGCATATATATTTTATTCTTATGTTAACCATTTATTTTAATTCCCTACAGATAATTCCCAAAAATTAAAACACAGAAGCTATCCTAACATATTCTTACCTGATGAACCATTTTCTGACCTTTGCTTACTAATCGGACCTTATCTACCTCATATGGACTCAAAATTGAATGCTTCCAGTGGTTAAAAATCCATGACACATATATCTTTAATTCTTATGTTAACCTTTTATTTTAATTCCCCACAGATAATTCCCAGAAATTAAAACACAGAAGCTAAAAATTTACCACCCATAGCCATACCTATGCAGAACTTTCTATACCAGTCTAAGTATTCAAACATACATCACATGTAAGATCAATATGTAACATGATATAGCAATATCCATGACTAATCATCAAAGTTCTAAGATCAAAATCTCATATAAATATTATAAGTTTCAAAAGTTTTCTTCAAAAAGAAATATTGTTAAACTTACCTGGAGCACTTAGTTCCCTAGACTTCTCCTTCCTCTTTCTTTCTTTCTTCCTTTCCTTTCCTCACTCGACCTTGCTTCTATTTTTCCTCTCCTTCACTTAGACGAAATTATAATATTGTAAGGGTGGGTTTTGTTATATAGACCACAAAATAATTCACCTTTCATGATCATGGGTCTACCTTATCACAATTAGATTACACTTGGTTGAATTTTTGGAAAACAAACAACTTATGTTCTTGTCTTCCTCTTCCTTAGTCAAGATATGAATAGGAAAAGCAGATTTGTATTTTGAAAATTATGATAATATGTTCTTAAGATATGGGATAAGGTCCCTTTGATTTAGGGATTCATTTCCATTTTCTTTTGTCTTAAACAAGTATGATAGGTTTGCCTTTTTAGTTTGAAAATTTCTAGCCCTTGAATCTCCATTATTTGGTTGATATTACTTGTGTGGGATAGGAATGTTTTGTCCTAATGCCATGTATTATCATACCACTTGCTAAAATTATGAGTGTAGGATATAGATGTTTTTGTCCTAAAGCCTTGTATTATCTTGCCACTTGCCAAAATTATGAATGTAGAATCACACCACTTGCTAAATTTTTGTCTTAATGCCATGTAACCTAATCTTTATTATTATTACATTATTAAATCATCACCTAATTTATTTTATTTTATTTTTCCTCTTGGATTTGGGCTTATTCCTACCCATTTTCTTTGCTTTGGATAAAATTCTACCTTTCTTGGAGAACTTGGTCACATTTTCATAATTTTTGGGCTATTGGTCCAATTACTATATCCTAGTCCAAGTCTATGTTTTATTTCTTGCTTAGGTTATCCAATGGGCTTGCTAGAAACTTATGTGAAGTGGAAAAACTCTATATGAAGTGTCCATAGGTAAAAGCCCAATGTATGGGTAAAGATTTTAAACTTAGTAACTCTAGTTCTTAAATTAGGAAAAATTACCCTAATCCAATGTTCTTGAAATTTTATGACCTTTACTTGTTTCTAAAATTTTATCTTCCTTATCCAAGAATTTTGCATCTCTTTAGTATGTTATTTCTAATTATTTTTCCTATTAGGTTTTCCCTCTTTATTTGTTCTCTTAATGTTAGAAACATTTTCTACGCATATACATAAGGTGAAGAATTTCTAAGGATTATATTTCCTTAGATATCTAAAATATTGTCTAATAAATTTTATTTTCTTAATTAAATATTTATGTACTTTTATCGATAAAAGAAACGAAATTAGGGATGTTACATTTCTCTCCCCCTAAAAGAAATTTTGTCCTCAAAATTTTAGAAATTACCTAATAAGAACAATTGCGGATATTTCTTCCTTGTGACTTCTTCCAACTCCCAAGTTGCTTCTTCTGGAGTCATACCTTCCCATAACACCTTAACAAGGGGAATGGTTTTATTTCTCAGTTGCTTCACGTCAGTGTCCAATATGGATGCAGGTACTAGCTGGTATGTCATGTTTTCCTTTATTTGGATTGGTTCATCCTGTATTATATGTGATGAATATGGAAGATACTTCCGCAACTGTGATACGTGGAAAACATTATGCAGGTTGGACAAATTAGGTGGGAGAGCAACTTGATATGCTGATGTCCCTACTTTCTTCAGAATTTGGTAGGGTCTAAAAAATCGCGGACTTAACTTTCTTGTTTTCAGAGACCTACCAACTCCAGTAGTCGGGAAAAGTTTCAGAAATACATGGTCTCCTTCCTTAAACTCTAGAGGTCTATGTCTCTTATTGTAGTAACTCTTTTGCCAACTCTGAGCTGTAAGTATTTTGTCTCGTATCATCCTGATTTGTTTAATGGTTTGTTGAACTAGATTAGGACCCAACAAGTTCTTTTCTCTTACCTCAAACCAACATAGTGGAGATCGGCACTTCCTACCATATAAAGCTTCGTAGGGGGCCATCTTAATACTGGAGTGATAATTATTATTATAAGCAAATTCAACTAAAGGTAGATACTTATCCCATCCTTTACCTTGCTCTATCACAAAGGCCCTTAACATGTCTTCTAGAGTTTGAATGGTTTGTTCTGTCTGCCCATCAGTCTTAGGATGGTAGGCAGTATTGAACCACAACTGAGTACCAAAAACTTCCTGCAACGCTTTCTAAAACCTCGACGTGAACCTCAGATCTCTATCAGAAACAATAGTTAAGGGAATCCTATGCAGTCTAACTATTTCTTGGACGTACAGTTGGGCCAATTTATCCAGTGAAAAGTTAATTTTTATGGGCAGAAAGTGAGCAGATTTGGTTAATCTGTCAACTATTACCTAGATAGAGTCATGTCCCACTGAAGTCTTAGGTAAACCCACAACAAAGTCCATCGAGATACTGTCCCATTTCCATTTAGGGATCTCAAGAGGTTGTAGAAATCTCGCTGGCTTTTGATGCTCCACCTTCACCTTTTGACAAATTAGACATTTCGCCACGAACTCCGCAATATCCGTTTTCATCCCTGGCCACCAATACATCATCTTTAAGTCCTGGTACATTTTAGTGCATCCAGGATGGATAGTATATTTACTCTGATGTGCTTTTTGTAGGATTTTAGTCCTCAACTCTCGTTCTTGAGGGACACAAATCCTTCCTTGATACATGATTGCTCCATCTTCCATGACAGAAAAATTTCCTTGATCTTTATGATCCTGTAAGTATTGGTTGTGAATTTGAGCCTCTTTGATCTGGGCTCTAAGGTTACACCCTATACTTAAACCATTAATGGTTAGCTTCTTTGAGGAAAAAGTAGTGTCCAGCTTCAAATTCCGAAACTCCTCTAGCATTTGCATCTCATACAACATCATCTGGCCCATGTGTAGAGATTTTCGACTTAAGGCATCAGCTACAACATTCGCCTTTCTTAGATGATACTTTATCTCAAACTTGTAGTCATTGAGAAATTCCACTCATCTTCGTTGCCTTATATTTAACTCTTTTTTATCAAAGAGATATTTAAGACTCTTGTGATCACAATATACTTCAAAGGTTGCTTTGTATAAGTAATGTCGCCAAATCTTTAAAGAAAACACCACCGCCGCCAATTCAAGATCATGGATTGCATAGTTTCCTTCATGGGGTCTTAGTTGTCTAAAGGCGTAAGCAACTACTCTCTTGTTTTGCATTAGCACACACCCTAGTCCTTTCTTTGAAGCATCACTATACACTTCAAAATGTCCTGTGGGGTTTGGAATAATTAAAACTAGAGGAGTGGTCAGTCTTGTCTTAAGCTCCTGAAAACTAGCTTCACATTGATCAGTCCATTTGAAAGGACTTCCCTTCCTGGTCAATTTAGTCAATGGCAAGGCTATACAAGAGAAGTTTTGTATAAACCTCCTGTAGTATCCTGCCAAACCCAGAAAACTTCTGACTTTCATAACCATCTTTGGTCTCTCCCACTGAATCACTACTTCCGTCTTTCTAGGATCTACGGCTACCCCTCTATTAGAGATGACATGTCCGAGAAACTTCACCTCTGACAGCCAAAATTCACACATCTTCAATTTGGCATATAACTTTTTCTCTTTCAGCACTTGCAGCACGATTCGGAGATGTTGTTCATGTTCTTTCTCACTCTTAGAGTATATCAAGATGTCATCAATGAACATTACAACAAATTGATCTAGGTAGGGTTGAAAAATGCGATTCATGTAATCCATGAAAATTGCAGGAGCATTCGTCAACCCGAAGGGCATTACGAGAAACTCATAGTGCCCATACCTAGTCTTGAAGGCAGTTATTGGTACGTCCTCCTCCTTGATCCTAATCTGATGATATCTTGACCTCAAGTCAATTTTAGAAAAGATGGAGGCTCCCTTTAATTGATCCAATAAGTCATCTATCATAGGGAGAGGGTACTTGTTTTTTATAGTCACCTTATTCAGCTGTTTGTAATCTATGCATAGTCTCAAGCTCCCGTCTTTCTTCTTAACAAACAATACAGGAGCTCCCCAAGGTGATACACTCGGTCTAATGAATTGCTTGTCTAATAGTTCTTCCAACTGCTTCTTGAGTTCCTGTAGTTCCTTCGAGGCCATTCGATATGGTGCAATAGAGATAGGCGCTGTCCCAGGTAAGAGATCAATAGAGAACTCTATCTCTCTCTTGGGAGGTAAGCCTGGAATATCTAATGGAAATACTTCAGGAAACTCGTTGGCTATTGGGATTTCATCAAGCTTCGATTCGACTTCTAGGTTTGATATATACAAGAGAATGTATCCAAGTACTCCATTCTTTAACTCCCTATTAACTTGATTGGCATTTAGTATCAATAACTGGACCTCCTCTTTCGGAGTAGGAGGTAAAAATTCAACGGTCTTGTTACAACAATTCAACAAGACTCGATTTTTAGACATCCAGTCTAACCCTAGAATGACCTCAATACCTCTTAAAGGTAAACAGACGAGGTCTACAAAAAAAGTTTTCTCCTGGAAGGTGACTTGACAGTCTTTACATACAGGGGAAGTTAATACCTTTTCCCCTGTAGGGGTTACTACGGATACCTCATAGGGAGTTTCAGAAATAGGAAACTGAAACTTCCTAATAGATTCTTTTGATATAAATGAATGACTAGCACCAGAGTCAAATAACACCATAAGAGCAAATCCATAGATATAGCATGTACCTTGAATCATTTTAGAAGATTGAGCAGCCTCTTGGCTGCTAAGGGTGAAAACCCTTCCTTTCACATGAGGCCTCTGTTTTGGCTGCTTCCCCACATTCTGTGGGTAGTTTCTCGCAAAATGTCCCTTATGTTCGCAATTGAAGCAGACATCTTGTCCTATGTAGCATGGCCGGTTACCATGCATACGTCCGCACTTAGCGCACTTGACTGGGGCGAGGTCTTGTTGAAAAGGTCTAGGACCCGCAGTCAATGGCCTCTTTCCAACTCCATATCCACTTTTTCTCATGTTCTTTCCAGGGTTGGGAAAATTTTTCTTCCTCTTCCATAGGTTTCGCCTTTGCTTCTCGTCCTCTACTGCCCTTAAACTCTTTTCCAAGAGTCTGCATTTATTTATCAGAGGTATAAACTCCCTGATCTCTATAGCTATAACAGTATTCTTTATCTCCGAGTTTAGTCCCGCTTCCAACTTAACCGCCTTCCATGCTTCATCTGGGTTATATCGCAGATAAGAGGAGAACTTAGACAGCTCCTCGAACCTTGCGATATACTGGTCCATGGTCATGCTGCCTTGCCTGAGTTGGAGGAATTCGATCTCTTTCTCAGCTCGTACAGTACTTGGAAAGTACTTTTCAAAAAAAAAAATGTCCTTGAACACTTGCCAGGTGATTTGTCTTCCCTGATGAGCTAAAAGTTCTCTAGCTCCATGCCACCAATATTTTGCTTCATCCTTTAACATATATGCATAAAAAATAACTTGCTGCTCTTTAGTATAGCCCATCACTTCAAAGATTTTTTCTAATTCCCTTATCCACCTTTCGGCTACCGTTGGGTCATTGCCACCTTGGAAACAAGGTGGTCTAGTCCTCAAGAACTCGGATATACCATTATCTTTTCCAGCCATCTGGTTATTAGCACCATTCTCACCATTTGGGTTATTAGCATTCTGGAGATATTGTAAAATTTGGTTGGTGGTCATGACTTAGTCTCGAATTGCTGTGGCCAGGTTGTGCAGGGTTTCCTCTGCATTGGTTACTGGATTCCTCCTTGGTGGTGCCATTTCCTACTGTGGCAAAACAAAGTTATGCTGCTATTGAGGTGATCAAGACCAATAGTTAGTTCAAAAATATTTAATAGCAGTCATAACACCACCTCGGCATATAGGTAGGAAACACTAGTAATTTCTTACCTATATGAATCACTGATCCCCTACACCGCACAACCACAACATACTCAAGACACTATAAGATCGATTCAAATAACGATCCACCCACTTGCCATCTAGGATCGACCTGCTCTGATACCAATTATGTAACAACTCCATTTAAGTATCAATTTTTTTTAAAATACCATGAAATTATTACCTCGTTACAACTTAACTCAATATAACATTTATTTAATTTATACAATACAGAGTTCACATACATGTCATTAATCAAAACATACATACAATATATCAAACACATAAAAATCTATATCTTATTTATTCTGGTTGACCAATTCTGGAGATACAGGTGCGGGTGGTTGCACCTTCACCGGAATCTAAGCCAACTCGACCACAAACATTTTATTTGCTTCTGGGATCTGGCCAACATAAAGTACTCGATCCAACGTGCACTAAAAGCCAGGGCTATAGAAAAATCTGCATAACTAATTTTCTGAACATGATATGGAAATATAGTGAGAATTAAATCCCAGTAAGTTCAACAATAAATCATCATCAATATAGCTCATCACGTCATGTTCAGATGTATAAACTACAGAAAATATCATTGGTCACATGAATGCATTATATCTATGCACATAAGAATCATACAGTAATGATATGTATGACATGATTAACTATTTTTAGAATATCATATGATGGCCATCAACTTATTCTCATTTCAAGTTACCCCGGTCAGGGTAAGTATCCTCTACTCTCCGGTACGGGCTTTTCTCGCTCCATCCGACATGGCACACTGTCTCTTTCTTTTCTCATAATCATAATCATAACCGTTGGTAGGGCGTCCCTTACTGGTGCACCACACGGATTGCCATGTGACCGTTCTCATTTCTTTTCTTTTCACAATGGTAGCTAAAAATATGCTTTCAATAATAAGTATGTTCATCAAAATATAACTATTACCATAAATCATTGGTAATCATGCCATGAACATAACCATTTCAAATATCACTTTATAAAATATTTTCATGTCAAAATTTTACACTTAAGATGGTAAGAAGTTCATACAATGGCAATGGCTATGGCATATACTAGTCATTTATAAGATTCGTCTTCTTTTTTAAATATTAATTTTATTTCTTTATTTTCTTGATCTAGGTTTTCATCACATCTAACTTTCTCTTACTAATGAGAGCATAACTCCCTCAATTGAACTCCGATGTAAGTGATCTTGGTGTCAATTTCAAGATAAAACAATTATCTATAACTATTATGTTGAACAATGTAGCGAAATATTAAGAAATCGAGGTGATATTACTCCCTAAATGTACATGTTATTTCTTCTCGGATAGGTTCTGACCTCTACCTACTAATCGGACCATATCTACCTCATATGGACTCCAACTTGAGTAATTCTAGTGGTTAAAAATCCGTGACACACATATATATAATTCGTATGCTAACCATTTATTTTAATTCCATACAAATAATTTCGAGAAATTTAAATACAGAAGCTATCCTAACATATTCTTCCCTGATGAACCATTTTCTGACCTTTGACTACTAATCAGCTCATATCTTCCTCCTATGGACTCCAAATTGAATGATTCCAGTGGCTAAAAATCTGTGACACACATAGCTATAATTCTTATGTTAATAATTTATTTTATTTCCAAACAAATAATTCCCAGAAATTAAAATACAGAAGCTATCCTAACATATTCTTCCCTGATGAACTATTTTCTGACGTTTGACTACTAATTAGCTCATATCTTCCTCTTATGGACTCCAAATTGAATGATGCCAGTGGCACAAAATCCATGACACACATAGCTATAAGTCTTATGTTAACCATTTATTGTAATTCCAAACAAATAATTCTCAGAAATTAAAATACAGAAGCTATCCTAACATATTCTTCCCTGATGAACCATTTTCTGACCTTTGACTACTAATCGAACCATATCTACCTCATATGAACTCCAAATTGAATGATTGCAGTGGCTAAACATCCGTGACACATATATATTTAATTCTTATGGTAACCATTTATTTTAATTCACTACAGAAAAGTTCTAGAAATTAAAACACAGAAGCTATCCTAACATATTCTTCCCTGATGAACCATTTTCTGACCTTTGCTTACTAATTGGACCTTATCTACCTCATATGGACTCCAAATTGAATGATTCCAGTGGCTGAAGATCCGTGACACATATATCTGTAATTCTTATGTTAACCTTTTATTTTAATTCCCTACAAATAATTCTCAAAAATTAAAACACCGAAGCTAAAAGTTTTACCACCCATAGCCATACTTAAGCAGAACTTTTTATACCAGTCTAAGTATTCAAACATACATCACATGCAAGATCAATATGTAAAATGATATAGCAACATCCATGACCAATCATCAAAGTTCTAAGATCAAAATCTCATATAAATATTATAAGTTTCAAAAGTTTTCTTCAAAAAGAAATATTGTTAAACTTACCTGGAGCACTTAGTCCCCTAGACTTCTCCTTCCTCTTTCTTCCTTTCTTCCTCTCCTTTCCTCACTCCACCTTGCTTCTATTTTTCCTCTCCCTTACTTGGACGAAATTATAATGTTGTTAGGGTGGAGTTTCTTATATAGACCACAAAATAATTCACCTTTCATGATCATGGGTCTACCTTATCACAATTAGATTACACTTGGTTGAATTTTTGGAAAACAAACAACTTATGTTCTTGTCTTCCTCTTCCTTAGTCAAGATATGCATAGGGAAAGGAGATTTGTATTTTGAAAATTATGATAATATGTTCTTAAGATATGGGACAAGGTCCCTTTGATTTAGGGATTCATTTCCATTTTCTTTTGTCTTAAACAAGTACGATAGGTTTGCCTTTTTAGGTGGCAAATTTCTAACCTTTGAATCTCCATTATTTGGTTGATATTATTTGTGTGGGATAGGAATGTTTTGTTCTAATGCCATGTACTATCATACCACTTGCTAAAATTATGAGTGTAGGATATAGATGTTTTTGTCCTAAAGCCTTATATTATCATGCCACTTGCCAAAATTATGAATGTAGAATCACACCACTTGCTAAATTTTTGTCTTAATGCCATGTAACCTAATCTTTATTATTATTACATTATTATATAATCACCTAATTTATTTTATTTTATTTTTTCTCTTAGATTTGGGCTTATTCCTACCCATTTTCTTTGCTTTGGATAAAATTCTACCTTTCTTGGAGGGTTGGTCACATTTTCATAATTTTTGGGCTATTGGTCCAATTACTATATCCTAGTCCAAGTCTATGTTTTATTTCTTGCTTAGGTTATCCAATGGGTTGCTAGAAACTTATGTGAAGTGGAAAAACTCTATATGAAGTGTCCATAGGTAAAAGCCCAATGTATGGGTAAAGATTTTAAACTTAGTAACTTTAGTTCTTGAATTAGGAAAAATTACCCTAATTCAATGTTCTTGAAATTTTATGACCTTTACTTGTTTCTAAAAATTTATCTTCCTTATCCAAGAATTTTGCATCTCTTTAGTATGTTATTTCTAATTATTTTTCCTATTAGGTTTTCCCTCTTTATTTGTTCTCTTAATTTTAGAAACATTTTCTATGCATATACATAAGTTGAAGAATTTCTAAGGGTTATATTTCCTTAGATATCTAAAATATTGTCTAATAAATTTTATTTCCTTAATTAAATATTTATGTACTTTTATCAATAAAAGAAACGAAATTAGGGATGTTGCAATTAGGGCATGTAAAATATTGAATTAAGGGAACAAAGAAAAGAATAAAGACTTTTCAAGAAAATCCAGAGAGATCTTTAATGAAATGTACATTAGAAATTCTCAATATGTAAACATAGGAAATATTTAGAACATTAGGGAAAAATGAAAAGGAAGAACCTAAGAGGCAAAATTAGATATAATGACTTGATGAGGGGTGAGATTCTTAGGCAAAGAAAATGATTTTTAGAAGTTGGATAGAGGTTTTGGAATTTCAAGAAGTTAAATTATAGGAATTTTCTTAATTCAAGAGATAAATTCCCTAAGCTTGACACCTCACCTACACTATTTGACTTCCACCTAGAATGATTGATGTGTTTATAATTAAGCATGATTTTAATACCTTTAGGCTTACTTTTTGTTTGATTTAAGTAGAATATAAATAGGAATTAATTAAATTTTGTGTTTTGTGTTGTAGGAGTAAAAGAAGAAGAAAAGAGGAGAAAAATATAAGAAATTCATGAAAAAAAATGCTGAATTGTAGTGATTTTAGAACTTTGAGCACTAATTAGACAATATCTTCCACAGATAAACTCTAAAAAAAGTGATTCAAGTGGCTATGAAAAGTTAAGACAATTATTTACAACGATTATGTTGAAAACTTTGTCCAATTCGGGATATTTTAGAGTGTTAAGAGCTTGAAAATAAAACTTGTAGTACAACAGAAGAATCCTAACCTTTGGTCTCTAATTTAGGAATATATCCCTCATTTTAGCTTTGATTAAGTTGATTCTAGAGGAGGTAGAAACATAAGAGGTAGGGCTACAACTTTTATGTTGACAACTTTTCCAGATTCTTAAGAAATCATAGTACCTAGCAAGTTTTGTATTTTTAGCAACAGGGCACCGCGGCGCCCGATGCCTAGAATTTTGAGCGCTGCAGCGCTACCAGAGGCTGCTGTGGCGCCTATAGCCACTTCATAAAGTAAAAAACATGATTTTTATGTTATTTTAACTCCAAATGAAGCCCAAAAGTCCATGAACAACTCGAAAATCAATCTTAATTCATTTAGGACTCTCCTAACCTATAAATAAGAGGGAAAGAAAACATCAAAGGTGGAAACCAATCCATCCAATGATTCAAGGATCAATTTCTCAAGTTTCTTCTTATTCTTTTCTAGGTTTTCCTATGGCCCTACGTGGCTAGTTTACTTTTAGTTGGTAGAGGAACATTGAAACCTCAGGGATCTTCATGCATTGTAAGATTTAGATTTGATTTTATTAGTTCAATCTTAATTGAGTATTGATTGTTCATTTGCTCTTCTCTTTTCAATGATTATTCATATAAATGCTAGAAAGGCTTACTAGTATATTATCTGTCTTAATCTACTGCTGAATTATGTTTTGAACAAAGTTTTTATCATTGTGATTCATGAGGAAAATAGGCTTAAGGATTTTAGATTATAAATCATTAAATCTATGATGAATAATTAACTAAATTAGATATGGACAATGTGTCTATATTTGTTTAGCTTTATCAGTTTCTCTAGTTCTTCATGTGGTTAATAAGTTATGCTTTACCGATGTGCTAAAAGATTGCTTGTTAATTATGGTTTAATTAAGGCAATTGTCATTAATTACTAGATGAAAGGAGGAATAGGGTTAGAATCCCAATGATAAATATTCAAATTAAGATTGATTATGTTGTCAATAATCATAGCAATCCCTTGACGGTGGATATAAACCGAAACCAACGCCTTTATTATTAAAAACTCTCTTTTTAATTACTCTTATTCTCGTTTACTTTGTTTTACTTGAAAATTATAAAACCCCCTTGTTTGATTTCACAAAAGGTAATTTCAGTCTCTGTAGGATCGACTCTTACTCCCACGACTACAGGTTAGTTGAGAGGTAAGGTATTAATTTGGGTGTACCTACGACAATACACACCAATGCCAACTCATGGACACCTCATCTAAGATTTTCCACTTTACATTAGTTGCTGGCAAGCTACATGGATGGCCCAATAAATAGACATACCATGGACTATGTAACATCCCGTAATTTTTAGATATTTTTCTTAGAAATTCTTCACCTTACATATATGCATAGAAAATGTTTCTACCATTAAGAGAACAAATAAAGAGGAAAAACCTAATAGGAAAAACATAAATTAGAAATAACATACTAAAGAGATGCAAAATTCTTGGATAAGGAAGATAAATTTTTAGAAACAAGTAAAGGTCTTAAAATTTCAAGAACATTGGATTAGGGTAATTTTTCCTAATTCAAGAACTAGAGTTACTAAGTTTAAAACATTTACCCATACATTGGGCTTTTACCTATGGACAGATCATGTAGAGTTTTTTCACTTCATATAAGTTTCTAGCAAGCCCATTGGATAACATAAGCAAGAAATAAAACATAGACTTGGACTAGGATATAGTAATTGGACCAATAGCCCAAAAATTATGAAAATGTGACCAAGCCCTCCAAGAAAGGTAGAATTTTATCCAAAGCAAATAAAATGGGTAGGAATAAGCCCAAATCCAAGAGGAAAAATAAAATAAAATAAATTAGGTGATGATATAATAATGTAATAATAATAAAGATTAGGTTACATAGCATTAAGACAAAAATTTAGCAAGTGGTGTGATTCTACATTCATCATTTTGGCAAGTGGCATGATAATACAAACCTATCATACTTGTTTAAGACAAAAGAAAATGGAAATGAATCCATAAATCAAAGGGACCTTGTCCCTTATCTTAAGAACATATCATCATAATTTTCAAAATACAAATCTCCTTTTCCTATGCATATCTTGACTAAGAAAGAGGAAGACAAGAACATAAGTTGTTTGTTTTCCAAAAATTCAACAAAGTGTATCCTAATTGTGATAAGGTAGACCCATGATCATGAAAGGTGAATTATTTGGTGGCCTACATAAGGAAACCCACCCTTACAACATTATAATTTCGTCCAAGTGAGGGAGAGGAAAAAATAGAAGCAAGGTAGAGTGAGGAAAGGAGAGGAAGAAAGGAAGAAAGAGGAAGGAGAAGTCTAGGAGACTAAGTGCTCCAGGTAAGTTTAACAATATTTCTTTTTGAAGAAAACTTTTGAAACTTATAATATTTAAATGAGATTTTGATCTTAGAACTTTGATGATTGGTCATGGATGTTGCTATATCATGTTACATATTGATCTTGCATGTGATGTATGTTTGAATACTTAGGTTGGTGTAGATTGTTCTGCATGGGTATGGCTATGGTTGGCAGAATTTTAAGCTTTGGTATTTTAATTTCTGGGAACAATTTATAAGGAATTAAAATAAATGGTTAACATAAGAATTAAAGATATATGTGTCACGGAATTTTACCCACTGGAATCATTCAATTTGGAGTCCATATGAGGTAGCTATGGTATGATTAGTAGTCAAATGTCAGAAAATGAGTCATCAGGGAAGAATATGTTAGGATAGCTTCGGTATTTTAATTTCTGGGAATTATCTGTAGGGAATTAAAATAAATGGTTAACATAAGAATTAAAGATATGTGTGTCATGGATTTGTAGCCACTAGAATAATTCAATTTGGAGTCTATATGACGAATATATGAGCCGATTAGTAGTCAAAGATCAGAAAATGGGTCATCAGGGAAGAATATGTTAAGATAGCTTTGATATTTTAATTTCTGGGAATTATCTGTAGGGAATTAAAATAAATGGTTAACATAGGAATTCAAGATAAATGTGTCGCGGATGTGTAGCCACTAGAATCATTCAATTTGGAGTCCATATGTGGGAGATATGAAGCGATTAGTAGGAAAAGGTTAGAAAATAGTTCATCAGGGAAGAATATGTTAGGATAACTTCTGTATTTCAATTTCTGGGAATTATCTGTATGGAAATAAAATAAATGGTTAACATAGGAATTAAATATATATGTGTCACGGATTTTTATCCACTGGAATCATTCAATTTGGAGTCCATATGAGGAAGATTTGAGCAAATTAGTAGTCAAAGGTCAGAAAATGGGTCATCAGGGAAGAATATGTTAGGATAGCTTCGGTATTTTAAGTTCTGGGAATTATCTGTAGGGCATGTAAATAAATGGTTAACATAAGAATTAAATATATATGTGTCACGGATGTGTAGCCACTAGAATCATTCAATTTGGAGTCCATATGAGGTAGATATGTTCCGATTAGTAAGCAAAGGTCAGAAAATGGTTCATCAGGGAAGAATATGTTAGGATAGCTTTGGTATTTTAATTTCTGGGAACACTCTATAAAGAATTAAAATAAATGGTTAACATATGAATTATAGATATATGTGTCACGGAGTTTTAGTCACTAGAATCACTTAATTTGGAATTCTTATGAGGGAGATATGTATAGATTAGTAGGTAAAGGTCAGAACCTATCCGAGAGGAACTAACCTGTACATTGAAGGAGTAATATCACCTTGATTTCTTAATATTTCGCTAAACTGTTCAACATGATAGTTTTAGATAATTGTTTTATCTTGAAATTGACACTAAGATTACCTACATCGGAGTTAAATTGAGGGAGTAATGTTCTGATTAGTAAGAGAAGGTTAGATAGGATGAAAACCTGCATCAAGAAAATAAAGAAATAAAATTAATATTTAAAAAAGAAGATGAATCTTATAAATGAAAATAATAAATGACTAGTATAGCCATAGCCATTGCCATTGTATGAACTTCTTACCATCTTAAGTGTGAAATTTTGAAATGGAAATATTTTATAAAGTGATATTTGAAATAGTTATGTTCATGGCATGATTACCAATGATTTTTGGTAATAGTTATATTTTGATGAACATACTTGTTATTGAAAGCATATTTTTGGCTATCATTGTGAAAAGAAAAGAAATGAGCATGGTCACATGGCAATCCGTGTGGTGCACCTGTAGGGGACGCCCTACCAACGGTTATGATCATGATAATGAGAAAAGAAAGAGAAAGTGGGCCATGTCAGACGGAGCGAGAAAAGCCTGTACCGGAGAGTAGAGGATACTCTCCCTGACCGGGGTAGCTTGAAATGAGAATAAGTTGACGGCCATCATATGATATTTTGAAAATAGTTAATCCTGTCATACATATCATTACAATATGATTCTTATGTGCGTAGATATAATGCATTCATGTGACCAAAGATATTTTCTGTAGTTTATATAGCTGAACATGACGTGATGAGCTTTATTGATGATGATTTATTGTTGAACTTACTGGGATTTAATTCTCACTATATTTCCATATCATGTTTAAAAAATTAGTTATGCAGATTTTCTATAGCTCTGGCTTTTAGTGCACATTGGATCGAGTTACTTTATGTTGGGCAGATCTCAGAATCAAATAAGATGTTTGTGGTCGAGTTGGCTCAGATCCCAGTGAAGGTTCAACCACCCGCACCTGTATCTCCGGAATTAGTCAACCAAAATAAACAAGTTGTAAATATCTATGTGTTTGATATGTTGCATGTACGTTTTGATTATTGACGTGTATGTGAACTCAATATTGTTTAATAATAAAGAAAAAAAGGATGTTACAGACTAGGTCTAGGTTAAAAAAGGTGGGCCAAAATCCAAGTCACTTGCTTGTGAAGACAAGCCTTCCACCCTTAGGTGGAATTTTGACCAAGTATGAAGGGGGAAGGAGGGAGCTGAAATCCTAAAGGGAAATGGAGCCTCACATGGGGAAATAGTATACTAGAATGATGAGCAATCATAACATTATCTTGAGTGTAAAAATAGTAAGCCTATGGAGTGTGCTATACGTAAAACTAATGAGTAACAAACAAGGATAATGATTACATGAATTTGAGGGCAAAAATTCTTGCCTATGACACATGAATTTCAGCCATGCTAGAGAGGGGAGAAGAGCTGAAATTTCTAACCAGGAATAGTGCCACTTATGGTGAATTAATGAGCCCTAATCATGCTCCATTGAGTGAGCCATAAGTAAAGAAATAAATCACAAGACTTTAGAGATTTGGCCACTTGTCTCAAGTCTACTTCATCACAAAATTTCAAGCAATTCCATCCCTATTCTAAAGTGTGTAGTTTGGCCAAGACAAAAGGAAGAGAAAAATCAATCAAGTTACTCCACAAGAAACATTTAAAGCATGTCATGATGGTGTACTATGTGAGTGCCCCATAAGAAAAGAAAGTTATGTCATGATCGGGGAACCTTTGACCCTAAGATTAATAAGGAAATTGGCCACTCCATTGAGGATTATTTGGTTTAGGTGAGAGCAAAAAGAAGGCAGAAGTCAAGGAGAGAAAGGGAGGACAAGAAAGGAAGGAAAAATAAAAGGAAGTGTAGGAAAACCAAGAGCTTAAGGTAAGGTAATAAAACCACCAACTCAACCCCTTCTTTCTCTTCATCTTCAGGGCTTAGAACTTACTCTCTTTTTCTCATATATGCTGTTGGAACAACAAGGGGAGGGGGAAAATCTCACCACTTCAAGGAGAAAGTAAGAGGAAAACACTAGCAAAGTAAGCTTAGGAACAATTGTAGGTAGGTTTAACAATATTTCCTTTGAAAGAAACTTTGAAAATTTGTAACTTTATATGGGGTTCTTAACTATAAGACTTTGATAAATTTGTATTATTGATACTCTTGATGATTGGCCATGGATGTTTCTATATTTTGCTATATGTAAATCTTGCACGTGATGGTTATATGTTTTCTTGTGTTTGTTTAAATTTCAGCATGGCTTGGCTATCGGAGGCAAAATTTTTAGGGATGCCATATTATCTTCTTTAAGTGTTTTGGCTATGGTAAATTTGATGAAAGAAGGGTATGATGGTGAAATAATTGAAGGCTCAAAATCTAGGAAAAATCTTGTGATTTTCAAATGATGAAATATGCTTGATGTTGCTTGCTAGATATTCTAATTTTTGGAAGAAGTGGATGATGGAATATATTATAATAAATGGAAATAATTTGGCTAAAATGTTGGAATGACCAACCATAGGCTAGGAAAAATTTTAAGAAACAAAAATGCGGGAAAGCTTAACAGGAAATGGAAACTAGAAACCTAGGATCTTGTTAATGAAAGTTTTTTGGTTTTGGGGACTTATAACTTTGTTTATTGGAAAATATGGTTAATAGTGATTAAAGGATATTTAAGTATGAGATAATAACTAAATAGAAGTAATCAAATACACTAGGAATAACGGGATCATTAGGACTTAGCCTAGGGAAAAACATTTGTGTGATAAGAGGAAATTAATGAATGAAAAGTCTGGAACCTAAGACAGTGAAGTGGAGCTTCTGTTTTTAAATTTATGGGGAAAATTTGTTCTAAATCTAAAGAAGTAATTAACATAAAAAGTGTAGATTTATGGCTCACAATTTTTCGACCACTTGGAATAACCTAATTTCGGGTCCATATGAGGGAGATATGGCCCAATTAGTAGGCAAAGGTCAGAAACCTACCCAAGGATTAATAACAGTAACTTTGAGGACATAATAACACCCAGATTTCTTAGGTTTTTGCCAACATTTTTAACATAAGATTTGTATATTTCTATATTAACTTCCTATAAACTCTACAAATTATTAAATTGGAGTCCAAATGAGGGAGAAATGGCCTAAATAGTGGTAAAAGGTATGGACACCCAAAATCCAAAAAGTCTTTTTGTAACATCCTTAATTTCGTTTCTTTTATTAATAAAGGTACATAAATATTTAATGTGACATATCTAATTTTGTTTCTTTAAAGATACATAAATATTTAATTAAGAAAATAAAATTTATTGGACAATTTTTAGATATCTAAGAAAATATAATTCTTAGAAATTCTTTGCCTTATGTGTATGCATAGAAATGTTCTAACATTAATGGAATAGGTAATGAAAGAAAAACCTAAGAGGAAAGATTAGAAATAAACATGCTAAAGAAAGTTGAAATTCTTGGGTAAGGAAGATAAATTTTTGTGAAGTAAGTAAAGGTCTTAAAATTTCAAGAAAATTGGATTAGGGTAATTTTTCCTAATTTAAGAGTTAAAGTTACTAAGTTTAGTACCTCCACCCATAAATTGGGCTTTCACCTATGGACACTTCATATAGAGTTTTTCCACTTCACATAAGTTTCTAGCAAGCCCATTGGATAACCTAAGCAAGAAATAAAACATAGACTTGGACTAGGATATAGAAATTGGACCGGTAGCCCAAAAATCATGAAAATGTGACTAAGCCCATTATGAAATGTAGAATTTTAACCAAAGTAAAGAAAATGGGCAAGAATGAGCCCAAACCCAAGAGAAAAAAAAGTAAAGTGATAAAATAATGGTGTAATCAAGATTAGGTGACATGGCATTAAGACAAAATTTTTGCAAGTGGTATGATATCCTACATTCATAATTTTAACAAGTGGTATGATAATACAAGGTTTTAGGACAAAACATCTATATCCTACACTCATAATTTTAGCAAGTGGTATGATAATACATGGAATTAGGACAAAACATTCCTATCCCACACAAATAATTTCAACCAAATAATGGAGATTCAAGGGCTAGAAATTTGCCACTTAAAAAGGCAAACCTATCATACTTGATTAAGACAAAAGAAAAAGGAAATGAATCCCTAAATCAAAGGGACCTTGTCCCTTATCTTAAGAACATATTATCATAATTTTCAAAATACAAATCTCCTTTTCCTATGCAAATCTTGACTAAGGAAGACGAAGACAAGAACATGAGTTGTTTGTTTTCCAAAAATTCAACCAAGTGTATCCTAATTGTGATAAGCTAGACCCATGATCATGAAAGGTGAATTATTTGATGGTATATTTAAGCAAAACCCACCCCTATAACATTAGAATTTCGTCCAAGTGAGGGAGAGGAAAAATAGAAGCAAGATAGAGTGAGAAAAGGAGAGGAAGAAAGGAAGAAAGAGGAAGGAGAAGTATAGAGGACTAAGTGCTTAAGGTAAGTTTAACAATATTTCTTTTTAAAGAAAAGTTTTGAAACTTGTAATATTTATATGAGATTTTGATCTTATAACTTTAATGATTGGTCATGGATGTTGCTATATCATGTTACATATTATGTATGTTTGAATACTTAGGCTGGTGTAGATAGTTCTGCATAGGTACGGCTATGGGTGGCAAAATTTTAAGCTTCTGTTTTCAAAATTTTAGGAAGAATCGGGAAGGAAATAAAACAAATGGTTAACATGAAAAATGTTGATCTATGTCTCACGGATTTTTAACCATTGGAATCACTCAAGTTGAAGTCCATATGAGGTAGATATGGTTCGATTCGTAAGCAATGGTCAGAAAGTGGTTAATCAGCGAAGAATATAATAGAATAGCTTCTGTGTTTTAATTTTTGGGAACATGCTGTAGAGAATTATAATAATTGGTTAATATAATAATTATAGATATATGTGTCATGGATTTGTAGCTACTGGAATCACTCAATTTGGAGTCCATATAAGGTAGATATGGTCCGATTAGTATATAGTGGTCAGAAATTGGTTAATCAGGGAATAATATTTTAGGATAGATTCTGTGTTTTAAATTTTGGGAACATTATGTAAGGAATTAAAATAAATGATTAACATAAAAATTATTGCTATATGTGTCACAGATTTGTTGCCACTGGAATCACTTAATTTGGAATTCGTATGAGGGAGATATGGATAGATTAGTAGGTAGAGGTCAGAATCTACCAGAGAAGAAATAACCTGTACTTTGAGGAAGTATTATCAACATGATTTCCTAATATTTCGCTAAACTGTTAAACATAATAGTTTTAGATAATTGTTTTATCTTTAAATTTACACCAAGATCACCTACATCAGAGTTAAATTGAGGGAGTTATGCTCTGATTAATAAGAGAATGTCAGATATGATGAAAACCTGCATCAAGAAAATAAAGAAATAAAATTAATATTTAAAAAAGAAGAAGAATATTATAAATAAAAATAATAAATGACTAGTATATGCCATAACCATTGTCATTGTATGAACTTCTTACTATCTTAAGTGTGAAATTTTGACATGGAAATATTTTATAAAGTGATATTTGAAGTGGTGATGTTCATGGCATGATTACCAATGATTATTTTGATGAACATACTTGTTATTGAAAGCATATTTTTGGCTATTATTGTGAAAAGAAACGAAATGAGCATGGTCACATAGAAATCCGTGTGGTGCATCAGTAGGGGTCTCCCTACCAACGGTTATGATTATGTTAATGAGAAAAGAAAGAAAAAGTGTGCCATGTCGGATGGAGTGAGAAAAGCCTGTATCGGAGAGTAAAAAATACTCACCTTGACCGGGGTAGCTTGATATGAGAATAAATTGATAGTCATCATATGATATTTTAAAAATAGTTATTCATGTCATACATGTATTTACTGTACAGTTTTCATGTACATATATAAAGTACATTCATGTGACCAAAGATATTTACTGTAGTTTATACAGATGAACATGACATGATGAGCTATATTGATGACGATTTATTGTTGAACTTACTGGGATTTAATTCTCACTATGTTTCCATGTCATATTTAGAAAATTAGTTATGCAGATTTTTCTATGGCTCTGGCTTTTAGTGCACGTTGGATCAGGTTACTTTATGTTGGGCAGATTCCAGAATCAAATAAAATGTTTGTGGTCAAGTTGGCTTAGATCCCGGTGAAGGTTCAACCACCCGCACATGTATCTTTGGAATTGGTCAACCAGAATAAATAAGTGTAGATATTTATGTGGTTGATATGTTGTACGTAAGTTTTGATTAATGACGTGTATGTGAACTTTATATTATATAATAATAATAACAAACAAATTTGTTACACTTTTTGTCTTTAATATTTGCATAAATGGAAATTTCTAATAAAAAAGAATATGAGGACTTTTAAAGAGTGATAGAAAAAAGTATATGGAGTATAAATGATATCATTAAAAAGGGTGTCAAGGAACTTGTTGAAATAAAATGATATAAATGACATTAAGAAAGAAGAAGAATCATAAAAAGGTGAGATAATTTCCCTATATGCTAAATAAAGAATTTTTTGGGTAAACCTTAAGATATGCCTTAGCCATAGCCACTGCATGAATTCTTTACCATTCTATGCATGATATTTTGGCATGATTTCTATGAATGATATTTGAAATGATTATTTTTTGATATGAAATTGTGGTATGAGGGCATATTTTGTTGAACATCATATCTTGGCTATTAATGTGGAAAGCAAAAGAAAAGAAAAGAAAAGGGCATAATCATATGGTTTTTATGTGCGGTGCACCAGTTAGGGGATGCCCTATTCACGGTTATGATGATGAGAAAAGAAAGAGAATTGTGCCATGTTAGATGGAGTGAAAGAAGCCCATATCGAATAAGTAGAGATTACTCACCTTGACTAGGGTAGCTAGACTTGATATGAGTATTTAATAGCCCTTATATGATAAAGTTGTGATTTTGACATGCCATGATGTTTTGAGAAACAGTTGATTATACCCATGACATTTTGAACAGTGAAGCATGCCCATGATGAATATTATTTGAAATGATTATTCATGCCCTATATATCATAGAGACTGGTATTACCTTTTGTGAATAAGAAAGGGAAGATTGAATACTAAAAGTAAATCAATAAAGTAAAAAGATAATTAATGCAATTAATACAAGAGAGTGATTAAAAAGAAAAGCGTTGGTTTCGGTTGATATCCACCAACAAGGAATTGCATTGATCATTGACAACATAATCAATCTTAAATTGAGTATCTACCTTAGGGATTTTATCCTTGTTCCTCCTTAAGTTTAGTAATTGATGAAAATCACCATAATTAACACTAATTAATAAGAAATTCTTTAGCACATTAGTAAAGTCTAACCTATTAATCGTATGAAGAATTAAAGAAACTAATGGAGCTAAACAAATATATAAACATTGGCTATATCTAATTTAGTTAATTATTCATCATAGGTTTAATGATTTATAATCCAAAATCCTTAAACCTATTTGCCTCTTGAATCATAATAATAAAAACTTTGATCAAAACATAATTCAGCAGTAGATTAAGACAGATAATATACTAGTAGGCCTCATGCAACAACTCCATTTTTTTTTCCGAATATATATATATATATATATATATATATATATATATATATATATATATTTGTAAAGTCCCATAAAGTCATTACTTATTTACTTCTAATTACTTAACTTATAATAACATTCGATTAATTTAACCAAGTATAATTCAAGGTCTAAGGTCAACCATGAACACTGATACAATTCTGAGTTTACATACACATTATTAATCAAAACGTTCGTACAAAAATTAAACACATAAATATCTACATCTTATTAATCCTTGTTGACCAATTTTAGAGATACGGGTGCGGGTGGTTGCACCTTCATCGGGATCTTAGCCAACTCGACCACAAATAACTTATTAATTTATGGGATCTGCCCAACATAGAGTAAATCAATCCAACGTACACTAAAGCTAGTGTTGTTGTTTTAATTAAAACTCGCAAGTGCACGAATCTATTGGGGTATAGATTTAGTGGTATGCAAGGTCGATCCCACAGGGATTGCCAATTGAGAGAAAATTCTAATTTAGATCCAAATTAAATACTTCTAACCTAGTTCCCAATGTCTTGTTTTGTGAGAGGAATATTGAACAAAATATGCAAAGAACTAATATACTGAAATTAAATGAAGATGTATTCAAGGTAAAGAAGCATGCTAAGGTTAGGGGATCCACTCTTGGTATATCGAATAAAAATAAATTTAACTCTTTTATTACTCAATTAAAATCTTTACACGAATAAAGTTCTAATCAGATGATATGTTAATTTAAGCTCAACTTTGTTTATACATGAATTATATTTACCTCCTTTCTAATAATTAAAACATTCTTGTAAAATGGATTCAAGCATACATTGTGCCAATCACCATATTGTCTACAATAAATCAAGAGTGATTCAAGTATTTATTGTGCCAAAAATTGTCTACAATGTATCAAGGTTCACACTTTACAAGATTAAAAATACAAAGATGCAAAAGATAACTTGTAAATGGATTCAAGCATAAATTGTGCCAATTATTATATTGTCTACAATATATCAAAATTCACATTTTACAAGATTAACTTATGCAAAAAATGAAAGGTAAAAAATTAATTAACACAACAAAATAAAATGAAATAGAATAGGTGGCAAAGCCAACCAATAGTAAAATAAAATAAAGTAGGTGGCAAAGCCAACCATGAAAATAATAAGAGATAGGCGGTCTAATAAAACCAGCCAATAACATAACAAGAAATCGGCGGTATGATAAAACCAGCCATTAAGAAATAATTATGAGAAAAGAAATAGGAAGGTAAATACAATATCAAAGATAAACATTAAGATTAAGAGTTAGATAAATTATTATTCTTATACCAAGAGTTTCACCCTTTCACCTTAGCATTAGGAGATTAGTTCTCCATAATCAAGGCAAGAAAGTGAAATGAAAGATGAAGACACATGATAATATTACGAAAGAAAATGAAAAATACAAGATGTCTAAAGAGAGAATAACATTACAAGTTCGTAGAATTCCAACAAAGCTTTTCCAAGCTTTCTCCAAAGCTCTCCCAAAAACTCCCTAACTCACCCCTCAAGCCCTCTATTTATAGATACAATTAAGTGTGGTTGGTGTGGTAATTGTCAAAATTGTTAGGTAGGAAGTTGTACAAAGTTGACAATTTGAATTCCATATGTGCACCGAAATTGATCCTTGAATATCATCTTGAAAACCGCCGAATTTTCTGACTTCATCAACACGAAAGTTGTAGAAAATTTCATTAGCTTTCCGTCAAGACAAATTGTGGACAAATTGGATACGTAATGTGTGAGTTATGGTCAAAATACTAGAGCAAAGTCGGGCTGGACTGCAGCAGTAGTCAGATTCTTTTCTAGCCCACTTTTGGCCCTTTTAATGTCCGTATTTTCTGACCACTTGAACATGGAAGTTGTACCCAATTGTGTCAGCTACACACCTATCAAATTGCATACATATTGGATATGTATTTTCAGAGATATGGCCCAAGTACTACAGCAAGGTTGGGCTGGACTGCAACCAGCAAACATATTCTCAACATTGGGTGCTTTGCCTTGAATCTTTATGTTTTAGTTCTTTTGGAAATGTGATCATAAATCAAGAATAAATTTGTGCATATATCCATTAGGATGCATCTCAAGAGACAATATGATAATGCTCCTTACTCAGCCATCCTTAATGAATTTTTTTTTTCTGCTTGATTTATAGACATCATTTCCAAAGAACCACAATTTAACTCTGATTCCTCCAATTAAGTCCATTTTCTACTCTTCTCTCCATCTGTAAGAAAGACACAAAACTAAAGACAAGTAAGGGAGATTTATGCTTAATTATGGCAAAAGATAAGATGAAAATATTTAATTTATGAGTATAAAACTCACTCATCAGCTAGAGCCATAGAAAAATCTACATAACTAGTTTTCTGAACATGATTTGGAAATATAGTGAGAATTAAATTCCAGAAAGTTCAACAATAAATCATAATAATCATCAATATTGCTCGTCACGATGTTCATCTGTATAAGCTACAACAAATATCTTAGGTCACATGAATGCACTTTATCTATGCATATGAAAATTGTACAGTAATGACATGTATGGTATGAATAACTATTTTTCAGAATATCATATGATGGCTATTAACTTATTTTCATTTCAAGCTACCCCGGTCAGGATGAGTACTTTCTATTCTCCAGTACGAGCTTTTCTCGCTTTGTCTAATATGGCACACTTTCTTTTTCTTTTCTCATTAATATAATCATAGCTGTTAGTAAGGCATCCCCTACTGGTGCACCACATGAACCACTATATGACCGTGCTCGTCTCTTTTCTTTTCTTTTCACTTTAATAGCCAAAAATATGATTTCAATAACAAGTATGTTCATTATATTCACAAGCCATAATTTATCATCAAAGCATAATCACTACCAAAAAGCATTGGTAAAAAGAAATCATGTCAAGATCATAACCATTTTTGAATATCACTTTATAAAATATTTCTATGTCAAAATTACACACTTAAGATGGTAAGGAGTTCATATAATGGCAATGGCTAGGGCATACATTAATATTTATTATTTTTGTTTCTAAGATTCTTTTTTTTTAAATATTATTTTTATCTTTTCATTTTCTTTATGCTTGACCTCTAGTTAGTTTCATCCTACTTATATAATTTCCAAAACATGTTTTCACAAATTTTATAGGGCTTCTTCTCCAATTTGGTTTATATTATTATCCTATAGTTAATGAGGATCATTTAGGGTAGAAAAATATTAAAATAAGCTTTACCAACTCCTAACACAGCTTGGTCATGTTCCAGGACATGGCCACGATTGAAAAATATTTCAAACATACTCAAAATAGCCCTTAACATGGCCTACCCATGCTGAAGCAACCCAGAACATGGCTTGGCCATATTTTGTGACCTTTCCTCACTTATTCAATCATATCTCCCTCATATGAACTCCAATTGAGGTGATTCCAAAGCTTATAAAAAGATAAAACACTTATCTACAAATTTGCTAAAACACTTATTTACAAATTTCATGTTTATCATTTTTTCAGAATACGAATTATTCCTAAAAAATCGAAAACCAAAATGCTTACATTTACCCCCTGAATTCTAGACTGATTCTAACCTATACTCATTAATCAGCCATATCTCCCTCATATGGACTCCAAATTAAGTGATTTCAGAGCCTATAGATCCGTGAGACATATATATATATTTATTGTGTTAACAATTTCCTTTAGTTCTCTACATATGTTTCCTAAAAATTCAAACATAGAAGCATACTTAATAGATTCTTCCTTGGTTAGTTAGTTTCTGGCCACTGTTTATTAATATGAACATATCTTCCTAATATGGATTCCAAAATTGAATGATTAATTTATGACCACTGTTTACTAATCTAACCATATCTTCTTGAGATGGATTCCAAATTGAATGATTGGAATGGTTAAAAATTCTTGAGAATATATATATATATCATTTTAACTATTTATTTTAGTTCTCTATAGATATTTCCCAAAAATTCAAACATAAAAGCTTACATATTCTTCTCTGGTTAACCATTTTTTGACCACTGCTTACTAATCAGACTATATCTCTCACATTTGAACTTCAAATTGGGTGATTCTAGTGGCTAAAAATCTATGAGACATATATCTACATTTTTCATGTTAACCATTTCTTTTAGTTCCTAACCAATTCTTCCTAGAATTTCAAGAAAACATAAGCTTCCTTGGTTACTCCGAAATCCAGTTTTCTTAGCCTAGCCTTTCCTAAAGTTCTAGTTCATCCTTATATTAATTCATGTTCGATTTTTCTTCCAAATTTTTACCTAACCATAGAATTACTCATCTCAACATTTAATTATATTTATTAATTTATTTAACATATTCCATCATTCACTTTAAAAGAAAAACAGAATCAAATCATGCATCACTAAGAGTGTTTCTCAAGAAAAATTTCTCATGGTTTTTCCTTAGGTGTTTAAGGCCATACTTAATTTACGAACCTAACCATCTTCCATCCATTTTTACCATATTCAAATATACATAATAGCAGCATAAAAACCCTAAATTTTTGCCACCCATAGCCATATCTATGTAGAACTTTCTATACCAACTGAAGTATTCAAAACATCCATCACACGTAAAATCAACATGTAACATGATATAGCAACATCCATGGCCAATCAACCAAGTAGCAAATATTGTAAATTTCATCAAAGTTCTAAGATCAAAATCCCATATAAATGTTATAAATTTCAGAGCTTTTCTTCAATGAGAGATATTGTTAAACCTACCTAAAGATCTCCCTAGCTCACTTAGTGAATTTTGTTTCTTGTTTCCTCTGGAAGGAAGTAGCAAGAGTCCTCCCTTCCCTTAGCTTTTCTAACAGCTTAAATAAGAGAAGGATTATGAGTTTTGAACCCCAAGGATAAAGAGGAAAGATGTATTTAAGTGGAGATTAAGCTAACTTACCTTGAGTACTTAGTCCTCTAGATTCTTCCTTCCTCTCTTCTCCTCTCTTTCTCTCATTTCCTCACTCTACCTTGCTTATGTTTTTTCTCTCCCTTACTTGGACAAAATTATAATATTATAGGTTTTGCTTAAATAAACTATCAAGTGGTTCACCTTTCATAATCATGGGTCTACCTTATCACAATTAGGATGCACTTGGTTGATTTTTGGGGATAGGGAAAGACAACTCATGTTCATGTCTTCCTCTCCCTTAGTCAAGATATGCATAACAAAAGGAGATTTATATTTTGAAAATCATGATAAAATGTTCTTATGACAAGGGACAAGGTCCCTTTGATTTAGGGATTTATTTCCTTTTTCTTTTCTCTCACTCAAGTATGATACGTTTTCCTTTCTAGGTGGCAAATTTTAAGCTCTTGAGTCTACCTTGCTTGGCTAAAATTATTTATGTAGGATAAGGATGTTTTGTCATAATTCTATGTATTATTACCTACTTGTTGAAATTATGAATGTAGGATATAGATGTTTTGTCCTAATTCCATGTGACCTAATCTTGACTATTATTACACTACTATTTCCTCACATGATTCTTATTTTTTCCTTTTGGATTTGGGCTCATTCTAATCCTTTTCCTTTGCTTTGGTAAAAATTCTACCTTTCATGGAGGGCTTGGTCACAATTTAATAATTTTTGGGCTATCGGTCCAACTTCTATATCCTAGTCCAAGTTTATATTTTATTTCTTACTTAGGCTATCCAATTGGCTTGTTAAAAACTCATGTGAAGTGGAAAAACTCTATATGAAGTGTCCATAGGTGAAAGTCCAATGTATGGGTGGAGATGTTAAACTTAGGAACTCTAGCTCTTGATTTAGAAAAAAATTACCCTAATCTAATCTTCTTGAAATTTTAAGACCTTTATTTACTTCCCAAAAATTTATTTTCCTTACCCAAGAATTTTGCCTCTCTTTAGTATGTTATTTCTAATTTTTCCTATTAGGTTTTCTTTCTTTACTTATTTCCTTAATGTTAGAAACATTTTTTATGCATACACATAAAGTGAAGAATTTCTAAGACTTATATTTTCTTAGATATCTAAAAAATTGTTTAATAAATTTTATTTCCTTAATTAAATATTTATGTACTTTTATTAATAAAAGAAATGAAATTGGGGATGTTATACCTCATAAAAATTATATGAATAATCATTGAAAAGAGAAGAGTAGTTGAATAATCAATACTCAATTAAGATTGAATTAATAAAATCAAATATAAATCTCACAATGCATGAAGACCCCTTGAGGTTTTAATTTTTCTCTACCAAGTAAAAGTAACTAGCCACATAGGGCCATAAAAAAACTTAGAGAAGAAGAAGAAACTTGAGAAATTGGTCCTTGAATCTTTGGATGGATTATATTCTCTTTCATGCTTGCTTTTCCTCTTATTTATAGGTTAAGAGAGTCCTAAATGAAGTAGGATTGCTTCTAGGATTGTTCCTGAGCTTTTGGACTTCAATTGAGGTTGAAAAAACCCTAAAAATCACATTAAAAATGGTGTTGCGATGGCGAATGTTGCGGCACTATAATGTTTCCATAATTAGTGACCAAATTTTAGGATTCATCCTACTACACTGTGATTTTGAATTTTAAACTTTGTAACGCTATGAAATCTCCCAAATTTGACAAAGTACTCAACATAAAAGTTGTAGATTATTGTCTTATATTTTTCCAGCCACTTGAATCACTCTTATTGGATTTCATATGTTGGAGATATTTTCTAATTAGTGCCGAAAGGTCTGAAATCGCTGCAATTCATCATTTTCCCATGAAATTCTTTTCTTTTTCACCTCTTTTTTTCTTCATTTTTTCCTACAACACAAAACATGTCACGCCTCTAATTTTAGGGCATGTGAAACACATACTTTACGATCATATATTTTCTATAACATGTATAATACACTCCTTTATAGATAGATATTCCCATGTATACACAATATACATATCAAGTCTATAAACATCAAAGTACAGCAGAAGCAGGGATCTTACCTATGGTGTTCCGAGCATACTCTAGAGTACAAGTATAGTATAATCAAAATCTACGAGCCTTGGAAACAAGGTAGGCTCAGCTAGAGATCATGTCGTCTAGCTGGTCAACTATTTGAAAAGGAAGGAGCAAACTCTATATTTTCTTTTAAAAAAAGTGGAAATATCATGTAGTGAGTTTGATAACTCAGTGAGCAGATAAAACCTTCTATGACCTCTTAGGTCAACATATGGATGTACTCATATATTGAAATTTGTCACATAGAAAATATAGTTCAGAAGTACATCTACATGGGACTCGCATTTCAAATATTCTCAATTCAAATCACATTCTGATATCCAAAATCATATGCAATACGATATGATCATTATTCAAATATTGTTATGCATCAAAATATTTCTCATAAAAACATGAGGAGGATTCCATATCAGAATCACCATATCAGAGTTTAGGCCCTTTCATACTTTGGTGGTGTTGGATTTGCCTAAACTCAGCATCTCGCTGAGGTTTGCCTTACCACCATTCAAGAGGACACGTGAAGGGACTCTAATATGGGTATTTCCCAAGCACACAGCAAGGGAGGCAAGTCACATATCATATAGTCAGCATCTCGCCTAGATAGGAGGCATCCCGCTCTCCATCACATATCATATCTCGTGTGTTGGCCGTCACACGAGGCTAGCACCACCCCTATTAGCTGAGGTATAAAGGTGCACCAGGGCTAACATCACCTGTTGTTAGTAAATAGTGTTTTCAATATGATTTCTCCACAAAAAGTATCATTTACACATATACCATATCATCCAATACAGAGTTTTCAATATAATACAGACTTTTAGTCTCAGTACAGCTCATCTGTCATAAATTTTCCAATCAGGGTTTATCACATATACATGCCTTTTTTTAAGGCAATCATATAGCTTTATAAATTAATGCGACGTGCACAATATATTTTCTTTACCATATGATGAGAAATACATTTAAAATCACATAGTCAATGAATTCAAAAATTCATTTTCAAAACCATACTTTTCTTGAACTATATATTAGATTGTAAACAATTCAGATAATTTAATCCATTTCAGAGACATATAAAAGTATAAATAACTTGTAAATATAATCAATTATACATTTAAAGTTCAATAAGAGTATAGGGTAAGTTATAGAAAGAATTATCTACTCATAAGGTAAGGCTCCAGATTGGATAGCCTTAAAATACAAATTTTCAATCCACATTTGACTAAGTAAACCTCAAAATCGAGTCAGGAGGGTCGAAAAACCTAAGAAATGACTCTAGAGTTGCGAAATATGGCCTCTGGGAGCTTGGTCAACATTGGTCAACTATTGAGTACTATTCACCATCGAAAATCACTATTCATACTAGTTGGATTTATTGTTCATGATGCACAAAAAGTTGTCAGATGGCCGAAAAATTTCATATCCTAAGATTTATTTAGCTCCTAAATCTATCTATTGTGTTAGATTTTCAATTTAAGGTCTCTAAATAGGAGTTTCAGAGTTTACCTTTTTCTAAGATTTTCTACTTCCGATCTGCGGCAATTCAACGGTTGATTTGAAAAATTGTTCAGTCAAAATCGTAGTACTCTTCGTCCTAAATTTAGTGATACCCTTAGTTTTGAGATTAGAGGCCAGTGAGAACTCTAGATCTAGAGAGAAAAATGAAGGAGAGAGAAAGTACTATTCATCACTATTTATATACGAAAGTTTCTAATTCTTCAATTGCATCTCCCCCTCCCCTTTTTCTTTTTTTTTACTTATTATTATTTAATAATAAAATATTTAAAATTTATTCTTTGATTATATACATATAAATATCGTTTTCATTCTAAAGCATCCTAAAAATTTCTAAAAAATTATATTATTACAAAACTTTAGTTGCACTCTTAAATCACATAACATCAAAAGAGATGAAATGATTACTGATCCTATTAGGGATGTTAAATCAAGTCAGACAAGGCAGCATGCAATACTAAAATAGAATAATAAAGAAACATAAAGGAAATGAAAAGTAGGGGGAGCTTCCTTGATATGCAAGCAGGATTGCTGCAGCAAACTTGTGGCATCGAACTCCTCAAGAGTTGGATGTACTCCGAAGTGCACCCCTCCTTTCGACTGACTTGTGCACACTTGGGAGCTTGCTTTTTCCTTTTGTTGTGATGTCCTCCTTTTTACAATTGGCTCCTCATCCTATGAAGACTCCTCTTCATCTTCAACCCTTTGTGGGCTCTTTCCTTTCTCTCTGCCCTGGAGGTTACTTGTTCTTCTTCACTCTGTAGCTCGAGCTCCCCACTTCCTTGCCCAAAAGGAGTGTTCAATATATCAGTAAAGAATTGAGGAAACAAGAAAATTTGCTTGAAATTTTCCTCCAGAGTCTGCTATAAGGAAATATCTTACTGATATTGATACTGCCATAACTTCTATTGGTGCTGCATGAAAATGGCTTGCTGCTTCAAAATGGATGCTTGCTGCTTCAAAAGTGAGTTTAATATTTCCCCTTCTGTCTGAGGATGGCTTGAAGTTGAGGGTGCTTGGCATTCATGGTGTTGGGGTTCTTGGGTGTGTATCAGCGGATCTTGCTCATCCTTTTCTTGTATAATTTGTGTTATGGCAACCGAATTAATTGCACCTCCCAGCCTGAATATCTCTTCCTCCAGTAAGACAGGGACCTTGCTAGCCAAGCATAGTAAGGTAATCAAGGACAAGAAAAGTAGGTTGCCCTTCTTCCGATTGGCACACACCTTAATTTATTCAGAGATAACCTACCCCACATTGATAGCTCTCTCCGATATGATTGCATCCACCATGGCCACCCAGTCTCGACTAATGGTCTAATCGTAAGTAGAGGGTAGGATTCAGATCTTCAAAAAGTGATACCACACTTTCGTTGTTGGGAGCAAGGATGCCCTGTTCATAATCACGGCTCCTTGTGAAGTCTTGTCTCATGCTGTTCCCGATATACATACCCTTTTTAGCATTTCTTCCCATTCCTTTTCTTCGAGAGATTCCACATATTCCTTATAGCCATTGGTGCATACTGTCGTAGGTACACCCAAATTGATACCTTACCTCAAAACTAATCTCTAGTAGTGGGAGTAAGGGTCAATCCCACAGAGACTGGAATTATCTTATGTGATTGAGATAAGGGGGGATTGATAATTTCAAATAAATAAAAGTAAACAATAATAAAAGTAATGAGGAGAGTAATGAATAATAAAGGTGTTGGTTTCGGTTGATATCCACCATCAAGGAATTGTATTGATCATTGACAACATAATCAATATATAATTGAATATCTATCATTGGGCTTTTAACCTTGTTCCTCCTTAAGTCTAGTAAATTGATGACAATCACACCAATTAAACCCTAATTAACAAGCAATCCTTTAGCACATCGGTAAAAACATAACTTATTAACCACATGAAGAACTAGAGAAACTGATAGAGCTAAACAAATATAAACGCATCAGCTATATTTAATTTAGTTAATTATTTATCCTAGGGTTAATGATTTATAATCCAAAATCATTAAACCTATTTGCTTTATGAATATAGTAATGAAAACTTTGTTCAAACCTAATTCAGCAGTAGATTAAGAAATACAATATACCAGTAGGCCTTCAACAATCATATGAATAATCATTAAGAAAAGAAGAGCATATGAATAATTAATACTCAATTAAGATTGAAATAAAATCAAATATAAATCTCACAATGCATAATGATCCCTTGAGGTTTCAATCTTCCTCTACCAACTAAAAATAAATCAGCTACATAGGGACATAAGAAAATCTAAAGAAGAATTAAAGAAATTAATTAAGAGTTTGAACGATTGAATGGATCCCCTTGATGCTTCCTCTCTTCCCCTTTTATAGATTGGATGCTCTTCAATGAAGTAGAGTTGTTTCCAAGTCAAATCTCGGTCCATCGTGCTTCATTTGGAGTTAAAAAACCCTAAGAATTGTGAACTCATCATTCTGGTGTGGCGGCAAGCACCGCGGCACTTCAAAAACTCATTGACAGGGCATTGCGGTGCTTGATCCAGCGCCGGGTCACTCTAGTTCTGACGCTTGGGCGCCGCCTGGGGCTTGGTTGCCGCGGCCCCCGGTGTAACATCCCATAATTTTTTAGATATTTTCCTTAGAAATTCTTCACCTTACATATATGCATAAAAATGTTCTAATATTAATGGAATAGGTAAAGAAAGAAAACCTAAGAGGAAATATTAGAAATAAACATGTTAAAGAAAGTTGAAATTCTTAGGTAAAGAAAGATAAATTTTTGTGAAGTAAGTAAAGGTCTTAAAATTTCAAGAAGATCGGATTATGGTAATTTTTCTTAATTTAAGAGCAAAAGTTACTAAGTTTAGTATCTCCACCCGTAATTGGGCTTTAACCTATAGACACTTCATATAGAGTTTTTCTACTTCACACGAATTTTTAGCAAGCCAATAGGATAGCCCAAGGAAGAAATAAAACATAGACTTGGACTAGGATATAGAAGTTGGACCGGTAGCCCAAAAATCATGAAAATGTGACCAAGCCCATTATGAAAGGTAGAATTTTAACCAAAGTAAGGAAAATGGGCAAGAATGAGCCCAAACCCAAGAGGAAAAATAAAAATAAAAATAAAATTAAAGTAATGAAATATTGGTGTAATCAAGATTAAGTGACATGGCATTAAGACAAAAATTTAGCAAGTGGTGTGATTCTACATTCATCATTTTGGCAAGTGGCATAATAATACAAGGCTTTAGGACAAAAACATCTATATCCTACATTCATAACTTTAGCAAGTGGGTAATAATACATAGCATTATGACAAAACATCATTATCCTACACAAATAATTTTAGTTAAGTAAGGAAAATTCAAGGGCTAGAAATTTGCCACTTAAAAAGGCAAATCTATCATACTTGATTAAGACAAAAGAAAAAGGAAATGAATCCCAAAATCAAAGGGATCTTGCCCCATATCTTGAGAACATATCATCTTAATTTTCAAAATACAAATCTCCTTTTTCTATGCATATCTTGACTAAGGAAGAGGAAGACAAGAACATAAGTTGTTTGTTTTCCAAAAATTCAACAAAGTGTATCCTAATTGTGATAAGGTAGACCCATGATCATGAAAGGTGAATTATTTGGTGGTCTATATAAGAAAACCCACCCTTACAACATTAGAATTTCGTCCAAGTGAGGGAGAGCAAAAATAGAAGCAAGGTAGTGTGAGGAAAGGAGAGAAAGAAAGGAAGAAAGAGGAAGGAGAAGTCAAGGGGACTAAGTGCTCCAGGTAAGTTTAACAATATTTATTTTTGAAGAAAACCTTTGAAACTCATAATATTTATATGAGATTTTGATCTTAGAACTTTGATGATTGGTCATGGATGTTGCTATATCATGTTACATATTGATCTTGCATGTGATGTATGTTTGAATACTTTGGTCGGTGTAGATAGTTCTGCATGGGTATGGCTATGGTTGACAGAATTTTAAGCTTCGGTATTTTAATTTCTGGGAACAATTTATAAGGAATTAAAATAAATGGTTAACATAAGAATTAAAGATATATGTGTCACGGATTTTTACCCACTGGAATCATTCCATTTGGAGTCCATATGAGGTAGCTATGTTCTGATTAGTAGTCAAAGGTCAGAAAATGAATCATCAGGGAAGAATATGTTAGGATAGCTTCGGTAATTTAATTTCTGGGAACTATTGGTAGGGATTTAAAATAAATTGTTAACATAAGAATTAAAGATATGTGTGTCATTGAGTTTTAGCCACTAGAATCATTCAATTTGGAGTCCACATGTGGTAGATATGGTTCGATTACTATGCCAAGGTTAGAAAATGGTTCATCAGGGAAGATTATGTTAGGATAGCTGTTGTATTTTAATTTCTGGGAATTATATGTATGTAATTAAAATAAATGGTTAACATGAAAGTTATATATCTATGTCTCATGGAAATATAACCACTGGAATTATGCAATTTGGAGTTCATATGAGGTAGATATGATCCGATTAGTAAGCAGAGGTCAGAAAATGTTTATTCAGGGAAGAGTATGTTATTAATGCTTTAGTTTTTGAATTTCTAGGAATATTCTGTAGGGAATTAAAATAGCGTGCCAACATAACAATTGTAGATATATGGCTCATGGATTTTTACCAACTGGAATAACTCAATTTGGAGTTCCAATTTGGGAGATATGGTTTAATTAGTCAGTAAAGGTCAGAACCTATCCGAGAGGAACTATCCTGTACTTTGAGGGAGTAATATCACCTTCGTTTCTTAATGTTTCGCTACAATATTCAACATAATAGTTTTAGATAATTGTTTTATCTTGAAATACACACCAAGATCACCTACATCAGAGTTAAATTGAGGGAGTTATGCTCTGATTAGTAAGAGAAGGTTAGATAGGATGAAAACCTGCATCAAGAAAATAAAGAAATAAAATTAGTATTTAAAAAAGAAGATGAATCTTAATAAATGACTAGTATAGCCATAGCCATTGCCATTGTATGAACTTCTTACCATCTTAAGTATGAAATTTTGACATAGAAATATTTTATGAAGTGATATTTGAAATGGTTATGTTCATGGCATAATTACCAATGATTTATGGTAATAGTTATATTTTGATGAACATACTTGTTATTGAAAGCATATTTTTGGCTATCATTGTGAAAAGAAAAGAAATAAGCACGGTCACATGGCAATCCGTGTGGTGCACCAGTAGGGGACGCCCTACCAACGGTTATGATCATGATAATGAGAAAAGAAAGAGAAAGTGGGCCATGTCGGATGGAGCGAGAAAAGCCCGTACCGGAGAGTAGAGGATACTCACCCTGACCGGGGTAGCTTGAAATGAGAATAAGTTGATGGCCATCATATGATATTTTGAAAATAGTTAATCCTGTCATACATATCATTACAGTATGATTCTTATGTGCATAGATATAATGCATTCATGTGACCAAAGATATTTTTCTGTAGTTTATACAGCTGAACATGACGTGATGAGCTTTACTGATGATAATTTATTGTTGAACTTACTGGGATTTAATTCTCACTATATTTCCATATCATGTTCAGAAAATTATTTATGCAGCTTTTGTTTCTAAGGCTCTGGCTTTTAGTGCACATTGGATCGAGTTACTTTATGTTGAGCAAATTTCAGAATCAAATAAGATGTTTGTGGTTGAGTTGGCTCAGATCTCGGTGAAGGTGCAACCACCCGCACCTGTATCTCCGGAATTGGTCAACTAAAATAAACAAGATGTAAATATCTATGTGTTTGATATGTTATACGTCTGTTTTGATTAATGACATGTATGTGAACTCAATATTGTATTATAATAAAGGAAAAAAAAAGAGGTTGTTACACCCGGTGCTTCTGGCTAGCCAACACCGCAGCCCTTTGAATCTGCAATGACGCAGCACTGCGGCTCCTAAAAAATTCTAGAATTTGCTAAAGTCCCAAACACAAAAGTTGTAGCTATATTTCCTTTTTTTCCATAGCCACTGGAATTACCTTAATCTGATATAAATTGAAGGAGATATGCCAAAATTAGTGACCAAAGGTCAAGATTCATCCTGCTGCACTATTATTTTGATTTACGAGCCTGTAATTCTTTGAAATCTCTCGAATTTGACCACGTATTCAACATAAAATTTGTAGATAATTGTTTTATCTTTTCACAGCCACTTGAATCAATTTGAGTGAAGTTCATATGAGGGATATATGTTTTAAACAATGCTGAAAGGTTTGGAATCGCTGCAATTTAGCATTTTTCCATGAATTTATTATCTTTTTCTTCTTCCTTTGTTCCTGTAACACAAAACATAAAATTAAGCTAATTCCTAATCATATTTTACTTAAATCAAACAAAAAGTAAGTTTAAAGGTATTAATATCATGCTTAATTAAGATCACATCAGCCATCCTTGTCGCCATTCAACTGGTAGGCAGCCTTGATAGCACTGGAATCCATTGGCACTTGGGTTTCTCTAACCGTCACCAATCAGTGGCATCATTAGGGAAATTTGCGTAAATTTTATTGTCTAATAAATTTTATTTCGTTAATGTACTTTTAACGAAATTAGGGATGTTACATTTCTCTCCCCCTAAAAGAAATTTTGTCCTCAAAATTTCAAAAATTACCTGATAAGAACAATTGCAGATATTTCTTCCTCATGACTTCTTTCAGCTCCCAAGTTGCTTCTTCCGGAGTTAAACCTTCCCATAACACTTTAACCAGGGGAATGGTTTTATTTCTCAGTTGCTTCATGTCGGTGTCCATTATGGATGCAGGTACTAGCTGGTATGTCATGTTCTCCTTTATTTGGATTGGTTCATCCTGTATTACATGTGATGAATCTGGAAGATACTTCCGCAACTGTGATACGTGGAAAACATTATGCAGGTTGGAAAAATTAGGTGGGAGGGCAATTTGATATGCTGACGTCCTTACTCTCTTCAGAATTTGGTAGGGTCCCAAAAATCGTGTACTTAGCTTCCTAGTCTTGAGAGTCCTGCCAACTCCAGTAGTCGGGGAAAGTTTTAGAAATACATGATCTCCTTCCTCAAATTCCAGAGGTCTATGTCTCTTATCATAGTAACTCTTTTGCCGACTTTGAGCTGTAAGTATCTTATCTCGTATCATCCTGATTTGTTCAGTGGTTTGTTGAACTACATCAGGACCCAGCAAGTTCTTTTCTCCTACCTCAAACCAACATAGTGGAGATCGACACTTCCTACTGTATAAAGCTTTATAGGGGGCCATCTTAATGCTAGAATGATAGCTATTATTATAAGAAAACTCCACTAATAACCACAACAAATTCAAGACACTATAAGATCGATTCAGATAATCATCCACCCACTGGCCATCTAGGATCGACCTGCTCTGATACCAATTATGTAACAGCTCCATTTATGTAACAATTTTTTTTTAATTTAACATCATGAAGTTATTACCTCATCTTAACTCACAATAACATTTATTTAATTATACATTACTAAGTTTACACTCACATCATTAATACAAACATTTATACAAGACATACATGTACATATAAGCCCTAATCGTTCACATAGACTATTTCCGAGGCCACTGGTGCGGGTGGCGGCACCTCCGCCGGAATCTCAGTCACTTCAACAACTGATATGTCCGCAATAATAGGTATTTGTCTAAGATAGGGCACCTCGATCATACGTACGGCAATAACAAGTCTCATTGAAAACAACTGCATAGCTAATTTTCTGAACATGATATGGAAATATAGTGAGAATTAAATCCCAGTATGTTCAACAATAATTCATCATCAATATAGTTCATCACGTCATGTTCAGCTGTATAAACTACAAAAAATATCTTTAGGTCACATGAATGCACTTTATCATGCACATGAAAATTGTACAGTTATGACATGTATGGCATGAATAACTATTTTTCGAATTTCATATGATGGCTATCAACTTATTCTTCCTTCTAGCTACCCCGGTCAGGGTGAGTATTCTCTACTTTTCGGTACGGGCTTATCTCGCTCCGTCCGACATGGCACACTTTCTCTTTCTTTTCTCATGAACATAATCATAACCGTTGGTAGGGCGTCCCCTACTGGTGCACCACACGGATTGCCATGTGACCGTGCTCATTTCTTTTCTTTTCATATTAATAGCCGAAAATATGATTCCAATAACAAGTATGTTCATTATATTCTCATGCCATAATTTATCAAAACATAATAATTCTCAAAATTCATTGGTAAACTGAAATTATGCCATGAATATAATCATTTTCTAATTTTTACTTTATAAAATATGTCCATGTCAAAATTCCACACTAATACCTCGATAACTGGATAGTAATTGTAGTCTGTAAACAGCGCACCAGGAAAGTTCCCAGGAAAGAGAGGTGGGTCACTAATGGACACGCTTAAGTACCAAGTCTTTCCTTGCCAGAGCTTTCTTTAGACATGCACTTTTCACAAATCGCAATTTTTTTTCCAGTAACTAGAATAATTCTTTTATGATGTGGAAATACTGCAACCACGGAGCATACTAAGATTTTTCAAATAAAACCGGCACTTTCAAAACTTCTTGGAAATTTTATATGAGTACTAGGGTAAATTCCATGTTAAAAATTACACACTTAAAATGGTAGTAAGTTCATGCAATGACAATAGCTAGGGCATACACTAGGCATTTATTATTTTCATTTATAAAATTCCTCTTCTTTCTTGAATATTATTTTCATCTTTTCATTTTCTTTATGTCTAGGCATTTAGTCATTTTATTTTTACTTATATAATTTCCAACACATGTTCTTACAAATTTTATAGAGCATTTTCCCTCAAATTGATTTCTACTATTACCCTATAGTTTAAAAATTCATCTAGGGTAGAAAAAATATTGAAAATAGGTTTTACTAACTTTTAACACAGCCTTTGCTTACAAATCAGAGCATAACTCTCTCATTTTAACTCCGATTAAGATGATCTTAGTGTCTATGAAAAGCTAAGAAAATTATCTAAAACTATTATGTTAGTCATATCAACCAAATAGTAAGATATCGTGGTGTTATTACTCCTATAAATTTAGTATTATTTCTTCTCATGTAGGTTCTGACCTTTACTGACTAATTAAACCATATCTCCCAAATTTGAACTCGAAATTGAGTTATTCTAGTTGGTAAAAATCCATGAGCCATACACTATAATTGTTATGTTGGCGCGCTATTTTAATTCTCTACAGAATATTCCCAGAAATACAAAAACTAAAGTTTTAATAACATACTCTTCCCTGATTAAACATTTTCTGACCTCTGCGTACTAATCAATCATATCTACCTCATATGAACTCCAAATTGCATAATTCCAGTGGCTAAATTTCCATGAGACATAGATCTATAACTTTCATGTTAACCATTTATTTTAATTCCTTACCGAGTTTTCCCAGAATCTTAAAAACAGAACCTAAAAGTTTTACCGCCCATAGCCATACCTATGCAGAACTATCTAAACCAGCCTAAGTATTCAAACATACATCACATGCATGATCAATATGTAACATGATGAAGCAACATTCATGACCAATAATAAAAGTTCTAAGATCAAAATCCCATATAAATATTACAAATTTCAAAACTTTTCTTCAACAAGAAATATTGTTAAACTTACCTAAAAATCTCCCTAGCTCACTTAGTGAATTGGTTTTCTTGTTTGCTCTTGAAAGAAGTAGCAAGACTCCTCCCTTCCCTTAGCTTTTCTCACAACTTAGGTAAGAGAAGGAGGGTGAGTTTTTGATCCTCAAAGATAAAGAAGAAAAAATGGATTCAAGTGGGGATTAAGGTAACTTACCTTGAGTATTTAGCCTTCTAAACTTCTCCTTCTTTTTCCTTCCTTTCTTCTCCTCTCTTTCTCTCCTTTCCTCACTCTACCTTGATTCTATTTCTCTCTCTTCCTCACTTGGACAAAATTAAGATGTTATGGGGTGGGTTTTTCTTATATAGACCACCAAACAATTCACCTTTCATGATCATGGATCTACCTTATCACAATTAAGATACACTTTGTTGAATTTTTGGAAAACAAACAACTTATGTTCTTGTCTGCCTCTTCCTTAGTCAAGATATGCATAGGAAAAGGAGATTTGTAATTTGAAATTTATGATGATATGTTCTTAAGATAAGGGATAAGGTCCCTTTGATTTAGGGATTCATTTCCATTTTCTTTTGTCTTAAACAAGTATGATAGGTTTGCCTTTTTAGGTGGCAAATTTCTAGCCCTTGAATTTCCATTATTTGGTTGATATTTTTTGTGTGGGATAGGAATGTTTTGTCCTAATGCCAAGTATTATCATACCACTTGCTAAAATTATGAGTGTAGGATATAGATGTTTTTGTCCTAAAGCCTTGTATTATCATGCAACTTGGCAAAATTATGAATGTAGAATCATACCACTTACTAAATTTTTGTCTTAATGCCATGTAACCTAATCTTTATTATTATTACATTATTATATCATCACCTAATTTATTTTATTTTATTTTTTCTCTTGGGTTTGGGCTTATTCCTACCCATTATGGGCTTATTCCTACCCATTTTCTTTGCTTTGAATAAAAGTTTACCTTTCTTGGAGGGCTTGAACACATTATCATAATTTTTTGGGCTATTGGTCCAATTTCTATATCCTAATCCAAGTCTATGTTTTATTTCTTGTTTAGGTTATCCAATGGGCTTGCTAGAAACTTATGTGAAGTGGAAAAATTCTATATGAAGTGTCTATAGGTAAAAGCCCAATGTATGGGTGAAGATGTTAAACTTAATAATTCTAGTTCTTGAATTAGGAAAAATTACCCTAATCCAATGTTCTTGAAATTTTAAGACCTTTACTTGTTTCTAAAAATTTATCTTCCTTATCCAAGAATTTTACATCTCTTTAATATGTTATTTCTAATTTTTTTCCTATTAGGTTTTTCCTCTTTATTTGTTTTCTTAATGTTAGAAACATTTTCTATGCATATACATAAGGTGAAGAATTTCTAAGGATTATATTTTCCTTAGATATCTAAAATATTGTCTAATAAATTTTATTTCGTTAATGTACTTTTAACGAAATTAGGGATGTTACAGTCCATATACACAATCACCTTTGTGCCAACTAAGTAAGATTTGAACTTTTCAAAGGTGAACACAACTGCAAGGAGCTCCTTCTCTGTTACTGTATAATTGAGTTGAACCCCTTGTAGTGTCTTGCTAGCATAATATATATAGTAAAACACCTTGTTCCTACGTTGCCCAAGAATGGCTCCTAAAGCGACTTCACTTGCGTCACACATGAGCTTAAATGGTGATGCCCAATCCGGTGCCACAATAACTGGTGTTGTACTCAGTTTCTCCTTAAGCTTAAGGAATTCTCTCATGCAATCCTCGTCGAAGCAAAATGCTTTGTCTTTCTCTAGTAGATTGCACAGGGGCTTAGCGACCTTGGAAAAAACCTTAATGAATCTTCTATAAAATCCTACATGCCCAAGGAAGCTTCTAATACCTTTCACTGAAGTGGGGGGAGGCAGCTTCTCAATGATTTTCACTTTGGCCTTATCAACTTCTAGCCCCCTTTGAGAAACATTGTGTCCCAACACAATTCCTTCTTTCACCATGAATTGGCATTTCTCCCAATTCAATACAAGGTTTGTCTCCTCACACCTTTGTAGAACTTTAGTTAGATTTCCCAAACACAAGTCAAAAGAGTTTCCAAAAATAAAGAAGTCATCCATGAAAATTTTCATAAACTGCTTTACCATTTCGGTGAAAATTTCCATCATGCATCTTTGAAAAGTGGCTGGAGCAATGCATAGCCAAAATGGCGTCATTCGGAATGCAAAAGTTCCATATAGGCAAGTGAATGTGGTCTTGTGCTGGTCCTCGAGTGCTATAACAATCTGATTATACCTGGAATACCCATCCAGGAAGCAGTAGTAGTCCTTTCCAACAAGCCTAACTAACATTTGGTCAATGAATGGCAAAGTGAAATGGTCCTTTCTGGTGCTTTTATTTAGCTTCCTATAGTCCATGCAAATTCTCCACCTAGTCATGACCTTGGTTGGGATTAACTCGTTATTTTCATTTTCTACCACATTTATGCCCCCTTTTTTAGGAACACATTAAATTGAACTAACTCAGGAGCTGTCTGATATCGGGAAAATAATTTTAGCATCTAATTATTTAATGATCTCCTTCTTCACCACCTCCTTCATTATTGGATTGAGCCTTCGTTGAGCTTTAATGGACCCTTTTTCATTGTCCTCTAATAAAATCTTATGCATACAGAATGAAGGACTAATGCCTTTAATATCTACAAGTGTCCACCCAATAGCTCTTTTAAATTTCTTCAATACCATAACTAATTGGCTCTCTTGCTCCTTTGTCAAATGTGCTAAAATAATCACTAGTAGAGTAGCTGAATCTCCTAAGTACGCATATTTCAAGTGTGAAGGTAATGGCTTCAACTCCAAGGCTGGTGGTTCATTTACTAGCGCCTTGTTTTGCTTCTATCCAAGCCTATTCTTCCTTATCTTCTCTTTTTGAGTTTGAACTGTCTTACCAAATAGCTTGTAATGGGTCCCTACAACTCTTCTCAAATTGTTCAGATATTAAGGTGTTTATCACAGAAATAACGGAGCACTCTTCCACCATACTTGGAAACTTCATCTTGTACCCTCATTGTCATTTCACCCTTCTGCACATCAATGAGAGTTCAGCCAGTGGCTAAGATTGGCCTTCCCAAAATGATTGGTACCTTTGCATCTGCTTCATAATCCAACATTATGAAATCCATTGGAAAAATGAATTTATCCACCTTAACCAAGACATCTTCTATCTTTCCTTCTAGATAAGCTATAGATCTATCTGCTAGTTGCAATGAAACACTAGTAGGCCTAGCTTCTCCAATCCCTAACTTCTTGAATATCAACATAGGCATGAGGTTAATGATTACACCCAAATCGCACAGAGCCTTGCCAAAATACTGGTTTCCAATAGTGAAACTGCTTGGATCCTTTAGTTTGGGTGGTAGTTTATTTTGCAACTCAGCACTTCATTCCCTAGTTAGAGCAACAGTTTCAAATTCTCCAAATCTCCTTTTCTTAGTCAAAATATTCTTCATGAACTTGACATAATTTGGCATTTGTTCCAAAGCTTCCACCAAAGGAATACTGATGTGTAACTGCTTAAGAACATCCAGAAACCTTCTAAATTGTTGGTCCTGTTACTGCTTTTGAAATCTTTGAGGGAATGGTGGAGGAGGTCTGGTCTGCTGAACATTTTACTATGGAAAAGCTGTAACATTTGTCCAAAGGTTTCTGCCTCTTTGCTTACCTCCTCAACTTGCCCCTATTTGTTCCCATTTTCATCGAGATATACAGTAGGATCTTTTTTTATTCTACTTCTTAGCTTGGGTTGTTTCCACTACTTTCCACTCCTAAGTGCTATCTCCTTACAATGCTCTTTCCCATCCCTCCTAGGAACTTCAGTATTGCTTGGAAGCGTCTTTGGAGGTCTATTTTTTAGTTCATTAGCTAGCTGCCTAACTTGAGTCTGCAGATTCCTTAGTAAAGCAGCTTGACTCTGGATCACAACATCATTTCTTGCCATATATTGTTTAAGTAATGACTCCAAGGAGTTTGAAGTCTCATTGGGTTGATGGTTTTGTTGCTAGAATCTTGGGGGAAATTGTGGCCTTTGAGGAGTAGAATTACTTCCCTGGCCAACACCGTGGTTACTCCAAGAAAAGTTAGGATATTGTCTCCAACCCAAGTTATATGTATTTGAATAAGGGTTGTTGTTGTGATTCATGTTACCCATATAGCATACTGACTTTGGATTTAAAGGATACCTATCAAATACATGAGGCCCACTACACAGAACACAAGATACTCTAGCTTCTTGAGCCACATTAACACCTTGAGGGCAATTCAATTGTTGGTTCTTCAAAATATTTACTAATAAAGCTACTTGGGCTGTGAGAGAAATGACTTCACTCACTTCATGCATACCAGCAACTTTTTTTCCAGTAGAGACTCTGTCCATAGGCTATTGATAATTGTTGCTAGCTATCCTTTCAAGGAGTTCGTACGCTTCATTATATGTTTTAGACAGAAGTGCTCCATTAGCTGCTGCATCAACTATGGTTCTGATTTGATCATTGAGACCATTATAAAAAGTCTCCATTTGAATGCAGTATGTAATCCCGTGATGAGGGCATCTCTACAGCATCTCCTTGTACCTTTCTTAGGTTTTATATAATGACTCTGCATCTAGTTATTGAAAGGAAGTGATGTCATTTCTCAACCTTGCATTCTTAGTAGGTAGAAAATATTTCATTAAGAATTTCTCAGCTAGATCTTTCCAATTAGTAATAGAATCAGGTGGTAGAGAATTCAGTCATGCTTTTCTCAGTCTCTCAAGGAATATGGAAATAGTTTGAGCTTCAAAACTTTATCCATCACCCAATTCATCTTGAATGCATTGGTGACATCTATAAACACTCTCAAGTGAAGGTAAAGATCCTCTGTAGGCATTCCACTAAATTGCCCAACAGTTTTCAGCATCTAGAACATCACCAGTTTGAGCTTAAAATGAAGAGCTTCAACTTCTGACCTTACTATGCTTGGATTCAGCCTATTCAAATTTGGCTAAACATAGGCATTCAGAACTCTTTCATGGTCATCCATGTTATCACCTCTTGGATTGGCCATTGCTGCCACTTGGTGTAGACCCAACAGTTCTCTCCTTCTTTATAGAAAAGTACTCTCTATCTCAAGATCTAATGGTAGTAGCTCACTGTTTGCCTTATTCATGCACTGATTTCAATTACCCGAAACACCAGGATGCCAAAAGAATTAAAATCTTCCAAAACCAGCGAAAATCTATGAATAATTCCTGAATTTTCAATTTCTCGGTAACGACGCCAAAAACTTGTTCCTTGCAAATTTATATATGCAATGTAAACACGCAAGTACACGTATCACAAACAAATAATAAAGTGATGAGTGAGTATTGTCCCACGAGAAATTGTAACTAGAAATTATTATAGGAGATTGACCTGTAAATGCAATAAGAAATAAAGGTTTATGGTTGTTAAGAAAAAAATTAGATTCAATCGCAAAATAAAACAATAAACTAAGTAAGGAATTTTGAGGTGATATCTTGCAGCACACTAGGTTGACAAAAGAAAATCAGATAATAAAGACAACTAGGTTTGCTTCAGGGTCGATATTAAGTCCTGCACTGGTTTTGCTCTAACTTTATTATAGCAATCGCTCTAGTAACCAATTTTTTTATCTTGCATGGGTTCTTTCCAGAACTGCCATACCTAGCCATTCTCACAATTTATTCATATATTCTTATATAAATCCACCTTGAGAACGTCCTTAATGCTGTGAAACTATTGAGTTATATGGGATAACTTTATATTCCAATATTAGTTGTAGCTTTTAGCCTAACCATGATATTTAGCTAAACCCATAATATTCAAATTTGGTCTAACCTCCATTAACCTTCCCAAATTAAATGTCAATTATGTATCCTACCGTTGAAGATCAAAGATAGGAATCAAGAGTTCAATATAGTCCGAACATCAAGAGCAATTACCGAAACAAAATCATTCATTGACTTAAAACATGCTTAAAGTTCATATCAACCCTTCTACAAGCCTAGCTGAAGGCTTAGCCCAGCACCATAATCAAGTTATTTACAAAAGACAATAACAGGCCAGCTATACTGCAAAGGAGAAAATACAGTAGACAAATATAGAAGCACAAATAATAGAGAAACAAAAGGAAGAAAATAGTTCTCTGGAAAGGTCTCTTCACTCCTGTGTTTAGGTTCTTCCTTTGCTTCCTTCCATGTGGCCTTCTCCGTCTTCATTTGTACTAACCAATTGTGTCTTCCTGCTCTGTCTGATGAACTCTCAATAGAACAGTGATACTCTTTCTGCATGTTACCCAGACAGAGGTAGGAGTTGCTAGGGGTGTCTATTTTTCCTCTGTGTCTGCATGTCCCCCTCTCTTCTCTCCTTCCAGCCTTTTAGAAACTAAGGTTGTGGTCCTAGTGAGGTGGCCTTTTCTTTTACTTTTTCTCCTTCTAGCCTGCATTCTTGCCAACGCCTTTTCCTCCACATTCAGTAGTAGAGACAACCCTTGTTGTGGTAGCCAAGTGTTCCTTCTTCCACGCTGGGTAGTGGACATAGCATTAGCTATAATAGCCTAGTGCTTAGATCACTTGCAGTGTACCACACAAAATTAGCACCCACTAATGCACAGAATAGTAATGCACTGAGAATTACCCAGCATTATTCGGCTTGAGTACCCTTTTTACATGCAATGCAACAGAATATTACAATTAGTGTAATGGGTGTTTTCATCTTCAAGCAATACAAAAAAATATCTAATGAGGGAGAATTAATACTAATTCAACTAAAATCCAGAATAATAAGCATAAGAAAAGCATAAAATAACTTTACTGAATTAGAGTTCACAGTAGGTCGTATTCCACAGAGACCAATGATCAATGACTAGAATTCTACGAAACAAGCTATTTAAATCAATCTAATTCAATAGAGAGAAATCAAAATTAAGCAAATAAGATAATGAATTAACAAAAGCCTATGGTTAGGGTTTACCACACTTATGATATTTAACAATCAATATGTACCTTTAATTATAATTATCTAGGTAATTGGAGACAGTTTAGCCATAATTAATTAACAATTTCTTTCAAGCGTTACTAATCGTACCTAGGTTAATCTAATTGCCTACTTTCGTGGTTCTTAGTTTAACCTAAGTCCATTAAGTTCTATGCCAACCATGTAATTAAATTAATAAGGGTTCTCGTGCTTACCAATTGATTTAATCCCTAGGGAACCTTAAACTACTTTTGTGATTAAGATATCCCTAATTAACTATTAACTCTGGCCATAAATTTTTACCTTTCAGTTCATAAGTTAATAACCTAAGACATGATAAAATGGTGATAAGGCATCTTATCAATTCTTATAATGCATAATAGTTAATCATAATTAGCCACAAACAATCACGATTAGAGTTTCACAATTCCATCTAAGTTAGTATCATCATAACATAATTGGGTTTATTGAAACTATAGATTAAATCTACTCACATATAATTGAAAGAAAAATCATAATCATATTCATTAAATCATTCATCAATGTTCAATACAATCTAAAAGAAAGGAGTAGAAGTAGAAGGAGATGTAAAGCTAGAAATATAAAATCTAGTTGCAGTAGATAAATTTGGGATACAAGCTTCAATCAATCCAAATTTTACTCTAAGAACATAAAGTAATCAATAATCCTACTCTAAACCTAATATAATGGTGTTTCCTAGGCCTAAATTGAGTCTTTCTGAGTTTGTATGCATCTGTCTCTTTCTCCACGCTTCTTCATGTATTTATAGCACTTTGTATGGTTTAAACCATAAAAATCGTGAACCGAACGGACACGAAGCACGACCATGTTCCAGGACATGTCTTGGCTGTGCTTCGGGCTGGAATCTGAGAAGTTACTCCATGTTTTGTACAGATTACAGCTTGGTCGTGTTCCAAGTACACTAAGCATGGCTTGGTTGTGTTAGAGGCTATGAAGGTTCTTTCTTACCAATTTCTTTTGTGTTGCCTCCTTGCTTCCTCCTTAGCTTGTTCCAAGTCCATATGTCTCTTCATGAATTTTTTCCTTAATTCTTGGCCTTTTTTGCTCACCTACAAATAGAAAACAAACCAAAGTAGTATTTAGAGCAAGCAAAACAAAAAAAAACCAAAGCAGGGAAATAATCACAAGTTCACTATAATTTAGGGGATAAAATATAACGATTAAACACACAAATTTTCTTTTTATATGTAATTAATTCTTATGGGTAAGGAGTGTGCAGATTTTGTCAATCTATCCACTTTTACCCATATTGCATCATGGCCCACTGACATGCTGAATTCACGATTTTTAGGTCTTTTCTACTCTAATTGTAGCTTGACGGGTTGGATTTCGACCTAAAAACAATTCTACTTCAGGGAGGAGAAGCCAGTCTATAAAAAGGGAAGAAAGGAGGAATTGAATCATTCAAGCCCTTAATTACCTTCTTTAATTCTTGTTTAGACTTTCTTATGGCCCTGCATGGCTGATTTATTTTTAGTTGGTAGAGCAAGATTGAAACCTCAAGGAATTGTCATGCATTGTGAGATTTGGAATTGATTTTATTATTTCAATCTTAATTGAGTATTGATTATTCATCTGCTTTTCTTTTCTCAATGATTATTCATATGATTGCTAGGAGGCCTACCGGTATATTGTATGTCTTAATCTACTGCTGAATTAGGTTTTGAACAAAGTTTTCATTACTATATTCATGAAGCAAATAAGTTTAAGGATTTTTTATTATAAATCATTAACCCTATGATGAATAATTAACTAAATTTGACATAGTCGATGCGTTTATATTTGTTTAGCTCTGTAAGTTTCTCTAGTTCTTCATGCAATTAATGAGTTATGCTTTACTGATGTGTTAAATGATTCCTTATTAATTAGGGTTTAACTGGTGCGATTGTCATCAATTTAGTAGACTTAAGGAGGAATAGGGTTAGAAGACCAATCATAGATATTCAATTATAAATTGATTATGTTGTCAATGATCAATACAATCTCTTGACGGTGGATATCAACCAAAACCAACGCCTTTATCATTAATTACTTTCTTAATTACTTTCATTAGTGTTTACGTTATTTTATTTGCAATTATCAATCCCCTATTTTCTCAATCACATAAGGTAATACCAGTTTTTGTGGGATCGACCTTTACTCCCACTACTATAGGTTAGTTGAGAGGTAAGGTATCAATTTAGGTGTACTTGCGATAATACGCACCAAATTTTGGCACTGTTGCAGGGGACTGCATCTAGTACCTTTTGTGATTTTTATCTTGATTTATTCTTGTGACTCGTTCTTGTAATTCTTAAGATTTATAGTTCAATCCATATATTGGAAAATTTGTATACAGGCAGAGAAGAGAACTTTAAGAAGACATTGATCAAGAAAAAGAGGAAGTAATCATGGCGAGGCACCCCACTTTGAAAGAACTTGTAGCTCGAGATTTGCATTAGCAACCCTTATACATTACTTTTCCTAATCTTGATAATAATGTTAATTTTGAGTTAAAATTTGGATTAATTCATCTCCTACCTAATTTTCATGGTCTTGCAAGTAAAGACCCGCATAAACATTTGAAGGAATTCCATGTGGTATGTATCAGCATGAAGCCCCCTAGAGTAGCTGAGGAACAAATAAAACTCAGGGCTTTTCCTTTTTCATTAAGAGACTTAGCCAAAGATTGGCTATATTATTTACCCTCTGGTACTATCGCCACATGGAATGAGATAAAGAGAATATTTCTAGAACAATATTTTCCTACATCTAGAGTTGCTAATATTAGGAAAGAAATATGCGGCATTAGACAATTGCATGGAGAGACACTTTATTAATATTGGGAGAGATTTAAAAAGCTTTGTGCAAGCTGCCCACATCATCAAATTAGTAAGCAGCTACCAATCCAATATTTCTATAAAGGTCTATTACAGGGAGACAAGAGCATGATAGATGCAGCTAGTGGAGGAGAACTAGTAGACAAGACTCTCAAAGTAGCCAGAGTCCTGATATCAAATATGGCTGCCAACTCCCAACAGTTTGGCATTGGCATGATCCTCCAAGACATGCCCATGAGGTAAGTACTACTTCTTTTCAACAACAGATATCTGAACTTACCACTCTTGTGCGCCAAATGGCTATAGGTACACCACAGCAAGTTAAAGTCAATAGAATATGTTTAACCACAAGACACCCAACTGACATGTGTCCTACACTTTAAGAGGAATTCACAGAAGAAGCTAATGCGGTAGGAGGTTTTCCTGGCCAACCAAAGAGGTATGATCCATATGCTAATACATATAATCCTAGATGGAAGGATCATCCCAATTGAAGGTATGGGAATGCACAAAATAAACATGTAGGACAAAATTTTTAGCAAAATAATAGGCCTATTATCCAAGATAGAATGCATCCTAGGATCACCAGGTAAGTAATCCATTGGAAGATATTACGAAAACTCTTATGCATAACTCTCAGCAAGAGACAAGAGCTAACATTCAAAACCTGACAACTCAAGTAGGTCAATTAATAACCACAGTGAGTCGATTGGATGCTCAAAACTCAGGTAAGCTACCCTCTCAAAGTATGGTATGTAACATCCCGTAATTTTTAAATATTTTCTTCACCTTACATATATGCATAGAAATGTTCTAATATGAATGGAATAGGTAAAGAAAGAAAACCTAAGAGGAAATATTAGAAATAAACATGCTAAAGAAAGGTAAAATTCTTAGGTAAGGAAGATAAATTTTTGTGAATTAAAGGTCTTAAAATTTCAAGAAGATTAGATTAGGGTAATTTTTCCTAATTTAAGAGTAAAAGTTACTAAGTTTAGTATCTCCACCCATAAATTGGGCTTTTACCTATGGACACTTCATATAGAGTTTTTCCACTTCACATAAGTTTCTAGCAAACCCATTGGATAACCTAAGTAAGAAATAAAACATAGACTTGGACTAGGATATAGTAATTGGACCAATAGTTCAAAAATTATGAAAATGTGACTAAGCCCTTCAAGAAAGGTAGAATTTTATCCAAAGCAAAGAAAATGGTTAGGAATAAGCCCATAATGGGTAGGAATAAGCCCAAATCCAAGAGGAAAAATAAAATAAAATAAATTAGGTGATGATATAATAATGTAATAATAATAAAGATTATGTTACATGGCATTAAGACAAAAATTTAGCAAGTGGTGTGATTCTACATTCATCATTTTGGCAAGTGGCATGATAATACAAGGCTTTAGGACAAAAACATCTATATCCTACACTCATAATTTTAGCAAGTGGTATGATAATACATGGCATTAGGACAAAACATTCCTATCCCACACAAATAATATCAACCAAATAATGGAGATTCAAGGGCTAGAAATTTGCCACCTAAAAAGGTAAACCTATCATACTTGTTTAAGACAAAAGAAAATGGAAATGAATCCCTAAATCAAAGGGACCTTGTTCCTTATCTTAAGAACATATCATCATAATTTTCAAAATACAAATCTCCTTTTCCTATGCATATCTTGACTAAGGAAGAGGAAGACAAGAACATAAGTTGTTTGTTTTCCAAAAATTCAACAAAGTGTATCCTAATTGTGATAAGGTAGACCCATGATCATGAAAGGTGAATTATTTGGTGGTCTATATAAGAAAACCCACCCTTACAACATTAGAATTTTGTCCAAGTGAGGGAGAGAAAAAATAGAAGAAAGGTAGAGTGAGGAAAGGAGAGGAAGAAAGGAAGAAAGAGGAAGGAGAAGTCTAGGGGACTAAGTGCTCCAGGTAAGTTTAACAATATTTCTTTTTGAAGAAAACTTTTGAAACCTATAATATTTATATGAGATTATGATCTTAGAACTTTGATGATTGGTCATGGATGTTGCTATATCATGTTACATATTGATCTTGCATGTGATGTATGTTTGAATACTTAGACTGGTATAGAAAGTTCTCCATAGGTATGGCTCTGGGTGGCAAAATTTTTAGGTTCTGTGTTTTAATTTATGGGAATAATCTATAAGGAATTAAAATAAATGGTTAGCATATGAATTTTAGAAATATGTTTCACGGATTTTTAACCACTGGAATCATTCAATTTAGAGTTCATATGAGGTAGATATGTTCCGATTAGTAAACACAGGTCAGAAAATGGTTAATTAGGGAAGAATATGTTAGGATAGCTTCAGTGTTTTAATTTCTGATAAACTTCTATAAGGAATTAAAATAAATGGTTAACATATGAATTATATATTTATGTGTCACGGATGTTTAGCCACTAGAATCACTTAATTTGGAATTCTTATGTGGGATATATAGACAGATTAGTAAGTAAAGGTTAGAACCTACCTGAGAAGAAATAATATTGCATTTAAGGGGGTAATAACACCAAGATTTATTACTATTTTGCTGATATGATTAACATAATAGTTTTAAATAATTGTCTTAGATTTCCATAGACACCAAGATCACCTCAATCGAAGTTAAAATGAGGGAGTTATGCTCTGATTAGTGAGAAAAGGTCACAGAACACGGCCATGCCGTGTTCTAGGTGCTTCAAGCACGGGTTAGCCGTGTTCAGGTCTGTTTTTGAGTACATTTGAAGTATTTTTAGAGCATGGCCATGTCCTGAAACATGGCCAAACCGTGTTGGAAGCTGGTGAAGCCTATTTTCAACATTTTTCTACCCTAGATGAACCTCTTTAACTATAGGGTAATAGTAGGAATCAAATTGGAGGAAAATGCTCTATAAATTTGTAAGAACATGTGCTAGAAATGATATAAATAATAAGAAATTGACTAAAGGCCAAGCATAAAGAAAATGAAGAGATGAAATTAATATTTAAAAAAAAAGACGAATCTTATAAATGAAAATAATAAATGACTAGTGTATGCCATAGTCATTGCCATTGTATGAACTTCATACCATCTTAAGTGTGAAATTCTGACATGGAAATATTTTATAAAGTGATATTTGAAATGGTTATGTTCATGTCATGATTACCAATGATTTATGGTAATAGTTATATTTTGATGAACATACTTGTTATTGAAAGCATATTTTTGGCTATCATTGTGAAAAGAAAAGAAATGAGCATGGTCACATGGCAATCCGTGTGGTGCACCAGTAGGGGATGCCCTACCAACGGTTATGATCATGTTAATGAGAAAAGAAAGAGAAAGTGGGCCATGTCGGACGGAGCGAGAAAAGCCCGTACCAGAGAGTAGAGGATACTCACCCTGACCGGGGTAGCTTGAAATGAGAATAAGTTGATGGTCATCATATGATATTCTGAAAATAGTTAATCCTATCATACATATCATTACTGCATGATTCTTATTTGCATAGATATAATGCATTCATGTGACCAAAGATATTTTCTGTAGTTTATACAGCTGAACATGATGTGATGAGCTATATTGATGATGATTTATTGTTGAAATTACTGGGATTTAATTCTCACTATATTTCCATATCATGTTCAGAAAATTAGTTATGCAGTTTTTTCTATGGCTCTGGCTTTTAGTGCACATTGGATCGAGTTACTTTATGTTGGGCAGATCTCTGAATCAAATAAGATGTTTGGGGTCAAGTTGGCTCAGATCCCAGTGAAGGTGCAACCACCCGCATCTGTATCTCCGGAATTGGTCAACCAAAATAAACAAGATGTAAATATCTGTGTGTTTGATATGTTGCATGTATGTTTTGATTAATGACGTGTATGTGAACTCAATATTGTATAATAATAAAGAAAAAAAAAGGTTGTTACATGGTAAATCCTAGAGAAAATGTTAGTGCAATTATTTCAAGGAATGGTAAAGAAATTGAACGCCCGCCATTCCTTTCTTCTCCCAAGGAGCATGAGAAATTAAATAAGAAGAAATAAGAATCTACAAGTAAGTCTCCATCTAATTTAAATTATGAAGTAATGCTTTCTTTTCCAGAAGCTCTTAAAGAAAACAGGCCACACGAGAAAACTTCTAATTTATATGAGACCTTTAGAAAATATGAAATTAATATTCTCTTTCTAGATGCTATTAAACAGGTATCAAGATGTGCAAAGTTCTTGAAAGAACTATGTACTAAAAAAGAAGACAAAAATTGAAAGGATTTGAAAAGGTTCAAATGAGTCAGAATGTATTTGCCATGATACAAACAAAACTCCCTACTAAATGCAACGATCCAAGTATGTTTACTATTTCATGCAAAATTAGGGATACTTGTATTGAAAAATCTATGTTGGATTGAGGAGCTTCCATCAATGTCATGCCACATTCAGTATACACATCTTTGAAATTGGGACCATTGAACTCTACAAATATGATAATTCAACTAGTAGATAGGTCTAATGCATATCCTAGGGAATAATTGATGATGTCTTGGTACAGGTAGATGATTTAATTTTCTCTGTAAATTTTTATGTCCTTGACATGGAAAATAGGGATTTTACTTCTCCAATATTATTAGGGAGACACTTGTTGAAAACATCTAAGACCAAGATAGATGTTCACAACAATACACTCACTATGGAATTTAATGGTGAAGTAGTAAAATTTAATATGTATAAAGCCATAAAACACCCAGGTGATGATACTCCTGTTTATTCTATTGATATACTTGATTCTTTGGCACATGATGTGTTTGAATCAAATGGAGAAGATAAAATGGAGGAAAGTGATAGCAAATCTATAGAGAAAAATGATGGTGGGATAGACCTAGATGAGAAAACAAAAGAGGAACTGGTTGCACTCAATGATTTTTGAGAAGAGTCACCAACAGGTAAGGTTGCTTTGATGACATTACCAATTTCTAATACTACTCTTGTACCTTCTGTTTTGTAGGACCTTGGATCAAATTTGTGACATCTTCCTAATCACCTGAAATACTTGGAAGTTGGAGATGCATCACTTATTATAGTTGCTACAAATCTAGGTGCTAGAAAAGAAGAAATATTGATGCATATTCTTCAAAAGAAAAGAAATGCCATTACAAAAACAATTGCAAACCTTAAAGGCATAGATTCTACTGTAGAGTTGCATCAAATTCTAGAAATCAAAGGGGTTAGACTCTACAAAGGTAAGAAATCTCTCCCTTGGTTAGGACCCCTTGTCATCACTAATGTGTTTTCTTGTCATACAGTTGAATTTCAAAGATTGAATCAGTCCCAGAAATTTAAAGTGAACATTAAGGAGCCTCTATAAACATGATAGAGAGCTGAGTTGAGCCAACAACATTAAACAAAGGCATTGGTTGGGAGACAACCTAACAATAATTCTTATTTTTCTTAATTTGATTTCTTTTATTTGTTAAAAAAAATTTTGACCTGCAAAAGCACATCGCCACAGGACTCGAAACCCAGAAGGGTGAGTGCCACGATGCCCACTAAGAGCACTACGGTGTTCCCTACCCAGAATGGGCGAGCGACGCAGTGCTCTGCATTCCAGCAGAAAGCGCCGTAGTGCTCTCTATAAGAGGCCCGTGGGCTTTTCATCCCACACAACAATTTTACACTCCCCTTCACCCACAAATACTATTTCTTTCCCCTAATAAACCATAATGACCTCCCATTACGTTTCCTTGCTTAAATTAAGTGATTTTTCATCTTCTTTTGTAGGATTGAACAACTCTTTCAGCATTTGGTTTGGATTCAATGGAAGTTTTCTAGGGTTTCTAAGGCAATTTGATCTTGCATTTTCGAGCCACAAATCAAGATTAATTGGGTACGATTTTCTTCATATTTCCTACTATAGATTGATCTCTATATTCCATTATTACTTGGTTGCACTTAATTGGGACTTCAAGTTGGGAATCTACCACCCATTCTTGCTCTATTTAAAGAGCGGACACCAGGTGTTCGGTAAAACGCCCTAGTAAGCTTCTAAGTCATATAGCTCCCAAAACATCAAAATTGGGCCTCTTAAAAAGGAAGAATAGAGTCGTTGACCCTCCAGCATTCGATAGCACAACATTCGTGACTGAAGAGGCTTATCAACACCACATTAAAGTGGTAGTGCACAAACCCATCATTCTAGAACGAGGATTTATTGTCACTGCTGGGTTACCTCATAGAGACAATATACTCCATAGGCATTGGGAGATTTTTGTCAAGAATCCAAAACTAGGGGTCATTCTCGTGGTATAGGAATTTTACTCCGATGCCACAGTCCATAAACGTCATAAAGCACAGGTTAGAGGCAAGATGGTGAAATTCACTCCGCATGCCATCAATGAGGTTTACTCACCACCTGACATAGAAGATGACAAATACTTGATGCTTCTTCAATCATACATTGATTTTGAAGATATTATTTGCACTCTTTGCTACAAGGAAGTTTTCTAAAAATTAGATAATAATGGCCAACCAGTGTACCTTACCAGGGCTGACATGAACAAAGTGGCTAAAGCCTAGAACTATTTTGTGTCAGCAAGATTCATTCCTAGCTTGAATATGAGTCGAGTCAGGAGGGATAGGGCCATTCTACTTTATGCTATACTAAAGGGCCTTCCTATTGATGTAGGGAAAATTATCCACAGACAGATGCTAGGCTACATTAACTCTCGAGGTGGCTCCCTCTTTGCTCCCAGTCTAATCACTGGTCTAGTAGGAATGTAGGAGTAAGCTGGGATTCCACTGAGGCTCTCATCCAACCAATGAGACCTATATCCTATGCAAACATACAAAAATATAAAGGGCATGAGGAAGAAGAAGAAGAGGAGTTAGGGGTTTAGCCACTTACTGTAGGGGAACCTGGTAGCAGTTTAACTCCACCACCATCCTAGCATACTATTGAAGACTTATGGGAGCAAACTGAGTGCTTGAGCCACCATATGAATGATCTAGCACTCTACCAGTACTCCATAGCACAGTATAACAATGCTTATTTCAGTTAGCTAGCCCACGCCCTAAACTTTCCAATAGCATTCCTAGCACTTTTCAGTTAGATAGATGGTGACAACTAATCAAGGAAGCTCATTGAACCCCTCCTTATTTTATTACTTGTCTCTTTTATCTTTTTCTTTTCTATTTTACATTGGGGACAATGTAAGTTCTTAAGTGTGGGGCGTCACTTTATGATTCAGCTGGATGCACTATTTACTCTACTTCTATGATCTATGCACTTTTATTTCAGTTATTGAATTGGGTGAGAATGTGAACTTATTTCAATCTTTGAGTTTGTGTTAGTCAAACCAATAGCCAATGATATAAATGTTTAAATTGCTAATAGCTCTTGAGAAACATAGGAAAATTATGATTATGTGTGATTTTAATTTTCTTGCAATTTATTATTAATATCCTTATTTTTTAGAATCCTAAAACTATTTTGCACAACAACTTTGAATATTTAATTTATCTTTTACTTAGAGAAAGTTTATATAACTTAAAATATTTTATGATCTCACAAATTTTCTAGAACTTATTTAAATGCTACTTGAGGCAAAATCTTAGGCTGATACTACTAATTAGGAGATAATTTAGGCATTATTTGATGAGGTTGAGCCATTCAAGTCAAACCAAAGCAATACAATATCCTTAGCACCTTTATTTTGAGCCTAATTAATATATGTCTATATATATGTCTATATATATATATATATATATATATATATATATATATATATATATATATATTCTTCATACCCATTGCAGAGTTAAGACCAAATTTTATGATTAATTCCTTTATTTGTTTTTCTTGGTTCACTCACTCTATGATTAAGTTTGAAATGCTTGTTTTGTAGAGCTACATTGATAAAAGGGTGGAGGAGTGGAGCAAGGACAAAAGAAAGAAAAAGTCCAAAAATACAGATGAAAGTCTAAGCAGTAAAAAAAAATAGAAAAAAAATGAATTTATTAAAGTAAAAGAATAAGTGTGGGGGGAAAATTCTTCAAACTTGAGAAAGTTCAAGAGAAGTATAATTAATCATGTGGTGCTGCATGATTAATCCTAAATTTATATCTTTTGTCTCACCCTATAACCTAGCCACATTACAAGCTGATTAAAGCCTTTTTGATCCTAAAAAGTAGTTTTAGCCTACATTAGTGGAGAGTAGCATGAAAAATAAGCATATGAAAATCCTAAAAAGAGGTCCATAACCAAATTCTTGAGATATATAAACTCATTTGGGTGAAAGATGGTTGAACCACTCCAAGACACACACACACACTCAAGGCTTTAGAAAATAAATCATGAATTGCATTTGAGCTAAATATTACACATAACTATTAAATTTTTTGAAATTTCTTTAAGAGCATACAATTTTCACTATGAGGCAACTTATTGGTAAGTTTTTCACTCATCTTATATATTGAATATTGTTTACATGAATTAATTTGCTTGAGGACAAGCAAAAGAGAAAGTGTGGGGGTATTTGACATGCTATAAATCAAGCATGTCTTTAGCATGTTTTAAGTTGCTTTTTATTTACTTTGATTAGGAAATAAAATTGGATTTAATTGAGTTTTGTGTTTTAGGTTTTAGGAATAATAAAGAAGAAAAGAAGAGGAAAATAAAGAGAAAATATGGAAAAATGCTGATTTTCGACCTTTTGTCACTAATTGAGGCATATCTCTCTCATTTGAACTCCGATTGAGATGATTCCAGTGATTATGGAAAGAAGAGACATAGAGCTACAACTTTTGTGTTCGGAACATCAAAAAACTCAAAATATTTTGGGTGCTGTGGCACCCTGAGAGTGAAATTTCGTAGCATCGCGAGCTCGTCGGCGCACTAGATTGCTGAATTCGTAATTTTTAGGTCTTTTTGACTCCAATTGAAGCCGAACGGTCCGAATTTTGACCTAGAAAAAAATTCTACTTCAAGGAGGAGAAGCCAATCTATAAAATTGGAAGAAAGGAGGAATTGAATCATTCAAGCTCTTAATTGCCTTCTTTAATTCTTGTTTAGATTTTCTTATGGCCCCGTGCTGCTGATTTATTTTTAGTTGGTAGAGGTAGATTGAAACATCAATGGATCGTCATGCAATGTGAAATTTGGATTTGATTTTAATATTTAAATCTTAATTGAGTATTGATTATTCATATGCTCTTCTTTTCTCAATGATTATTCATATGATTGTTAGGAGGCCTATCAGTATATTGTATGTCTTAATCTACTGCTAAATTAGGTTTTGAACAAAGTTTACATTATTATATTCATGAAGCAAATAGGTTTAAGGATTTTTGATTATAAATCATAAACCCTATGATGAATAATTAACTAAATTAGATATAGCCGATGTGTTTATATTTGTTTAGCTCTGTAGTTTCTCTAGTTTTTCATGCAATTAATAAGTTATGCTTTACCAATGTGTTAAAGGATTGCTTGTTAATTAGGGTTTAATTGGTGCGATTTTCATCAATTTACTAGACTTAAGGAGGAATAGGGTTAGAAGACCAATCATAGATATTCAATTATAGATTGATTATGTTGTCAGTGATCAATGCAATCTCTTGACGGTGGATATCAATCGAAACCAACGCCTTTATTATTAATTACTTTCTTAATTACTTTTATTAGTGTTTACATTATTTTATTTGCACTTATCAATCTCCCATTTTCTCAATCACATAAGGTAATATCAGTCTCTGTGGGATCGACCTTTACTCCCACTACTACAGGTTAGTTAAGAGGTAAGGTATGAATTTGGGTGTACCTGTGACAGTACGCACCACCCACCTACGTCCTTGACAATCTGGCAATGAATTCCATAACAATGCTATCCTATTTCCTTTTAGGGATTTCTAATGGTTGTAACATTCTAGATAGTCTTTGATGCTCGATCTTGACTTTTTGACAAGTCAAACACTTTGTAACATATTTAACTATATCCTTCTTTATTCTTGGCCACCAATAGGATCTCTTTAAATCCTTAGTAGTTCTCAAATGGATAGTATACTTGCTTTGATAGCCCTCTTCCAAAATCATTATCCTTACAACTTCTTCTTGAGGCACAAAATTCCTTCCTTGATAGAGGATGATCCCGTCTTTTGACTTCGTAAAGTCGAGTGAATTGTTTCAGTAATGAAGAAATGAATCTTGTGATTGTGCTTTCTTAATCTGAGCTTTCAGATCATATTCAACCCGTAATTCACTAATAAGCAAACTCCCAAGAGTAGTTATAATAGACATTCTTAAATTTCTGAATTCCTTAATTAACCCCATCTCCTTTACTAGCTTGTAACTCAAATGTAGAGATTTCCTACTTAATGTATTTGCTAGCACATTCACTTTTCCTGGTTGGTACTTTAGTTCAAACTTATAGTCATTGATGAATTCCATCTATCTTCTCTGCCTCATATTCAACTTTTTTTGATCAAAAATATATTGTAGACTCTTATGGTCACTGTACACCTTAAATACTGTATCGCATAAATAATGTCGCTTGTAACAACTCCATATTTTTTTTAAATATGTATATATATATATATATATATATATATATATATATATATATATTTCTAAAATTTCACGAAGTCATTACCTCTTTACTTCTAACTATTTAACTCATAATAACATTCAATTAAATTAACCAAACATAATTAAGGTTTATGAAATACCATTAACACTTATACAATTCTGGGTTTACATACACATTATTAATCCAAACATCTGTACAAAAATAAACACATATAAGTCTACATTTTATTCGTCCATATTGACTAGTTCCAGAGATATGGGTGCGGGTAGTTGCACCTTCCCCCAGATCTTAGCCAACTCAACCCAACGTACGCTAAAAGCCGGTCATAGAGAATATCTACATAACTTCGTTTTCTGAACATGATATGGAAATATATTGAAAATTAAATCCCAGTAGGTTCAACAATAAATCATAATTATCATCAATGTAGCTCATCATGTCACTTTTATCTGTATAAACTACAACAAATATCTTTAGGTCACCTTAATGCACTTTATCTATGCAGATGAAAATTGTACAGTTATGACATATATGGCATGAATAACTATTTTCAGAATATCATATGATAGTTAACAACTTATATTCATATCAAGCTACCCCAGTCAGAGCGAGTACTTTCTACTCTCCGGTACGGGCTTTACTTGCTCCCTCTGACATGGCACACTTTCTTTTCTCATTAACATAATCATAGCAGTTGGTAGGGCATCCCCTATTGGTGCACCACACGGACCGCCATGTGACCATGCTCATTTCTTTTCTTTTCACGTTAATAGTCAAACATATGATTTGAATAACAAGTATATTCATTATACTCACATGCCATAATTTTTCATCAAAATATAATCATTACCAAAAACCATTGGTAATCATAGCATGAACATAATCATTTCAAATATCACTTTATAAAATATTTTCATGTCTAAATTATACACTTAAGATGGTAAGGAGTTCATGCAATGGCAATGAATATGGCATACACTAGTCATTTATTATTTTCATTTATAAGATTCTTCTTCTTTTTAAAATATTATTATCCTCTCTCACTAAACAAAGCATAACACCCTAATTTTAAATCCGATTGAGGTGATCTTAGTGTCAATTGAAAGATAAGACAATCCTCTAAAACCCTTATGTTAAACATTTTAGTAAAATCGTAAGTGATCATGGTGTTACTACTTCCTCAAATTCAAAGTTATTTCTTCTTAGGTAAGTTTAGACCTCTACTTACTAATCGGACCATATCTCCCTCATACAAACTCCAATTGAGGTGATTATATAGCATATAAAACGATAATACAATTATATTAAACTTTCATGTTTATCACATCTTCAGATTCCTTACTAAATACTCGCAGAAAATTGAAACGAAAAAAGCTTACATTTACCACCCTGGATTCTAGACTGATTCTGACCTTTACTCATTAATCAGCCATAAATCTCTCTCATATGGACTCCAAATTAAGTGATTTTCGAGCCTATAGATTTGTGACACACACACACACACACACACACACACACAGATATATATATATATATATATATATATATATATATATATATATATATTATGTTAAAAATTTCCTTTAATTCCCTACATATTTTTTTTAGAAATTCAAACACAGAAGTATACATAACAGATTCTTCCCTGGTTAGCTAGTTTCTGACCATTGTTTACTAATCTGACCATATCTCCCTCATATTGATTCTAATTTGAAAGATTCTAGTGGATAATAATTCGTCAGACATATATCTAAATTTATCATGTTAATAATTTCTTTTAATTCCCTACATATTTATCATAGAAATTCAAAAACATGAAGTATACCTGACAGATTAATTCATCCTTGGTTAACCATTTTCTGACCACTACTTATATATTGGGAAATATCTCCCTCATCTGAACTCGAAATTAAGTGATTCAAGTGGTTAAAAATCTACGAGACATAGATCTACATTTTTCATGTTAACCATTTCTTTTAATTCCTAACCTTTTCTTCCCAGAATTTCAAAAATAAAAGTTTCTCTAGTTACTCCGAAATTTAGTTTCCTAACCAAACCTTTCCTGAGGTTTTAGTTCATCATTATATTACATCCTCTTCCATTTTCTTTACATCTAATCATATTCCATCAATTTTTCAACACATTCATATATACAAAATAGCAGCATAAAAATCATAGAAGTTTACCACCCATAGCCATACCTATGCAGAACTTTCCACACTAACCGAAATGTTCAAAACATCAATATGCAAAATAACATGTAACATGATATAGCAACATCCATGACCAATTATAAAAGTAACAAATATTTTAAATTTCATCAAAGTTCTAAGATCAAAATCCCATATAAATGTTACAAATTTCAAAACTTTTCTTCAAAAAGAGATATTGTTAAACCTACCTAAAGATCTCTCTAGCTCATTTAGTGAATTCGTTTTCTTGTTTCCTCTTGAAGGAAGTAGCAAGATTCCTCGTTTCCCTTAGCTTTTCTAGCAGCTTCAATAAGAGAAGGATGGTGAGTTTTTGAACCCCAAGGATGAAGAGAAAAGATGGATTCAAGTCGAGATTATGCTAACTTACCTTGAGTACTTAGTGCTCTAGACTTCTTCTTCTTCCTTCCTTTCTTCTCCTCTCTTTCTCTCCTTTCCTCACTCTACCTTGCTTCTATTTTTCCTCTCCCTCACTTGGACGAAATTATAATGTTATAAAGGTAGGTTTTTCTTAAATAAACTATCAAGTGGTTCACCTTTCTTGATCATGGGTCTGCCTTATCATAATTAAGATGCACCTAGTTGTTTTTTAGGGGAAAGACAACTCATGTTCTTGTCTTCCTCTCCCTTAGTCAAGATATGCATAGAAAAAGGAGACTTGTATTTTGAAAATCATAATAAAATGTTCTTAAGACAAGGGACAATGTCCCTTTGATTTAGGGATTCATTTCCTTTTTCTTTTGTCTCACTCAAGTGTGATAGTTTTGCCACTCTAGGTGGTAAATTTTTAGCTCTTGAGTCTCCCTTACTTAGCTAAAATTATTTATATAGGATAAGGATGTTTTGTCATAATGCTATGTATTATTACCCACTTGTTGAAATTATGAATATAGGATATAGATGTTTTGTCCTAATGCCATGTATTATTACCTATTTGTTGAAATTATGAATGTTGGATATAGATGTTTTGTCTTAATGCCATGTGACCTAATTTTGATTATTAATACACTACTATTTCCTCACATGATTCTTATTTTTCCTTCTTGGATTTGGGCTCATTCTTACCCATTTCCTTTGCTTTGACTGAAATTCTACCTTTCTTGAAGGGCTTAATCACATTTTCATGATTTTTGGGCTATCAGTCCAACTTCTATATCTTAGTCTAAGTCTATGTTTTATTTTTTGCTTGGGCTATCCTATTGGCTTGCTAGAAATTCATGTGAAGTGGAAAAAACTCTATATGAAGTGTCCATAGGTGAAAGCCCAATTTATGGCTCTAGCTCTTGAATTAGGAAAAATTAGTCGTGTTCAATTTTCTTGAAATTTTAAGACCTTTACTTACTTCACAAAAACATTATCTTCTTTACCCAATAATTTTTCCTTTCTTTAATATGTTATTTCTAATTTTTCCTATTAGGGTTTCTCTTTTTACCTATTCCCTTAATGTTAGAAACATTTTCTATGCATATACATAAGATGAAGAATTTCTAAGGATTATATTTCCTTAGATATCTAAAAATTGTCTAATAAATTTTATTTTCTTAATTAAATATTTATATACCTTTATTAATAAAAGAAATGAAATTAGAGATGTTACATTAAATATTTATGTATCTTTATTAATAAATGAAATGAAATTAAGGATGTTACATTGCCAAATTTTCAAAGCAAAAACCATTGCAAGTAACTCCAGGTCATGAGTGGGGTAGTTTTCTTCATGTTGTCTCAATTGCCTAGATGCATAGGCGACCAATCTACTTCCTTGTGTAACGCCCGCAATATTACAGCGCGTAAAATACTTACTTTATGATCATATATGTTCCATAACATGTATAATACACTCTTTTACATATATGTATTCCTATGTAGATACAATATATAAACCAAATCTATAAACATCAAAGTACAACAGAAGCAAGGATCCTGCTTGTAGCATTTCAGAGCACACTCTAAAGTACAAGCACAATATAAATCAAAATTTATGAGCCATGGAAACAAAGTAGGATCATCCAGATATCATATCGTCTAGTTGGTCAACTATCTGAAGAATCAGACTTTGTATTCTTATCTGAAAAATGTGGAAATATCGTGTAGTGAGTTTGACAACTCAGTGAGTAAATAATTCCTCCTATAACCTCTTAGGTCAGCATATGGATGTACTTATATTTTAAAATTTGTCACATAGATAATGTAGTTCAGAAGTATATTCATTTGGGACCCGTATTTCAAATATTCTCAATTCAAAGGATATTCAGATATCTAAAATGTAACCTCCCTAATTTCGTTTATTGATAAAAGTACACAAAAATATTTAATTAAGGAAATAAAATTTATTAGACAATATTTTAGATATATAAGGAAATATAATCCTTAGATATTCTTCACCTTATGTATATGCATAGAAAATGTTTCTAACATTAAGAAAACAAATAAAGAGAGAAAACCTAATATGAAAGAAATTAGAAATAACATACTAAAGAGATGCAAAATTCTTGGATAAGGAAGATAAATTTTTAGAAACAAGTAAAGGTCTTAAAATTTCAAGAACATTGGATTAGGGTAATTTTTCCTAATTCAAGAACTAGAGTTAGTAAATTTAAAATCTTTACCCATACATTGGGCTTTTACCTATGGACACTTCATATAGAGTTTTCCACTTCACATAAGTTTCTAGCAAGCCCATTGGATAACCTAAGCAAGAAATAAAACATAGACTTAGACTAGGATATAGTAAATGGACCAATAGCTCAAAAATTATGAAAATGTGACCAAGCCCTCCAAGAAAGGTAGAATTTTATCCAAAGCAAAGAAAATGGGTAGGAATAAGCCCATAATGGGTAGGAATAAGCCCAAATCCAAGAGGAAAAATAAAATAAAATAAATTAGGTGATGATATAATAATAATAATAAAGATTAGGTTACATGACATTAAGACAAAAATTTAGCAAGTGGTGTGATTCTACATTCATAATTTTGGCAAGTGGCATGATAATACAAGGCTTTAGGACAAAAATATCTATATCCTACACTCATAATTCTAGCAAGTGGTATGATAATACATGGCATTAGGACAAAACATTCCTATCCCACACAAATAATATCAACCAAATAATGGAGATTCAAGGGCTAGAAATTTGCCACCTGAAAAGGCAAACCTATCATACTTGTTTAAGACAAAAGAAAATGGAAATGAATCCCTAAATCAAAGGGACCTTGTCCCTTATCTTAAGAACATATCATCATAATTTTCAAAATACAAATCTCCTTTTCCTATGCATATCTTGACTAAGGAAGAGGAAGACAAGAACATAAGTTGTTTGTTTTCGAAAAATTCAACAAAGTGTATCTTAATTGTGATAAGGTAGATCCATGATCATGAAAGGTGAATTATTTGGTGGTCTATATAAGCAAAACCCACCCCATAACATCTTAATTTTGTCCAAGTGAGGAAGAGAGAGAAATAGAAGCATGGTAGAGTGAGGAAAGGAGAGAAAGAGAGGAGAAGAAAGGAAGGAAAAAGAAGGAGAAGTTTAGAAGGCTAAATACTCAAGGTAAGTTACCTTAATCCCCACTTGAATCCATTTTTTCTTCTTTATCTTTGAGGATCAAAAACTCACCCTCCTTCTCTTACCTAAGCTGCTAGAAAAGCTAAGGGAAGGGAGGAGTCTTGCTACTTCTTTTAAGAGCAAATAAGAAAACCAATTCACTAAGTGAGCTAGGGAAATTTTTAGGTAAGTTTAACAATATTTCTTTTTGAAGAAAATTTTTAAAATTTGTAATATTTATATAGGATTTTGATCTTAGAACTTTGATTATTGGTCATGAATGTTGCTTCATCATGTTACATATTGATCATGCATGCGATGTATGTTTGAATACTTAGGCTGGTTTAGATAGTTCTGCATAGGTATGGCTATGAGCGGTAAAACTTTTAGCTTCTTTTTTTAAGATTCTGGGAAAAATAGGTAAGGAATTAAAATAAATGGTTAACATGAAAGCTATAGATCTATGTCTCATGAAAATTTAGCCACTGGAATTATGCAATTTGGAGTTCATATGAGGTAGATATGATCTAATTAGTACGTAGAGTTCAGAAAATGTTTATTCAGGGAAGAGTATGTTATTAAAGCTTTAGTTTTTAAATTTTTGGGAATATTCTGTAGGGACTTAAACTAGTGCACCAACATAACAATTATAGATATATGGCTCATAGATTTTTACCAACTGGAATAACGCAATTTGGAGTTCAAATTTGGGAGATATGGTCTAATTAGTCAGTAAAGGTCAGAACCTACACGAGAAGAAATAATACTAAATATAAAGGAGTAGTAACACCATGATATCTTACTATTTTGTTGATATGATTAACATAATAGTTTTAGATAATTGTCTTAAGTTTTCAAAGACACTAAGATCATCTTAATCGGAGTTAAAATGAGAGAGTTATGCTCTGATTTGTAAGCAAAGGCTGTGTTAAAAGTTAGTAAAACCTATTTTCAATATTTTTTCTACCCTAGATGAATTTTTTAAACTATAGGGTAATAATAGAAATCAATTTGAGAAAAAATGCTCTATAAAATTTGTAAGAACATGTGTTGGAAATGATATAAGTAAAAATAAAATGACTAAATGCCTAGACATAAAGAAAATGAAAAGATGAAAATAATATTCAAGAAAGAAGAGGAATTTTATAAATGAAAATAATAAATGCCTAGTGTATGCCCTAACTATTGCCATTGCATGAACTTACTACCATTTTAAGTGTGTAATTTTTAACATGGAATTTACCCTAGTACTCATATAAAATTTCCAAGAAGTTTTGAAAGTGCCGGTTTTATTTGAAAAATCTTAGTATGCTCCGTGGTTGCAGTATTTTCACATAAGAAAAGAATTATTCTAGTTACTGGAAAAACAAATTGTGATTTGTGAAAAGTGCATGTCTAAGGAAAGCTCTGGCAAGGAAAGACTTGGTACTTAAGCATGTCCATTAGTGACCCACCTCTCTTTCCTGGGAACTTTCCTGGTGCGTTGTTTACAGACTACAATTACTATCCAGTTATCGAGGTATTAGTGTGGAATTTTGACATGGACATATTTTATAAAGTAAAAATTAGAAAATGATTATATTCATGGCATAATTTCAGTTTACCAATGAATTTTGAGAATGATTATGTTTTGATAAATTATGGCATGAGAATATAATGAACATACTTGTTATTGGAATCATATTTTCGGCTATTAATATGAAAAGAAAAGAAATGAGCACGGTCACATGGCAATCCGTGTGGTGCACCAGTAGGGGACGCCCTACCAACGGTTATGATTATGTTCATGAGAAAAGAAAGAGAAAGTGTGCCATGTCGGACGGAGCGAGATAAGCCCGTACCGAAAAGTAGAGAATACTCACCCTGACCGGGGTAGCTGGAAGGAAGAATAAGTTGATAGCCATCATATGAAATTCGAAAAATAGTTATTCATGCCATACATGTCATAACTGTACAATTTTCATGTGCATGATAAAGTGCATTCATGTGACCTAAAGATATTTTCTGTAGTTTATACAGCTGAACATGACGTGGTGAACTATATTGATGATGAATTATTGTTGAACATACTGGGATTTAATTCTCACTATATTTCCATATCATGTTCAGAAAATTAGCTATGCAGTTGTTTTCAATGAGACTTGTTATTGTCGTACGTATGATCGAGGTGCCCTATCTTGGGTAAATACCTATTATTGCGGACATATCAGTTGTTGAAGTGACTGAGATTTCGGCGGAGGTGCCGCCACCCGCACCAGTGGCCCCGAAAATAGTCTATGTGGATGATTAGGGCTTATATGTACATGTATGTCTTATATAAATGTTTGTATTAATGATGTGAGTGTAAACTTAGTATTGTATAATTAAATAAATGTTATTGTGAGTTAAGATGAGGTAATAACTTCATGATGTTAAATAAATAAAAAATTGTTACATAAATGGAGCTGTTACATAAAACCATATACGACATAATATGATCATTAAACAAATGTTGTTATGCTCAGCTGTATAAGCTATAGTAAAATAATAAGCTTTTGAGATAAAGTTATAACTTTTAAAATGACCTTCCTTACTTGGCGATCTAGTCAATGCAATGAAAACATAACTCATTTACTATACGCATATTGACTAATCGACTACAGTCATAATAAGTGATCAAGGAATGTGAGTACATCACCCTCCTGCCCCTCCCCCCACATTACCACTGTCACCCGATTGGAGCGGCCCTCCCCCGGCTCATTCAGGCTAATAGAGCGTCCCCTATTCGGTATCGTCATAAGCCATACAACCCGTCGATATTCATCCATACATATAAATACATGTAAAATTATCAAGCAACTCGCCATGAGTTTTATGCTTGCCATTCAATCTCATTTATAATATGACATGCATCATTTTCACAAGTATATAACTTTACGAATCAATGTATCGTGCATATAATATTCACTTTATCAAATAATGATAAATACATTTAGAATCACATATACATGCCATTTCTAGAGGCAATCATATAGCTTTATAAATCAATATCACGTGTACAAATATTCATTTCACCATTTAATGAGAAATCCATTTCTCAAAACTATACTTTTCATGAACTATAATTAAAATTGTAAGCAATTTAGATAATTTTAATGCATTTCAAAAATATATAAAAGTGTAAATATCTTATAAACATAATTAAATACACATTTAAAGATCAAGAAGAGTATATGGTGAGTCATAGAAAGAATTATCTACTTATAGGGTAGGGCTCCTGATTGGACAGCCCTAAAATGTACTTTTCCAATCCAAATTTGACCAATTAGACCTCAAAAACGTGTCCAGAGGGTTCAAAGAGTTAGAAAATGACTCTGGGAGCTTGGTCATTATGCATAGCCAAAAAAAAACTATTCACTGTTGGAAAATACTATTCATCACCGGAAAATACTATTTACCAAGAACAAAAAATTATCAGATAGCTGAAAAATTTCATATCCTAAGGTTTATCTAGCTCCTGAATCCATCTATAGTGTCAAATTTCCAATTTGAGGTCTCTAAGTAAGAGTTTTAGAGTTTATTTTTTTCTGAGATTTTCTACTTCCGATCTACGGTGATTCAATGGCTGATTTGAGAAATTATTCGGTCAAAATCGTAATATTCTCTATCCTGAATCCATTGGTACCTTTAGTTTTGAGATCAGAGGCCTATAGACACTTCAGATCTAGAGAAAAAAATATAGAGGTACTATTTACACTATTTCCACTATTCATCATTCTGCATTTTATGTTATGCATTCTGTCTCTCCCCTCCCCCTTTTCCTTTTATTTTTTTAATTATTATTTAATAATTAAATATTTAAAATTATTTTTATTTTATTTCATATATATTCATATAAATATCATTTTTCATCCTAAAATATCTCAAAAATTTCTAAAAATTTACATTCTCATAAAACTTTAGTTGAACTCTTACATCATGATTTTTCTTAATAAAAATCTTAATAAAACAAATCACAAAACAAATATCTTTATACATAATACAAGAAATAATATTTCTAAAAATACAATAAAAATTTATTAAAGGCCAATATAATTATTTCAAACAAAACAATAATTACTTTAATTAAAAATACACTTACTTTTAGTAGAACATAATCATTTTTAAATAAATAAAAATATATTTGTTTATAGCAAAACATTATTATTTAAAAATAAAAATGACTGGATGTTACACCTTGCATCAAAACACACTCTAGTCCTTTCTTAGAAGCATTTGTATACACTTCAAAACATCCTAAAGGATCAGGAATAGTTAAAACTGAGGGTGTAGTGAGCCGAGTCTTAAGCTCTTGGAAACTATTCTAACATTCTTGAGTTTATTTGACCAAACTCCTCTTTCTGGTTAATCTAGTCAAGGGTAAGGCTGTTTGTAAAAAACCTTGTATGAATCTCTGATAGTATCCAGCCAAGCCTAAAAGCTTCAAATTTTGGTCACTATTTTATACCTTTCCTACTTAAGAACTGCTTCTGTTTTACTGGTATCTACCGGCACACCATCTTTAGACACGACGTGACCTAAGAATCGTACTTTTTTGCATCCAAAACTCACATTTCTCTAATTTAGTAAAAGGTTTCTTCTCTTTTAAAGTCTGAAGCACTATTCGAAGATGACAATCATGCTTTTATGTATCCTTCGAGTATATCAAGATGTCATCTATGAAAACCACTATAAATTAGTCCAAATAGAGCCGAAAGATACGATTCATGTAGTCCATAAAAATTGCAGCCACGTTTGTAACTCTAAACGGCATGACCAGGAATTCATAATCTCCGTATTTAGATCAAAATGCTATCTTCGAAATATCTTCTTCTTTCACTCAAATTTCATGATACCTCGATCATGGGTTCAGAAATCCAGTTTCAAAACTATATTCTTCTTGAACTATATTTCAAAATGTAAGCAATTTAGAAACATATATAAGTGTAAATATCTCATAAACATAATCATATACATGCTTAAAGATCAAGAAGAGTATAGGGCAAGACATAGGAAGAATCATCTACTCACAGTGTAAAGGCTCTAGATTAGACAGCCTTAAAATGAACTTTTTTCAATCCACATTTGACTAAACAGACTTCAAAAACGTGTTCGGAGGGTCCAAAAACTTAAGAAATGACTTCGGTAGTTTGGTCAACGCTAGGGGTACTGTTCACTGCCGAAAATTACTATTCACCGCCACACAAAAGTTACCAAATGACCAAAAAGAATTCATATCCTAATGTTTATTTAGCTTCTGAATCCATCTATGGTGTCAAATTTTCAATTTGAGGTCTTTAAGTAAGAGTTTAAGAGTTTACATTTTTTTGAGATTTTCTACTTTAGATCTATAGCAATTCAACGACTGATTTTGAAAAATTGATCGGTCAAAACCGTAGTATTCTCTGTCTTGAATCCAGTGGTACCCTCAGTTTTGAGATCGGAAGCCAATAAGCACTCCAGATCTAAAGAAAAAATTGAAGGTTACTATTCATTACTATTCACTATTCATAAAAAATTTCTGAGTTCTGTGTCTTCTGCGTTTTCTGCTTTTGTTTATATTTCATTTTATTTTATTTTATTTATTATTATTTAATAATTAAATATTTAGGATTATTATTTATTTTATTTTATACATATTCATATAAATACCGTTTTTCATCTTAAAATATCCTAAAAATTTCTAAAAATTTACATTATTGCAAAACTTTAGTTGCAATATCAAATCATGACTTTTCTCGATAAAATTTTAATAAAAAAAATTACAAAATAAATATCTTTATGTATAATAAAAGAAAGAATATTTATAAAAATAAAATAAAAATTTATTAGAGGTCAATATAATTATTTTAAGCAAAACAATAATTATTTAGTTTAAAATATACTTGCTTTTAACAAAATATAATCATTTTTAAACAAATAAAAATATATTTGTTTATAGCAAAATATTATTATTTAAAAATAAAAATTTCGGGATATTACAACTATGGAACAAGAACCTCCCATTAGTTAAAGTATTTTGGCAAGGACTAACTCCAGAATAAGCTACATAGGAAATAAAAAATGTCATGAAGCATAAATATCCATACTACTACTCTTGTACCTTCTATTTTACAGGACCTTGGATCAAATTTGTCACCTCTTCCTAATCACTTGAAATACTTGAAAGTTGGAGATGCATCACCTATGATTGTTTCTAAAAATCTAGGTGCTAAAAAAGAAGAGACATTGATGCATATTCTTCAAGAAAAAAGAATACCATTACAAAAATAATTGCCAATCTTAAAGGCATAGACACCACTGGAGTGTTGCATTAAGTTCTAGAGATCAAAAGGGTTAGACCTCGCAAAGGTAAGAAATCTCTCCCTTGGTTAGGACCCTTTATTATCACTAATGTGTTTTCTTGTCATACAGTTGAATTTTAAGGATTGAATCAGTCCCAGAAATTTAAAGTGAACATCAAGGAGCCTCCATGAATAGGATAAAAAGCTGAGTCGAGCAAATGACATAAAACAAAGGCACTAGTTGGGAGGTAACCCAACAACAATTCTTCTTCTTATTCTTCTTTTTCATACTTTTACTTTTCCTTTGTTAAAAAAAATTTCAGACCTATGGATGCACAGCGCTGCGGCGCTCAAGCCAAGTGTCGCCGTGCATAGAACCCAAAAAGGCGAGCACCGTAATGCTCTGCATTGCAGGAGAAAGCGTCGCGGCGTTCTCTATAAGAGGCCCGCAGCCTCTTCATCTCCCACACCCAATTTTGCACTCCCTTTCATCCATAAACATAATTTCTTGAAGCCAATCAACCATAATAACCTCCCATTACGTTTCCTTGCTTGAATTGAGTAAGCTTTCATCTTCTTTCGTAGGATTAAATAGCTCTTTCAGCATTTGATTTGGATTTAATGAAATTTTTTTAGGGTTCTAAGGCAATTTTGATCTTACATTTTCCAGCCACAAATCAAGCCAAATTGGGTATGGTTTACTTTATTTTTTTCTTCTAAAGTTGATCTCCATACTTAATTGTTACTGGTTTGCATTGAATTGGGGTGTCAAGTTGAGAATCTACCACCCATTCTTCCAATATTTCGAGAGCACACACTAGGTGTTCAGTAAAATGCCCCAATAAATTTTTTAAGTCCAATGGCTCCAAAAATTTCAAAATTGGGCCTCTTAAAAAGGAAGAATAGGGCCGAAGACCCTCCAGCATTCGACAACACAACATTTGTGACTGAAGAGGTTTATCAATACCACATCAAAGTGGTTGTGCATAAACCCATTGTTCCAAAACGAGGATTTGTTGTCACTGCTGGATTACCTCATAGAGACAATATCCTTCATAAGCATTGGGAGATTTTCTGTAGGAACCCAGAACCAGGGGTCATTCCCATGGTATAGGAGTTTTACTCCAATGCTATAGTATATGAACGTCATAAAACACGGGTTAGAGGCAAGATGGTTAAATTCACTCCGCATGCCATTAATGAGTTCTACTCATTGCTTGATGTAACAACTCCATTTAAGTATCAATTTCTTTTTTAAAATACCATGAAGTTATTACCTCATTACAATTTAACTCAATATAACATTTATTTAATTTATACAATAGAGAGTTCACATACATATCATTAATCAAAACATACGTACAACATATCAAACACATAAAAATCTACATCTTATTTATTCTGGTTGACCAATTCCGGAGATACAGGTGCGGGTGGTTGCACCTTCACCGGGATCTAAGCCAACTCGACCACAAACATTTTATTTGCTTCTGGGATCTGCCCAACATAAAGTACTCGATCCAACGTGCACTAAAAGCCAGAGCTATAGAAAAATTTGTATAACTAATTTTCTGAACATGATATGGAAATATAGTGAGAATTAAATCCCAGTAAGTTCAACAATAAATCATCATCAATATAGCTTATCACATCATGTTCAGCTGTATAAACTACAGAAAATATCTTTGGTCACATGAATGCATTATATCTATGCACATAAGAATCATACAGTAATAATATGTATGACAGGAGTAACTATTTTTAGAATATCATGTGATGGCCAACAACTTATTCTCATTTCAAGCTACGCCGGTCAGGGTGAGTATCCTTTACTCTTTCGTACGGGCTTTTCTCGCTCCGTACGACATGGCACACTTTCTCTTTCTTTTCTCATAATCATAATCATAACCGTTGGTAGGGCGTCCCCTACTGGTGCACCACACGGATTGCCATGTGACCATGCTCATTTCTTTTCTTTTCACAATGATAGCCAAAAATATGCTTTCAATAACAAGTATGTTCATCAAAATATAATTATTACCAAAAATCATTGGTAATCATGCCTTGAACATAACCATTTCAAATATCACTTTATAAAATATTTCCATGTCAAAATTTCACACTTAAGATGGTAAGAAGTTCATACAATGGCAATGGCTATGGCTATACTAGTCATTTATTAAGATTCATCTTCTTTTTTTAAATACTAATTTTATTTCTTTATTTTCTTGATGCAGGTTTTCATCCTATCTAACCTTCTCTTACTAATCAGAGCATAACTCCCTCAATTTAACTCTGATGTAGGTGATCTTGGTGTCAATTTTACGATAAAACAATTATCTAAAACTATTATGTTGAATATTGTAGCGAAATATCAAGAACTCAAGGTGATATTACTCCCTCAATGTATAGGTTATTACTTCTTGGATAGGTTCTGACTTCTACCTACAAATCAGACCATATCTACCTCATATGGACTCCAACTTGAGTGATTCCAGTGGCCAAAAATCCGTGACACACCATTTATTTTAATTCCATACAGATAATTCCCAGAAAATAAAATATAGAAGCTTAAAATTCTGCCACACATAGCCATACCCATGCAGAACTATCTACACCAACCTAAGTATTCAAACATACATCACATGCAAGATCAATATGTAACATGATATAGCAACATCATGACCAATCCTAAAAGTTCTAAGATTAAAATCTCATATAAATATTATAAGCTTCAAAAGTTTTCTTCAAAAAGAAATATTGTTAAACTTACCTGGAGCACTTAGTCCCCTAGACTTCTCCTTCCTCTCCTTTCCTCACTCTACCTTGCTTCTATTTTTCCTCTCCCTCACTTGGACGAAATTATAATGTTGTAAGGGTGGGTTTTCTTATATAGACCACCAAATAATTCACCTTTCATGATCATGGGTCTACCTTATCACAAATAGGATACACTTTGTTGAATTTTTGGAAAACAAACAACTTATGTTCTTGTCTTCCTCTTCCTTAGTCAAGATAGCATAGAAAAAGGAGATTTGTATTTTGAAAATTATGATGATATGTTCTTAAGATAAGGGACAAGGTCCCTTTCATTTAGGGATTCTTTTCCATTTTCTTTTGTCTTAAACAAGTATGATAGGTTTGCCTTTTTAGGCGGCAAATTTCTAGCCCTTGAATCTCCATTATTTGGTTGATATTATTTGTGTGGGATAGGAATGTTTTGTCCTAATGCCATGTATTATCATACCACTTGCTAGAATTATGAGTGTAGGATATAGATGTTTTTGTCCTAAAGCCTTGTATTATCATGCCACTTGCCAAAATGATGAATGTAGAATCACACCACTTGCTAAATTTTTGTCTTAATACTATGTAACCTAATCTTTATTATTACATTATTATATCATCACCTAATTTATTTTATTTTATTTTTCCTTTTGGATTTGGGCTTATTCCTACCCATTTTCTTTGCTTTGGATAAAATTCTACCTTTGTTGGAGGGCTTGGTCACATTTTCAGAATTTTTGGGCTATTGGTCCAATTACTATATCCTAGTCCAAGTCTATGTTTTATTTCTTGCTTAGGTTATCCAATGGCTTGCTAGAAACTTATGCGAAGTGGAAAAAAACTGTACATGAAGTGTCCATGGGTAAAAGCCCAATGTATGGGTAAAGATTTTAAACTTAGTAACTCTAGTTCTTGAATTAGGAAAAATTTCCCTAATTCAATGTTCTTGAAATTTTAAGACCTTTACTTGTTTCTAAAAATTTATCTTCCTTATCCAAGAATTTTGCATCTCTTTAGTATGTTATTTCTAATTTCTTTCCTATTAGGTTTTCCCTCTTTATTTGTTCTCTTAATGTTAGAAACATTTTTTATGCATATACATAAGGTGAAGAATTTCTAAGGATTATATTTCCTTAGATATTTAAAATATTGTCTAATAAATTTTATTTTCTTAATTAAATTTTTATGTACTTTTATCAATAAAAGAAACGAAATTAGGGATGTTACACTTGACATTAAGGATGAAGAATATTCGGTGCTTCTTCAATCATACATTGACTTTGAAGACATTATTTGCACTCTTTGCTACATGGGGACTTCTTGGAAATTGGATAGCAATGGCCAACCAGTGTACTTTGCTAGGGTTGATATGAATAAAGTGGATAAAGCTTGGCACTATTTTGTGTCAATAAGATTCATTCCCAGCTTGAACATGAGTGGAATCAAGAGGGACAAGGCCATTCTGCTTTATGCTATACTAAAAGGCTTTTCTATTGATGTAGGGAAAATTATTCATAGATAGATGCTATGTTGTATTAGTGCTCTAGCCTGCTCCTTCTTTGCTCCTAGTTTAATTACTGGTCTATGTAAGAATGTGAGAGGAAGCTGGGATTCCACTAAGACTCTCATCCACCCAATGAGACCTATATCCTATGCAGACGTCAAAAAATATAAAGGGCATGAGGAAGCAGAAGAGGAGTTAGGGTTCAGCCATTACCTATAGAGGAACCTGGTAGCAGTTTAGCTCCACCACCATCCCAGCACATTATTGACGAATTATGGGAGCAAACTGAGTGCTTGAGCCACTAGATGAATGATTTGGCACTCTACTAGTACTCCATAGCACAGCATAACAATGCTTGTTTCAGCCATTTATCCCACACCCTGAACCTTCCAATAGCATTACCGGCGCCTCCTGAACTGCCCTGTAGGCCTACACCCAAGCAAGATGAGATGGATGGTGATAACTAATTAGGAAAGTTTCATTGAACCCCTCTTCATTTTATTACTTGTCTTTATTATATTTTATTTTCAATTTTACATTGGGGACAATGTAAGTTCTTAAGTGTGGGGGGGTCTCTTTATGATTCAGTTGGATGACTGTATAATAAATCATACACTTATGCACTATTTACTCTACTTCTACGACTTATGCACTTTTAATTCCAGTTATTGAATGGGGTGAGGATTGAACTTATTTCAATCTTTGAGTTTGTGTTAGTCAAACCAATAGCCAATGATATAAATGTTTAAATTGCTAATAGCTCTTGAGAAACATAGGAAAATTATGATTATGTGTAATTTTAATTTTCTTGCAATTTATTATTATCCATTTTTTAGGATTTTGAAACTATTTTGCACAACAAATTTCAGTATTTAATTTATCTTTTACTTAGAGAAAGTTTATATAAATCAAATAAATTTTTTTATGATCTCCTCAATTTTCTAGAACTTATTTAAATGCTACTTGAGGCGAAATCCTAGGCTGATACTATTAATTAGGAGATGATTTAGGCATTATTTGATGAGATTGAGCCTTTCAAGTCAAACCTAAGCAATAAAATATCCTTAGCACCTGTATTTTGAGTTTAATTAATATATTCACTTTTTTTTCATACCTACTTGACATGCTATAAAATAAGCATATTTTTGACATGTTTTAAGTTGCTTTTTATTTAATTTTAGTAGAAAATAGATATGAATTGATTGAGTGTTGTGTTTTGTGTTTTAGGAATAATAAAAAAGAAAGGAAGAGGAAAATAAAGAGAAAATTATAGAAAAATGCTGATTTCTGACCTTTTGTCACTAATTGAGGCATATCTCACTCATTTGGACTCCGATTAAGTTGATTTTAGGGGCTATGGAAAGACGAGACATAGAACAACAACTTTCATGTTCAGCACTTTGGCAAAATCCAGAAGATTATGGGCATCGCGGCGCTACCCAACACGTCGCGGCGCGGAGCTACCCAGGATGGAGCGCCGCGGCGCTCAACACAGGGCGCCCTGGCGCCTGAGCACTATCGACACAGTCCGCCACGGCGCTGACTGAGGGCACCGCGGTGCCCTGTGGCAGGGTCTCTGTAGCATTGCGGCGCCTGCGCGCTGTACAGGCTTGTTGATTTCGCGATTTTAGGTCGTTTTTGCTCAAATTGAAGGCTGATGGACGGGAATTTTGACCTATATACATTCCTACTTCGATTAAGAGTGAAAAATCTATAAAAAGAGAGGCAAGCAAGCAGAGAAGGATCCAATTCTTCATCCAAGTTCTTCAATTCTTCTTTAGATTTTCTTATGGCCCTGCGTGGTGTAACAACTCCATTTAAGTATCAAATTTTTTTTTTAAAATACCATGAAGTTATTACCTCGTTACAACTTAACTCAATATAACATTTATTTAATTAATACAATATAGAGTTCACATACATGTCATTAATCAAAACATACGTACAACATATAAAACACATAAAAATCTACATCTTATTTATTCTGGTTGACCAATTTTGGAGATACAGGTGCGGGTGGTTGCACCTTCACCGGGATCTAAGCCAATTTGACCACAAACATTTTATTTGCTTTTGGAATCTGCCCAACATAAAGTACTCGATCCAACGTGCACTAAAAGCCAGAGCTATAGAAAAATCTGTATAACTAGTTTTCTGAACATGATATGGAAATATAGTGAGAATTAAATCCCAGTAAGTTCAACAATAAATCATCATCAATATAGCTCATCACATCATGTTCAGCTGTATAAACTACAGAAAATATCTTTGGTCACATGAATGCATTATATCTATGCACATAAGAATCATACAGTAATAATATGTATGACAGGAGTAACTATTTTTAGAATATCATATGATGGCCAACAACTTATTCTCATTTCAAGCTACCCCGGTCAGGGTGAGTATCCTCTACTCTCCGGTACGGGCTTTTCTCGCTTCGTTCGACATGGCACACTTTCTCTTTCTTTTCTCATAATCATAATCATAACCGTTGGTAGGGCGTCCCCTACTGGTGCACCACACGGATTGCCATGTGACCATGCTCAATTCTTTTCTTTTCATAATGATAGCCAAAAATATGCTTTCAATAACAAGTATGTTCATCAAAATATAATTATTACCAAAAATCATTGGTAATCATGCCATGAACATAACCATTTCAAATATCACTTTATAAAATATTTCCATGTCAAAATTTCTCACTTAAGATGGTAAGAAGTTCATACAATGGAAATGGCTATGGCTATACTAGTCATTTATTAAGATTCATCTTCTTTTTTAAATACTAATTTTATTTCTTTATTTTCTTGATGCAGGTTTTCATCCTATCTAACCTTCTCTTACTAATCAGAGCATAACTCCCTCAATTTAACTCTGATGTAGGTGATCTTGGTGTGAATTTCAAGATAAAACAATTATCTAAAAATATTATGTTGAACATTGTAGCGAAATATTAAGAAATCAAGGTCATATTACTCTCTAAATGTATAGGTTATTTCTTCTTGGATAGGTTCTGACCTCTACCTACTAATTGGAACATATCTACCTTATATGGACTCCAACTTGAGTGATTCCAGTAGCTAAAATTCCGTGACACAAATATCTATAATTATTATGTTAACCATTTATTTTAATTCCATACAGATAATTCCCAGAAATTAAAATACAGAAGCTATCCTAACATATTCTTCCCTGATGAACCATTTTCTGACCTTTGACTACTAATAAGCTCATATCTTCCTCATATGAACTCCAAATTGAATGATTCCAGTGGCTAAAACTCCATGACACACATAGCTATAATTCTTATGTTAACCATTTATTTTAATTCCATACAGATAATTCCCAAAAATTAAAATACAGAAGCTGTCCTAACATATTCTTCCCTGATGAACCATTTTCTGACCTTTGACTACTAATCGGACCATATCTACCAAATATGGACTCCAAATTGAATGATTCCAGTGGCTAAAAATCCGTGACACATATATCTTTAATTGTTATGTTAACCATTTATTTTAATTCCTTATAGATTGTTCCCAGAAATTAAAAAACCGAAGCTCAAAATTCTGCCACCCATAGCCATACCCATGCAGAACTATCTACACCAACCTAAGTTGTCAAACATACATCACATGCAAGATCAATATGTAACATGATATAGCATCATCATGACCAATCATAAAAGTTCTAAGATTAAAATCTCATATAAATATTATAAGTTTCAAAATTTTTCTTCAAAAAGAAATATTGTTAAACTTACCTGGAGCACTTAGTCCCCTAGATTTCTCCTTCCTCTTTCTTCCTTTCTTCCTCTCCTTTCCTCACTCTACCTTGCTTCTATTTTTCCTCTCCCTCACTTGGACAAAATTATAATGTTGTAAGGGTGGGTTTTATTCTATAGACCACCAAATAATTCACCTTTCATGATCATGGGTCTACCTTATCACAATTAGGATACACTTTGTTGAATTTTTGGAAAACAAACAACTTATGTTCTTGTCTTCCTCTTCCTTAGTCAAGATATGCATAGGAAAAGGAGATTTGTATTTTGAAAATTATGATGATATGTTCTTAAGATAAGGGACAAGGTCCCTTTGATTTAGGGATTCTTTTCCATTTTCTTTTGCCTTAAACAAGTATGATAGGTTTGCCTTTTTAGGCGGCAAATTTCTAGCTCTTGAATCTCCATTATTTGGTTGATATTATTTGTGTGGGATATGAATGTTTTGTCCTAATGTCATGTATTATCATACCACTTGCTAGAATTATGAGTGTAGGATATAGATGTTTTTGTCCTAAAGCCTTGTATTATCATGCCACTTGCCAAAATGATGAATGTAGAATCACACCACTTGTTAAATTTTTGTCTTAATGCCATGTAACCTAATCTTTATTATTACATTATTATATCATCACCTAATTTATTTTATTTTATTTTTCCTCTTGGATTTGGGCTTATTCCTACCCATTATGGGCTTATTCCTACCCATTTTCTTTGCTTTGGATAAAATTCTACCTTTGTCGGAGGGCTTAGTCACATTTTCAGAATTTTTGGGCTATTGGTCCAATTACTATATCCTAGTCCAAGTCTATGTTTTATTTCTTGCTTAGGTTATCCAATGGCTTGCTAGAAACTTATGTGAAGTGGAAAAAAACTCTACATGAAGTGTCCATGGGTAAAAGCCCAATGTATGGGTAAAGATTTTAAACTTAGTAACTCTAGTTCTTGAATTTGGAAAAATTTCCCTAATTTAATGTTCTTGAAATTTTAAGACCTTTACTTGTTTCTAAAAATTTATCTTCCTTATCCAAGAATTTTGCATCTATTTAGTATGTTATTTCTAATTTCTTTCCTATTAGGTTTTCCCTCTTTATTTGTTCTCTTAATGTTAGAAACATTTTCTATGCATATACATAAGGTGAAGAATTTCTAAGGATTATATTTCCTTAGATATTTAAAATATTGTCTAATAAATTTTATTTCCTTAATTAAATTTTTATGTACTTTTATCAATAAAAGAAACGAAATTAGGGACGTTACATTTCTCTCCCCCTAAAAGAAATTTTGTCCTCAAAATTTCAGAAATTACCTTATAAGAACAATTGCGGATATTTCTTCCTCATGACTTCTTCCAGCTCCCAAGTTCCTTCTTCCGGAGTCAAGCCTTCCCATAACACCTTAACTAGGGGAATGGTTTTATTTCTCAGTTGCTTCAAGTCAGTGTCCAATATGGATGCAGGTACTAGCTGGTATGTCATGTTCTCCTTTATTTGGATTGGTTCATCCTGTATTACATGTGATGAATCTGGAAGATACTTCCGTAGCTGTGATACGTGGAAAACATTATGCAGGTTGGACAAATTAGGTGGGAGAGCAACTTGATTTGCTGATGTCCCTACTTTCTTCAGAATTTGGTAGGGTCCCAGAAATCGCGGACTTAGCTTTCTTGTTTTGAGAGACCTACCAACTCCAGTAGTTGGGGAAAGTTTCAGAAATACATGGTCTCCTTCCTCAAACTCTAGAGGTCTATGTCTCTTATTGTAGTAACTCTTTGCCGACTCTGAGCTATAAGTATTTTGTTTCGTATCATCCTGATTTGTTCAGTGGTTTGTTGAACTAGATCAGGACCCAACAAGTTCTTTTCTCCTACCTCGAACTAACATAGTGGAGAACGGCACTTCCTACCGTATAAAGCTTCATAGGGAGCCATCTTAATACTAGAGTGATAGCTATTATTATAAGCAAACTCTATTAAAGGAAGGTACTTATCCCATCCTTTACCTTGCTCTATCACACAGGCCCTCAACATATCTTTTAGGGTTTGAATGGTTCGTTTTGTCTGCTCGTCAGTCTGAGGATGGTAGGCAGTACTGAACCGCAACTGAGTACCAAAAGCTTCCTCCAACGCCTTCCAAAACCTCGACGTGAACCTCAGATCTCTATCAGAAACAATATTTAAGGGAATCCCATGGAGTCTAACTATTTCTTGGACATACAATTGGGCCAATTTATCCAGTGAAAAGTTAATTTTTATGGTCAAAACGTGAGCAGATTTGGTTAATCTGTCAACTATTACCCAGATAGAGTCATGTCCCACTGAAGTCTTAGGTAAACCTACAACAAAGTCCATCGAGATACTATCCCATTTCCATTTAGGGATCTCAAGAGGTTGTAGAAATCCTGCTGGCTTTTGATGCTCCACCTTCACCTTTTGACAAATGAGACATTTCGCCACAAACTCGGCAATTTTCTTTTTCATCCCTGGCCACCAATACATCCTTTTTAAATCCTGGTACATTTTAGTGCATCCAGGATGGACTGTGTATTTACTCTCATGCGCTTCCTGCAGGATCTTAGTCCTCAACTCTCGTTCTTGAGGGACACAAATCCTTCCCTAATACATGATTGCTCCATCTTCCATGACAGAAAAATTACCTTGGTCTTTATGATCCTGTAAGTATTGGTCGTGAGCTTGAGCCTCTTTGATCAGGGATCTAAGGTCACACCCTATACTTAAACCATTAATGGTTAGCTTCTTTGAGGAAAAAGTAGTGTCCAGCTTCAAATTCCGAAACTCCTCTAGCATTTGCATCTCATACAACAACATCTGGCCCATGTGTAGAGATTTTTGACTTAAGGCATCAGCTAAAACATTCGCCTTTCCTGGATGATACTTTATCTCGAACTTGTAGTCATTGAGAAATTCCAACCATATTCGTTGCCTCATATTTAACTCCTTTTGATCAAAGAGATATTTAAGACTCTTGTGATCGCAATATACTTCAAAGGTTTCTCCATATAAGTAATGTCGCCAAATCTTTAAAGCAAACACCACTGCCGCCAATTCAAGATCATGGGTTAGATAGTTTCCTTCGTGGGGTCTTAGTTATCTAGAGGCGTAAGCAACTACTCTCTTGTCTTGCATTAGCACACACCCTAGCCCTTTCTTTGAAGTATCACTATACACTTCAAAATGTCCTATGGGGTCTGGAATAATTAAAACTAGAGGAGTGGTCAGTTTTGTCTTAAGCTCCTGAAAACTAGCTTCACATTGATCAGTCCATTTGAAAGGACTTCCCTTCCTGGTCAATTTAGTCAATGGCAAGGCTATACGAGAAAAGTTTTGTATAAACCTCCTGTAGTATCCTGCCAAACCCAGGAAACTTTTGACTTCCATAACCGTCTTTGGTCTCTCCCACTGAATCACTGCTTCCGTCTTGCTAGGATCTACGGCTACCCCACTATTAGAGAAGACATGTCCGAGAAACTTCACCTCTGACAGCCAAAATTCACACATTTCCAATTTGACATATAACTTTTTCTCTTTCAGCACTTGCAGCACGATTCGGAGATGTTGTTTATGTTCTTTCTCACTCTTAGAGTATATCAAGATGTCATCAATGAACACTATAACAAATTGATCTAGGTAGGGTTGAAAAATGCGATTCATGTAATCCATGAAAATTGCAGGTGCATTCGTCAACCCGAAGGGCATTACGAGAAACTCATAGTGCCTATACCTAGTCCTTAAGGCAGTTTTTGGTACGTCCTCCTCCTTAATCCTAATCTGATGATATCCTGACCTCAAGTCAATTTTAGAAAAAAATGGAGGCACCCTTCAATTGATCCAATAAGTCATCTATCCTAGGGAGAGGGTACTTGTTTTTAATAGTCACCTTATTCAGCTGTTTGTAATCTATGCATAGTCTCAAGCTCCCGTCTTTCTTCTTAACAAACAATACAGGAGCTCCCTAAGGTGATACACTTGGTCTAATGAATTGCTTGTCTAATAGTTCCTCCAACTGCTTCTTTAGTTCTTGTAGTTCCTTCGAGGCCATTCGATATGGTGCAATAGAGATAGGCCCTGTCCCAGGTAGGAGATCAATAGAGAACTCTATCTCTCTCTTGGGAGGTAAGCCTGGAATATCTGATGGAAATACTTCAGGAAACTCGTTGGCTATTGGGATTTCATCAAGCTTCGATTCGACTTCTAGGTTTCATAAATACAAGAGAATGTATCCAAGTACTCCATTCTTCAACTCCCTATTAACTTGATTGGCATTTAGCATCAATAACTGGACTTCCTCTTTCGGAGTAAGAGGTAGAAATTCAACGGTCTTGTTACAACAATTCAACAAGACTCGATTTCTAGACATCCAGTCTAACCCTAGAATGACCTCAATACCTCTTAAAGGTAAACAGACGAGGTCTACAGAAAAATTTCTCTCCTGGATGGTGACTTGACAGTCCTTACATACAGAGGAAGTTAATACCCGTTCCCCTGTAGCGGTTACTACGGATAGCTCATAGGGAGTTTCAGAAATAGGGAACTGAAACTTCCTAATACATTCTTCCGATATAAATGAATGACTAGCACCAGAGTCAAATAACACCATAAGAGTAAATCCATAGATATAGCATGTACCTTGAATCATTTCAGAAGATTGGGCTGCCTCTTGGCCGCTCAGGGTTAAAACCCTTCCTTTCACCTGAGGCCTCTGTTCTGGCTGCTTCCTCACATTCTGTGGGCAGTTTTTTGCAAAATGTCCCTTCTGTCCGCAATTGAAGCAGACATCTTGTCCCATGTAGCATGGCCGGTTACCATGCATGCGTCCAGACTTAGTGCACTTGACTGAGGCAAGATCTTGTTGAAAAGGCATAGGACCCACAATCAATGGCCTCTTACCAGCTCCATATCCACTTCTTCTCACGTTCTTTCCAGGGTTGGGAAAATTTTTCTTCATTTTCCATAGGTTTCGCCTTTGCTTTTCGTCCTCCACTTCCTTTAAACTCTTTTCCACTACTACAGGTTAGTTTTGAGGTAAGGTATTAATTTGGGTGTACCAGCGGGAGTAAGAGTCGATCCCACAGAGATTGGAATTACCTTATGTGATTAAAAGGGGGGAATTGATAATCGCAAATTAAGTAAAGTAAACAATAATGAAAATAAATAAGAGAAAGTGATTAATGATAAAGACGTTGGTTTCGGTTGGTATCCACCGTCAAGTGATTACATTGATCATCGACAACATAATCAATCTATAAATGAATATCTATCATTGGGGTTTTAACCCTGTTTCTCCTTAAGCCTAGCAAATTAATGACAATCGCACTAATAAAACCCTAATTAACAAGCCATCTTTTAGCACATCGGTAATATATAACTTGTTAACTGCATGAAGAACTAGAAAAACTGACAGAGCTAAACAAATATAAATACATCGGCTATATCTAATTTAGTTAATCATTCATCATAGGTTCAAGGATTTATAATCCAAAACCCTCAAACCTATTTTCCTCACGAATCGCAGAATTGAAGACTTTGTTCAAAACACAATTCAGCGGTAGATTAAAACAGACAAAATACTAGTAGGCCTCCTAGCAATCATATGAATAATCATTAAGAATAAGAACAGATGAACAATCAATATTCAAATCAAATTGAAATAATAACATCAAATCCACATCTCACAATGTATAAAATTCCCTTGAGGTTTCAACTCACCTCAACCAACTAAAAGAACTAGCCACGCAGGGCCATAAGAAAATCTAAAGAAGAATTGAAGAACTTGGATGAAGAATTGGATCCTTCTCTGCTTGCTTGCCTCTCTTTTTATAGATTTTTCACTCTTAATAGAAGTAGGAATGTATTTAGGTCAAAATTCCCCTCCATCAGCCTTCAATTTGAGCAAAAACGACCTAAAATCACGAAATCAACAAGCATGTACGGCGCGCGGGCGCCGTGACGCTACGGAGATCCTGCCACGGGGCGTCGCAGTGCCCTCAGTCAGCACCGCGGCGGGCTATGTTGACAGTGCTCAGGCACCGCGGCGCCTTGGGTTGAGCGCCACGGCGCTCCATCCTGGGTAGCTCCACGCCATGGCGCTCAAGAATGCCTTATCATGGCCCCGTGGCGCTCCCTTGTGAGCGCCGCGGTGCCCAGAATCTTCTAGATTTTGCCAAGGTGCTGAACACAAAAGTTGCAGCTCTATGTCTCTTCTTTCCATAGCCGCTAAAATCACCTTAATCGAAGTCGAAATGAGTGAGATATGGCTCAATTAGTGACAAAAGGTCAGAAATCAGCATTTTTCTATGATTTTCTCTTTATTTTCCTCTTCCTTTCATCTTTATTATTCCTAAAACACAAAACACAACACTCAATCAATTCATATCTATTTTCTACTAAAATTAAATAAAAAGCAACTTAAAACATGTCAAAAACATGCTTATTTTATAGCATGTCAAATACCCTCACACTTACTCTTTTGCTTGTCCTCAAGCAAACATTGATTCATGTAAACAGAATTCAATATATGAAATGAGTGAATGGCTTACCAATATGCTGCCTCATAGTGCAAATTATATGCTCTTGAAGAAATTTCAGAAAATTTTCATGACCATGTGCAACATTTAATTCAAATGCAATTTATAATTTTATTCCCTAAAATCCATAGTGTGTGTGTGTCTTTGGATAATTTAATTTTCTTTTACCTAAATGAGCTTATATATCTCAAGAATTATAGCATGGCTCTCTATTTAAAATTTCCATAGGCTTATTTTTCATGCTACTCTCCACTAATGTAGGCTAAAACTACTTCTTAGGATCAAAAGGGCTTAACTCAGCTTGTAATGTGGCTAGGCTATGGGATGAGATATAAGATATAATTTAAAGCTCAATCTCCCAACATCACATGATTAACTCTGATCTATTTGAGCTAATTCTTAAGATTGGAGAGTTTTTTCCCCCAAACTTATTTCCTTGCTTTTCTGCATTCTACTTTTCATTCTCTATTTCTTCTTTTTCAATCACTGGATAGACTTTCAATAGTCTTTTGAGAATATATATATATATATATATATATATATATATATATATATATATATAGAGCCAAGACCAAAATTTATGATTAATTCTTTTATTTGTTTTCCCTGATTCACTCATTCCATGATTAATTTTGAAATGCTTGTTTTGTAAAGCTATATTAATAAAAGGGTGGAAGGGTGGAGCAAGGACAAAAGAAAGAAAAAAGTACAAAAATACGGATGAAAGTTTAAGCAGTGAAAGATAAAAGGAGAATCAAGGAAAAGAAAAAAAAATCATGATGATGAATTCAGTAAAGTAAAGGAATAAGTGTGGGGGAAAAATTCCCCAAATTTGAGAAAGCTCAAGAGACGTATAATTAATCATGTGGTGTTGGGTGATCAAGCCTAAATTTATATCTTCTGTCTCACCCTATAACCTAGCCACATTACAAGCTGATTAAAGCCCTTTTGATCCTAAAATATAGTTTTAGCCTACATTAGTGGAGAGTAGCATGAAAAATAAGAATATGAAAATCCTAAACAGAGGTCCATACCCAATTTCTTCAGATATATAAACTCATTTGGGTGAAAGATGGTTGAACAGCTCAAAGACACACACACACTCAGGGCTCTAGAAAATAAATCATGAATTGCATTTGAGCTAAATATTGTACATAATTATTAAATTTTCTGAAACTTCTTTAAGAGCATACAATTTTTACTATGAGGCAATTTATTGGTAAGTGTTTCACTTATCTCATATATTGAATATTGTTCACATGAATTAATTTGCTTGAGGACAAGCAAAAGAGTAAGTATGGGGGTATTTGACATGCTATAAATTAAGCATGTATTTAGCATGTTTTAAGTTGCTTTTTATTTAATTTGAGAAGGAAATAAATAGGATTTAATTGAGTTTTGTGTTTTATGTTTTAGGAATAATAAAGAAGAAAAGAAAAGGAAAATAGAGGGAAAATATGAAAAATGCTGATTTTCGACCTTTAGTCACTAATTGAGGCATATCTCTCTTATTTGAAGTCCAATTGAGGTTATTCTAGCGGCTATTGTGTTCGGTACTTCGCCAAAATCTAAAAGTTTCTGGGTGCCATGGCGCTCGCAAAAGAGCCCTGTGGTGTCGCTGCAAGACATATCCGAAGCGCTATGGCACTTAGTTGCCCATAAAAGAAGTGTCGCAATGCTCGAGCCAAGAAGACCCAGCGCCACGATCCCAACCTAGAGCACCGTGGCACCCCAATGCCAATTTCCAAAGCACTGCAGCGCCCCAATAGGGTAATTCCGTAGCACCATGGTGCTCGCCGCCACACCAAAATGCTGATATTGCGATTTTAGGCTTTTTTTTACTCCAATTAAAGCCCGACAGGCCGGATTTTGACATAGAAACAATTCTACATCAATGAGGAGAATCCAATCTATAAAAAGGAAAGAATGGAAGCATCAAAGAGGATTCAAGCTCTTAATTACCTTCTTTAATTCTTGTTTAGATTTTTTATGGCCTTGTACAATTGATTTACTTTTAGTTGGTAGAGGAAGATTGAAACCTCAAGGGATCGTTATGCATTGTGAGATTTGGAATTGATTTTATTAGTTTAATCTTAACCGAGTATTGATTATTCATCTACTCTTATATTTTCTTAATGACTGTTCATATGATTGCTAGGAAGGCCTACTAGTATATTATATGTCTTAATCTACTACTGAATTAGGTTTTGAACAAAGTTTTCATTACTTTATTCATGAAGCAGATAGGATTAAGGGTTTTGGATTATAAATCATTAAACTTATGATGAATAATCAACTAAATTAAATATAACCGATGTGTTTATATTTATTTAACTCTCAGTTTCTCTCGTTTTTCATGCAATTAATAGGTTAGACTTCACCGATATGCTAAAGGATATCTTATTAATTAGGGTTTAATTGGTACGATTGTTATCAATTCACTAGGCTGAAGGAGGAATAAGGATAGAATCCCAATTATAGATATTTGGTTTAAGATTGATGATTTTGTCAATGATCAATGCAATCCTTTGATGGTGAATATCGACTGAAACCAATGCCTCTCTCATTAATTACTCTCTTAATTATTTTCATTATTTGCTTTATTATTTACAATTATCAAATCCCTTTTGTTCTCAATCACATAAGGTAATACCAGTCTTTGTGGAATCGACCCTTACTCTCACTACTACAGGTTAGTTGAGAGGTAAGCTATCAATTTGGTTGTACCTGCAACAGTATGAACCAAACATTTCCAATTCTAATGAAAAAAATTGATAGTATATTCCAGAAATCATACTTATTAAAATGTTATTTTGTTCTAAATGAGGTTCAAATATGATGAAAAATGGCAATGATATAAGCTGAAACAAGATAATAATTTACTTGAGAAATGTATCAGGTGCAATATTCTAATTGTAATCGTGAAGAAATTATTTCATGCAAAAAAAAAAAAATTTCTCCACTTTCATTCCTGTAAGGACAGGGGACATATAATTTATTTTATATCCCTCTATTTTCCAATTTTTTTATGAAAACTCAAACTTGTCCATTAATTTGCTAGCTATAAAAGTCTAACATATTAATTTATTAGGAGGGAGTAGTTGCTACATGAATAGATAAACTTTATTTTTTGGGTTATGCAGTATGAAAAGGGCTTGTATCAATACTAAAATTGATATAAACAAAGAATTAGGTGAATGGGTTTGGTTTTGCGGTTTAAAGGATGCTTTTATTGCTTTTTCTTCTTCCTTTCTAGTGTTTCTTTTTTCATTCTCCCCTTTTTTCCATCAAGGTACCAACATTCATTATTGCAAGCCTTCATCTTTGAAAACCAATTCAAATAATAATTATAGCCCATAATGCAGTGATGAAACACATTGGGGAAGTTGTACATTTTGATATAATCCAGTCTCTAGTGTTTTCTGTTTCTTTGGGTAATTATGTCAGGGCAACCCTGTTTGTAGTTTAGAGGAGAGGAATCCAAATTTTTTTGCAAGTTGACTTAGTTTTTTCACTTGCGCATTAAATGATAGAAGCTATGAGTAGCATCAGTAGACATGTTCAACTGGCTAAGAAAATTTCATTCAAGTAATACATTCTAGGTATTGGTTCACCTCCTTATTTTAGATCCAACAGGTTTAGCCAATCCACTTCTAGTTGCACCCCAAATGCCATTTGTACTATAGAAGGACTTTGTAATCATTTTATCAAAATTTTACCAAAATTAAAGGTTCCTACTTCCTATGCCTCTGCAAAGACAAGGGCAATAAAATTAAATCAACAATCAAATTTACAAATTTTGCAAGTCAACTTAGTTTTTTCACTTACACATTAAATGATAGAAGCTATGAAAAGTAGTAATAGATAGGTTCAACTGGCAAAGAAAATTTAATTTTGGTACCTTTATGTCTTCAAGTACCTTAAAAACCAAAATTTGTGAGAAAGAACACAAAGCAACTGAACATGGAATAATTTTCCACTTTTATTTTGACTTCAAGTGCCTTTATGCTTATTGATCCTGATAAAACCAAATATATGTAAAGCATATATAATAAGGAACACTGATGCCATTGCAATATACACCTATGCATGAAAAAAGAAGAGATCTATAGATGCATTTTTTGTTCAGAAACAGAGCATGGAGAATTTATCTAAGACAGAACATAGAACGTGGGTGATGTAAGTGTGTGGGAGTTTGCAAAACTATAACAGCATACAAGGTAATAAACACTAATCCCATTGCAATACTGGCAATGAAATTAAAGGAAGCAATAATGGTGTTAAGAAGAGTGACTACTAACCTCCTTTGGAAGCTACGAAGCTCACAGCTACGACCAAAACTTGGGAGCAGCGAGAGCCTAGGGCTTGCGATGTAAGAGCTTTAAACGAAGGGAAAAAACACCGTGGTGGAAGTCTTTATGTTCCAAAATGGGAGAGGCTGAGAGGAAAGGAGTAGACCAAGAGGGTTTGCAATGAAGGTTTGGAGAGTTTAGCCAAGATACAGGGAAAGCTTTGGGGTTTTCGGGTGGGGTGAGATTTTCTGTCGAAACTGGTAGAGGCTGAGAGGAAAACAATGGGCTGAGAAGGAAAACAACGAGGGAAGGTAAATTTTTTAAGTGAAACAAAGTGAGAGGCTTGGGGGCTATAGGGCATTGTCTTTTTTAAAAAATTTATTTACATAAAAGTGATTTTTTTCGGTGATAGTAGATATGTTAAGTGAAATGAAGTGAGAGGATCAAAGGGAATTTTCTTTTCTTTTTTTAATTTATTTAAATAAAAGTGAATAGATTTTGTATGATATTAAATTAGTGTGATAGTGACATGATGATAAAAGACAAAAATTGTTAGATAAATATGATCTAATCATGAAAAGACCATGTAAATATGTATGCTTTTTATTAAAATGCATTTATACTTGAGCCAATCAAAATATCTATCTATATTGAGTTCAAAAAAAGAGAGGAAATAATATATAATTTCACTGATATTAAACTATAACAATATCATTTATTCTATATGCGCTTCATATTATATGAAATGATTAAGCAATTAATTTCAGGCTAAAAAAAAGAGGAAATCATGTCATATGGTGTATGTATGGGATATATGCAAGCAGGGTGAGAAGGATTGTCATGTATTCCACTTCTTTTAAAGCAACCTTATAAAAGTTTAGAAAATTAAAAAAAAGGAGGATAGAAAGAATAGCAAGTTGAACCACAAGATCCTTTCTTTATTTCTTACATATTTTGGTGGTAATTTTTTTGTTACTATTTATTTATTTATTTTTAAGAAAATCATGATATGAAATATCTTTATGAACTTATTCTAAATTTAAGCATAATTAGTTATATTTAGAAAAGTAGAATAATTATTTTTCTAAATTTTCTTAATAGTTTATTTCTTTTAACTAAAGTACTTCTTCAAATTTATAAAGTGCACGAACCTTGATTATAGATTATTGTAAAGTCACTTCTTTATTATATATCTATTTATTAAAACTATCTAGTAAGTTTTGATATGCTCCTTTCATTCTATTAGGGGCTCAATTTATTTTGCTGGTAAAAGAATGAATTTGTACTATTAATTTCTACCAATAGTTTAATTTCATTTCGCGAAAGAAGTACAATTATTTTATTTATTTTTCATATTATTGTAGAGAAGTTTTTGAATTGATTTCAACTTTCGATTTTGAGGAAAATCATGTGGTAATCTAGCATGAAGAAATTAATAACAATTACACTTTCTAACAATAAAAGTATAAAATTAGACAAAATTCAATAAAGACAAAACAATCCTATGATAGAAACAAAAAGGAGATTAAAAGATAACATTAATAAACTTAATAATTTTTTTGCATATGTTGTCGCCAACATCAATTCTAATATCTTTCGTTATATTTGATTATTTAAAATAATTTATTATATTATGGTTCAAAACTTCAAATGTAAAGAAAATTATGAAGTTAATTCTTAACAAAAACAAAAAAGGCACAATCACAAAGAATAATACAAGCTTGAAATCATTAAGTTTAATTAATTATTGCATCATCCTTTCATTAATTGTGTTATGACTTTATAAATTATTTAATTTAAAACCCAAAGCTCCTTCTCTTATGGGTTATTTTATTTAGATATACAATAATTGTGAGAATTATTTAAGTAACATTTTCATACTTGAAGATATATATGCTTAGGTGGTTTCGAGAAAATATATATTGGTGTATTTTGGATTTTTTTAATTTGTCTTTAATTTATTTTAATAACAATAATTTTTTCCCTTTATCATTTTTTAAATTAAATAGTTATTTTGATTTTTCAATTATATATACATTATTAATTTGATTTTTAAAAATTTACCTTATTAATTTAGTATTTAATTAAAAATTAACTTAAGTAAAAAAAATTTTGAATTTATTTTACCAGTAAATATTTAACACATTTTTTATCTCATAACTAAAAATTTATATAGTTTAACTAAAAATATAGTTTTGTTAAATGTGACAAAATGTGAAAAAGAAGGAAAAACTTTTTCCAATAATTATTCTCCAATATTTTTTTAAAAAAATTTACACTTGATTTAACTCAATTTTTTTGGTATAATAAATAAAATATTGTTTAATTTTTGTTTAACCATGGTCAATGCCCTCTATATATTTTTCTTTCTTTCTTTTTTGCCATATTCAAGATGAAGAGAAAAGTTTAGAGGAGAGAGAAAGAGAAGTATGACATGGAGAATTTCATGCCACGTTGGAGGATTTTAATCCATTTAGGCTATACGTCATATATTAATAAAAGGGCCCCGACGTACTAAATGATAAGTTCAAGGGGTCATCAGTTGGCTTTTAAAGGATAAGGGTGTAATAACCCTAAAATTGTAATACCCAATTAGAAGTAAATAAACTAATTATCATTTGAGGGCCGGGGGGGGGGGGGAGTTAAAGAGAGTTAAATCGCTGAGAGCCATCGGGAGATTAAGGCCTAAAACTCAAATTCTCATTTTTCAAGGATGACCCTGCAAAATCAAAATTTCAAATTTTCTTATCTTGATCCCCACTCCATTTACTTCCTCCCCAAGTTGTTCTTATCATTATATAGCTTTCAAGAAGCCATTTCCTTTCATTTTGGCATTTTAGGAAAATTTTGTCTCTACATTTCTCTTTCCCTCTCCATTAACTTACACTCAGTATCCAAACCCTATCATTTGTTGTTTGAACCAATGATCAGAACAAATCACTATTTTCAAAGAATGCTAAAACTGTAACATCCCTAATTTCGTTTCATGTATTCAAAGTAATATCCCTAATTTCGTTTCTTTTATTGATAAAGATACATAAATATTTAATTAAAGAAATAAAATTTATTAGAAAATTTTAGATATCTAAGGAAATATAATCCTTAGAAATTCTATACCTTACGTGTATGCATAGAAATGTTCTAACATTAATGGAATAGGTAAAGAAAGAAAACCTAAGAGGAAAAATTAGAAATAAATATACTAAGGAAAGGTGAAATTCTTGGGTAAGGAAGATAAATTTTTGTGAAGTAAGTAAATGTATTAAAATTTCAAGAAGATTGGATTAGGGTAATTTTTCCTAATTTAAGAGTTAAAGTTATTATGTTTAATATCTCCACCCATAAATTGGGTTTTCACCTATGGACACTTCATATAGAGTTTTTCTACTTCACATGAATTTTTAGCAAGCTAATAGGATAGCCTAAGGAAGAAATAAAACATAGACTTGGACTCGGATATAGAAATTGGACCGGTAGCCCAAAAATCATGAAAATGTGACTAAGCCCATTATGAAAGGTAGAATTTTAACAAAAGTAAAAAAAATGGGCAAGAATGAGCCCAAACCCAAGAGGAAAAATAAAAATAAAAATAAAATAAAGTGATGAAATAATGGTGTAATCAAGATTAGATGACATGGCATTAAGACAAAAATTTAGCAAGTGGTGTGATATCCTACATTCATAATTTTATCAAGTGGTATGATAAAACATGGCATTAGGACAAAATATCTATATCCTACACTCATAATTTTAGCAAGTGGGTAATAATATATAGCGTTATGACAAAACATCCTTATTCTACACAAACAATTTTAGCTAAGCAACAAAGATTCCAAGGGTTGGAAATTTGCCAACTAAAAAGGAAAACCTATCATAATTGATTAAGACAAAAGAAAAAGGAAATGAATCCCTAAATCAAAGGGACCTTATCTCTTATCTTAAGAACATATTATCATAATTTTCAAAATACAAATCTCCTTTTCCTATGCATATCTTGACTAAGGAAGAGGAAGACAAGAACATGAGTTGTTTGTTTTCCAAAAATTCAACCAAGTGCATCTGAATTGTGATAAGGTAGATCCATGATTATGAAAGGTAAATTATTTGATAGTCTATATAAGCAAAACACACCCTTATAACATTAGAATTTTCGTCCAAGTGAGGAAGAGGAAAAATAGAAGCAAGGTAGAGTGAGGAAAGGAGAGGAAGAAAGGAAGAAAGAGGAAGGAGAAGTCTAGAGGACTAAGTGCTCAAGTTTAACAATATTTCTTTTTGAAGAAAAGATTTGAAACTTGTAATATTTATATGAGATTTTGATCTTAGAACTTTGATGATTGGTCATGGATGTTGCTATATCATGTTACATATTATGTATGTTTGAATACTTAGGCTGGTGTAGATAGTTCTACATAGATATGCCTATGGTTGGCAAACTTTTAAGCTTCTGTTTTTAAACTTCTAGGACGAATTGGTAAGGAATTAAAACAAATGGTTAACATAAAAAATGTAGATCTATGTCCCATGGATTTTGAGCCGCTAAAATCACTCAATTTGGAGTCCATATGAGGTAGGAATGGTCCAATTTGTAAGCAGTGGTCGGAAAATGGTTAATCAGGGAAGAATATGTTAGGATAGTTTTACGTTTTAATTTCTGCGAACATTCTGTAGGGAATTAAAATAAATGATTAACATAAGAATTATAGATAAATGTGTCATGGATTTTTAACCACTGAAATCATTGAATTTTGAGTCCATATGAGGTAGATATGGTCCGATTAGTAAGCAGTGGTCAGAAAATGGTTAATCAGGGAAGAATATGTTAGGATAGCTTTTGTGTTTTAATTTTTGGGAACATTCAGTAGGGAATTAAAATAAATGGTTAACATAGGAATTATATATATATATATATATATATATATATATATATATATATATATATATATATATATATATATATATATATATATATATATATATATATATATATATATATATATATATATATATGTGTGTCACAAATTTTTAGCCACTGGAATCACTTAATTTGGAGTCTGTATGAGGCAGATATGGTCCGATTATTATGTGGTTGTCAGAAATTGGTTAATCAGGGAAGAATATTTAAGGATAGCTTCTGTGTTTTAATTTCTGGGAACATTCTGTAGGGAATTAAAATAAATGATTAACATAAAAATTATTTCTATATGTGTCTTAAATTTTTAGCCACTAGAATCACTTAATTTGGAATTTTGATAAGGGAGATATGGACAGATTAGTAGGTAGAGGTCATAACCTACCCGAGAAGAAATAACCTGTACTTTGAAGGAGTAATATCACCTTGATTTCTTAATATTTCGCTAAACTGCTCAACATAATAGTTTTAGATAATTGTTTTATCTTTAAATTGACACCATGATCACTTACATCAGAGTTAAATTAAGGGAGTTATGCTCTGATTTGTAAGAGAAGGTCAGATAGGATGAAAACCTGCATTAAGAAAATAAATAAATAAAATTAATATTTAAAAAAGAAGAAGAATCTTATAAATGAAAGTAATAAATGACTAGTATATGCCATAGCCATTGCCATTGTATGAACTTACCATCTTAAGTGTGAAACTTTGTCATGGAAATATTTTATTAAGTGATATTTGAAATAGTTATGTTCATGGCATGATTACCAATGATTTTCGGTAATAATTATATTTTGATGAACATACTTGTTATTGAAAGCATATTTTTGGCTATTATTGTGAAAAGAAAAGAAATGAGCACGGTCACATGGCAATCCGTGTGGTGCACCAGTAGGGGACGCCCTACCAACCGTTATGATTATGCTAATGAGAAAAGAAAGAGAAAGTGTGCCATGTCGGATGGAGCGAGAAAAGCCTGTACCAGAGAGTAGAAAATACTCACCTTGACTAGGGTTGCTTGATATGAGAATAAATTGATAATCATCATATGATATTCTGAAAATAGTTAATTCTGTCATACATGTCATTATTGTACAATTCTCATGTGCATAGATATAGTGCATTCATGTGACAAATGATATTTGCTGTAGTTTATACAGATGAACATGACGTGATGAGCTATATTGATGATGATTTATTGTTGAACTTACTGGGATTTAATTCTCACTATATTTCCATGTCATGTTCAAAAAATTAGTTGTGTAGATGATTCTATGGCTCTGATCCCGGTGAAGGTGCAACCACCCACACTTGTATCTCTGAAATTATTCAACCAGAATAAATAAGATGTAGATATTTATGTGTTTGATATATTGTACTTACATGTTGATTAATGACGTGTATGTGAACTCTATATTGTATAATAATAATAATAAAAAAGTTGTTACAAAAACCCCCCAAATATTAATAATTTTTTATCATGGAAGCCAGATCAAACCGTAAATCAAAACATTGGTCGAAAGTTGCCAAAAAAAGGGATTTTCAATTTGTGCACTTCCAGACCTCCATTTTTTACACTACTAGCACCATTGCACTAAGAACAGGTAGATTTACCCATTAGGGCAACCACCATCATCCAAGTAGTCAACACGTGAGGCTTATTTGCAAGGTACACCCATAATGCGTGTAGGCCCATATCTAATCCATTTTGAACTAGGTTAACTCGTTAACTAGTAGGTTGAATTTTAACTTGTGTTGACTTTTGACTTTGTTGACTATTGACATTATGTTGACATTGACCAAAATGTTGATTGAGTTCCAGAGTCTGATTTCAACGAATCATACCACTTTTCCTTGGTTTTTAGACATACAGAGCTCATTTTTTAATTAAGATATTTTAGGCTAAATTAGCTTGGATCTTGTCCAGGTGAAGGAAAACTGAGAGACTAACAATACTTTGACTAAATAACGCTTGCTATATTTTACAACTTCATATATTTTCATATTATATTTTACATGTTATAATTTATTTATTCACTTACTATCCTTACGGTTAATAATATTTATTTTGAAATGCATTTATTGAACTTTTAGTTGACACATTTAATTAATATATTTTAAGTATATTCATATGCTTTAGAGCCTTACATACACTTGGAAAAGCACTTTGATTGAAACCCTTCATTTAATTAAGAATGTTATATATGGATATTAGTTAAAATCTTAATACAACTATCCAAATCACTAGAACTGAAGCAAAGGATTAGCAATTGTAAATGAAGCAAAGGAATAGCAAAAAAAAAAAAAACTGAAGCAAATCACTAGAATTCATGAAACAGAAAAAATCCAAGTTCCCTTCATTACTTTATTCTATTTTACCTATCTTCCTTAACTAATTCATACGTATCAAATTATTAACTCCAATAACTTAAATATTTATAAGTCTAGGTAAATAAAATTAATTACCCACAAGATAGACCTACCAAAAACATGAATAATTGAGAAATAATTTAGAAATTAGGTATAAAGCTTGATTAGGTCACATAAGGTATGGAGGTATATTACTATACTCACAAAAATCAATTGTTTTGCAACCTAACCATTAAGATCGATCTTAGGTTGTTTAATTCAATGGTGAATTTAGTTAATTACCTTGATCAAGAACAACTAATTAAACCCTAACAATCTAATTGGTGGTTAGGCAACTAGAATGCATGTAACTCATCATTGAACAAAGAACTTGAATATTTCATTTATAGAAAAGAAAAATAGTCAACCAAACTGCATGATTAAGATCCTTTAGACACCTACATTAAACAAACTACTCCATTGTGTAAGTAAATAGCATCTCAACAAAATAAGGGAAAAACATGATCAAAGGAAAGAAAAGAGTAGAAGAGAAGAATGAGAATTTATCATTCTCTAAAACTTTAACAAGCTCCTCCTTCTTTTACCACAATTATCCTTGCCTTGGTTGTCATTTCTATCCAATTAAAACTTCAAAATAACGTGCTTAAACCCTTAAAAAAAACCCCTAAAAGTCTTATTAATAGCCCAACACCAACCAAGCTGAATTTGCATCAATATAAGACAATTCACATGTAGACCCTTGAGGCTACATCACAGGCACTGAAAAAGAATCACATTATGTCTTTATAACACCACAAATATGCACTATGGTGCTCTTTTTAGGACCTTAATTTTAAAAATTTTCAACTTTCACACTTCTCCCATACCTTTGGCCTCTTTCCATTAAGCTTTTTCCTACATAACAACACCTAAGGATCACATTCTTATTAAATAAATAAAAATATAACATTTAAACTTAAAACCACCAAGGACAACCGCTAGTAAGCACGTAAGGCAAAATAGCTCTCTATCATAGAGTTATCACATCACCAAACTTAAGCAATTACTTGTCCTCAAGAAATTGAGAATGAGACCCAAGAAACAAAATTGCTTAATCATATCAATCAAGAGGTATTCAATCAAAATAGGCCAAAGAAATGGTAACTGGATTATAAAACAAACCAAAATATGCAAAGATCTAGGTAGCAATAAATCCATAGCAATTGCATCCTCAATCAATTGATCATAGTAAAACATAAATATAACTAATCAAAAAGTATACTAAAATGAAAATATTATTTAAGAACCACATCTACAATCATTTTCTTTCAAAAGATTGCATACAACTTAGAAAGCAATTATAATCATGCATATTCAAGCAATCCTATACATTTTCTTTTCTTCACTCTTTCCACTAATGTAGATCAAACATAGTCAAGGATCCCTAGGTCATTATTGGCTTGTATTGAATGGCTAAGGTAAGGTGGGATAAAGATATATTTTGGCTTAATTCACCTTAAGAACTCTTTTTACTAGAGCCATTTTTTTTACATTGCCTTCTTCTAACCCTTTTTTTAGGTCATAACTTTTCTTTTGCTTCTTTTTATTTTTCTTCTATTTTTCTTTTCTGCACTTTTCTTTTGTACCTTGAGTAGAAATTTAAGCACTTATTTGTGTAGCTCTTTTTCTCACTAGATAAAGGTATTTCTATGGTGAACATTTAGGCTAGGTTAACACATTGGCAATTCAACAAAAAATAGGCAATTTAAGCTCAATAAAGGACTTTAACAAAAAAACATTAGTGTTTAAGGGTAGTTTAGAATGGCTCAGTTGGTGCAAACAATGCCTAGATCCTTTCCTTAGCTACATACAAACTAAAATTTTTTCTTTGGAGTAAATAAAACACATTCTAGGATTGTATATACATGCACAAGCATAATTCACTCTTAAGTTATACATAATACTTCAAAAGAATCAACCTTTTAGCTCAAATATCATTTTCCAAAAAATTCTAACAAGAATTGACTATTGATAAAGAAAAATCCATTAATTACTATGTTAATGGGTTTTCAAAAATTGACCCTTCTTTTAGGAAAAGAATCTCATAACAAAAATTCAAGTATTTAAAAGGTTATCTTGAGTCAAGAAATAAGGGATCCAAGATAATCATACCAACATAAGATATAAACAAAGAAATAACCCTAAAGATAATCAAATTTAATCAATAGAACGAAAAACATATAGACCAAAATAGCAATGTTAGGGAGATTAATCTTCCTCTTCTTCTTTATCTGCTTCTAGGGGAATAACTAGGCTTCTAAGAGTGGTTGATGTGATCTTAATTATTAATACCTTTAAACTTACTTTTTGTTAGATTTAAGTAAAATATGATTAGGTATTAGCTTAGTTTTGTGTTTTGTGTTGTAGGAATAAAGGAAGGAGAAAAGAGAAGAAAAAAAAAGATATTTATGGAAAAATGTTGAATTGTAGTGATTCTAGACCTTTCATCAATTGTTTGAACATATCTCCTCCATATGAACTCCAATCCAAGTTATTCAAGTGGCAGTGAAATGATAAAGCAATTATCTACAACTTTTATATTGAATACTTTGTCAAATTCGAGAGATTTCATAGCATTACAGAGCTCGCAAATCAAAATCACAGTGCAACAGGATGAATCCTAACCTTTGGTCACTCATTTTGGTATATATCTTTCAATTTAGATCTGATTAAGGTGATTCCAGTGGCTATGGAAAGAAGAGACATAGAGGTACAACTTTCATGTTTGGCACTTTGGAAAATTCTAGAATTTTTTGGGCACTGCAGCACTGCATCATTATAAATTTGAAGGGCCGTGGTGCTCCACAGTGCGTCGCGGCATTGGCTACCAAGAAGCATTGAGGGACGCAGTGCCCGAGCCCCAACCCTGTAGTTCTTGAGCGTCAGAACTAGAGTGCCCCTACACTAGAACAAGAGCCATGGTGCCCCATCAGTTAGTTTTTGAAGCGCTACGACACCCGAGTAGCGCACCGTGGCGCTTGGCACTGCACCAGATTGCTGAGATCGCGATTGTTAGGGTTTTTTTAACTCCAAATGAAGACCGATGGGCTGAGATTTGACCTAGAAAGAACCCTACTTCATTGAGGACCATCCAATCTATAAAAGAAGGATAAAGTGTAACAACTCCATTTATGTAAATGTAACAAATTTGTTTTTTATATTTGTAAAATTCCATGAAGTTATTACTACTTTAATTCTAACAACTTAACTCGTAATAATAATCACTTTAACCAAGCATAATTGTTATTAACAGTGATACAATACTGAGTTTCCATACACACCATTATTTTATAAACTACACACCATTATATTACAACCATTTGTACAAAGATACATATTAGTTCAAATCATCTATATCGACTACTTCCAGGGACACTGGTGCAGGTGGCACCTCCACCAGAATCTCAGTCACATCTACTATAGATACATCTGATATAACTGGTAGTTACCCAAGGTAGGGCACCTCGATCCAACGTACGAAAATAATAAGTGTCATTGAGAAAATCTGCATTATTCTTCTGAACATGATATGGAAATATAGTGAGAATTAAATCCTAGTAGGTTCAATAATAAATCATAATTTACCATCAATATAGTTCATCATGTCATGTTCAGTTGTATAAACTACAGAAAATATCTTTGGTCACATGAATGCATTATATCTATTCACATAAGAATCATACAGTAATGATATGTATGACAGGATTAACTATTTTTAGAATATCATATGATGGCCATCAACTTATTCTCATTTCAAGCTACCCCGGTCAGGGTGAGTATTCTCTACTCTCCAGTACGGGCTTTTCTCGCTCCGTCCGACATGACACACTTTCTCTTTCTTTTCTCATAATCATATCTAAGATGGTAAGAAGTTCATACAATGGCAATGGCTATGGCATATACTAGTCATTTATAAGATTCGACTTCTTTTTTAAATATTAATTTTATTTCTTTATTTTCTTGATGCAGGTTTTCATCATATCTAACCTTCTCTTACTAATCAGAGCATAACTCCCTCAATTAAACTCCGATGTAGGTGATCTTCGTGTCAATTTCAAGATAAAACAATTATCTAAAACTATTATGTTGAACCATGTAGCGAAATAGTAAGAAATCAAGGTGATATTACTCCCTAAATGTATAGGTTATTTCTTCTCGGATAGGTTCTGACCTCTACCAACTAAATGGACCATATCTACCTCATATGGACTCCAACTTGAGTGCTTCCAGTGGCCTAAAATCTGTGACAAACATATCTATAATTCTTATGTTAACCATTTATTTTAATTCCATACAGATAAGTTTCAAAAATTAAAATTTAGAAGCTATCCTAACATATTCTTCCCTGATGAACCATTTTCTGACCTTTTACTACTAATCAGCTCATATCTTCCTCATATGGACTCCAAATTGAATGATTCCAGTGGCTAAAAATCCGTGACACACATAGCTATAATTATTATGTTAACCAGTTATTTTAATTCCCTACAGATAATTCCCAGAAATTAAAACACAGAAGCTATCCTAACATATTCTTCCCTAATGAACCATTTTCTGACATTTGATTACTAATCGGACCATATCTACCTCATATGAACTCCAAATTGAATGATTCTAGTGGCTAAAAATCTGTGACACATATATCTTTAATTCTTATGTTAACCATCTATTTTAATTTCCTATAGATAATTCCCAAAAATTACAACACTGAAGTTAAAAATTTTACCACCCATAGCCATACCTATGCAGAACTTTCTATATCAGTCTAAGTATTCAAACATACATCACATGCAAGATCAATATGTAACATGATATAGCAACATCATGACCAATCATAAAAGTTCTAAGATCAAAATCTCATATAAATATTATAAGTTTCAAAAGTTTTCTTTAAAAAGAAATATCGTTAAACTTACCTAAGAATCTTCCTAGCTCACTTAGTGAATTGATTTTCTTGTTTCCTCTTGAAAGAAGAAGCAAGATTCCTCCCTTCCTTTAGCTTTTCTAGCAGCTTATGTAAGAGAAGGAGGTTGAGTTTTTGAACCTCAAGGATGAAGAAGAAAAATGGATTCAAGTGGAGATTAAGGTAACTTCTCCTTCTTCTTCCTTCCTTTCTTCTCCTCTCTTTCTCTCCTTTCCTCAGTCTACCTTGCTTCTATTTCTCTCTCTTCCCCACTTGGACGAAATTAAAATGTTGTAGGGGTGGGTTTTGCTTAAATAGACCACCAAATAATACACGTTTCCTGATCATGGGTCTACCTTATCACAATTAGGATACACTTTGTTGAATTTTTGGAAAAAAAACAACTTATGTTCTTGTCTTCCTCTTCCTTATTCAAGATATGCATAGGAAAATAAGATTTGTATTTTGAAAATTATGATGATATGTTCTTAAGATAAGGGACAAGGTCCTTTTGATTTAGGGATTCATTTATATTTTCTTTTGTCTTAAACAAGTATGATAGGTTTGCCTTTTTAGTTGGCAAATTTCTAGCCCTTGAATCTCCCTTATTTGGTTGATATTATTTGTGTGGGATAGGAATGTTTTGTCCTAATGCCATGTATTATCATACCACTTGCTAAAATTATGAGTGTAGGATATAGATGTTTTTGTCCTAAAGCCTTGTATTATCATGCCACTTGCCAAAATGATGAATGTAGAATCACACCACTTGCTAAATTTTTGTCTTAATGCCATATAACCTAATCTTTATTATTATTACATTATTATATCATCACCTAATTTCTTTTATTTTATTTTTCCTCTTGGATTTGGGCTTATTCCTACCCATTATAGGCTTATTCCTACCCATTTTCTTTGCTTTGTATAAAATTCTACCTTTCTTGGAGGGCTTGGTCACATTTTCATAATTTTTGGGCTATCCATCCAATAACTATATCATAGTCCAAGTCTATATTTTATTTCTTGGCTAGGTTATCCAATGGGCTTTCTAGAAACTTATGTAAAGTGGAAAAACTCTATATGAAGTGTCCATAGTTAAAAGCCCAATGTATGGGTAAAGATGTTAAACTTAGTAACTCTAGTTCTTGAATTAGGAAAAATTACCCTAATCCAATGTTCTTGAAATTTTAAGACCTTTACTTGTTTATAAAAATTTATCTTCCTTATCCAAGAATTTTTCATCTCTTTAGTATTTTATTTCTAATTTCTTTCCTATTAGGTTTTCCCTCTTTATTTGTTCTCTTAATGTTAGAAACATTTTCTATGCATATACATAAGGTGAAGAATTTCTAAGGATTATATTTCCTTAGATATTTAAAATATTGTCTAATAAATTTTATTTCCTTAATTAAATTTTTATGTACTTTTATCAATAAAAGAAACGAAATTAGGGATGTTACATTTCTCTCCCCCTAAAAGAAATTTTGTCCTCAAAATTTCAGAAATTACCTAATAAGAACAATTGCGGATATTTCTTCCTCATGACTTCTTCCAGCTTCCAAGTTGCTTCTTCTGGAGTGAAACCTTCCCATAACACCTTAACAGGGGGAATGGTTTTATTTCTCAGTTGCTTCGCGTCAGTGTCCAATATGGATGCAGGTACTAGCTGGTATGACATGTTCTCCTTTATTTGGATTGGTTCATCCTGTATTATATGTGATGAATCTGGAAGATACTTCCGCAGCTGTGATACGTGGAAAACATTATGTAGGTTGGACAAATTAGGTGGGAGAGTAACTTGATATGCTGATGTCCCTTCTTTCTTCAAAATTTGGTAGGGTCCCAAAAATTGCGGACTTAGCTTTCTTGTTTTGAGAGACCTACCAACTCCAGTAGTCGGGGAAAGTTTTAGAAATACATGGTCTCCTTCCTCAAACTCTAGAGGTCTATGTCTCTCATCGTAGTAACTCTTTTGCCGACTCTGAGCTGTAAGTATTTTGTCTCGTATCATCCTGATTTGTTCAGTGGTTTGTTGAACTACATCAGGACCCAACAGGTTCTTTTCTCCTACCTCAAACTCTACTAAAGGTAGGTACTTATCACATCCTTTACCTTACTCTATCACACAGGCCCTCAACATATCTTCTAGGGTTTGAATGGTTCGTTCTGTCTGCCCGTCAGTCTGAGGATGGTAGGCAGTACTGAACCGCAATTGAGTACCAAAAGCTTCCTGTAACGCCTTCCAAAACCTCGATGTGAACCTCGAATCTCTATCAGAAACTATATTTAATGGAATTCCATGTAGTCTAACTATTTCCTGGACGTACAATTGGGCTAATTTATACAGTGAATAGTTAATTTTTAAGGGTAAAAAGTGAGCAGATTTGGTTCATCTGTCAATTATTACCCAGATACAGTCATATCCCACTGAAGTCTTAGGTAATCCCACAACAAAGTCCATTGACATACTATCCCATTTCCATTTAGGGATCTTAAGAGGTTGTAGAAATCCCGCTGAATTTTGATGCTCCACCTTCACCTTTTGACAAATGAGACATTTTGCCATAAACTCGGCAATGTCCTTGTTCATCCCTGGCCACCAATACATCCTTTTTAAATCCTGGTAAATTTTAGTGCATCAAGGATGGATTGTGTATTTACTCTGATGCGCTTCCTGTAGGATCTTAGTCCTCAACTCTCATTCTTGAGGGACACAAATCCTTCCCTGATACATGATTACTCTATCTTCCATGACAGAAAAATTACCTTGGTTTTTATGATATTGTAAGTATTGGTCGTGAGCTTGAGTCTTTTTGATCTGGGCTCTAAGATCACACCCTATACTTAAACCACTAATGACTAGATTCTTTGGAGTAAGAGTAGTGGCTAACTTCAAATTTTGAAAATCCTCTAGCATCTGCATTTCATACACTATTATCTGACCCATGTGCAGAGATTTTTGACTCAAGGCATCTGCTACAACATTCGCCTTTTCGGGATGATACTTTATCTCAAACTTGTAGTCATTGAGGAATTCTACCCATCTTCGTTGCCTCATATTTAACTCCTTCTGATCAAAGAGGTATTTAAGACTCTTATGATCACAATATACTTCAAAAGTTGCCCCGTACAAATAGTGTCGCCAAATCTTTAAGGCAAACACCACAGCCGCCAATTCAAGATCATGGGTTGGATAGTTTCCTTTGTGGGGTCTCAGTTGCCTAGAGGCATAAGCAACTACTCTCTTATCTTGCATCAGCACACATCCTAGCCCTTTCTTTGAAGCGTCACTATACACTTCAAAATGTCCTTGGGGTCTGGAATAATTGAAACAGGAGGAGTGGTCAGTCTTGTCTTCAGCTCCTGAAAACTAGCTTCACATTGATTAGTCCATTTGAAAGGACTTCCCTTTCTGGTCAATTTAGTCAATGGCAAGGCTATACGAGAGAAGTTTTGTATAAACCTCCTGTAGTATCCTGCTAAACTCAGGAAACTTCTGACTTCCGTAACCGTCTTTGGTCTCTCCCACTGAATCACTGCTTCCGTCTTGCTAGGATCTACGGCTACCCCTCTATTAGAGATTACATGTCTGAGAAACTTCATCTCTGACAGCCAAAATTCACACTTCTCCAATTAGGCATATAATTTTTTCCCTTTCAGCACTTGCAGCACGATTCGGAGATGTTGTTCATGTTCTTTCTCACTCTTAGAATATATCAAGATTTCATCAATGAACACTACAACAAATTGATCTAGGTAGGGTTGAAAAATGCGATTCATGTAATCCATAAAAATTGCAGGTGCATTCGTCAACCCGAAGGGCATTACGAGAAACTCATAGTGCCCATACCTAGTCCTGAAGGCAGTTTTTGGTAAATCCTCCTCCTTGATCCTATTCTGATGATATCTTGACCTTAAGTCAATTTTAGAAAAGATTGAGGCTCCCTTCAATTGATCCAATAAGTCATCTATCCTAGGGAGAGAGTACTTGTTTTTGATAGTCACCTTATTCAGCTGTCTGTAATCTATGCATAGTCTCAAGCTCCCGTCTTTCTTCTTAACAAACAATACAGGAGCTCCCCAAGGTGATACACTCGGTCTAATGAATTGCTTGTCTAATAGTTCCTCCAACTGCTTCTTGAGCTCCTGTAGTTCCTTCGAGGCCATTCGATATGGTACAATAGAGATAGGCCCTATCCCATGTAGGAGATCAATAGAGAACTCTATCTCTCTCTTGGGAGGTAAGCCTGGAATATCTGATGGAAATACTTCAGGAAACTCATTGGCTATTGGAATTTCATCAAGCTTCGATTCGACTTCTAGGTTTGATTAATACAAGAGAATGTATCGAAGTACTCCATTCTTCAACTCCTTATTAACTTGATTGGCATTTAGCATCAATAACGGGATCTCCTCTTTCGGAGTAAGAGGTAGAAATTCAACGGTCTTGTTACAACAATTCAGCAAGACTCGATTTCTAAACATCCAGTCTAACCCTAGAATGACCTCAATACCTCTTAAAGATAAACAGACGAGGTCTACAGAAAAGTTTTTTCCTGGATGGTGACTTGACAGTCCTTACATACAGAGGAAGTTAATATCCGTTCCCTTGTAGGGGTTACTATGGATAGCTCATAGGTAGTTTCAGAAATAGGAAACTGAAACTTCTTAATACATTCTTCCGATATAAATGAATGACTAGCACCAGAGTCAAATAACATCATAAGAGAAAATCCATAGATATAGCATGTACCTTGAATCATTTCAGAAGATTGAGCTGCCTCTTGGCCGCTCAGGGTGAAAACCCTTCCTTTCACCTGAGGCCTCTGTTCTGGCTGCTTCCCCACATTCTGTGGGCAATTTTTTGCAAAATGTTCCTTTGGTCCGCAATTGAAGCAAAAATCTTGTCCCATGTAGGATGGCCGGTTACCATGCATGCGTCCGCACTTAGCGCACTTGACTGGGGCGAGGTCTTGTTGAAAAGGTCTAGGACCCGCAATCAATGGCCTCTTACCAGCTCCATATCCACTTCTTCTCACATTTTTTCTAGGGTTGGGAAAAATTTTCTTCCTCGTCCATAGGTTTCGCCTTTGCTTCTCGTCCTCCACTGCCCTTAAACTCTTTTCCAGGAGTCTACATTTATTTATTAGAGGTACAAACTCCTTGATCTCCATAGCTATAACAACATTGTTTATCTCCAGGTTTAGTCTCGCTTCGAACTTAACCGCCTTCCATGCTTCATCTGGGTTATATCGCAGATAAGAGGAGAACTTAGACAGCTCCTCGAACCTTGTAATATACTGGTCCACGGTCATGCTGCCTTGCTTGAGTTGGAGAAATTCGATCTCTTTCTCTGCCCGTACAGTACTTGGAAAGTACTTTTGAAAAAAAATGTCCTTGAACACTTGCCAGGTGATCTGTCTTCCCTGATGAGCTAAAAGTTTTCTAGCTCCACGCCACTAGTATTCTGCTTCATCCTTTAACATATATGCAGCAAAAATAACTTGCTGCTCTTCAGTACAGCCCATCACTTCAAAGAATTTCTCTAATTCCCTTATCCACCTTTCGGCTACCGTTGGGTCATAGCCACCTTGGAAACAAGGTGGTCTAGTCCTCAGGAACTCGGATATGCCATTATCTTTTCCAGCCATCCGATTGTTAGCACCATTCTCACCATTTGGGTTATTAGCATTTTGGAGATATTGTAAAATTTGGTTGGTGGTCATGACTTGGTCTCGAATTGCCGTGGCAAGGTTGTGTAGGGTTTCCTCTACATTGGTTGTTGGATTCCTCCTTGGTGGTGCCATTTCCTACTGTGGCAAAAACAAAGTTATGCTTCTATTGAGGTGATCAAGCCCAATTGTTAGTTCAAAAATATTTAATAGCAGTCATAACACCACCTCGGCATATAGATAGAAAACACTAGTAATTTCTTACCTATATGAATCATTGATCCCCTACACAGCACAACCACAACATACTCAAGACACTATAAGATCAATTCAGATAACCATCCACCCACTGGCCATCTAGGATAGACCTCTTCTGATACCAATTATGTAACAACTCCATTTATGTAAATGTAACAAATTTTTTTTTTATATTTGTAAAATTCCATGAAGTTATTACTACTTTAATTCTAACCACTTAACTCGTAATAATAATCACTTTAACCAAGCATAATTTTTATTAACAGTGATACAATACTGAGTTTCCATACACACCATTATTTTACAAACATTTGTACAAAGATACATATTAGTTCTAATCATCTATGTCGACTACTTCCGGGGACACTGGTGCGGGTGGCACCTCCACCAGAATCTCAGTTACATCTACTGCAGATGCATCTGATATAACTGGTAGTTGCCCAAGGTAGGGCACCTCGATCCAACGTACGAAAATAATAAGTGTCATTGAGAAAATCTGCATTATTCATCTGAACATGATATGGAAATATAGTGAGAATTAAATCCCAGTAGGTTCAACAATAAATCATAATTTACCATCAATATAGTTCATCATGTCATGTTCAGCTGTATAAACTACAGAAAATATCTTTGGTTACATGAATGCATTTTATCTATGCATATAAGAATCATACAGTAATGATATGTATGACAGGATTAACTATTTTTAGAATATCATATGATGGCCATCAACTTATTCTCATTTCAAGCTACCCCGGTCAGGGTGAGTATCCTCTACTCTCCGGTACGGGCTTTTCTCGCTCCGTCCAACATGGCACACTTTCTCTTTCTTTTCTTATAATCATAATCACAACCGTTGGTAGGGCGTCACCTACTAGTGCACCACACAGATTGCCATGTGACCATGCTCATTTATTTTCTTTTCACAATGATAGCCAAAAATATGCTTTCAATAACAAGTATGTTCATCAAAATATAACTATTACCATAAATCATTGGTAATCATGTCATGAACATAACCATTTCAAATATCACTTTATAAAATATTTCCATGTCAGAATTTTACACTTAAGATGGTAAGAAGTTCATACAATGGCAATGGCTATGGCATATACTAGTCATTTATAAGATTCGTCTTCTTTTTTAAATATTAATTTTATTTCTTTATTTTTTTTATGCAGGTTTTCATCATATCTAACGTTCTCTTACTAATTAGAGCATAACTCCCTCAATTTAACTCTGATGTAGGTGATCTTGGTGTCAATTTCAAGCTAAAACAATTATCTAAAACTATTATGTTGAACATTGTAGCGAAATATTAAGAAATCAAGGTGATATTACTCCCTAAATGTATAGGATATTTCTTCTCGGATAGGTTCTGAGCTCTACCTACTAATCGAACCATATCTACCTCATATGGACTCCAACTTGAGTGATTCCAGTGGTTAAAAATCCGTGACACACATATCTATAATTCTTATGTTAACAATTTATTTTAATTCCATACATATAATTCCCAGAAGTTAAAATACAGAAGCTATTCTAACATATTCTTCCCTGATGAACCATTTTCTGACCTTTGACTACTAATCAGCTCATATCTTCCTCATATGGACTCCAAATTGAATAATTCCAGTGGCTAAAAATCCTTGATACACTTAGCTATAATTCTTGTGTTAACCATTTATTTTAATTCCATACAGATAATTCTCAAAAATTAAAATACAGAAGCTATCCTAACATATTCTTCCCTGATGAACCATTTTCTGACATTTGCTTACTAATTGGACCTTATCTACCTCATATGGACTCCAAATTGAATGATTCCAGTGGCTAAAAATCCGTGACACATATATCTTTAATTCTTATGTTAACTATTTATTTTATTTCCCTATAGATAATTCCCAGAAATTAAAACACTAAAGCTAAAAAATTTGCCACCTATAGCCATACCTATGCAGAACTTTCCATACCAGTCTAAGTATTCAAACATACATCACATGCAAGATCAATATGTAACATGATATAGCAACATCATGACCAATCATCAAAGTTCTAAGATCAAAATCTCATATAAATATTATAAGTTTCAAAAGTTTTCTTCAAAAAGAAATATTGTTAAACTTACCTAAGAATCTTTCTAGCTCACTTAGTGAATTGGTTTTCTTGTTTCCTCTTGAAAGAAGTAGCAAGATTCCTCCCTTCCCTTAGCTTTTCTAGTAGCTTAGGTAAGAGAAGGAGGGTGAGTTTTTGAACCTCAAAGATGAAGAAGAAAAATGGATTCAAGTGGAGATTAAGGTAACTTACCTTGAGTACTTAGCCTTCTAAACTTCTCCTTCTTCTTTCTTCCTTTCTTCTCGTCTTTTTCTCTCCTTTCCTCACTCTACCTTGCTTCTATTTCTCTCTCTTCCTCACTTGGATGAAATTAAAATGTTGTAGGGGTGGGTTTTGCTTAAATAGACCACCAAATAATACACGTTTCATGATCTTGGGTATACCTTATCACAATTTGGATACACTTTGTTGAATTTTTGGAAAACAAATAACTTATGTTCTTGTCTTCCTCTTCCTTATTCAAGATATGCATAGGAAAATGAGATTTGTATTTTGAAAATTATGATGATATGTTCTTAAGATAAGGGACAAGGTCCCTTTGATTCCGGGATTCTTTTCCATTTTCTTTTGTCTTAAACAAGTATGATAGGTTTGCCTTCTTAGGTGGCAAATTTCTAGCCCTTGAATCTCCCTTATTTGGTTGATATTATTTGTGTGGGATAGGAATGTTTTGTCCTAATGCCATGTATTATCATACCACTTGCTAAAATTATGAGTGTAGGATATAGATGTTTTTGTCCTAAAGCCTTGTATTAGCATGCCACTTGCCAAAATTATGAATGTAGAATCACACCACTTGCTAAATTTTTATCTTAATGCCATGTAACCTAATCTTTATTATTATTACATTATTATATCATCACCTAATTTCTTTTATTTTATTTTTCCTCTTGGATTTGGGCTTATTCCTACCCATTTTCTTTGCTTTGGATAAAATTCTACCTTTCTTGGAGGGCTTGGTCACATTTTCATAATTTTTGGCCTATCGATCCAATTACTATATCTTAGTCCAAGTATATGTTTTATTTCTTGCCTAGGTTATCCAATGGGCTTGCTAGAAACTTGTGTGAAGCGGAAAAACTCTAGTTTGACAACTCAGTGATAGAATAATGGTGTAATCAAGATTAGGTGATTTGACGTTAAGACAAAAATTTAGCAAGTGGTATGATAATACAAGAATTTAGGACAAAACATCAATATCTTACACTCATAATTTTAGCAAGTGGGTAATAATACATAGCATTATGACAAAACATCTTTATCCCTCACAAATAATTTCAACCAAATAATGGAGATTCAAGGGCTAGAAATTTGCCACTTAAAAAGGAAAATCTATCATACTTGATTAAGACAAAAGAAAAAGGAAATGAATCCCTAAATCAAAGGGATCTTGTCCCATATCTTAAGAACATATTGTCATAATTTTCAAAATCCAAATCTCCTTTTTCTATGCATGTCTTGACTAAGGAAGAGAAAGACAAGAACATAAGTTGTTTGTTTTCCAAAAATTCAACCAAGTGTATCCTAATTGTGATCAGGTAGACCCATGATCATGAAAGTTGAATTATTTGGTGATCTATTTTAGCAAAACCCACCCCTATAATATTAGAATTTTCGTCTAAGTGAGGGAGAGGAAAATAGAAGCAAGGTAGAATGAGGAAAGGAGAGGAAGAAAGGAAGAAAGAGGAAGGAGAAATCTAGAGGACTAAGTGCTCAAGGTAAGTTTAACAATATTTCTTTTTGAAGAAAAGATTTGAAAGTTGTAATATTTATATGGGATTTTGATCTTAGAACTTTGATGATTGGTCATGGATGTTGTTATATCATGTTACATATTATGTATGTTTGAATACTTAGGCTGGTGTAGATAGTTCTGCATAGGTATGGCTATGGGTGGCAAAATGTTGGTGCATGCAAAGATGAATGCAGTGTCCGAACGCAATTGCACGTGTCGTGACCAAGTAATAAAATGATGAGTGAGTATTGTCCCACGAGGAGTGAACTAAAACTATTATAGAGACTTTTGCCATGTGAAATGTTGTTGCAAGACTAAGATGGATCACAAGATAAAATAGAGGTAGATCAATTAAATGCAACTATAACTAAGATGAGGGGTACTAGGGTGGAAAAGAAAATGATAATAGGTGATCTAGGGTTGCTCAGGGTTGCCATGAACTACAGCACTCGTATTCACTCTAGGGATTGCTGCAGCAATTGCTCTAATTGCCAAGTTCAGTCTTGAATGGAGTCTTCCCAAACTTCCATTCCTTGCAATTCTGAGGTTCAGATACGTATTCCTGCATCAGTCCTCACCCTCGAATTGTGTATAAAGTTCCACTATTGGGGTAATGGGGGAACCATATATTCCTATATTGGCTTAATCCCATATATTCAACTGTTTTTCCAGTCTCCATTCCCCTCCTAGGTGAATTTTGGCCTAAGCCTTCCTCCAGTAAACTTTCGTTATCAGGGGAAATTAAAATATAAACACAGTTGAATGTTAAAACAACGCTGCAGCAAAATGTGTTGTTACTAAAAATGTGCTCAAGTTCATTACAACCCTTATGCAACCCTAGCTGGAAACTAGCCAAGCCTCATGGTTACACTGGTTACAAATATCCCAAAATCACTGGTATGCATCCCAAGTGATATAAAAATACAAGTGCAGTTTCTTGATAAAAACAGAAGAAAAAGAAAAACACAATAGGGATCACTAGAAATCTGGAATTGCAAACTATCCCGTGCTCTAATGCTTCTATGCAGTCTGTCCTGTTCTCCTTCCTCCCCTCTGGTCTATATATGGTGGCTTTGCTTTGTGCCCTTTTTATAACTAGGCCTTGTGGTCCCAGTAAAGTGTCCTGGTTTGCTGACATTCTTCCTGCTCTGTAGCCAGCATCTCTGCGTGTAGCTTTTTCCTCTTCACTTTCAGTAGTGGAGGCAGTTATGTACCAACCCAAAATAGCAGCCTACAGTGTCAGCTTACTGCTTTCTCCTGCTAGGTGGTGGCTGCACCTGCTGCGCAGCTCTGCTCCCCTGCCACCTGCACCATATCAAACAGAATCAGTGCTTGTAGGAAAAAGGGACCAGCTTTACTCAATATCACTTGGTTCACTGCCAAGATTGCCACATATGCACACTACATTGCTATAGCACACAGGGTGGATGATATTGCATCTAAGGAAGTCTTCATATTCAGTTAGATTTGGGAATAAGGGTGCTTAATAATCAGAACAACATAATAAACACACTCGGAAAGCATATAAAAATTGCAGTAAATTGAAGTTATCACAAAATTTTAAGCTTCTATTTTTAAAATTCTGGGAAGAATTGGTAAGGAATTAAAATAATATGGTTAGCATGAAAAATGTATATCTATGTCTAACAGAATTTTAGCCACTAGAATCACTCAATTTGGAGTCCATATGAGGTAGATATGGTCTGATTAGTAAGCAGTGGTCAGAAAATGGTTAATTAGGAAAGAATATGTTAGGTTAGCTTCTGTGTTTTAATATCTGGGAACATTCTGTAGGGAATTAAAATAAATGGTTAACATAAGAATTATATATATATATTTCACGGATTTTTAACCACTGGAATCACTCAATTTGGAGTCCATATGAGGTAGATATGGTTTGATTAGTATGCAGTGGTCCAAAATTGGTTAATCAGGGAAGAATAGTATAGCTTCTGTGTTTTAATTTATTGAAACATTCTGAAGGGAATTAAAATAAATGGTTAACATAAGAATTATATATATATGTGTCACGGATTTTTAGCCACTGGAATCACTCAATTTGGAGTCCATATGAGGTAGATATGGTCTGATTAGTATACAGTGGTCAGAAATTGGTTAATCAGGGAAGAATATTTTAGGATGGCTTATGTATTTTAATTTCTGGGAACATTCGGTAGGGAATTAAAATAAATGATTAACATAAAAATTATTGCTATATGTGTCATGGATTGGTAACCACTGGAACCACTTAATTTGGAATTATTATGAGGGAGATATGGACAGATTAGTAGGTAGAGGTCAGAACCTACCCGAGAAGAAATAACCTGTACTTTGAGGGAGTAATATCACCATGCTTTCTTAATATTTCGTTCAACTGTTCAACATAATAGTTTTAGATAATTATTTTATCTTTAAATTGACACCAAGATCACCTACATTGGAGTTAAATTGAGGGAGTTTGATTATTAAGAGAAGGTTAGATAGGATGAAAACCTACATCAAGAAAATAATGAAATAAAATTAATATTTAAAAAAGAAGAAGAATCTTGTAAATGAAAATAATAAATGACTAGTATATGCCATAGTCATTGCCATTGCATGAACTTCTTACCATCTTAAGTGTGAAATTTTGACATGAAAATATTTTATAAAGTGATATTTGAAATGGTTATGTTCATGGCATGATTACCAATGATTTTTGGCTATTATTGTGAAAAGAAAAGAAATGAGCACAGTCACATGGCAAATCCGTGTGGTGCACCAGTAGGGGACGCCCTACCAACGGTTATGAATATGTTAATGAGAAAAGAAAGAGAAAGTGTACCATGTCAGACGAAGCGAGAAAAGTCCGTACTAGAGAGTAGAAAATACTCACCCTGACCGGAGTAGCTTGATATGAGAATAAATTAATAGTCATTATATGATATTCTGAAAATAATTAATCCTGTCATACGTTTCATTACTGTACGATTCTCATGTGCATAGATATAGTGCATTCATGTGACCAAAGATATTTACTGTAGTTTATACAGCTGAACATGATAATACAAGGCTTTAGGACAAAACATCTATATCCTACACTCATAATTTTAGCAAGTGGTATGATAATACATGACATTAGGACAAAACATTCCTATCCCACATAAATAATTTCAACCAAATAATGGAGATTCAAGGGCTAGAAATTTGCCACCTAAAAAGGCAAACCTATCATAATTGATTAAGACAAAAGAAAAAGGAAATGAATCCCTAAATCAAAGGGACCTTGCCCCATATCTTAAGAACATATTATCATAATTTTCAAAATACAAATCTCATTTTCCTATGCATATCTTTACTAAGGAAGAGGAAGACAAGAACATGAGTTGTTTGTTTTCCAAAAATTCAACCAAGTGTATCCGAATTGTGATAAGGTAGACCCATGATCATGAAAAGTGAATTATTTGGTGGTCTATTTAAGCAAAACCCACCCCTATAACATTAGAATTTTCGTCCAAGTGGGGGAGAGGAAAAATAGAAGCAAGGTAGAGTGAGGAAAGGAGAGGAAGAAAGGAAGAAAGAGGAAGGAGAAGTCTAGAGGACTAAGTGCTCAAGGTAAGTTTAACAATATTTCTTTTTGAAGAAAAGATTTGAAACTTGTAATATTTATATGAGATTTTAATCTTAGAACTTTGATGATTGGTCATGGATGTTGCTATATCATGTTACATATTATGTATGTTTGAATACTTTGGCTGGTGTAGATAGTTCTACATAGGTATGGCTATGGGTGGCAAAATTTGAAGCTTCTGATTTTAAAATTCTGGGAAGAATCAGTAAGGAATTAAAACAAATGGTTCACATAAAAAATGTATATCTATGTCTCACGGATTTTTAGCCACCGAAATCACTCAATTTGAAGTCCATATGAGATAGATATGGTCTGATTAGTAAATAGTCATCAGAAAATGGTTAATTAGGGAAGAATATGTTAGGATAGCTTCTGTGTTTTAATTTTTGGGAACATTCTGTAGGGAATTTAAATACATGGTTAAAATAAGAATTATATATATATGTGTCCCATATTTTTAGCCACTGCAACCACACAAGTTAGAGTCCATATGAGGTAGGATATGGTCCGATTACTAAGCAGTGGTCAGAAAATGGTTAATCAGAGAAGAATATCTTAGGTTAGCTTCTGTGTTTTATTTTCTGGGAATATTCTACTGGGAAATAAAATAAATGGTTAACATAAGAGTTATAGATATATGTGTCACGGATTTGTAGCCACTGGAATCACTCAATTTAGAGTCCGTATGAGGCAGATATGGTATGATTTGTATGCAATGGTCAGAAATTGGTTAATCAGGGAAGAATATTTTAGGATAGTTTCTGTGTTTTAATTTCTGGGAACATTCGGTAGGGAATTAAAATAAATGATTAACACAAAAATTATTGCTATATGTGTCACGGATTTTTATCCACTGGAATCACTTAATTTAGAATTCTTATGAGGGAGATATGGACAGATTAGTAGGTAGAGGTCAGAACCTACTCGAGAAGAAATATCCTACACTTTGATGGACTAATATCACCTTGATTGCTTAATATTTTGGTAAACTGTTCAACATAATAGTTCTAGATAATTGTTTTATCTTTAAATTGACACTCAGATCACCTATATCGGAGTTAAATTGAGGGAGTTATGCTCTGCTTAGTAAGAGAAGGTCAGATAGGATGAAAACCCGCATCAAGAAAGTAAAGAAATAAAATTAATATTTAAAAAAGAAGAAGAATCTTATCTATGAAAATAATAAATGACTAGTATATGCCATAGCCATTACCATTGTATGAACTTCTTACCATCTTAAGTGTAAAATTTTGATATGGAAATATTTTATAAAGTGATATTTGAAATGGTTCTGTTCATGGCATGATTACCAATGATTTTTGCTAATAGTTATATTTTGATGAACATACTTGTTATTGAAAGCATATTTTTGGCTATCAATGCGAAAAGAAAAGAAATGAGCACGATCACATAGCAATCCGTGTGGTGCACCAGCAGGGGACGCCCTACCAATGGTTATGATCAAGTTAATGGAAAAAGAAAGAGAAAGTGGGCCATGTCGAACGGAGCGAGAAAATCTTGTACCAGAGAGTAGAAAATACTCACCCTGACTGGAGTAGCTTGATATGAGAATAAATTGATAGTTATCATATGATATTATGAAAATAGTTAATTCTGTCATATATATCATTATTGTACGATTCTCATGTGCATAGATATAGTGCATTCATGTGACCAAAGATATTTGCTATAGTTTATACAGCTGAACTTAACGTGAAGAGCTATATTAATGATGATTTATTGTTGAACTTACTGGGAGTTAATTCTCACTATATTTCCATGTCATGTTCAGAAGAATAATTATGCCGATTTTCTCTATGGCACTGGCTTTTAGCGTATGTTGGATCGAGTTACTCTATTTTGAGCTTATCTCAGTAATATATATAGTGTTTATGGATGAGTTGACTAAGATCCCAGTGAAGGTGCAACCACCCACAGCCGTATCTCCGGAACTGGTCAATAGGGATGAATAAGATGTAATTATATATGTGTTAGACTTTTGTACGAATGTTATTTATTAATGATATATATGTAAACTCTGTATTGTATATATTAAATAAATGTTATTTTGAGTTAAGTTGTAACGAAGTAATAACTTCATGGTATTTAAAAAAAATTAATACTAAAATGGAGTTGTTATAACATGCATTCAATCTGTAAAGCTCTTAATTACCTTATTTAATTCTTGTTTATATTTTCTTATGGCCCTGCACAAATGATTTACTTTTAGTTGGTACAGGAAGATTGAAACCTCAAGTGATCGTTATGCATTGTGAGATTTGGATCAGACTTTATTAGTTCAATCTTAATCGGGTAATGATTATTCATCTACTCTTCTCTTTTCTTAATGATTATTCATATAATTGCTAGGAAGGCCTACTCGTATATTGTCTATTTTAATTTACTACTAAATTAGGTTTTAAACAAAGTTTTCATTACTGTATTCATTAAGCAAATAAGATTAAGGATTTTGGATTATAAATCATTAACCCTATGATGAATGATCAACTAAATTAAATATAACCAATGTGTTTATATTTATTTAGCTCTACTAGTTTCTCTCGTTCTTCATGCAATTAATAGGTTAGACTTTACTGATGTGCTAAAGGATATCTTATTAATTAGGGTTTAATTAGTACGATTGTTATCAATTCACTAGGCTTTAGGAGGAATAGGGATAGAATCCTAATGGTATATATTTGGTTAAAATTAATGACTTTTTCAATGATCAATGCAATCCCTTGATGGTGGATATCGACTGAAACCAACGCCTCGCTCATTAATTACTCTCTTAATTACTTTCATTATTATTTGCTTTATTATTTACTATTATCAAATCTCCATTTTCTCAATCACATAAGGTAATTCCAGTCTCTGTGGGATCAATCCTTACTCCTATGATTACAGGTTAGTTGAGAGGTAAGGTATCAATTTGGGTGTACCTACGACAGTGCGCACCAGTGGTGAACCATATAGTAGGATAAGGCATGTTAAGTAGTCCAATCATTGATATATTAAAATGCAAACTAAATGCTTTGGATATATCGTCTATGTTAGTAAAGCCATCAATATTGTATTTTAGGAGCATGGTTTGTTGCTCTGATAGCCATTTTAATTTATCCTTCATGTAGTTTATTATAATAGATACAAACTCACTTTGTCTCCCTGGTAGCCTCTCAAGCTAACTAAGCTTCCAGTATACATGAAATAGTGGACCTATAAAGTGTTTTCATGCCTGCTATGGGTTCTTCTTGAATCTATTACTTCACTTTAGTTGCCTTGTTATTTTTGAAGTTAAACTATAACCACTATGGAAGAGCACGTGTTGACTAACAATATAATGGTTAACCAACATATCATCTCCCATAGTAAATCTTTTAAAGGCAATTAACTACCAGAGTTATACCCTTTTTATTTTATCCAAGCAATCACAGTCAAGATTTAGAAAGAAAGCAAAAAATTAGCACAAAAAAAAACACAAAAGTTCACTAATTAAAAACCTGGGCATTCAGGTTCACTCAATTACTTCTTTTAATCGCCCCTCTTTCCTTTTACTGCATCTAACATAATGTATTATTAATCAGAGCCCTATAAAGTTCATAAATCGTTACTCAAGATAGATAAACCTATTTATTTATAAGATAAACCTCAAAAAAATGGTAAGTAATTGAAGAATAAGATAAATAGCATGCACAAACTCTTTAAGGTTGTGTAAAGAATGAAGTTATATCATTATCCTTCATATGAATTAAGTCATTTACTTTGAGGCTAATAGATATCAAACAAGTGCTGCTTAATCCATTGGACAAGGCAATAAGTTATCTCAACCAAAAAAAATTAATTTTCTCCTAAATAACTAATTAGAGATCAGGTAACTATAAGCATTATGTAAATAGTCTAAGAGATGTCATTCAACATTATAGGAAAAAAGTGTAGAATAAAACTACAAAAAAGAGATCTATTAAATACCTGTAACTAAAAATCTACTCCATGGAAAGTAAAATAAACATCACAAAAATATAAGGGAAGAACATGGTTCAAGAAGAAGAAGAGTAGAAGGTGAAGGAAAAGGATTTATCAATCCTTAAGATTGTTAAAGACTTTTCAAATCTTGATCACAAAGACTTTTTAGGCAACTATAAGCATTATGCAAACGATGTTGAATGAATCCCTAAAAACCCTATTTATAACTCTTAGGCACAAGCATGCAAAAATAGGAAACTAGGTAACTACACAGGCAAAGCCATGGCCTTAAGTGCAGCTCATAGCGAGCATACAAATTTTTGCAAATTTGTTTAATTATGATAAAGTTAAGAGTCTTCAACTTCAAACATACATAACTTTCACCTCAAAAGGAATTATAGGACTTCTAATTTACTATTGGAAAGATCTTTTCAAGCCCTTCAATTAAATACTAAGAACATCCAAATCTGAGGTCATCTTTATATTCAAAATTCTGAATTACTCCATTGTTATCCAACATCGGCGTCAAAACATTTCACTTAAGACTTTAATTCTTTGTTTTCCCATTCTTTAGCCCTAAATCGAGCATTATCTATATAAATACATAACAAAGTGTCATCAAATACTCATTCAACAATTTATTAGTAAAATATAAGAATTTAAAGTCATTTTCACTCAAAGGACTAGCAAAACCCTATTAAAACATAGTTGAAAATAAATATAAATAAGAATTTATCACACCCTAAAACTTGAGTTGTTGCACATCGTCAAGCTAAAAAGAACATGACTCATCAAACCAGACACAATGCTTAATTGAAAAAAAATATCAAAATACTTAAACTCAAGCTAAAACAAAAGATTATTGGATTTAGAACAAAACAAGCATGTACATGGGCTGGCATAACCTCTTCCTCTACAATTGTATTTCCCAAAACTTAACCAATCTTGGTGAAAATGAGATATGATTAAGAAACAATATACTTCAAGAGCTAACACCATTCACATGTAGCATTTTGTGCATGTGTGATTTCTTTCTTAAAACAGCATACGTAACCCATAAAAGCAACTATTAGTATGCATAAACATTCACAACTAATCCTATATGTTTGCCTTTCATCACCCTCACCACCAATGTATACCATATTTTAGCTAAGAATTAATATATCTTTATTGCTTGTAATAAGAGTCTAGGGTGAAGGTATGAAGGGATGTGTTTAGGCTTTGTTCACTTTTAGGCATTTTATTTGCTTATTTACTTCTATTTAGGAGCCAACTTTCTTTCCCTATTCCTTTTTCTACTTCTTCTTTTTATTATTTTGCTTTTGACTTCTTCTTTTTCATCATATATCTTTCCTTTTCTATTATTTTCTTCTCCACCTGTTTCTTTATACTTCACAACTCAATTTCTTTTTCCTAATAGATGAAGGGTTTATAGTTGGGTTTTCACTTTAGGCTAGGCTTTTATTTGAAAATTTCAAAAAAGAGGTATACTTTCTTTAGCTTAAGTTAGAAAGGCTTAAACTATCCAAGAAATGCCTAAATCCTCTCATGGTTTAAAGTGATCAAGGATTTCGTCTTGAGGGTGAATCAAGCAAATTGTAGGATTTTAATAACTTGCATACTCATAATTATTCCCTAGCTTACATACATTATCCATCAAAAGAGTAAGTGCTCAAAATTTAAAATGCTATCCTATAATAGTATTTACGAAAGAATTTCACATTGCTAAAGAAATCTTCAACTTACTATGCAGTTAATAAAGGAAAAAAAATAATTTTCATCGTGGGATGGTTATATCAACAAACACCAAGCACAACAAAAATCAAGCACAATAAAGCTCATGGGAAGTTTTTTTGAATAAACACCACAATTGAAAAGTAATTTGTATCAGAATGAAGCAAAAAAAATTTCATGCATCATTTCAAATAACCATGGTGGGTCTTCAAATGCACTCAAAAAAACAAGTTAAATAATGACATATTACTACTAACAAGGAAATAAATAGATTCTTCAAAAAGCAATTATGTGGGCAAATAAGCATAAATAAGGTATAATAACCCTAAGTTTAAATTATTTAATTTTATTTATCATATGGTTATTATGAGTAATTACATGGCATATTTTGAGAATTAAAGAAGTAGGCGTTTAATTGAAAAGTTTTAATGGTGTAAATGAAAATTTTAAAGAATTTTGGGCCATAGTATAAACATTCAAATTTTCAAAGGCATCTTTCAAAAAGGGGAAGAAAACCCTAGAAAAGTTATCAATCCCCTTTTCTCTCTCTAAGTTTACTTTCTCTCTCTAACTCTTTTAGAGAAATCTTAGTTCAAGCACTTCCAAACATCTGTTTATAACACCATTGGAACCATCAGATTCAAAACAATGAGAACTACAATGTGATTGATTAGTTTCCCCAAACTAGCAGAAAGTAGTCAAAAATTGGAGGAGAAAAACCCTAGAAAAGTTGAGTTTTGAAATTCCTATTTAGAGTGCTCAAAATGTAAAACTAACATTAGAGATGGATTTAAGAGTTGGGAAAACCATTGGAGCCACAACTTCACAGTTAGAAGACCTCCAAAGCCACCACATGTGCTTCATTCACCACTGCCCTTAGTAGTGTGTGAAGCCTACTTGTAGCAACCCTCTTGGCATATGCAATGTGTGAAATAGTACTACTATGTTTCATTGACTAGTGTTGATCAAACTCATAGAGTTTGATTTTCAAAATTTTGAAGTCATTTTTTATGAGCCTTCAAGACTCATTTTTGGATTTTTTTTAGGCTGAGTCAGACTAAAAAAGGGCACTTAGGGAACTAAACAACTTTGAAACCACCATTTTTGTCAGTATATAATGCTTTCTACAACCTATTTTGTTGCTTTCTTTATTTCTATATTACATACTCCATATCATATGTTATTTTGAATATTTTGATACTTTTGGAATTGGATTTGTATAGAATTAAAAGTGGAGCTCTCAAACGTATATGTGTGTGTATATATATATATATATATATATATATATGGATTTTGCTGCATGTTATGTTATTATGTTAAATTATAGGTTCAGATTACTTTTATATCAAGTTAAAGGCTTATGGGATGGGGGTTATTTTCCATACCCATACTAGTTACATACTCCTATTTTTGGGGTCATGACAAAGTTGATATCAAAGCTTTTATGTTTTTCTGTGGTTTAATGGAGTAATGAATTCTTTAGTAGAATCTTGGTTATGGTATAAACTGAACATATTTATAATTAAGGTGTTGTTAAAGATTCTGAAGAATATCGAAATTCTTCTATTTAAAGTCGATGGATTCATTGTGAGATCAATATTGATAAATGTTTGAATTATGTTTTGTTTTAAATAGTATAAAGATGTATAAGCTATTGTTAAAGGATCTATAGATCATTAGCTATTAGTTGAGGCATTTTCTCAATCTATTCTAATTTTGAAAGGCCATGGTAAAGGCTGATCTAGCAGAAGAGCTAGGGGAAGTGATTGAGGTGTGAGAACCACAAGAGTCCCCAAATAGAATATACGGGGCAATGGTCATAATGATTCCCTTGAGGAAGAAGCAATACTTCATTGTGAGCTATATGATAGAACTATAGGTAAGATGGTTATTGGTATACAAGGATTATAAAGAACTATGGAGACTATTAACACCTTAATTCAAGAAAAGGTTGTTACCTCTCCTCCAATAGAATGGAAAGAATTTAAATAAGCATTTATGAATCATTTTTTACTTGAAAGTATTAGAGATATGTGCCCTAAAGAGTTTGAAAAGTTGAGGTAGACATTAAGTATGATATTCATAGTATATAATGTTCTCTTTACACAGTTATCCTAGTATGCACCACATTTAGTCCTTTTTGAAAAGGAAAGAATTAAGAGATTTATTATAGGGTTGGTATATCCATTATTTAAATAAGTAGATCCATAAATGAGGCAGTTGCCAAATTAAGAAGTTACCATAGATTGTGCTAGATTAATTTAAACAAGGGAATTAACCAAGATTAAGGGACCTAGACTTCCAAGTTAACAACAACCATTGTAAATAGATTCTAGAATTTCAAGTCCAATATCGGTTAGTGGTGGTAAACAAAAATCAATTAAGTGGGGTTTTAGACATATTAGTCAATCAAGGCTAGAACAACCTATTAGTATAGACTACCATGTCTTACATGTGGTAATATATGTTTAGGGCAATGTTATAAAGAGAAAGGAGTCCATTTTCAATGTGGACAAGTAGTGTATATGATAAAAGATAATCCATAACTATATGTTCAAGTCAGGGCTTGGTATAACAAGTATTACCATCTGTACTAATGGTAGCTAAGCTAGTTAGAGCGATACCTGGCTAAACAGGTAGTGGGAGTGCAAGAAAATGATTAAGAAGCTGAGAATAAGTTCAAGTAGGCTGAAGGTCAAGCCGAAGTCTTTCCACTGACACGAAAAAATGCTTAGGCCTCAAATAGGGAACATGTATTATTTGATCATGTTCTACCTATTCGTATTTATCTCTATATTTTGCTAGATAAGTGGGTAAAGATCCTATCAAGTTAGATTATCCTTTTATTATGGCTATTATTATTGGTGATTCCTTTTTGGTGGAAAATATGTATAAATCATGTTAAATCTTAATATCAAACAAAGAAACTTTTGTTGATTTGATATTGCTAAACATGATGGATTTTGATTAGATACTTGGTATGGATTGGTTAGCATTATGTCATTCCACCTTGGATTATCACCTTAAGTTGAATAAGTTTGATATCTTAGGTGAGCCTTCTTTCTTGATTCAAAGTGATCATAGTGAGGCACCAAGTAATTTGATTTCAACCTTAGGAGCTTATAGATTACTACAAAAAGTATGCTAATGATATTTAGCCATAGTCAAAGATGTTGATATGTAATTTACCAATACCGATCAAGTTTCAGTAGTTAATCAATTTCCTGATGTATTTTCAAAAGAATCACCTAGATTACAAATGAAGTGATAAATTAAGTATGGCATTGATATATTCCCAAGAACTCAACCAGCATCTATACGACCATATAGAATGGCACTTACAAAGCTCAAAGAGTTGAAGAACTAGTTACAAAAATTGTTAGAGAAAGTGTTAGGAATGGTACACACCCAAGAGAGGGGAATTGGGTGTTTTAGAAACTTTTCACTGAAGTGTAAGAAAGGATAACTTTAAAAATTTTGCACAATTTAAAATTAAAACATTTTAAAAGAAATAAACTTTTATCAAACCAAATCTCAGTAGAAACAAATAGGCTTTATAAAAGATTATAAATACCAAACAATAGAAAATCAAAAAGCCAAGTTAGAAAACCATAAAACCAAAATGTTTGTATGACTCATAAAATCAATTTTAAGTTGCCAAAAAATTTGCAAAACCATTCATATGATAAAGAAAAAAAGTACAAATGCAGTAATACTTAGAAATGGAAAAGTTCAAAAAAAACTAAAAAGCTAAATAAAGGAGTAGGGAAGAAAACACTAATATTTATCCTAGTTTAGCTTAACCAGTGAGTCTACATACAGTCTCTAAGTCACAACTTGAGATTTTCACTATTCTCTAAAAGTTTAACATGGGCACTTTTGAGCCACTATAACAACTCAACTCCTCAAAGATGGAAACTAGGTTTATTTCCTGTACAATCACTTTACAATAATTCTCAAATGAATTCTCACACCTAAACTTGTCAAGGAACCTTCCCTAGACTCAAACCTCATAAAAAAGAATAGGCTATCAAACTCTCTCAAATATAGTGTATATATTACAATTCAACCCTATATCAAAAAAACAGAGAAATACAAAAGCTCAAAGATGAAATATATAACATCCCACAATTTTTGTTTTTCAATAATAATGTTTTGTTATAAACAAATATATTTTTATTTATTTAAAGAGGATTATGTTCTACTAAAAGCAAGTATATTTTTATAGAAAATAATTATTGTTTTGTTTAAAATAATTATATTGGCCTTTAATGAATTTTTGTTGTATTTTTAGAAATATACTTTCTTTTATTATGTATAAAGATATTTATTTTGTGATTTTTTTATTGAGATTTTTATCAAGAAAACTCATTATTTAAGAGTTTAATTAAAGGTTTACGAGAATGTAATCTTTTAGAAACTTTTGGGATATTTTAGGATGAAAAACAGAATTTATATGAATTATATAAAAGAAAATTATATTATTCAATTATTAAATAATTATTATTATTATTTAAAAACTAATAATAAAATAAATAAAAAGGGGAAGGGGGAGGACGAAGGTGTGTTGCAAAACAGAAAAATAATAAACGAATGAATAATGAGTAAATAGTAAATGAATAGTAACCTTCAACTTTTTCTCTAGATTTGAAGTGCTTATTGGCTTCTGATATCAAAACTGAAGGTGTTACTGGATTCAGGATGAAGAATACTTCAATTTTAACCGATCAGTTTTTCAAATCCACCGTTGAATCACTGTAGATCTGAAGTAGAAAATCTCAAAAAAAGGTAAACTTTAAAACTCTTACATAGATACCTCAAATTAGAAATCTGACTCCGTAGATGGATTTAGAAGCTAGATAAACATTAGGATATGAATTCGTTTCGGTCATTTGGTAACTTTTTATATGGTGGTGAATAGTGATTTTTGGCGATAAATAGTGGTGGTGAATAGTACCCATAGCGTTGACCTGCGTTGACCGAGATCCTAGAGGACAAATTTAGCAAATCTAGTGTCATTTTCAAGGTTTTTGGACCTTCCGGACTCAAGTTTGGGGTTTATTTTATCGAATTTGGACCAGAAACGAGGATTTTAGGGCTGACCAATCTGGAGCCCTTACTTGTGAGTAGATGATTTTTCCTATGGCTTGTCCTATACTCTTCTTGATATTTGAGCATGTATATGATTATGTTTATGAGATATTTACACTTTGATATGTTTCTGAAATACATAAAAATGATCTGAACTGCTTATAATTTGAAATATGATTCAAGAAGAGTATAGTATTTGAAAATATATTTTTGAACTCATGATGTATCTGATTTCACTTGTATTTATCATTATTTGATAAAGTGTATATTATGTGCACGTTGCATTTATTTGTAAAGCTATATACATGTGATAATGATGCATGTTATATTATAAATGAGATTGAATGGCAAGCGTAAAGCTCATGACAAGTTGTTTGATAATTTTACATGTATTTATATGTATTGATGAATATTGGCTGATTGTATGGCTTGTGATGGTACCGAATAGGGGATGCCCTATTAGCCTGAGTGAGCCAAGGGAGGGCCACTCCAACTGGGTGACAGTGGTAATGTGAGGGGGTAGTAGGGTGATGTACTCACATTCCCTAATCACTTATTGTGACTAGGGTTGAGGTCACTATACGTATAGCAAATATTTTCATTGCATTGTGACAGTGGTAATGTGAGGAGGCAGTAGGGTGATGTATTCATATTTCCTGATCTTTTATTGTTACTAGAGTTGAGGTCACTATGCATATATTAAATGTGTTATATTTTTATTGCATTGACCAGATTGCTGAGTGATGCAGGTGCATTAAAAGTAATGATTTTACCTTCAAATCATAATATATTACTATAGCTTATACAGCTGAGTATAACAACATTTGTTTAATGATCATACCATGGTGCATATGGTTTTGGATATCTGTATATCCTTTGATTTGATAATATTTGAAATACGGGTCCCATATGAATGTACTTCTGAACTGTATTTTCTACATGACACATTTTAAAATATAAGTACATCCATATGTTGACCTAAGAGGTCATAGAAGGAATTATTTGCTCACTGAGTTGTCAAACTCACTACACGATATTTCCACATTTTTCAGATAAGAATATCAGAGTTTGATTCGGCAGATAGGTGATATATTCTCTGGGTGAGTCTACGTTGCTTCCAAGACTCACGGTCTTTGAATTATACTGTATTTGTATTCTAGAGTGCTCTGAACGCTACAGGCAGGATCCCTGTTTCTGTTGTACCTTGATGTTTATAGACTTGGTCTGTATATTGTGTATACATGAGAGATCCTATATGTATTTGTTCCCATGATAAAGAATTGAATTATGTATATTTATGGAGATTATCTTACATTTAAAAAGAAAATTTGTTTATTTTACGTAACGTAAATTAGGGGCGTTACAAGTTGATATCAAAGCATTAGGTTTCCCTGTGGCTATCAGAGTAAAGGATTCTTTAGTAGGACCTTTAGTATCGATATGAGCCGGACATATTTATACTTCAGGTGCTGTTAAGGGATTCTATAGGGTTTTAAATTCCTTTCTATTCCAAGATTGCTAAAGTTCCTAGTATAAGGTTTATTGAATATTGTGATATTTGTAAAAAATATCTATAGGTCAATTATTGCCTGAAAGGGAAAGGGATAGGCATCCTTGAGAATTTAAAGAATTGAGACAAATGCCGATTACGATCTTTTCTGAATATAATATTCGTTTTACCCCGTTGTCTAGTTATGATAGAATTGGATGTGATACTAAGAATGGATTGGTTGGTATTGATGAGTGAGTTTTATACTCATAAATTAAATATTTTCATCTTATCTTTTGCCATAATTAAGCATAAATCTCCCTTACTTGTCTTTAGTTTTGTGTCTTTCTTACAGATGGAGAGAAGAGTAGAAAATGGACTTAATTGGAGGAATCAGAGTTAAATTGTGGTTCTTTGGAAATGATGTCTATAAATCAAGCAGATAAAACAAATTCATTAAGGATGGCTGAGTAAGGAGCATTATCATATTGTCTCTTGAGACGCATCCTAATGGATATATGCACAAATTTATTCTTGATTTATGATCACATTTCCAAAAGAACTAAAACATAAAGATTCAAGGCAAAGCACCCAATGTTGAGAATATGTTTGCTGGTTGCAGTCCAGCCCAACCTTGCTGTAGTACTTGGGCCATATCTCTGAAAATACATATCCAATATGTATGCAATTTGGTAGGTATGTAGCTGACACAATTGGGTACAACTTTCATGTTCAAGTGGTCAGAAAATACGGACATTAAAAGGGCCAAAAGTGGGCTAGAAGAGAATCTGACTACTGCTGCAGTCCAGCCCGACTTGGCTCTAGTATTTTGACCATAACTCACACATTACATATCCAATTTGTCCACAATTTGTCTTGACGGAAAGCTAATGAAATTTTCTACAACTTTCGTGTTGATGAAGTCAGAAAATTCGGCGGTTTTCAAGACGATATGCAAGGATCAATTTCGGTTCACATATGGAATTCAAATTGTCAACTTTGTACAACTTCCTACCTAACAAGTTTGACAATTACCACACCAACCACACTTAATTGTATCTATAAATAGAGGGCTTGAGGGGTGAGTTAGGGAGTTTTTTGGAGAGCTTTGGATAGAGCTTGGGAAAGCTTTGTTGGAATTCTACGAACTTGTAATGTTATTCTCTCTTTAGACATCTTGTATTTTTCATTTTCTTTCGTAATATTATCATGTTTCTTCATCTTTCATTTCACTTTCTTGCCTTGATTATGGAGAACTAATCTCCTAATGCTAAGGTGAAAGGGTGAAACTCTTGGTATGAGAATAATAATTTATCTAACTCTTAATCTTAATGTTTATCTTTGATATTGTATTTACCTTCCTATTTCTTTTCTCATAATTATTTCTTAATGGCTGGTTTTATCATACTGCCGATTTCTTGTTATTGGTTGGTTTTATTAGACCGCCTATCTCTTATTATTTTCATGGTTGGTTTTGCCACCTACTTTATTTTAGTTTACTATTGGATGGCTTTGCCACCTATTCTATTTCATTTATTTTGTTATGTTAATTAATTTTCTACCTTTAATTTTTTTTGCATAAGTTAATCTTGTAAAATGTGAATTTTGATATATTGTAGACAATATAATGATTGGCACAATTTATGCTTGAATCCATTTACAAGTTATCTTTTGCATCTTTGTATTTTTAATCTTGTGAAGTGTGAACCTTGATACATTGTAGACAATTTTTGGCACAATAAATACTTGAATCAGTCTTGATTTATTGTAGAAAATATGTTGATTGGCATAATGTACCCTTGAATCCATTTTACAAGAATGTTTTAAATTATTAGAAAGGAGGTAAATATAATTCATGTATAAACAAAGTTGAGCTTAAATTAACATATCATCCGATTAGAACTTTATTCGTGTAAAGATTCTAATTGAGTAATAAAAGAGTTAAATTTATTTTTATTTGATATACCAAGAGTGGATCTCCTAACCTTAGCATGCTTCTTTACCTTGAATACATCTTCATTTAATTTCAGTATATTAGTTCTTTGCATATTTTGTTCAATATTCCTCTCACAAAACAAGACATCGGGAACTAGGTTAGAAGTATTTATTTCGAATTTATATTAGAATTTTCTCTCAATTGGCAATCTCTGTGGGATTGACCTTGCATACCACTAAATCTATACTCCAATAGATTCGTGCACTTGCGAGTTTTAATTATAACAACAACAGGTATCAAGCCATGCCACTCGGAATGTCACTTTAAGGTGATTAAATTCAATATTCTTGGAGAATTTTCTTTCTTGATACAGAGTGACCATAGTGAGATATCCAATAATCTAATCTCTGCTTTAGCAGCCCATAAGTGATTACAAAAAGGTGCCAAGGATATTTGGCAGTGGTGAGAGATATTGATATAACGTATGCCAGTGTAAATCAAGTTCTAGTGGTTAAAAATTTTTTTTGATGTAATTCCTGAGGAATTGCCAAGATTACCTCGAAACATAAAATAAAATTTGGTATTGATTTACTTTCTGGAACCTAACCAGTGTCTGTCTATACCCCCTTATAGAATGATATTGACTAAACTTAAGAAAATAAAAATAGTTACAAGACTTGTTAGACAAAGGATTTATACTCTTTAGTACTCTCCTTGAGGTGCTCTAGACCTATTTGTGGAAATGAAGGATGGATCACTATGACTATGCATAGATTATAGATAGTTGAATAAGGTGACAATGTGGAATAAAAAAAATCCATTACCTCGTATCTGTTTAACCAGTTATAAGGTGCTCAGTATTTTTTTTTTCAAAAAAAAAAAGAAACTTGATTTGGGATATGAGTATCATGAATTGAGGATAAGGGAAGAGGATATTCGAAAAAAAAAAATTCTTTTAGGACTCATTATGGACATCATGAATTTTTGGTTATGTCATTTAGTTTGACAAATGTCTAAGCTTTATTCATGAACTTAATAAATAGAGTACTTAAGCCATTCCTGGATCAATTTGTTATTATAATTATTGACGATAAACTAAAATATTTTAAGAGTTTAAAGGATCATAATTAAATATAGTTTTACAAACTCTAAAGGAGTATGTTTAGTAAGGATGGTATCCAAATAGATCCTAAGAAAATAAAGTGGAACAGCAATGGCTACGTTCTACTACAGTTACAGATGAAGATCCAAATCCAATTTGTGCTTCCTGCAGTTGTTTGCCGTCCATTCTATTTGAGCAATAGTTGGATCAGGTATAAGAACATATGCTTGTAAGGCATCAATCAACTCCTCAGTATTTGAAGCTGAGATGAGAATTTGTCGTGCTGAGTGTGGGATAAACCTCTGTTCCACAGCTTGATCTAAAAAAGACAACAGACCATGAAAGAAGTGATTAACATTTAACAAACCTATCGGTTTGTGATGCATATTCAGTTGTGCCCAAGAGACTATTTGGAAAATCTCCTCTAAAGTACCAAAACCACCTGGTAAGGCAATGAAGGCGTCAGCATTGCTCATCATTCTAGCCATGCGTTCATGCATGGAAGCTACTCTATATTCTTCCTTAATTGTCTTCCCTATGATGCTGGATGCAGCTAGAGTTGTAGGAATAATACCTAGAACTTGGCATCCTCCTACATGTGCAGCTGTAGCCACACACCCCATTATGTAACAACTCTATTTAAGTATCAATTTTTTTTTTAAATACCATGAAGTTATTACCTCATTACAACTTAACTCAATATAACATTTATTTAATTTATACAATACAGAGTTCACATACATGTCATTAATCAAAACATACGTACAACATATCAAACACATAAAAATCTACATCTTATTTATTCTGGTTGACCAATTTCAGAGATACAGATGCGGGTGGTTGCACCTTCACCGGGATCTAAGCCAACTCGACCACAAACATTTTATTTGCTTCTGGGATCTGCCCAACATAAAGTACTCGATCCAACGTGCACTAAAAGCCAGAGCTATAGAAAAATCTGCATAATTAATTTTCTGAACATGATATGGAAATATAGTGAGAATTAAATTCCAGTAAGTTCAACAATAAATCATCATCAATATAGCTCATCACGTCATGTTCTGCTGTATAAACTACAGAAAATATCATTAGTCACATGAATGCATTATATCTATGCACATAAGAATTATACAGTAATGGTATGTATGATAGGATTAACTATTTTTAGAATATCATATGATGACCATCAACTTATTCTCATTTCGAGCTACCCCGGTCAGGGTAAGTATCCTCTACTCTCCGGTACAGGCTTTTCTCGCTCCATTCGACATGTCCCACTTTCTCTTTCTTTTCTCATTAACATGATCATAATTGTTGGTAGGGCGTCCCCTACTGGTGCACCACATGGATTGCCATGTCACCTTGCTCATTTCTTTTCTTTTCACAATGATAGCCAAAAATATGCTTTCAATAACAAGTATGTTTATCAAAATGTAACTATTACCAAAAATCATTGGTAATCATGCCATGAACATAACCATTTCAAATATCACTTTATAAAGTATTTCCACGTCAAAATTTTACACTTAAGATGGTAAGAAGTTCATACAATGGAAATGGCTATGGCATATACTAGTCATTTATAAGATTTGTCTTTTTTTTTTAAATATTAATTTTATTTCTTTATTTTCTTGATGCAGGTTGTCATCATATCTAACCTTTTCTTACTAATCAGAGCATAACTCCCTCAATTGAACTATGATGTAGGAGATCTTGGTGTTCATTTCAAGATAAAACAATTATCTAAAACTATTATGTTGAACAATGTAGTGAAATATTAAGAAATCATGTTGATATTACTCCCTAAATGTACAGGTTATTGCTTCTCGGATAGGTTCTGACCTCTACCTACTAATCGGACCATATCTACCTCATATGGACTCCAAATGGAGTGCTTACAGTGGCTAAAAATCCATGACACACATATATATACTTCTTATGTTAACCATTGATTTTAATTCCATACAGATAATTCGCAAAAATTAAAATATAGAAGCTATCCTAACATATTCTTCCCTGATGAACCATTTTCTAACCTTTGACTACTAATCAGCTCATATCTTCCTCATATGGACTCCAAATTGAATGATTCCAGTGGCTAAAAATCCGTGACACATATAGATATAATGCGTATGTTAACTATTTATTTTAATTCCATACAGATAATTTCCAGAAATTAAAATACAGAAGCTGTCCTAACAAATTCTTCCCTGATGAACCATTTTCTGACCTTTGAGTACTAATCAGAACATATCTACCACATATGGACTCCAAATTGAATGATTTTAGTGGCTAAAAATCCGTGACACATATATATTTAATTCTTATGTTAACCATTTATTTTAATTCCCTATAGATAATTCTCAGAAATTAAAACACAGAAGCTATCCTAACATATTCTTCCCTGATGAACCATTTTCTGACCTTTGCTTACTAATCGGACCATATCTATGTCATATGGACTCCAAATTGAATTATTCCAGTGGTAAAAAATCCCTGACACATATATCCTTAATTTTTATGTCAACCATTTATTTTAATTCCCTACAGATAATTCCCAGAAATTAAAACACAGAAGCTATCCTAACATATTCTTCCCTGATGAACCATTTTCTGACCTTTGCTTACTAATAAGACATTATCTACCTCATATGGACTCCAAATTGAATGATTCTAGTGGATACAAATCCGCGACACATATATCTTTAATTCTAATGTTTACCATTTATTTTAATTCCCTACAGATAATTTCTAAAAATTAAAATACAGAAGCTATCCTAACATATTCTTCCCTGATGAACCATTTTCTGACCTTTGCTTACTAATCAGACCTTATCTACCTCATATGGACTCCAAATTGAATGATTCCAGTGGATAAAAATCCGTGACACATATATCTTTAATTCTTATGTTAACCATATATTTTAATTCGCTATAGATAATTCCCAGAAATTAAAACACAGAAGCTAAAAATTTTGCCACCCATAGCCATACCTTTGCAGAACTTTCTATACTAGTCTAAGTATTCAAACATACATCACATGCAAGATCAATATGTAACATGATATAGCAACATCATGACCAATCATCAAAGTTCTAAGATCAAAATCTCATATAAATATTATAAGTTTCAAAAGTTTTCTTCAAAAAGAAATATTGTTAAACTTACCTGGAGCACTTAGTCCCCTAGACTTCTCCTTCCTCTTTCTTCCTTTCTTCCTCTCCTTTCCTCACTCTACCTTGCTTCTATTTTTTCCTCTCCCACACTTGGACGAAATTATAACGTTGTGAGGGTGGGTTTTCTTATATAGACCACCAAATAATTCACGTTTCATGATCATGGGTTTACCTTATCACAATTAGATTACACTTGATTGAATTTTTGGAAAACAAACAACTTATGTTCTTGTCTTCCTCTTCCTTAGTCAAGATATGCATAGGAAAAGGAGATTTGTATTTTGAAAATTATGATAATATGTTCTTAAAATATGGGACAAGGTCCCTTTTTTTTTAGGGATTCATTTCCATTTTCTTTTGTTTTAAACAAGTATGATAGGTTTGCCTTTTTAGGTGGCAAATCTCTAGCCCTTGAATCTCCATTATTTGGTTGATATTATTTGTGTGGGATAGGAATGTTTTGTCCTAATGCCATGTATTATCACACCACTTGCTAAAATTATGAGTGTAGGATATAGATGTTTTTGTCCTAAAGCCTTGTATTATCACGCCACTTGCCAAAATTATGGATGTAGAATCACACCACTTGCTAAATTTTTGTCTTAATGCCATGTAACCTAATCTTTATTATTATTACATTATTATATCATCACCTAATTTATTATATTTTATTTTTCCTCTTGGATTTGGGCTTATTCCTAACCATTTTCTTTGCTTTGGATAAAATTCTACCTTTCTTGGAGGGCTTGGTCACATTTTCATAATTTTTGGGCTATTGGTCCATTTACTATATCGTAATCCAAGTCTATGTTTTATTTCTTGCTTAGGTTATCCAATGGGCTTTCTAGAAACTTATGTGAAGTGGAAAAACTCTATATGAAGTGTCCATAGGTAAAAGCCCAATGTATGGGTAAAGATTTTAAACTCAGTAACTCTAGTTCTTGATTAGGAAAAATTACCCTAATCCAATGTTCTTGAAATTTTATGACCTTTACTTGTTTCTAAAAATTTATCTTCCTTATCCAAGAATTTTGCATCTCTTTAGTATGTTATTCCTAATTGTTTTTCCTATTAGGTTTTCCCTCTTTATTTGTTCTCTTAATGTTAGAAACATTTTCGATGCATATACATAAGGTGAAGAATTTCTAAAGATTATATTTCATTAGATATCTAAAATATTGTCTAATAAATTTTATTTCTTTAATTAAATATTTATGTACTTTTATTAATAAAAGAAACGAAATTAGGGATGTTACACATTAACCCACGATTACCTCCACCATACACTAAATGAATTCTTCTCCTAACTAGCACCATACCCAGATTTTGTGCTACTTTAACATACTCCCCATCTTTTCCAGGACTGGAACCACAAAAGACACAAATATTTCGAAACTGACGGAATGCGGTTCCCTCCATAATTTCTATCACCTTAACTTTGAGTATAGACAAAGATACTAATGTAAGTATTTATATAACTCAGAGAAGGGCATATTTATAATAGCTATGCGAATAGGCCGGGTATTATTAGAACAACTATGTGAGTGATTGGTGGATATTAGCTAAATTAAAGGTAAAAAATTTCAAAAATGACGGCAAGCATGTATATGTACAGTAGTTATGACTGTGACCCATATTAAGCACATAAAGAGCATAAGATAAGATATCACCATAAATATGTATTTTTCTTGTTGTCTTTGATGAAGCATTGATGTCTTGATTCTTGTAGAAAAGTTGTAGGTGATAGCCATCATTGTAAAAAAAAGTGAAAATGCAAACTAAGTAATTGTTGAAGAGGAACAATCAAATGATTTATTTTGTTTTCTTATTATTTTTTCCAGTCGACTATTGGTATTATTAAGTCGACTGGCTATTTTCAGAAATTTTAATTTGAACTGGTTATTTTACAGTTGATTGATTACATCTATTTTGAAGCAATCAACTGCATCCTACCAGTTAGCTACGTATTCTTTGTTTTTCACAGACTTTTATAAGTTCGGAAATGTTTATTTTCCACCAAATATCAACAGCTTTAAAGTAGATTATGGCACATATATTCAAAATTTGCGGCCACCGATTTTTGTCGAAATCATAGATAGATTTTGTTTACAAATTTTCAAGAATTACGGCCACCGATTTTAATGTTTTTCAATGCTTTGTCCAAATTTTTGACTTTCTATTTTGGCACCATTCTCTATTATGCTTTTCGTCTGTTTCACTGCATTCTCCCTCATTAATGGTTGGCATTAAATGCAAGGTTCTTTTGCCTTATTACAAGGAAAGTTAATTTCTTTTCTTTGAAACTCAATTATTATGATATTCGAGTAATTAGTAAGTTAAAATAATAGAGATTTTGATAGGATTTATCTACCAAAGAAGGTACTTCAAAAAAAATATTATTATATAAAGTATGTATAACTGTGTAAGTTGGCAGATTATGTGTAAATTAGAAAATATACCATGCTAAGTTGAGTCTAGTATTTAGGATTTGAATTATGTTGAGATTGGAATTCCACGTGTAAATAATTGTTGAGAAATGAGGTTTCAGAAGAAGCCATAAATTGTGAATATGGATAACTCGAGGCAATAAGGATATAATAAGATATGAAAGAATTGTACTAGTATAATGGTAAAAAGAAGATATAAGTGTAATTTTTTCGTTGTTTGGTATGTCAACAACTAAAAAAAATAGATATATTGTTTCAGAAGAACTATTCAAGAAGCCTAAGGATCTTTGTTAGATTATAGTATAGCTGGTAGTAAATCTAATTGATGTGTTTATGCATTAGAAGTTATGTTTCAGGTATCTTTATATAATTTTAGTGAAAATTTGGAGAAAATCATTTATCCTTTGTTAAACTTGCCCCTATCAGTAATTATTAGGCCAATATACAAATGACACTATTTAAAGTTTTACATAAAATATTGTAGGTCTCCTAGTGGGTAAATGAGTTGAGTAAAGTTAAGTCCACAGTATATAGGATCGGCCCAGTAGCTTACTGTTGGGCTTTGCCATCTGAATTGAGTAATATTCATCCAATCTTTCACGTGTCTATGCTACGAAAGTATCTACCAGGCTCAACACATGTTATTCAATGTTGGAAAATTTAGTTAGACAAAGATTTGTCATATGAGGAAAAATCAGTGACTATAGTAGATAGTCAAATGAAGAAATTACATTCAAAAGAAATGTCATGGTGAAAGTGATGTAGTAAAAGTACTTTTCAGGGGAGGCTACTTAGGAAAGAGAGAATAATATACGCACCAGATACCCACATATTTTTGAGTGAGAAGGTTAGTATCTATTTGCAAATATGGCGATGAAATTGATTAGAAAAAGAATATAAGCAACTTAGTACATGCCAAAAGTCTATAAGGACCATAAATATTAGAGCACTAGATATTATCAGTTGGTGACCAAATATTCTTGAAGAATTTATGGTTGCAGAAAATCCCTATGGTTAAGGTTATATGGTAAAATCACTAAAGTGAAGAGACTTCTTAGAGAGTAAAGATAATATACAAAGGAGATACTCTCAATAGCTTGAGTAATGAAGTTAATAATTGTAATTTATGCCTTGAGTTCATTTCCTACATGTGGTAGAATGGGCTGAAATTCGGGGACCGAATTTTTTAAGGGGGGAAGAGTGTAACATTCCGTAATTTTTGTTTTTCAATAATAATGTTTTGTTATAAACAAATATATTTTTATTTTTTAAAAAAGGATTATGTTCTACTAAAAGCAAGTATATTTTTAATTAAAATAAGTATTATTTTGCTTAAAATAATTATATTGGCCTTTAATGAATTTTTGTTGTATTTTTAGAAATATTCTTTCTTTTATTATGTATAAAGATATTTATTTTGTGATTTATTTTATTGCGATTTTTATTAAGAAAATTCATTATTTAAGAGTTTAATTAAAGGTTTACGAGAATGTAATCTTTTAGAAAATTTTAGCATATTTTAGGATGAAAAACGAAATTTATATGAATTTATATAAAAGAAAATTATATTATTCAATTATTAAATAATAATTATTATTATTTTAAAAAAATAATAATAAAATAAATAAAAAGGGGAAGGGGGAGGACGGAGGCATGTTGCAAAACAGAAAAAAAATAAATGGATGAATAGTGAGTGAATAGTAAATAAATAGTAACCTTCAATTTTTTCTTTAGATTTGGAGTGCCTATTGGCTTCTGATATCAAAACTAAAGGTGTTACTAGATTCAGGACGAAGAATACTTTAGTTTTGACCGATCAGTTTTTCAAATCCACCGTTGAATCACTGTAGATCTGAAGTAGAAAATCTCAGAAAAAGGTAAATTCTAAAACTCTTATTTAGAGACCTCAAATTAGAAATCTGACTTCGTAGATGGATTCAGAAGCTAGATAAACATTAGAATATGAATTCGTTTCGGTCATTTGTTAACTTTTTATGTGGCAGTGAATAGTAATTTTCGACGATGAATAATGGTGGTGAATAGTATTTCCCGGCGGTGAATAGTACCCATAGCGTTGACCTGCGTTGATCGAGCTCCTAGAGGCCAAATTTAACAAATCTAGTGTCATTTTCAAGGTTTTTGGACCTTTCGGACTCGATTTTGGGGTTTATTTTAATAAATTCAAACCAAAAATGAGGATTTTAGGGGTTACCAATCTGGAGCCCTTACTTGTGAGTAGATGATTCTTCCTATGGCTTGTCCTATACTCTTCTTGATATTTGAGCATGTATATGATTATGTTTATGAGATATTTACACTTTGATATGTTTCTGAAATACATAAAAATGATCTAAACTGCTTATAATTTGAAATATGATTCAAGAAGAGTATTTGAAAATAGATTTCTGAACTCATAATGTATCTGATTTCACTTGTATTTATCATTATTTGATAAAGTGTATATTATGTGCACGTTGCATTAATTTGTAAAGCTATATACTTGTGAAAATGATGCATGTCATATTATAAATGAGATTGAATGGCAAGCGTAAAGCTCATGACGAGTTGCTTGATAATTTTACATGTATTTATATGTATTGATGAATATCGGCTGGTTGTATGGCTTGTGACGGTACTGAATAGGGGATGCCCTATTAGCCTGAGTGAGCCAAGGGAGGGTAGTTCCAACCGGGTGACAATGGTAATGTGAGGGAGTAGTAGGGTGATGTACTCACATTCCCTGATCACTTATTATGACTAGGGTCGAGGTCACTATGCGTATAGCAAATATTTTCATTGCATTGTGACAGTGGTAATGTGAGGAGGCAGTAGGGTGATGTACTCACATTCCCTGATCACTTATTGTGACTGGAGTCGAGGTCACTATGCGTATAGCAAATGTGTTATATTTTCATTGCATTGACCAGATTGCTGAGTGAGGCAGGTGCATTAAAAGTAATGATTTTACTTTCAAATCATAATATATTACTATAGCTTATACAGCTGAGCATAACAACATTTGTTTAATGATCATACCATGGTGCATATGGTTTTGGATATCTGTATATCCTTTGATTTGATAATATTTGAAATACGGGTCCCATATGAATGTACTTCTGAACTGTATTTTCTATGTGACACATTTTAAAATATAAGTACATCCATATGTTAACCTAAGAGGTCATAGAAGGAATTATTTGCTCACTGAGTTATCAAACTCACTACACGATATTTTCACATTTTTCAAATAAGAATATCAGAGTCTGATTTGGCAGATAGGTGATATATTCTCTGGGTGAGTCTACGTTGCTTCCAAGACTCACGGTTTTTGAATTATACTGTATTTGTATTCTAGAGTGCTCTGAACGCTACAGGCAGGATCCCTGTTTCTGCTGTACCCTGATATTTATAGACTTGGTCTGTATATTGTGTATACATGAGAGATCCTATATGTATTTGTTCCCATGATAAAGAATTGAATTATGTATATTTATGGAGATATCTTACATTTTAAAAAATTGTTTATTTTACATAGCGTAAATTAGGGGCGTTACAAAATAAGGATTAAGCATGATTTTCCTGACTTGCCAACATTTAGTGGAGCCAGCTGTTTATAGGGAAAAGAACAATATAGCTATTGGATGTCATTTACAACCAAAATCAATGAAATTTTATTGTTGTAGGGCTATAAATTTCTTTCCTAATCAAATAACAAGGCTTATGCTAAGCTATAGGCATATGTTGTAACAAAAAATATTTGTTTCTAGGTTTTCAAAATTTCTATAAGTCCTTATTGAATGTTATAGGTTCTTGTTGTTTTGTAAATTGAAATTCCAAAATAGCATAGGCATTTGTTGGCTATTATAAGTCCCTGTTGGTCCTTGTGACCATTATTTTTCAAATTCCAAAAGCCAATAGGCATGTATAGATATCAATAGGCACCTATTGGTCATTAGTTTGTAAATTTTGCTATATTTCTAGCTAACAGGTTTCTGTTTCACTTTGAAAAACTTTTTTAAGAGAAAATTTACAAACTAAACAAGTAGCAAACTTAGAAAACCAAACTTAAATATTTTAAAATATTTTCATTAGCTAGAGGGTTTTCTAAGTTTAACTTTTACGAGAATTCTAAGACTAGGAAAACCTAAGAGATAAACACAACTTCAAGGATTCCTTTACCTTGAATATATCCAAGCTTTGATGCATTCCTTTGATATCTTTATGAGTTCTTGATGCAGCACCTGAAAACACATTACATTTCTTGAAAAATACATTTCACATGTTTGTTATCATCAAAACCATTTAAGGCACATCAATGGGGTTAACACAAAAGTATTATCTAACTTAACACTTTTCCTTGGAGTACTTTAGTTCTTTTTGTGGAAAAAGAAAGATAAGTCACTACACTTATATATAGACTACAAATGTTTAAATAAAGTGGTCATACAAAATAAATATCCATTGCCATGAATAGATAATTGTTTTTACCAATTTTAAGGTGCTTAGTGTTTCTCAAAGGTCGATTTGAGATCAGATTATCATTAGTTATGAATAAAGAAGAAAGACATTCCCAAAACTTCTTTTAGAACTTAGTACGACCATTATGAGTTCTTAGTAATGTCGTTTGATTTGACAAATACACCAATAAAATTTATGGATTTGATGAATAGAGTGTACTAGCCTTTCTTAGATAAGTTTTCCGTGTATTCATAGATGGCATTTTCAAATACTTAAATAACTTAGAAGAGCATGGGCAATATTTGAGAATGGTTTCACAAACTTTGAGAAAGTACCAGCTATAAGTTAAATTTTCAAAATGTGAATTTTGACTTAGTATTGTTTCCTTCCCTAGACATGTAGTTACTAAGGATGGTATTCAAGTTTACCCCAAGAAACTAAAGGTAGTACAATAATGGCCATGCTCTACTATAGTTATAGAAATTTGTAGTTTCTTTAGGTTAGTAGGCTATTATCAAAGGTTTGTTAAACATTTTTCTACATTGCTAACCTTTTGACAAGGTTGACCAGAAAAAGAGTGAAATTTGAATGGTCAAATGCATATGAAGTAAATTTCCAAGAGCTAAAGAAATGTTTGACCACAGCACCAATTTTAAATATTCCTTCAAGTAATGGAGGGTATACAATTTAGAATGATCTATCCAGAGTAGGATTAGGTTGTGTTGTTAATGCAAAATGGTCGAGTTATTGTATATGCATCTAGATAACTCAAGAAGCATAAACATAGTTATCCAACCCTTGACCAAGAAATGGCAGCTATAGTGTTTGCTCTCAGAATTTGGAGACATTATGTATATAGTGAATCTTGTGAGATCTATATAGATAATAAAATCCTTAAGTATATCTTCCAACAAAGAAATCTTAACTTGAGTCAAAGAAGGTGAATGGAATTGCTTATGGACTATGATTGAACCATATTATACCATCTTGGCAAAGCTAGTGCTATAGGATGCTTTGAGCAAGAAATATATGAGTAGTTTAGCTTATATAATAGAACTAAGAAGAACATTAGTGAAAGAGATTCATGAATTGGAAAATAGTGGAATAAAATTTAAAGTGAAAGAACTTGTAGTATTATTGGCCTATATACAAATTTGATGTTTTTTAGTTGAAAAAATTAAGATAGCTTCGAATGAAGATGCACACTTACGCAAGATACTAGATGATGTGAACAATGATAAGAATACTAAGTTCATAGTATATTCTGATGAAGTATTGAGACGCAGTAAATACTTATGCCTAATGTAGATTATTTAAGTAGAAATATTTTAGAAGAAGTACATCAGTTTGCATACACCATTCATCTTGGGTCGACCAAAATGTATTAAGATTTAAAAGAAATATACTAGTAGGATGGTATAAAGAAAAGCATAGTTGGCTTTATTTCTTATTTTTTGACATGTCAGTAAATGAAGCCATAATATCTGAAACCTTCGGGATTACATCAACAGATAGAGATACTTGAATATAAATGGGAAAGAATCAATATAGATTTCATCATAGGATTTGTAATGACTCCATATATATTTTTTATATGAAATCATCACATTTCTTACTTCTAACCTCTTATCTTATAATACTGAATCAGGTTAAGCAAGCATGATTAAGATTAAGGAGTACAGTCTACCATTAATATTAATGCTGTTATAAGTTCATATACACATTCCAGAGTATCTCAGTGTTACCTAAAGCACACTAAAAGTAAGAGAACACCCAAACACTATGTCAAAAGAATAAAGTCAGCATCCAGGTGAGGTAAGTCAAAAGCACCCGTAAAAAAGATATATATATATATAGATATATATATATATATATATATATATATATATATATATATATATATATATATATATATATATGCCCTACTCATCCACATTGACCACTTACAGGGACACTAATGCGGGTGGCAGCATCTTTACTAGGATCTCGGTCACATCAACAACAGATACATAATTTATTATTGAAATTTTTTCCCAAAAAGGGCAACTCCATCCAACGTACACTAAAAACAAGGTTCATGGAGAAGATCTATATAATTACTTATCTGAACATAATATGAAAATATATTGAGAATTATATCCTAATAGGTTCAACTATAAATCAAAATCATCATCAATATTAAACATCATGTTATGTAAAGTTACATGAGCTATAACAAAATCATCAGGAAACATGAATGCACTATATTTATGTACATGCAAATTATGCAGCAATGACATGTATGACATGAATAATTACTTTCAAAATATCAAGGGCATGAATAACCATTCAACATATCAAAGGTAAGATCAATTGTTAAAAAGTCATGGCATGCCAAAATCATAGCTTTGTCATATAATGGCTATTAAATATTCTCATCATATCTTTTCTTTCTTGGTCAAGGTAAGCATGTTTCTCTCGCTCTACTCCCTTTTGAACGTTCTTTTCTTACTCCATTCAAACATGGCACAAAATCTCTGTTTCTCATCAAAGCTGTGAATAGGGCATCCCCTATTTGATGCACCACACATAGACCACTATGTGACCGTTCTCTTTTCTTTTCTTTTTCACATTAATAGCCAAAATATGATGCTAAATCACAAAGTATGCCCAATAAGCCCACATGCCATAAATTTCACTTCCAAAACATAATCATTTCAAATATCATTTTATAAAATATATCCACACCAAAATTTAAAAATTAGGATGATAAAGAATTCATGCAATTTCAATGGCTAAGGATTAAATTATGATTTTCCCAAACATCCTTTATTTGGCTTATAAAGATTCTTCTTCCTTCTTAATTTTATTTTATTTCTTTTATTTCTTTTATTCTTGGCTTGTAGCCAATTTTTCTCCTTAAATTATTTTTCAACATATGCTCTTAAATTCTTATCTCTAAAATTCTCTTTTCACACCTTTTTACTTGGAATCACATATATATCTTCATATAATTTTTATTCATTAGTTCCTCAAAATTTTAGTACCCTTTTTAATTAAAATTTTCCAGCCATTCAAGTTCTAAGTCCCAAAAGATATTTTGGATTTTGGGGCTTAAACCTTTCATTACTATTTAGGCCCTATCATTCTTATTTAGATTCTAATTTAGGTGATTTAAGAGCCTATGGAAAGATAAGATAGATACCTACAACTTTACAGTTAAGAATTTTGGAAAAAAATGTACGGAATCTGCGTGTTATCAATCCCACAATTTCAATATTATTTCACCTCGGGTGGATTTTGACCTTTTCTTACAAATCGGGTCATAAATCCCTTATATGGACCCCAAATTAGGTCATTCTAGTGGGAAAAAAAATCCCTAAGATATATATCTACATTTGGTATGTTAACAATTTCTTTCAATTCCTTACATATGTTTCCCAGAAATTGAAAAATAAAAGATTCCCCACATTGTCCTGGGTTTCCGACTTCTTTACTCTTTAAGATTTTCTTATCATCTTATTAGGATTATGGTTAGGCATTTTTAGTTTCCAAAAGTCCAATTACTCAAATCCCTGTTCTTTAATGTTTTAACTATATCTCCTAATTATTATAACATATTCCATCATCCACTTTTTCAAGGAAACAAAATCAATCGAACTACATCAAGAGTGTTTTCCAACCGAAATTTCCCATAATTTTCTTCTATATTTTTAAGGCTACACTTATTTTCATCAATCTAGCCTTCTTCTATCAACTTTACCACATTCAAGAACACTTGAAAACAAAAATTATAATGGCCTAGAATTTTGCCACCCATAGCCACAAAAATGAAAAAATTGCTATACCAACCTAAGCAATCACACAACATCATCACATGCAAGTTCTACATGTAGCATGATATAGAATCATCCATGGCCAACATCAAGAGTAGAAAAATTATTGTAAGTCTCATCAAAGTTGTAGGATAAAAGTCCCATATAAATGTTACAAAATTTTCAAATTTTTTCAAAAGGAAATATTGTTAAACCTAACTATAAATCTACCCAGGCTTACTTAGTTAGTTCCCCCTTCTTGTTTCCCCCTTAAAGGATGGTGATATTCTCCCCCTCCTTTTTCTTTTCCAGCAGCATGAATAAGAAGGAAGGGTAAATTTCTAAACCTTAGAGATGAAGAGAAAGAAAGAATTGGAGTGGTGATCATGCTAACTTACCTTGATCACTTAGTTTCCCTATACTTTTTTCTCTCCTTTCTTTCTTTCCTCTCCTCTCTTTCTCTCTTGTGTTTCTTCCTCCTCTCTATCTTCACTTGGCTGAAATGCTCCTCAATGGAGTGGCCAAGTGTTTTATCATTTTTAGGGTCAAACTTTTCCCAAGCATGACATTATTTCCTTTTCTTATAGGGCACCCTTTTAGTACATCATCATGGCATGCATTAATGGTTGCTTGTGGAATGTTTTGCTTAAGTTTTCTTTTCCTCTTGCTCCAACCAAAAGTTACACTTGGAATAGGGTAGGTTTACTTGAAATTTTGTGGTTTAATTGGTTTGAGACAAGTGGCCATATTTCCTTAAGTCATGGGATTACTTACTTCTACTTATAGTTTACTCAATAGGGTATTGTTCTGACTTATTAGAGTCATCTTAGGTGACATAATTTCAGCTCTTCTTCCTCTCCTATCTTAGCTGAAATCCTCACTCATGGGATGGAGATTTTGTTTTAAAATTCATGCAATGATTTTTCCTTCTTTGGCACTCCTTTGCCTTACTTATTTAACATTCAATTGGCTTTCTTATTGTACACTCAATGAGAGGAAATAATTTCCAATCATGGTGGGATACTATTGCACCATGTGAGGCTTCATTCCTTCTTGAATTTGGGCTACATTCCTTCCCTTCTTACGTTGGGCTGAAATGCTCCGTAAAGATGGGAGGCTTTGCCTCCAAATGCATACAAACTTGTATTTGACCCACTTCCATTTACCTAACCTAAGTCCATGATATATCTCTCTATTAGGTCATCTATGTGGCTTGCAAATAATCCATGTGGGGTGGAAAAATCCTAGATGAAATGTCCATTAGTTAACTTCCTAGTTGGAAGCCTAATAGTGTAAGGTAAGGTGTCAAATTTAGGGAATTTACTTCATGAATTAGGAAAAAAACCTTATAATCCAACTTCTTGAAATTAAAAATTCTCCACCCAACATCAAAACTTTACTTTCCTTACCCAAGAATTTTTGCCCCTCACTAGCAACTATTTCTAATTTTGCCTCTTAGGTTTTCCTCCCCTTTTCCTATTCCTTTAATGTTATAAAAATTCCCTATGCCTACACGTAAGATTAAGAATTTCTAAGGCTTACATTCTTTTTAAATATTTATCTAGAATTTCTTAGTAAGTTTTTACGCTTCTCTTTGTTCCCTTAAATAAATATTTTTCATGTCTCATTAGTAAAGAAAAATTTGGGATGTTACAGGATTACCATAAACTTTAAAAGGATTTTATTCATATTGGTAATTATTGACATGTTAACTAAGTCAACACATTTTTTGTTAGGGAAGACTATATATAATATAGCTCAGTACTAAATTTATAATTGAATGAAATGGTTAAACGTCATGGGGTGCCAACATCCATTATATCTTATCAAGGGTCACTGTTCATAGCTTGCTTCTATAAGGCTTTTTAGGAAGCTTTGGCTACAAGGTTATTTGACATCAGTATTATTTTCCACCTATAAGAAGATGGTCATTCAGAGCGAAACATTTAAATATTAGAAGATACACGTCTAGAATGTGTACTTGATTTTGGTGGAAGCTAGGAGAATTTCTTTCCCTTAGTTTTCTTATAATAATTGTTACCGAGCTAGCATGCATATGGCATCATTTGAGGTATTATATGGAAGATGTTGTAATTCTCTTATTAATTGGTTTGAATTGGGGAAAGTTAAATTTTTGGGACTTAACTTAGTACAAGATATTATTGATAAAAGAAAGATTGTTAACAACTTAAAGTAAACAGAAAACTTATATTGATAATAAACATCGAGCCTTCAAGTTTTCCATAGGTGACCATGTATTCTTGAGGATTTCTCCTATCATGGTAGTGATGAGATTTAAAAAGAAGGAAAATTTAAGTTCGAGATACATAGGTCCATTTGAAATTATGGAGAGAACTAGTTCAGTAGCATACCATTTGGCTTTACCATCTAATTTGAACAATGTTCATCCAGTGTTTTATATGTCTATGTTACAAAATCACTTACTAGATTGTTCATATGTCATCTGATAAGTGAGTTTTATACTCATAAATTAAATATTTTCATCTTATCTTTTGCCATAATTAAGCATAAATCTCCCTTACTTGTCTTTAGTTTTGTGTCTTTCTTACAAATGGAGAGAAGAGTAGAAAATGGACTTAATCGGAGGAATCAGAGCTAAATTGTGGTTCTTTGGGAATGATGTCTGTAAATCAAGCAGATAAAACAAATTCATTAAGGATGGCTGAGTAAGGAGCATTATCATATTGTCTCTTGAGACGCATCCTAATGGATATATGCACAAATTTATTCTTGATTTATGATCACATTTCCAAAAGAACTAAAACACAAAGATTCAAGGCAAAGCACCCAATGTTGAGAATATGTTTGCTGGTTGCAGTTCAGCCCAACCTTGCTGTAGTAATTGGGCCATAGCTCCGAAAATACATATCCAATATGTATGAAATTTGGTAGATGTGTAGAGGACACAATTGGGTATAACTTTCATGTTCAAGTGGTCAGACAATTCAGACACTAGAAGGGCCAAAAATGGGCTAGAATCGAATCTTTCTTCTGCTGCAGTCCACCCGACTTTGCTCTAGTATTTTGACCATAAGTCACAAATTACGTATCCAATTTGTTCACAATTTGTCTTGCCGGAAAGCTAACGAAATTTCCTACAACTTTCATGTTGAAGAAGTCAGCAAATTCGGCAGATTTCAAGACGATATTCAAGGCTCAATTTCGGTGCACATGATGGAATCCAAATTGTCAACTTTGTACAAATTTCTACCTAACAATTTTGACAATTACCACACCTACCACACTTAATTGTATCTATAAATAGAGGACTTAAGGGGTGAGTTAGGGAGTTTTTGGAGAGCTTTGGAGAGAGCTTGGGAAAGCTTTGTTGGAATTCTACGAACTTGTAATGTTATTCTCTCTTTAGACATCTTGTATTTTTTTCATTTCCTTTCGTAATATTATCATGTTTCTTCATCTTTCATTTCACTTTCTTGCCTTGATTATGGAGAACTAATCTCCTAATGCTAAGGTGAAAGGGTGAAACTCTTGGTATGAGAATAATAATTTATCTAACTCTTAATCTTAATGTTTATCTTTGATATTGTATTTACCTTCCTATTTCTTTTCTCATGATTATTTCTTAATGGCTGGTTTTATCATACCGCCGATTTCTTGTTATGTTATTGGATGGTTTTATTAGACCGCCTATCTCTTGTTATTTTCATGGTTGGCTTTGCCGCCTACTTTATTTTATTTTGCTATTGGTTGGCTTTGCCACCGATTCTATTTCATTTTATTTTGTTATGTTAATTAATTTTCTACCTTTCATTTTTTTGCATAAGTTAATCTTGTAAAATGTGAATTTTGATATATTGTAGACAATATAATGATTGGCACAATTTATGCTTGAATCCATTTACAAGTTATCTTTTGCATCTTTGTATTTTTAATCTTGTAAAGTGTGAACCTTGATACATTGTAGACAATTTTTGGCACAATAAATACTTGAATCACTCTTGATTTATTGTAGACAATATGATGATTGGCACAATGTACGCTTGAATCCATTTTACAAGAATGTTTTAATTATTAGAAAGGAGGTAAATATAATTCATGTATAAACAAAGTCGAGCTTAAATTAACATATCATCCGATTAGAACTTTATTCGTGTAAAGATTCTAATTGAGTAATAAAAGAGTTAAATTTATTTTTATTTGATATACCAAGAGCGGATCCCCTAACCTTAGCATGCTTCTTTACCTTGAATACATCTTTATTTAATTTCAGTATATTAGTTCTTTACATATTTTGTTCAATATTCCTCTCACAAAACGAGACATCGGGAACTAGGTTAGAAGTATTTATTTCGGATCTATATTAGAATTTTCTCTCAATTGGCAATCTCTGTGGGATCGACCTTGCATACCACTAAATCTATACTCCAATAGATTCGTGCACTTGCGAGTTTTAATTAAAACAACAACAAGTTTTTGGCGCCGTTGCCGGGGATTGCGACGGAAAAGCTATTTGGATCCAAGTAAGTACTTTTCTTCCACTAGTTATAGTTAGAACATTTGTTTATTCTATGTATAGAAATTTTTCTTGAAAATTAGTGCAGTAATTTGGGTGTATAAAATTGGTTGATTCTGTCAACAAGGCTAAAAGCGCCTAAGGAGTATGGGTTTTAAGAGAAACCATTGTGATTCCTCCATATTTTCCTGGGAGTCTACTGATTAAATACTACCCATTATTACTAACACTTTGAAAAAAAAAGAGTTTGTTTAATTTTGTGATTTTTTTTTGTGGTATTTGCATTTTGTAGCCTTTGTGTAGTTAGATTCTTTTTCATAATTAGGAAGCAATTTTTTTTTTATGCGTGCTTGGAAACGTGATAAAGATAAGCGGTTGGTTAGGAAAAGTTTAGGGTCAACCATTGAGTGTACAATAGAGACATTAGATTCTGCTGGATCACCATTAAAAATGGAAGAACAAGTTGTGCATAATAAAACTCTTATGGAGTACTTCTCACCTGTCATAGCCAATACTCCATCTTGCATAGTTTTACCACAAACTACTGCAACTCATTTTGAACTCAAACCGGCCATACTCCAACTTTTACCATCATTTTATGGTATGGAAAGAGAAGATCCATACATGCACATTAAAGAGTTTCTTGAAATCTGCTCGACTTTTCGCTTCCAGAATTTCAATGATGAATCAATCAGGCTTAGAATGTTTCCATTTTCATTGAAAGATAAAGCTAAAGCCTGGTTGAACTCCCTTCCTACAGGAACTATAACTAGTTGGAACCAATTAGTAAATAAGTTTCTGGCAAAATTTTTCCCTATGTCTAAAACTGATGCCCTTAGGAGAGAAATTTCCGATTTTTGTCAAAAAGAGGGTGAACAATTTTTTGAATGTTGGGAAAGATTTAATGATCTTCTTCTAAAATGTCCTCATCATGGTTTTGAAACTTGGAGATTAGTGAAATATTTCTATGATGGTTTAACTTCATCAAACCGTCAAATGATTCAAAGCATGCATGGTGGGAGATTTTTACAATTGAATGAGGGGGAAGCTTGGGAATCCTTAGGATCTTTATCTGAAAATTCTCAGCATTGGAACTGCATAGATCCCAGGGATAAGAAGTCTCAAATACAAAAAAAGGGAGGAATTTACGAAGTGAGTGATGACACAGATGTGAGAATTGCCTTAGCTAGCTTGACTAGAAAGGTAGAAGCTTTAACTTTAAGTCATGCTCTAAACCCCTCTACCAATACTAGGATAGAGGCATGTGCCTTATGTTCTAGTACATCTCACATTGCACAATTTTGTCCATCCATACCAGCTTACCAAGAAGCATTTTCTGAGCAAGCTAATTCTCTTCAGTCTTATGGAAAATCATCAGATAGTCCATTTGCACCCACATATAATCCAAATTGGAGGAATCATCCAAATTTTTCATGGAAACAAAATCAACCTGCAATGAATCAAAATGGGCAACAATTTGCCTCTTCTAATTCATACCCTCACGTTTCTCAACATGCTCCTCCTTTCGGGGTATCTCAACAAAGAAAACCTTCTTTGGAGGATACCTTGCAACAGTTCATGCAATCGACCCAACAAATCTTGCAATCTCACACTCAAGCTATTTCCAAGCTTGAAACACAATTGGGTCAATTAGCCAATGCTGTAGGAGAGAGAGAAAAAGAAAAATTCCCCAGTCAACCTATTCCTAATCCTAAGGGTCAATATGAAGTAGGATCATCAGCAAATCCTAAGGAAGAAGTAAAGTCTGTGACAACCCTTAGATCTGGAAAGGTCATCGATAATCATGTTCACATGCCAGAAAATAAAGAACAGAGTCAACAAGAGTCTCAAACCAATGACTCAAGTGAAAAGAAAAGTGAACAGATTTCTTATGCCCCCAAAGCTCCTTTCCCTCAAAGACTTGCATCAAATAAGAAAGGTACTCAGTATAGTGACATTTTCGAGGTGTTTAAGCAAGTAAGCATTAACATCCCTTTTTTGGACGCTATCAAACAAGTACCCACTTACTCAAAATTTCTGAAAGATCTTTGTACGGTGAAAAGGAAAACTAATGTTCCAAAAAAGGCATTTTTGACTGAACAAGTGAGTTCTATAATTCAGCAAAAAACTCCTGTCAAGTACAAAGATCCAGGTTGTCCTACAATTTCGTGTATTATAGGTGACCATGTGATTAACAGAGCCTTACTTGATCTAGGAGCAAGTGTGAATCTGCTGCCTTACTCTGTGTATGAGAAACTTGGGTTAGGAAAACTGAAACCTACACCAGTGACCCTTCAGTTAGCTGATAGGTCCACCAAAATCCCTAGAGGTGTCATAGAAGATGTGCTCATTAAGGTTGATAAATTCTACTTTCCAGTAGATTTCATTGTTCTTGACACTAAACCTGTTGAGAATACAGAGACACAAATTCCAGTCATTTTGGGTAGACCATTTCTGGCAACATCCAATGCAATCATTAATTGTCGAAATGGAATTTTGAATTTATCTTTTGGAAATATGACTGTGGAATTAAATGTTTTTAATGTCTCTCATCAACCTGTGGACATGGATGATTTATGTGAGGTCAACCTAATTGAAAGTGCCATTTCTGATTCATTTTTAGACTCCTTTAGTAATGATCATCTAGAAAAATATTTGATTCATTTCGATAAGGGTAAAAATGAGGATTATCTGGTTCGTGAAGTAGACTCTTTGTTAGAGACAACTCCACTAATGGATACTGATAAATGGAAAGCCAAAAAAGAAAAAGTCTCACCTTTTGAGTCAGTTCCACTGCCATCTGTTGTTCATACTGTTTACCCACATGGTGCAGTAAAGATTGAAAATCCCAAGAACGGTGATGTGTTTAAAGTAAATGGTCAAAGATTGGAAGCATTTTTGGAATTACCAAATCCGGAGATAGAGGAGACACCTTTGCGTGATCCTGTCTACAAGGATTGATCTGCTTCTGTTGTTAAACATTACCGTGCACGTTATCTAGGTAAGATCTTTCTTTATTTAACTTACATTAATTTTTCCCTTCAGTGTTATCTTCTTTTTTTATTTATATTGTTTTCCCTCCCTTTGTTGCTTTTGCTTTTTCAAAAAAAAAAAAAAAGAAAAAAAAAGAGAAAAAAAAAGAAGAGAAAAGAACAATCGAGTTGATAATGGAGGACATTCTCACACAATTGAAAAATCATTTTCCTTCTCTTCCACCCAATGCATTGACAAAAATTTACAAAGCACGGGTTGAAAGATTGAGGTTAATGATGATCATGGGAATACCTGCTGATATTCGTTGGCTAATTAAAGCTAAGGTACGGTTATCAGGTGAGTCTGCAAATGATTTCATCTCTTACATGCCTGGTTTGGGAAAAAGCAGTTTTGCTAAAAAGCGCAGAGCTAAACGAATGGGTGTTTGTTACAAATGTGGACGTGAAACTTGTAACAAACGTTGTCGTTCTTTGGGTTGGGTGTCTGTAAATCGGGAAGACAAAATTAAGTTCATTAAGGATGGCTTGAGTAAGGAGTCATTGGATGATGACTTTCATCCAACGTCTCTTGAGACACATCCTAGCGGATCTGTGCATATCGGTATTGTCGGTTTATGGCCCCATTTCAAAAAAGAACATAAACGGTACAGTCTTGGGAATCTGACGTTAAAAGACCCTATTTGCCAATTTATAAGAAAATTGGATGGGAAGCATATCCTCGACCCATAGAGGGCGTTTAAGCCGTTACTGGACGTAAAACCAGAGGAAGATGTGAGCCACAATCACAACTACTGTACATATACATGCGTGCCGTAATTTTTGACTTTTTCACCTTTAATTTAGCTGACATTTTTTGGCCTACTCTTATAGCTATGGAAATTATGCCCCTGGCCTATTCACATAGCTATTACAAGTATGCCCTTATTTGAGTCTTATAAATGCGCACCTCATTATCTTCACCTTCATAATCAAAGTTAAGGTGAGTGCAGATATGGAAGGAACCGCAGTTCGTCACTTTCGAAATATTTGTGTCTTTTGTGGTTCTAGTCCTGGGAAAAATGGAGAATATGTAAAAGCAGCACAAACTTTGGGTATGGTACTAGCCAAGAGAAAGATTCAGTTAGTGTATGGTGGAGGTTGTCGTGGGTTAATGGGGAGTGTGTCTGGATCTGCATATCTAGGAGGATGCCAAGTTCTTGGTATTATTCCTACAGCTCTAGCTGCATCAAACATAGTAGGAAAAACCATTGGGGAAGAATGCAGGGTATCCTCCATGCATGAACGAATTGCTAAAATGATGTGCAACGCTGACGCCTTCATTGCCTTACCTGGAGGTTTTGGTACTCTAGAGGAAATTTTTCAAATCGTCTCTTGGGCACAACTGAACATGCACCATAAACCCATAGGTTTATTGAATGTTAACAATTTCTTTGATGGTTTGTTGTCTTTTCTTGATCATGCTGTAGAACAAAGGTTTATCTCGCACTCAGCACGTCGGATTCTCATCTCGGCCTCAAATGCTGACGAGCTGATTGATGCGTTACAAGCATTTGTTCATGTACCTGATCCAGTTATAGCTCAAATAGATTGGACAACAGAACATCGCAGAAAGCGCAAACTGGACTTAGATCTTAATTTGTAATACCTTTTATTTGCTTGAGTAATTTTGTATTTTCTGTTTAGTTTGTTGCAGGTTCATCTTTTTTTAGATCTCCTTCCAGGTAATATCTCTTTTAATCTTTATTGTTTATTTTGCGTTTCTTCATCTTTCAAAAAAAAAAAATAAAAAAAATAAAAAATAAAAAAAAAAAAATTTTTTTTGAGTGATGTTTTGGGATTAGGCAAAGCTAGCACCAATGATGAAAATGGTTTAAAATGCTTGTAACCTTTGAAAAATTGATGAGTTCTGGGTGTTATGTGTGAACTTGAACTCTAATGTAACTTATGTTTTATTTGAGAATCCTAATATCTAGTGCACTTAATCTTTTACATTTGACTGATTGTTTATTCAGAAAAGATTTATGTGATTTAGATTTGTTAATTGATCTCATAAGACTCTAGAACTTATTCGATTGTCACTTAAGGCGAAATCCTAGACTACTCTCCATTTAAGAAATGAATTAGGCATTGTTGGAATCGTTTGAGCCTTTCAAACCAACCTATACATTTTGTTATCCGTAGCAACCTATTTTGTGCCTATATTTATCTTTTCTTGAACACCTATATTTTTATCTAGCCTTTAAATAAAAATATGTCTAACTCTTACCCTTCACTCACAGGAATGATCATTTGAAAAGTTATGATTCAAGGGTGGATGGTAGAAGTTTAAAAAAAAAAAAGAGAAAAGAAAAAAAATAAAAAAAAAGAAAGAAAGAAAGTTAATACTCCCTAAATAAATAAGTTTGGGGGTGTTTATATTCAAAAAAAAAAAATAGTATGAGCAAATAAATGTAAGGATGATGAAAAGGTTGGAGATAGAATTCACAGTATAATATCAAAAGTATTTGGGAGGCTTAAATGATCATGTACGTTGAAGAGTGAATTGAGCTTTCATTCATATCATTTTATCCACCTTTAACCTGTGCCATACATTACAAGCCTAATGAAAGTCCTAATGATCTTAAATGTTATGAGCAGTCTACATTAGTGGAGAGTGACATGAAAAATAAGCTTATGGAGTCTCAAATGCATATATCTAGAGATCTGTTTTAAATATTTGATTACATAAATTTATTTGAATGCGAAAAGTCTAATGTCATAAGATTACTACACACACACACTTGGGATTCAAGAGTAAACCATATGTTGCATTTGAATAAAAGTTCTACATAACCTTGGGATTTTGATAGATTTCTTGGTTGCACATTTTAGATCCTTGAGGAATGCTTAGTAAGTCAAAAACAATTCATCACTCACTCATCATTTGAATTTTGAAGTTTGTGTGTTTTGCTTGAGGACAAGCAAAAGATTAAGTCTGGGGGTATTTGATAAGTGAGTTTTATACTCATAAATTAAATATTTTCATCTTATCTTTTGCCATAATTAAGCATAAATCTCCCTTACTTGTCTTTAGTTTTGTGTCTTTCTTACAAATGGAGAGAAGAGTAGAAAATGGACTTAATCGGAGGAATCAGAGCTAAATTGTGGTTCTTTGGGAATGATGTCTGTAAATCAAGCAGATAAAACAAATTCATTAAGGATGGCTGAGTAAGGAGCATTATCATATTGTCTCTTGAGACGCATCCTAATGGATATATGCACAAATTTATTCTTGATTTATGATCACATTTCCAAAAGAACTAAAACACAAAGATTCAAGGCAAAGCACCCAATGTTGAGAATATGTTTGCTGGTTGCAGTTCAGCCCAACCTTGCTGTAGTAATTGGGCCATAGCTCCGAAAATACATATCCAATATGTATGAAATTTGGTAGATGTGTAGAGGACACAATTGGGTATAACTTTCATGTTCAAGTGGTCAGACAATTCAGACACTAGAAGGGCCAAAAATGGGCTAGAATCGAATCTTTCTTCTGCTGCAGTCCACCCGACTTTGCTCTAGTATTTTGACCATAAGTCACAAATTACGTATCCAATTTGTTCACAATTTGTCTTGCCGGAAAGCTAACGAAATTTCCTACAACTTTCATGTTGAAGAAGTCAGCAAATTCGGCAGATTTCAAGACGATATTCAAGGCTCAATTTCGGTGCACATGATGGAATCCAAATTGTCAACTTTGTACAAATTTCTACCTAACAATTTTGACAATTACCACACCTACCACACTTAATTGTATCTATAAATAGAGGACTTAAGGGGTGAGTTAGGGAGTTTTTGGAGAGCTTTGGAGAGAGCTTGGGAAAGCTTTGTTGGAATTCTACGAACTTGTAATGTTATTCTCTCTTTAGACATCTTGTATTTTTTTCATTTCCTTTCGTAATATTATCATGTTTCTTCATCTTTCATTTCACTTTCTTGCCTTGATTATGGAGAACTAATCTCCTAATGCTAAGGTGAAAGGGTGAAACTCTTGGTATGAGAATAATAATTTATCTAACTCTTAATCTTAATGTTTATCTTTGATATTGTATTTACCTTCCTATTTCTTTTCTCATGATTATTTCTTAATGGCTGGTTTTATCATACCGCCGATTTCTTGTTATGTTATTGGATGGTTTTATTAGACCGCCTATCTCTTGTTATTTTCATGGTTGGCTTTGCCGCCTACTTTATTTTATTTTGCTATTGGTTGGCTTTGCCACCGATTCTATTTCATTTTATTTTGTTATGTTAATTAATTTTCTACCTTTCATTTTTTTGCATAAGTTAATCTTGTAAAATGTGAATTTTGATATATTGTAGACAATATAATGATTGGCACAATTTATGCTTGAATCCATTTACAAGTTATCTTTTGCATCTTTGTATTTTTAATCTTGTAAAGTGTGAACCTTGATACATTGTAGACAATTTTTGGCACAATAAATACTTGAATCACTCTTGATTTATTGTAGACAATATGATGATTGGCACAATGTACGCTTGAATCCATTTTACAAGAATGTTTTAATTATTAGAAAGGAGGTAAATATAATTCATGTATAAACAAAGTCGAGCTTAAATTAACATATCATCCGATTAGAACTTTATTCGTGTAAAGATTCTAATTGAGTAATAAAAGAGTTAAATTTATTTTTATTTGATATACCAAGAGCGGATCCCCTAACCTTAGCATGCTTCTTTACCTTGAATACATCTTTATTTAATTTCAGTATATTAGTTCTTTACATATTTTGTTCAATATTCCTCTCACAAAACGAGACATCGGGAACTAGGTTAGAAGTATTTATTTCGGATCTATATTAGAATTTTCTCTCAATTGGCAATCTCTGTGGGATCGACCTTGCATACCACTAAATCTATACTCCAATAGATTCGTGCACTTGCGAGTTTTAATTAAAACAACAACATCATCCAACCTAAGAGAATAAATTAGATAAAGATTTATCATATGAGGAGAAACTAGTGGCTATTCTAATTAGACAAAGAAAGAAATTGCATTCAAAGGAGATATCTACGATGAAAGTAATTTGGAAAAATCATTCTCAAGAAAAACTACTTAGGAGATAGAAAATGACACATGCACTAAGTACCCACATTTATTTGAACAATAGAATTAGTATTTTTACTTAAATTTATGGTTGTGAAATTTAGGGACTGAATTTCTTAAGGATTTTATCCCACAGAGAACAATTATCAATTACTAGACTTTACGAAGTATGCTACCTAAATCAATGCAACGCGATGAGAGAGTGTGTCATAATTAAGTAAATAGGTAATTCAATTAACAAAAGCCAAGGGTTAAGGTTTATCACACTTATGATATTCAATAATCAATATGTACATCTAATTGCAATTATCTAGGTAATTGAGGATGGTTTAGCCTTAATTAACTAGCAACCTCTTTTAAAAATTACTAATCGTACCTAGGTTAATCCAATTGCCTACTTTTTTAGTTCTTAGTTCAAACTAAGTCCATTAAGTTCTATGCCAACCATGGAATTCAATTAATCGATTTTCTTGTGCACACTAATTGATTCATTTCTAGAGAACCTTAAACTACTTTCGTAATTAAGATATCCCTAATTAACTATTAGGTTCTGGTATTAACTTTCACCTTTTAGTTCATCAATTAATATCCTAAGACATGATAAATATTGGCCAAACATTCATCAACTCTTATAATCAATGCATAATAGTCAATCCTAATTAACCATGGATAATACAATTAGGGTTCCAACAATTTAATTAGCACAGTGTATCATCACATCATAAGTGGGTTTACCAAAACCCTAGATCAAATCTACTCAAGCACAATAGAAACAAAACCAAAATCTTATTTATTAAGTAAATCATAATAGTTGAATATAAACCAAAAGGAAAGAGTAGAAGTAGAGATGGAAGTAAAGTAGAAAGATAAAACCTGGTTTGTAGAATGTAAAGATAAAGTACAATGCTTGAATTGTTATAAATTCTACTCTAAGTGCATAAAATAATCACTAATCCTACTATAAACCTAATCTAATGGTGTTTCTTAAGGCTAAAACTGAGTAAAAGTAAGTATGAATAAGTCTGGATAGTCTTGGCTTCGCTTTCCCATGTATTTATATCCCTTTGGCTGTTCAAAACCGTAAAAATTACAGAATGTACGGACACGAAGTATGGCCATTGGTGCGCACTGTCGCAGGTGCACCCAAATTAATACCTTACCTCAAAACTAACCTGTAGTAGTGGGAGTAAGGGTCGATCCCACAGAGACTAGAATTACCTTATGTGATTAAAAAGGGGCAAATTGATAATCACAAGTTAAGTAAAGTAAACAATAATGAAAATAAATAAGAAAAAGTGATTAATGATAAAGACGTTGGTTTCGGTTGGTATCCACCGTCAAGGGATTACATTGATCATCGACAACATAATCAATCTATAAATGAACATCTATCATTGGGGTTTTAACCCTGTTTCTCCTTAATCCTAGCAAATTAATGATAATCACACTAATAAAACCCTAATCAACAAGCCATCTTTTAGCACATCGGTAAAATATAACTTGTTAACCGCATGAAGAACTAGAGAAACTGACAGAGCTAAACAAATATAAACACATCGGCTATATCTAATTTAGTCAATTATTCATCATAGGTTCAATGATTTATAATCCAAAACCCTCAAACCTATTTGCCTCACGAATCGCAGAATTAAAGACTTTGTTCAAAACACAAATCAGCGGTAGATTAAAACAGACGAAATACTAGTAGGCCTCCTAGCAAACATATGCATAATCATTAAGAATAAGAACAGATGAACAATCAATATTCAAAACAAATTGAAATAATAACATCAGATCCACATCTCACAATGTATAAAAATCCCTTGAGGTTTCAACTCACCTCAACCAACTAAAGAGAATTAGCCACACAGGGCCATAAGATAATCAAAAGAAGAATTGAAGAATGTAGATGAAGAATTCGGTCAAGGATTCGATCCTCTATCTGGTTGCTTTTCTCCCTTTTTATAGCCTCTCTTCTCCTAATCGAAGTCAGAATGTATTTTAGGTCAAATTCCCGTCCATTCCCTTCAATTTTGAGCGAAAATGACTTAAAATCGCGAAATCAGCACATCCTTTATGATGCACGAGCGCCGCGGCGCTACGGAGTTCTTGCCACGGGGCGTCGCTGCGCGCTGGGTTGAGCGCCGTGGCGCTTCGGATTGTCTTATCATGGCGCCACGGCGCTCCCTTGTGAGCACCACGGCGCCCAAAATCTTCTGGATTTTGCCAAAGTGCCGAACATGAAAGTTGTAGCTTTATGTCCCTTCTTTCCATAGCCGCTGAAATCATCTTAATCGGAGTCCAAATGAGTGAGATATGCATCAATTAGTGATACAAGGTCAGAAATCAATATTTTTCTATGATTTTCTCTCTATTTTCCTCTTCATTTCTTCTTTATTATTCCTAAAACACAAGACACAACACTCAGTTAATTCATACCTATTTTCTACTAAAATTAAATAAAAAGCAACTTGAAACATGTCAAAAACATGCTTATTTTATAGCATGTCAGCCATGCTTCCTGACACGGCTTGGCTATGCTTTGTGCTAGAAATCTGGGAGAAAATACATTCTTTGCACAGAGCACGGGCTGGCTGTGTTTGAGGCTGCCAGGCTCTTTTCTTGCCAATTTCTTCAGGGTTGCCTCCTTGCTTCCTCCTCAGCATGTTCCAAGTTCATATGGCTCCTTACATGAGTGTTTTCCCTTACTTCTTGGCCTTTTTTTCTCACCTACAAACATAAAACAAACCAAAGTAGTATCCAAAGCAAAGCATAACCAAAAGTAGGGAAATAATCACAAGTTTACTATTAATTAGGGGATAACATATAACCATTAAACACTCAATTTTTTCCTTTATCAACTCCCCCATGCTTAAACCTTTGCTTGTCCTCAAGCAAATAACATGACATATCAAAAGGAAGGGAGACGATGCATACAAATTTCAGATGATAGAGAAATGCAATACATGTAATTTTTCCACTCAATCAATGTGCACACAACTGATATATGAATAGACATTTACCAGATAATCTCTGTTCTTCTAAAACTAAACCCAAATTCTCTTATTATATATCTCCTTCTATTGTTACCATTGGTTGTATACATCAAATTGATTTTCAGACACTCAAGTAGGCCACCTCATCCTTTAGATCTCCCTATGTTGCCTTACCCTTATTTCTATTTTATCACTCTTTTTCTTTTCTCACTCAAACTCTTTTATTTCTCACTTTTCTTTTCTTTTCCTCTTTTTTCTTCTTTTGTTTATTCATTATTTTTTTATAGAAATAAACAGTGAGTGCATTTTATGCTCCATCTCACTAGGGTAAAGGCAACTAGGTACTTATACTAAGGCATATTTGGTGTCTTGAAGTGATACTCTGAGTGAAAACTTTTTGGGATCCACATTCTCTAATTTTTCACCTCTCCCTACCTTCATACTCTCATAGTGTTAAAATTGAACAAGGCAAACAATTCACAGCAGAATAAGAGAGATATTTTTCAAAAATTAGAGGTTTAATACTAGAAGAGAGAGACTAAGATAATAATTACCTATTTCATATCCTATTATGCAACATATGTTCATGAGTTAAAATTAACCTACTATACATCAATCTATCTTTAAAATAGCAAACAATGTGATTTTGCAATGAAACAAGAAAGATGCAATATAGACAGTATATACATGCAATGTAACAACTTTTTTATTATTATTATACAATATAAAGTTCACATACACATCATTAATCAAAACGTACGTACAACATTTCAAATACATAAATATCTACATCTTATTTATTCTGGTTGACCAATTCCAGAGATTCGGGTGCGGGTGGTTGCACCTTCACCGGGATCTGTGCCAACTCGCCCATAAACATTTTATTTAGGATCCGCCCATCATAGAATAACTCGATCCAACGTGCACTAAAAGCCAAAGCTATAGAAAAATCTGCATAACTAATTTTCTGAACATGACATGGAAATATAGTGAGAATTAAATCCCAGTAAGTTCAACAATAAATAAATATCAATATAGATCATCACGTCATGTTCAGCTGTATAAACTACAGTAAAAAACTTTGGTCACATGAATGCACTATATCTATGCACATGAGAATCGTACAGTAATGACATGTATGGCAGGATTAATTATTTTCAGAATATCATATGATGACTATCAATTTATTCTCATATCAAGCTACCTCGGTCAGGGTGAGTATTTTCTACTCTCTGGTACGGGCTTTTCTCGCTCCGTCCGACATGGCCCACTTTCTTTTTCTTTTCTCATTAACATGATCATAACTATTGGTAGGGCGTCCCCTACTGGTGCACCATACGGATTGCCATGTGACCGTGCTCATTTCTTTTCTTTTCACAATGATAGCCAAAAATATGCTTTCAATAACAAGTATGTTCATCAAAATATAACTATTACCAAAAATCATTGGTAATCATGCCATAAACATAACCATTTCAAATATCACTTTATAAAATATTTCCATGTCAAAATTTCACACTTAAGATGGTAAGAAGTTCATACAATGGCAATGGCTATGGCTATACTAGTCATTTATTATTTTCATTTATAAAATTCATCTTCTATTTTAAATATTAATTTTATTTCTTTATTTTCTTGATGCAGGTTTTCATCCTATCTAACCTTCTCTTACTAATCAAAGCATAACTCCCTCAATTTAACTACGATGTAGGTGATCTTGGTGTCAATTTCAAGATAAAACAATTATCTAAAACTATTATGTTGAACATTGTAGCTAAATATTAAGAAATCAAGGTGATATTACTCCCTCAATGTACATGTTATTTCTTCTCAGATAGGTTCTGTCCTCTACCTACTAATCTGTCCATATCTCCCTCATAAAAATTTCAACTTAAGTGATTCCAGTGGCTAAAAATCTGTGACACATATATCTATAATTCATATTTTAACCATTTATTTTAATTCCTTATATAATGGTCCCATAAATTAAAACACCGAAGCTATCCTAACATATTCTTCCCTGATTAACCATTTTCTGACCTTTTTTTACTAATCAAAACATATCTACCTTATATGAACTCTAAATGGAATGATTCCAGTACTTAAAACTCCGTGACACATATATCTATAATTCATTTGTTAACCATTTATTTTAATTCCTTATAGAATGTTCCCATAAATTAAAACACTGAAGTTATCCTAACATATTCTTCCCTAATTAACCATTTTTTGGCCTTTGTTTACTAATCGGAACACATCTACCTCATATGAACTCTAAATTGAATTATTCCAGTGGTTAAAAATCCATGAGAAATAAATCTACATTTGTTATGTTAACCATTTGTTTAGATTCCCTATAGAATGTTCCCAGAAATTAAAACACAGAAGCTTAAAATTCGGCCATCCATAGCCATACCCATACCCATGCAGAACTATCTACACCAACCTAAGTATTCAAACATACATAATATGTAACATGATATAGCAACATCCATGACCAATCACCAAAGTTCTAAGATCAAAATCCCATATGAATATTACAAGTTTCAAAACTTTTCTTCAAAAAGAAATATTGTTAAACTTACCTAGAGCACTTAGAACCCTAGACTTCTCCTTCCTCTTTCTTCCTTTCTTCCTCTCTTTTCCTCACTCTACCTTGCTTCTATTTTTCCTCTCCCTCACTTGGACGAAATTATAATGTTGTAAGGGTGGGTTTTCTTATATAGACCACCAAATAATTCACCTTTCATGATCATGGGTCTACCTTATCACAATTAGGTTACATTTGGTTGAATTTTTGGAAAACAAACAACTTATGTTCTTGTCTTCCTCTTCCTTAGTCAAGATATGCATAGGAAAAGGAGATTTGTATTTTGAAAATTATGATAATATGTTCTTAAGATATGGGACAAGGTCCCTTTGATTTAGGGATTCATTTACTTTTTCTTTTGTCTTAATCAATTATGATAGGTTTGCCTTTTTAAGTGGAAAATTTCTAGCCCTTCAATCTCCATTATTTGGTTGAAATTATTTGTGTGGGATAGAAATGTTTTGTCCTAATGCTATGTATTATTATACCACTTGCTAAAATTATGAGTGTAGGATATAGATGTTTTGTCCTAAAGCCTTGTATTATCATACCACTTGCTAAATTTTTTTCTTAATGCCATGTCACCTAATCTTGATTACACCATTATTTCATCACTTTAATTTTATTTTTATTTTTATTTTTCCTCTTGGGTTTGGGCTCATTCTTGCCCATTTTCTTTACTTTGGTTAAAATTCTACCTTTCATAATGGGCTTGGTCACATTTTCATGATTTTTAGGCTACCGGTCCAATTTCTATATCCTAGTCCAAGTCTATGTTTTATTTCTTCATTGGGCTATCCTATTAGCTTGCTAAAAATTTATGTGAAGTAGAAAAACTCTATATGAAGTGTCCATAGGTGAAAGCCCAATTTATGGGTGGAGATACTAAACTTAGTAACTTTTGCTCTTAAATTAAGAAAAATTACCCTAATCCGATCTTCTTGAAATTTTAAGACCTTTACTTACTTTCACAAAAATTTATCTTCCTTACCTAAGAATTTCGCCTTTCTTTAGCATGTTTATTTCTAATATTTCCTCTTAGTTTTTCTTTCTTTACCTATTCCATTAATATTAGAACATTTCTATACAAACACGTAAGGTGAAGAATTTCTAAGGATTATATTTCCTTAGATATCTAAAAAATTGTCTAATAAATTTTGTTTCCTTAATTAAATATTTATGTACCTTTATCAATAAAAGAAATGAAATTATGGATGTTACTTTGAATACTTTTGTAGTTTTATTAATACATGAAACGAAATTAGGGATGTTACATGCAAGACCATAAATTCAACCAGCGAAACCAAAAGCCTAAAGTATACTCCATCATGCTTAAATTTGACATTGTCCTCAATGTCAATAACAATGAAAGTGCAAGTAAAGGAAGAAGTAATACTTACTTGCTTACTGGTCGTCTAGAGGAAGAGGTGGAGGATTTGACTTAAATGCCCGGTGTACTTGGCTTGCGTCAGCAACAGGTATGCTAGATTTAAGTAGTGCAGCAATTTGAAATTGGAGCTCAAAGCATGGTCAAGAAGTCCCAAAGTTAGCAAGCATGGGATTTTCAATTCAGTTTGAGGCAAATGGCATATATAGGGTAAAATAATTTAAGTTAACAACCAAGCCATAAATTGCATTAAGTAGAGTAATGACTAGAATTATCTTTCATCATATTAAAAAGGAGCATTCAGGAAATTTTTTAGCTTGCAAAGTGTCTACTCTCAATGAGTTTTACCCAACTAAATATATACTAAAGCAGATGAACCACAGCCAAAGTTAATGTCAATTTATATCTCAGCCAGCAGAGTGCAAGTCAGAATCAAAACAATCTAAGAGTAATGCACTAATCATAGAAAAGAATTAGAAAAGTTTAGTACTCAAATAGCGCAAATGTTGTCTTTGTTTTCTAGGAAGTACAAACCTAATTCAATGTAAGCAATATGAACATTAGCCACTTAACTAGAAATATTGTCCAATGTGAAATTTAGGTAGAAGTTTTCCAAGGATGTAAACAATCACAATATATCATATTAGCATTTACTAGCAAACACTTGATAATTCTTTGTGCAAAGTAGAAAAGTTTTGGATCCAAACAATCTGGGAATGAAGCAGTAAACTTTAGAATAATCAGGCAATGCAAAAATTAGAATTTTAAGCACACATGCATGCCAAATTTTGCAACAAATGCTTAGAAAAACCAGTGCCATATGCAAGAAAAGCAAAGAGCAGCAAATTTCAATTCAGTAACAACCAAAAAATTCAATAATGATGCAATTCAAATTTGGTAGAAGTTCTTGCCAAAAACAGTGTAACTAATGCTATGTAGGTAAACCATCTAGCAAGTTTAACAATGAGAAGGGAATTTCAATTTAGAGAAGTCTAAAACAATATAATGCTAAATCAAACCAGATTGTGCAAACCATATGTAATGCAAGGTCAGCAAACTAACAAGTATGAGCTACCAGGAGATCCACATGCAGACTAAACCAACTCAGAAAAATAGCAACCAAAGAACTCAGTAATTATGCAATTCATAGTGTAACATCCCTAATTTCGTTTCATGTATTAATATAAGTACAAAAGTATTCAAAGTAACATCCCTAATTTCGTTTCTTTTATTGATAAAGGTACATAAATATTTAATTAAGAAAAAAAATATTAGAAATTTTTTAGATATATAAGGAAATATAATCCTTAGAAATTCTTCACCTTACGTGTATGCATAGAAATGTTTTAACATTAATGGAATAGGTAAAGAGATAAAACCTAAGAGGAAATATTAGAAATAAACATGCTAAAGAAAGGTGAAATACTTGGATAAGGAAGATAAATTTTTGTGAAGTAAGTAAAGGTATTAAAATTTCAAGAAGATTGGATTAGGGTAATTTTTCCTAATTTAAGAGTTAAAGTTACTAAGTTTAGTATCTCCATCTATAAATTGGGCTTTCACCTATGGACATTTCATATAGATTTTTTCTATTTCACATGAATTTTTAGCAAGCCAATAGGATAGCCCAAGGAAGAAATAAAACATAGACTTGGACTAGGATATAGAAATTGGACCGGTAGTCCAAAATCATGAAAATGTGACTAAGCCCATTATGAAAGGTAGAATTCTAACAAAAGTAAAGAAAATGAGCAAGAATGAGCCCAAACTCAAGAGGAAAAATAAAAATAAAAATAAAATAAAGTGATGAAATAATGGTGTAATCAAGATTAGGTGACATGGCATTAAGACAAAAATTTAGCAAGTGGTGTGATATCCTACATTCATAATTTTAGCAAGTGGCATGATAATACATGGCGTTAGGACAAAACATCTATATCCTACACTCATAATTTTAGCACGTGGTATAATAATACATGACATTAGGACAAAATATTCCTATCCCACACAAATAATTTCAACCAAATAATGAAGATTCAAGGGCTAGAAATTTGCCACCTAAAAAGTCAAACCTATCATAATTGATTAAGACAAAAGAAAAAGGAAATGAATCCCTAAATCAAAGGGACCGTGTCCCTTATCTTAAGAACATATTATCATAATTTTTAAAATATAAATCTCCTTTTCCTATGCATATCTTGACTAAGGAAGAGGAAGACAAGAACATGAGTTGTTTGTTTTCCAAAAATTCAACCAAGTGTATCCTAATTGTGATAAGGTAGACCCATGATCATGAAAGGTGAATTATTTGGTGATCAATTTAAGCAAAACCCACCCCTATAATATTAGAATTTTCGTCCAAGTAAGGGAGAGGAAAAATAGAAGCAAGGTATAATGAGGAAAGGAGAGGAAGAAAGGAAGAAAGAGGAAGGAGAAGTCTAGAGGACTAAGTGCTCCAGGTAAGTTTAACAATATTTCTTTTTGAAGAAAATATTTGAAACTTGTAATATTTATATGGGATTTTGATCTTAGAACTTTGATGATTGGTCATGGATGTTGTTATATCATGTTACATATTATGTATGTTTGAATACTTAGGCTGGTGTAGATAGTTCTGCATAGATATGGCTATGGGTGGTAGAATTTTAATCTTCTGTTTTTAAAGTTTGGGAAATAATCGGTAAGGAATGAAAGAAAATGGTTAACATAAAAAATATAGATCTATGTCTCACATATTTTTAGCCACTGGAATCATTCAATTTGGAGTCCATATGAGGTAGATATCATAATTAGTAAGCAAATGTCAGAAAATGGTTAATCGGGGAAGAATATGTTAGGATAGCTTCTGTATTTCAATTTCTGGAAACATTCTGTAGGGAATTAAAATAAATGGTTAACATACAAATTGTAGCTATATGTGTGATAGATTTTAAGCCACTGGAATCATTCAATTTGGAGTCCATATGAGGTAGATATGATCTGATTAGTAAGGAAAGGTCAGAAAATGGTTAATCAGGGAAGAATATGTTAGTATAGCTTATGTATTTTAATTTTTGAGAACATTCTATAGGGAATTAAAATAAATAGTTAACATACAAATTGTATCTATATGTGTCACGGATTTTTAGCCACTAGAATCATTCAATTTGGAGTCCATATGAGGTAGATATGATTTGAATAGTATGCAAAGGTCAGAAAATGGTTAATCAGGGAAGAATATGTTAGGATAGCTGCTGTGTTTTAATTTCTGAGAACATTCTGTAGGGAATTAAAATAAATGGATAACATAAAAAATTATAGCTATATGTGTCACAAAATTGTAGCCACTGGAATCACTCAATTTAGAATTCTTATGAGGGAGATATGGACAAATTAATATCTATCAGAACTTACCTGAGAAGAAATAACATGTACTTTGAAAGAGTAATATCACCATGATTTCATAATGTTTAGCTAAACTATTCAACACAATAGTCTTAGATAATTGTTCTATCTTTAAATTAACACCAAGATCAACTAAATCAGAGTTATATGGAGGGCGTTATGCTCTGATTAGTAAGATAAGGTCAGATAGGATGAAAATCTGCATCAAAAAAATAAGAAATAAAATTAATATTTGAAAAGAAGAAGAATCTTATAAATGAAAATAATAAATGACTAGTATATGCCATAGCCATTGCCATTGCATGAACTTCTTACCATCTTAAGTGTAAAATTTTGATATGGAAATATTTTATTAAGTGATATTTGAAATGGTTATGTTCATGGCATGATTATATTTTGATGAACATACTTGTTATTGAAATCATATTTTTGACTATTATTGTGAAAAGAAAAGAAATGAGCACAGTACATGGAAATCCGTGTGGTGCACCAGTAGGGGACGCCTTACCAACGGTTATGATTATGTTAATGAGAAAAGAAATTGAAAGTGTTCCATGTCGCATGGAGTGAGAAAAGCCCGTACCAGAGAGTAGAAAATACCCACCTTGACTGGGGTAGCTTGATATGAGAATAAATTGATAGTCATATTCTGAAAATGGTTAATCCTGTCATACATGTCATTACTGTACGATTTTCATGTGCATAGATATAGTACATTCATGTGACCAAAGATATTTGCTGTAGTTTATACAGCTGAACATGACGTGATGAGCTATATTGATGATGATTTATTGTTGAACTTCTTGGGATTTAATTCTCACTATATTTCCATATCATGTTCAGAAAATTAGATATGCAGATTTTTCTATGGCTCTGGCTTTTAGTGCACATTGGATCGAGTTACTTTATGCTGGGCAGATCTTAGAATCAAATAAAATGTTTGTGGTCGAGTTGACTCAAATCTCGGTGAAGGTGCAACTACCCGCACCTGTATCTCTGGAAATTGGTCAACCAAAATAAATAAGATGTAAATATCTATGTGTTTGATATGTTGCATGTATGTTTTGATTAATGACGTGTATGTGAACTCAATATTGTATAATAATAAAGAAAAAAATGTTGTTATATAATTGGTATCAGAGCAGGTCGATCCTAAATGGCCAGTGGGTGGATGGTTATCTAAATCGATCTTATAGTGTCTTGAGTATGTTGTGGTTGTGCTGTGTAGGGGATCAATGATTTCATATAAGTAAGAAATTACTAGTGTTTCCTATCTATATGCCGAGGTGGTGTTATGACTACTGTTAAATATTTTTAAAACTAACTATTGGGCTTGATCATCTCAATAGCAGCAGAACTTTATTTTTGCCACAGTAGGAAATGGCACCACCAAGGAGGAATCCGACAAACAATGCGAAGGAAACCCTGCATAACCTTGCCACAGCAATTCAAGACCAAGTTATGACCACCAATCAAATTCTACAATACCTCCAAGTTGTTAATAACCCGAATAGTGAGAATGGTGTTAATAACTGGATGGCTGGGAATGATAACGACATATCTGAGTTCTTAAGGACTAGACCACCTGGTTTTCAAGGTGGCTTTGACCCAATTGTAGCTAAAAGGTGGATAAGGGAACTAGAGAAAATCTTTGAAGTGATGGGTTGTACTGAGGAGCAGCAAGTTATCTTCGCTGCATATATGCTAAAAGATGAAGCAGAATACTTGTGGCATGGAACTAGAGAACTTTTAGTTCACCAGGAAAGGCAGATCACCTGGTAGGTGTTCAAAGACACCTTCTTGGAAAAGTACTTCCCAAGTACTGTGCGGGCGGAGAAGGAGATTGAATTTCTGCAACTTAGACATGCCAGCATGACAGTAGACCAGTACATCACGAAGTTTGAGGAGTTGTCTAAGTTCTCCTTTTATCTGCGATTTAACCCCGATGAAGCATGGAAGGCTATTAAGTTCGAATCGGGATTGAATCTAGAAATAAAGAATGCTGTTGTAGCTATAAAGATAAGGGAGTTTGTACCTCTGATAAATAAATGCAGACTCCTGGAGAAGAGCTTGAGGGCAGTGGAAGATGAAAGACAAAGAAGAAATTTCTGGAAAAGGAAGAACGGTCCACAAAACTTTGGCAGAAATGTTAGAGGAAAAGGAAAGGTTACTGGCAGGAGGCCAATGACTGTAGGTCCCCGACCTTTCTAGTAAGACTTCACCCCAGTCAAGTGCACTAAGTGCGGACGCATGCATGGAAATCGGCTATGCTACATGGGACAAGATGTCTACTTCAATTGCGGATAGAAGGGTCATTTTGCAAGGAACTGCCCACAAAATTTGGGGAAGCAACCGGAATAGAAGCCTCAAGTGAAAGGAAGGGTTTTCACCTTGAACGGCCAAGAGGCAACTCAATCCCCTAAAATGATCCAAGGTACATGCTATATCTATGGATTTGCTCTTATGGTGTTGTTTAACTCTGGTGCTAGTCATTCATTTATATCAGAAGAATGTATTAGGGAGCTCCAGTATCTTATTTCTGAAACCCCAATTGAGCTATCTGTAGTAACTCCCATAGGGGAAAGGGTCTTAACTTCCTCTGTATGTAAGGACTGTCAGGTCATTATTCAGGAAAAAACTATTTCTGTGGACCTCGTCTGTCTACCTTTAAAAGGTATTGATGTCATTCTAGGGTTAGACTGGATGTCTAGAAATCAGGTCTTACTGAATTGTTGCAATAAGACCATTGAATTTTTACCTTTTACTTTCGAAGAGGAGATGCAGTTATTGATGCTTAATGCCAATTAAGTCAATAGGGAGTTAAAGAATGGAGTACTTGGATATATTCTCTTGCACTTATCAAATCTAGAAGTTAAACTGAAGCTTGGTGAAATCCTAATAGCCAACAAGTTTCCTGAAGTATTTCCACCAGATATTCTAGGCTTACCTCCCAAGAGAGAGATAGAGTTTTCTATTGATCTCTTACCTGGGACAGGGCCTATCTCTATTGTACCTTATAGAATGGCCTCGAAAGAAATACAGGAACTCAAGAAACAGTTGGAGGAACTGTTAGACAAGCAATTCGTTAAACCGAGCGTATCGCCTTGGGGAGCTCTTGTATTATTTTTTAAAAAGAAAGACAGGAGCTTGAGATTATGCATAGACTACAGACAACTGAATTAAGTGACTATCAAAAATAAATACCCTCTCCCTAGGATAGATGACTTATTGGATCAACTGAAGGGAGCCTCTATCTTTTCTAAAATTGACTTGAGATCGGGATACCATCAAATTAGGATCAAGGAGGAGGATGTACCAAAAATAGCCTTTAGGACTAGGTATGGGCACTATGAGTTTCTCGTAATGCCCTTCGGGTTGACAAATGCACCTGCAATTTTCATGGATTACATGAATCACATTTTTCGACCCTACCTAGATCAATTTATGGTAGTATTCCTTGATGACATCTTTATATATTCTAAGAGTGAGAAAGAACATGAACAACATCTCCGAATCATGCTGCAAATGCTGAAAGAGAAAAAGTTGTATGCCAAATTAAAGAAGTGTGAATTTTGGGTGTCAGAGGTAAAGTTTCTCGGACATGTCATCTTTAATAGAGGGGTAGCTGTAGATCCTAGCAAGACGGAAGTAGTGATTCAATGGGAGAGACCAAAGACGGTTACGAAAGTCAGAAGTTTCCTAGGTTTGGCAAGATACTACAGGAGGTTTATACAAAATTTCTCTCGTATAGCCTTGCCAATGACTAAATTGACCAGGAAGGGAAGTCCTTTCAAATGGACTGATCAATGTGAAGCTAGTTTCCAGGAGCTTAAGACAAGACTAACCATTCCTCCTGTTTTAATTATTTCAGACCCTACAAGACATTTTGAAGTGTATAGTGACACTTCAAAGAAAGGGCTAGGGTGTGTACTGATGCAAGATAAGAGAGTAGTTGCTTATGCCTCTAGGAAACTTAGACCCCACGAAGGAAACTATCCAACCCATAATCTTGAATTGGCGGCAGTGGTGTTCGTCTTAAAGATTTGGCGACACTATTTGTACGGGGCAACCTTTGAATTATATTGTGATCATAAGAGTCTTAAATACCTCTTTGATCAGAAGGAGTTAAATATGAGGCAACAAAGATGGGTAGAATTCCTCAATGACTACAAGTTTGAGATAAAGTATCATCCAGAAAAGGCGAATGTTGTAGTAGATGCCTTGAGTCGAAAATCTCTGCACATGGGTCAGATGATGATGTATGAGATGCAGATGCTGAAGGAGTTTTGAAATTTGAAGTTGGACACTACTTTTTCCTCAAAGAAGCTAATCATTAATGGTTTAAGTATAGGGTGTGACCTTAAACTCCAGATCAAAGAGGCTCAAGCTCACGACCAATACTTACAGGATCATAATGATCAAGGCAATTTTTCTGTCATGGAAGATGGAGCAATCATGTATCAAGGAAGGATTTGTGTCCCTCAAGAACGAGAGTTGAGGACTAAGATCCTACAGGAAGCGCATCTGAGTAAATATACTGTCCATCCTGGATGCACTAAAATGTACCAGGACTTAAAGAGAATGTATTGGTGGCCAGGGATGAAAAAGGATATTGCTGAGTTCGTGGCGAAATGTCTAATTTGTCAAAAGGTGAAAGTAGAGCATCAAAAGCCAGCGGGATTTCTACAACCTCTTGAGATCCCTAAATCGAAATGGGACATTATCTCGATGGACTTTTTTGTAGGTTTGCCTAAGACTTTAGCGGGACATGACTCTATATGGGTAATAGTTGACAGATTAACTAAATCTGCTCACTTTCTGCCCATTAAAATTAACTTTTCACTTGACAAATTGGCTCAGTTGTACGTCTAAGAAATAGTTAAACTACATGGAATTCCCTTAAATATTGTTTTTGATAGAAATCCAAGGTTTACATCGAGGTTTTGGAAGGCGTTGCAGGAAGCTTTCGGAACCCAATTGCGGTTCAGTACTGCCTATCATCCTCAAACTGATGGGCAGACAGAACGGACCATTCAAACTCTAGAAGACATGTTAAGGGCCTGTATGATAGAGCAAGGTAAAGGATGGGATAAGTACCTACCTTTAGTAGAGTTTGCTTACAATAATAGTTATCACTCTAGTATTAAGATGGCCTCCTACGAAGCTTTATATGGTAGGAAGTGCTGATCTCCACTTTGTTGGTTTGAAGTAGGAGAAAAGAACTTGTTGGGTCCTGATCTAGTTCAAAAAACCACTGAACAAATCAGGATTATACGAGATAAAATGCTCACAGCTAAGAGTTAGTAAAAGAGTTACTATGATAAGAGATATAGATCTCTGGAGTTTGAGGAAGGGGACCATGTATTTCTAAAACTTTCCTCGACCACTGGAGTTGTGGTGCGCACTGTCGCAGGTGCACCCAAATTAAAACCTTACCTCAAAACTAACCTATAGTAGTGAGAGTAAGGGTCGATCCCACAGAGACTAGAATTACCTTATGTGATTAAAAAGGGGGGAATTGATAATCTCAAGCTAAGTAAAGTAAACAATAATGAAAATAAATAAGCGAAAGTGATTAATGATAAAGACGTTGGTTTTGGTTGGTATCCACCGTCAAGGGATTACATTGATCATCGACAACATAATCAATCTGTAAATGAACATCTATCATTGGGGTTTTAACCCTGTTTCTCCTTAAGCCTAGTAAATTAATGATAATCACACTAATAAAACTCTAATCAACAAGCCATCTTTTAGCACATCGGTAAAATATAACTTGTTAACTGCATGAAGAACTAGAAAAACTGACAGAGCTAAACAAATATAAACACATCAGCTAGATCTAATTTAGTCAATCATTCATCATAGGTTCAATGATTTATAATCCAAAACCCTCAAACCTATTTGCCTCACGAATCGCAGAATTAAAGACTTTGTTCAAAACACAATTCAGCGGTAGATTAAAACAGACGAAATACTAGTAGGCCTCCTAGCAATCATATGAATAATCATTAAGAATAAGAACAGATGAATAATCAATATTCAAAAAAAATTGAAATAATAACATCAGATCCACATCTCACAATGTATAAAAATCCCTTGAGGTTTCAACTCACCTCAACCAACTAAAGAGAATTAGCCACGCAAGGCCATAAGATAAACAAAAGAAGAATTGAAGAATGTAGATGAAGAATTCAGTGAAAGATTGGATGCCTTCTCTGGTTGCTTTTCTCTCTTTTTATAGACTTCCCCCTCCTAATCGAAGTTAGAACGTATTTTAGGTTAAATTCCCGTCCATTCCCCTCAATTTTGAGCGAAAACGACCTAAAATCGCGAAATCAGCAAGTCCCCTACGGCGCACGGGCGCCGTGGCACTTAAGTGGAGCACCGCGGCGCTACGGAGTTTTTGTTACGGGGCGCCACGGCGCGCTGGGTTGCGCGCCGCGGCGCTCGCTCCTAGAAAGCATGGCACCGCGGCGCGATGGTTAGTGTCGCGGTGCTTCGGATTGTCTTACCGTGGCGCTGCGACGCTCCCTTGTGAGCGCCGCTGCGCCCAGAATCTTCTGGATTTTGCCAAAGTTCCAATCATGAAAGTTGTAGCTCTATGTCTGTTCTTTCCATAGCCGCTGAAATCACCTTAATCGGAGTCCGAATGAGTGAGATATGCATCAATTAGTGACACAAGGTTAGAAATCAGCATTTTTCTATGATTTTCTCTCTATTTTCCTCTTCATTTCTTCTTTATTATTCCTAAAACACAAAACACAACACTCAGTTAATTCATACCTATTTTCTACTAAAATTAAATAAAAAGCAACTTAAAACATGTCAAAAACATGCTTATTTTATAGCATGTCAAATACCCCCACACTTACTCTTTTGCTTGTCCTCAAGCAAACATTGATTCATGTAAACAGAATTCAATATATGAAATGAGTGAATGGCTTACCAATATGCTGCCTCATAGTGAAAATTGTATGCTCTTGAAGAAATTTCAGAAAATTTCATGACCATGTGCAACATTTAATTCAAATGCAATTTATAATTTTATTCCCTAAAATCCATAGTGTGTGTGTGTCTTTGGATAATTTAATTTTCTTTTACCTAAATGAGCTTATATATCTCAGGAATTATAGCATGGCTCTCTATTTAAAATTTCCATAGGCTTATTTTTCATGCTACTCTCCACTAATGTAGGCTAAAACTACTTCTTAGGATCAAAAGGACTTAACTCAGCTTGTAATGTGGCTAGGCTATGGGGTGAGATGAAAGATATAATTTAAAGCTCAATCTCCCAACATCACATGATTAACTCTGATCTATTTGAGCTTATTCTCAAGATTGGGGAAGTTTTTCCCCCACACTTATTTCCTTGCTTCTCTGCATTCTACTTTTCTTTGATTCTCTATTTCTTCCTTTTTCAATCACTGGATAGACTTTCATTAGTCTTTTGAGAATATATATATATATATATATATATATATATATATATATATTTTCTTTCTTTCTTTTGTCCTTGCTCCACCCTTCCACCCTTTCATTAATGTAGATCTATAAAACAAATATTCAGAAATTAATCATGGAGTGAGTGAATCAGGTAAAAAAAATAAAGGTATCAATCACAAAATTTGGTCTTGGCTGTTTTGTAGGTATAGAATAAAATGTTAATTAAGCTCAAAATAGAGGTTCTAAGGATATTCACTTGTTTGGGTTAAGCTTGAAAGGCTCAATCTCATAAAAAAAATGCCTAAATCATCTCCTAATTGTTAGTATTAGCCTAGGATTTCGCCTCAAGTAGCATTTAAATAAGTTCTAGAAATTTAAATGAGATCATAAAATATTTGTGAGTTATATAATCTTTTTCTAAGTAAAAGATAAATTAAATATCCAAAATTACTGTGCAAAAGAATTTCAGGATTTTTAGAAAATAGGTAATCATAAATTGAAAAGAATTTAAAATTACACATAATTATGACTTTCCTACATCTCCCAAAAGCTATAAGCAATTTAAACAGTTATATCATTGGCTATTGGTTCAGCTATCACAAACTCATAAATTAAAATTTTGTTCACATGCTCACCTCATGACAGGATTAAAAGTGCACATATCATAAAATTATAGTTACGCATCAAAGTAGGAAAGTGCACAAGTGTATGATTTAATATACAGTTCTCCAGCTGAATCATAAAGTGACCCCCCCACACTTAAAAACATACATTGTCCCCAATGTAAGAAAATAGAAGAGAATATAAAAGGGACAAATAATAACATAAGGAGGGGTTCAGTGAAACTTCCCTGATTTTTTTTGGGGTGGCATGAGTGTGTTGCATTATTAGACCTTGAATTTCTCCAATTTTCAGCTTTTTTTTTAAATGTTGGGTTGCCTCCCAATAAGCGCCTTTGTTTAATGTCGTTGGCTCGACTCAAGGCTCCTTATGTCATTCAAGGAGGATCCTTGATGTCAACTTTGAATTGGCTTGCCTTTGAATGTGCAGAATTCTGAGGTTCAGCTGCATTATGAAGAGGGAAGTTAGCATTAGTCAAAGATTTAATTAAATGAGAACTCAACTTACCTAGAAATAACCGATGTCTTGAGTAGCTTTTGGCATCCAATTTAATTTCATCATTTTGAGATTCTAACAAAGCATGCGGTAACTTTCCTCTATCTTTGAGTAGGGCATATTTATTTGAGGTTATAACTGCGGGTGGTTCTCCACTGTATATGCCCTTTAAATGGCTAGGGAGGATCTTTAAGCCTAGGTCAGAATACTGCACAATAGAAGGTACAAGTATCTTATTAGAAATTGGTAACAACATAGAAAGATCCTTACCTGTTTGCTGCACTTCTGGTGCTTCCTCTCCTGCTGAAATATTCTCTTCAAATTTAGCGTTTAGGGTACATTCCATAACCTCTTTCTTAGTAGGCGTACTAGTGTCAACTCCAAGTCATCTTTTTCATTCAGTGCAGAATTTTCTTCCTTTTGTATTAACGATGCTGGGACTAGACTTTCAATTTCTAAATTTTGATCCTCTAGCCTGCTGACTGTTGTTGGTAATTGTCCAATTTGATTTGTTAAGCTTTGAATGCTGGCCCTTACCTCTTGTTGAAATTGATGAGTACTTTGTGTAAGAGATTTAACAATATCTTCTAAAGGAGTACTTACCTGAAAATCCTGAGATGTATTTTGTCTAGGATAATAGGCCTGTTGAGTATGTTGAAAATTTGCAAACTTTTGCTCTGCAAGACTATTTTGTGCATTCTCATACCTGAAGTTGAAATGATCCCTCCATCCAGTATTGTACATGTTTGAATAGGAATCATACCTCACTTGTTGTGGTTCATGGAAACCATTAACCATATTTACCTGCTCAAATGACTCATCTTAGAAAGTTGGGTACCCAAAAGAAGGATGCCCTATGGCTGAATAATTTCCATAGCACTTCTCTCTTTGCATATTTTCTACACGTTGACGAACAAGAGAAGTTAAATTTGCAAGTTGCTCTTCAAGGGAAGAACTACATACCTCACCAGCATATCTTAATGCAGAGCCCAGCCTAGTGCCAAATTGTTGAAAATTGGCTGCCATATTCAAAGTTATGAACAAAAAGAAAAGAAAGAAAAATCACAAAAAGTAATGACGCAGTCCCCGGCAACGGCGCCAAAATTTTGGTGCGCACTGTCGCAGGTGCACCCAAATTAAAACCTTACCTCAAAACTAACCTGTAGTAGTGGGAGTAAGGGTCGATCCCACAGAGACTAAAATTACCTTATGTGATTAAAAAGGGGGGAATTGATAATCGCAAGCTAAGTAAAGTAAACAATAATGAAAATAAATAAGCGAAAGTGATTAATGATACAGACGTTGGTTTCGGTTGGTATCCACCGTCAAGGGATTACATTGATCATCGACAACATAATCAATCTGTAAATGAACATCTATCATTGGGATTTTAACCCTGTTTCTCCTTAAGCCTAGTAAATTAATGATAATCACACTAATAAAACTCTAATCAACAAGCCATCTTTTAGCACATCGGTAAAATATAACTTGTTAACGGCATGAAGAACTAGAAAAACTGACAGAGCTAAACAAATATAAACACATCAGTTAGATCTAATTTAGTCAATCATTCATCATAGGTTCAATGATTTATAATCCAAAACCCTCAAACCTATTTTCCTCACGAATCACAGAATTAAAGACTTTGTTCAAAACACAATTCAGTGGTAGATTAAAACAGACGAAATACTAGTAGGCCTCCTAGCAATCATATGAATAATCATTAAGAATAAGAACAGATGAACAATCAATATTCAAAACAAATTGAAATAATAACATCAGATCCACATCTCACAATGTATAAAAATCCCTTGAGGTTTCAACTCACCTCAACCAACTAAAGAGAATTAGCCACGCAGGGCCATAAGATAAACAAAAGAAGAATTGAAGAATGTAGATGAAGAATTCGGTGAAAGATTGGATGCCTTCTCTGGTTGCTTTTCTCTCTTTTTATAGACTTTCCCCTCCTAATCGAAGTCAGAACGTATTTTAGGTTAAATTCCCGTCCATTCCCCTCAATTTTGAGCGAAAACGACCTAAAATCGCGAAATCAGCAAGTCCCCTACGGCGCACGAGCGCCGCGGCACTTAAGTGGAGCGTCGCGACGCTATGGAGTTTTTTTGCTATGGGGTGCCGCGGCGTGCTGGGTTGCGCGCCGCGGCGTTCGCTCCTGGAAAGCACGTCGCCGCGGCACGATGGTTAGCGCCGCGACGCCTAGAATCTTCTGAATTTTGCCGAAGTTCCGAACATGAAAGTTGTAGCTCTATGTCTCTTCTTTCCATAGCCGCTGAAATCTCCTTAATCGAAGTCAAAATGAGTGAGATATGCATAAATTAGTGACACGAGGTCAGAAATCAGCATTTTTCTATGATTTTCTCTCTATTTTCCTTTTCATTTCTTCTTTATTATTCCTAAAACACAAAACACAACACTCAGTTAATTCATACCTATTTTCTACTAAAATTAAATAAAAAGCAACTTAAAACATTTCAAAAACATGCTTATTTTATAGCATGTCAAGTTGGTAGGTCTCTCAAAACCAAAAAGCTAAATCTGCAATTTTTGGGACCCTACCAAATTCTGATGAAAGTAGGGACGTCAGCATATCAAGTTGCTCTCCCACCTAATTTGTCCAACTTGCATTATGTTTTCCATGTATCACAGCTCTGGAAGTATCTTCTAGACTCCTCACATGTGATATGAGATGAACCAATCCAAATAAAGGAGAACATGACATACCAACTAGTACTAGCATCTATATTGGACACTGACGTGAAGCAATTGCGGAACAAAACTATTCCCTTAGTTAAGGTGTTATGGGAAGGTTTGACTCTAGAAGAAGCAACTTGGGAGCTAGAAAAAGTCATGAGGAAGAAATATCCGAAATTGTTTTTATTAGGTAATTTCTAAAATTAGGACAAAATTTCTTTTAGGGGGACAAAAATGTAACATCCCTAATTTCGTTTCATGTATTAATAAAAGTACAAAAGTATTCAAAGTAACATCCCTAATTTCGTTTCTTTTATTGATAAAGGTACATAAATATTTAATTAAGGAAATAAAATTTATTACACAATTTTTAGATATCTAAGGAAATATAATCCTTAGAAATTCTTCAACTTACGTGTATGCATAGAAATGTTTTAACATTAATGGAATAGTTAAAGAGAGAAAACCTAAGAGGAAATATTAAAAACAAACATGCTAAAGAAAGGTGAAATTCTTGGATAAGGAAGATAAATTTTTGTGAAGTAAGTAAAGGTATTAAAATTTCAAGAAGATTGGATTAGGGTAATTTTTCCTAATTTAAGAGTTAAAGTTACTAAGTATAGTATCTCCATCGATAAATTGGGCTTTTACCTATGGACATTTCATATAGTTTTTCTATTTCACATTAATTTTTAGCAAGCCAATAGGATAGCCCAAGGAAGAAATAAAACATAGACTTGAACTAGGATATATAAATTGGACCGGTAGCCCAAAAATCATGAAAATGTGACTAAGTCCATTATGAAAGGTAGAATTCTAACTAAAGTAAACAAAATGGGCAAGAATGAGCCCAAACCCAAGAGGAAAGAAAAATAATAAAATAAAGTGATAAAATAATGGCGTAATCAAGATTAGGTGACATGACATTAAGATAAAAATTTAGCAAGTGGTGTGATATCTTACATTCATAATTTTAGCAAGTGGTATGATAATACATGGCATTAGGACAAAACATCTATATCCTACACTCATAATTTTAGCACATGGTATAATAATACATGACATTAGGACAAAATATTCCTATCCCACACAAATAATTTCAACCAAATAATGGAGATTCAAGGGCTAGAAATTTGCCACCTAAAAAGTCAAACCTATCATAATTGATTAAGACAAAAGAAAAAGGAAATGAATCCCTAAATCGAAGGGACCTTGTCAATTATCCTAAGAACATATTATCATAATTTTCAAAATACAAATCTCCTTTTCCTATACATATCTTGACTAAAGAAGAGGAAGACAAGAACATGAGTTGTTTGTTTTCCAAAAATTCAACCAAGTGTATCCTAATTATGATAAGGTAGACCCATGATCATGAAAGGTGAATTATTTGGTGGTCTATTAGAATTTTCGTCCAAGTGAGGGAGAGAAAAAATTGAAGCAAGGTAGAATGAAGAAAGGAGAGGAAGAAAGGAAGAAAGAGGAAGGAGAAATCTAAAGGACTAAGTGCTCTAGGTAAGTTTAACAATATTTCTTTTTGAAGAAAAGATTTGAAACTTGTAATATTTATATGGGATTTTGATCTTAGAACTTTGATGATTGGTCATGGATGTTGTTATATCATATTACATATTATGGCTATGGGTGGTAGAATTTTAATCTTCTGTTTTTAAAGTTTGAGAAATAATCGGTAAGGAATGAAAGCAAATGGTTAACATAAAAAATATAGATCTTTGTCTCACAGATTTTTAGCAACTAGAATCATTCAATTTGGAGTCCATATGAGGTAGATATCATCCAATTAGTAAGGAAAGGTCAGAAAATGGTTAATCAGGGAAGAATATGTTAGGATAGCTTCTGTATTTTAATTTCTGGGAACAGTTTGTAGGGAATTAAAATAAATGGTTAACATAACAATTGTAGTTATATGTGTCACGGATTTTTAGCCACTGGAATCATTCAATTTGGAGTCCATATGAGGTAGATATTTTCTAATTAGTAAGCAAACATCAGAAAATGGTTAATCAGGGTAGAATATGTTAGTATAGCTTTTGTATTTTTATTTCCGAGAACATTCTGTAGGGAATTAAAATAAATGGTTGACATACAAATTGTAGCTATATATGTCACAGATTTTTAGCGACTAGAAGCATTCAATTTAGAGTCTATATGTAGTAGATATGATCCGAATAGTACGTAATGGTTAGAAAATGGTTAATTAGGGAAGAATATGTTAGGATAGCTTCTGTGTTTTAATTTCTGAAACCATTTTGTAGGGAATTAAAATAAATGGTTATCATAAACATTGTAGCTATATGTGTCACAAACTTTTAGCCACTAGAATCATTCAATCTGAAATTCTTATGAGGGAGATATGGACAGATTAGTAGGTAGAGGTCAAAACTTACCTGAGAAGAAATAACATATACTTTTAAAAAGTAATATCACCATGATTTCATAATTTTTAGCTAAACTGTTCAACATAATAGTTTTAAATAATTGTTCTATCTTTAAATTGACACCAAGATCAACTAAATCGAAGTTAAATTGAGGGTGTTATGCTCTGATTAGTAAGATAAGGTCAGATAGGATGAAAATCTACATCAAGAAAATAAAGAAATAAAATTAATATTTGAAAAGAAGAAGAATCTTATAATTGAAAATAATAAATGACTAGTATATGCCATAGCCATTGCCATTGTATGAACTTCTTACCATCTTAAGTGTGAAATTTTGACATGGAAATATTTTATTAAGTGATATTTGAAATGGTTATGTTCATGGCATGATTATATTTTGATGAACATACTTGTTATTGAAAGCATATTTTTGACTATTATTGTGAAAAGAAAAGAAATGAGCATGGTCACTTGGCAATCTGTGTGGTGCACCAGTAGGGGGCGCCCTACCAACGGTTATGATTATGTTAATGAGAAAAGAAAGAGAAAGTATGCCATGTCGCACTGAGTGAGAAAAGCCCATACCAGAGAGTAGAAAATACCCACCTTGACCATGGTAGCTTGAGATGAGAATAAATTGATAGTCATCATATGATATTCTGAAAATGGTTAATCCTGTCATACATGTCATTACGGTACGATTTTCATGTGCATAGATATAGTACATTCATGTGACCAAAGATATTTGTTGTAGTTTATACAGCTGAACATGACGTGATGAGCTATATTGATGATGATTTATTGTTGAACTTACTGGGATTTAATTCTCACTATATTTCCATATCATGTTCCAAAAATTAGTTATGCAGATTTTTTTATGGCTCTGGCTTTTAGTGCACATTGGATTGAGTTACTTTTTGTTGGGCAGATCTCAGAGTCAAATAAAATGTTTGTGGTCGAGTTGGCTCAGATCCCGATGAAGGTGCAACCACCCGCACTTTTATCTCCAAAAATTGGTCAACCAAAATAAATAAGATGTAAATATCTATGTGTTTGATATGTTGTATGTACATTTTGATCAATGACGTGTATGTGAACTCAATATTGTATAATAATAATGAAAAAAAAGGTTGTTGCACATAGTGTGCAAAAATTCTCAAAACCAATCCAATTAATCCCAATTGCAGAAAAAATTCAGATATATAAAGCAATCCAGTTCAATCCAAAGGAATAATCCAGTCTAACCATCAGGGAAGTCTAATTTAGATAAAAGAAATTAGGCACAAAGCAAAGGTTAAAATTATACTTGGAGGGAAGCCATAATGGTGATGCCAATAGCAGGGAATGGAGTCCAGTGTAGGGACGTATAGGGCTCTCGGGTGATGCAGGGGAATAATGGGAGAGGGAGTGGGCGAGCATGGTAATATTTAGGTGGAGGGGAGAGTGCATGGTAGAATGGGAAGTGGTATGGTTTTTGGGTTGGGCACAGGTGGATGAGATTGTTGATGGCATGGGTAGAAGGGGAACAAGGGTTAATGGAGGGGATGGGATTTCTGGGTTAATGGAGAATGCTGGTGCAGGGGATTGGAAGGAATAGTGGGCACAGGTTGGTTTGGGTGCAGATATGGGTACATGTTGGCTGGGATTTTGGGTTACAAAGGGAATTACGTTGGCTGTAGGGGAATTTTTGGGTGTTTGTGTGTAGGGGCACGGGAAAGCTGGTGTGCAGGAGAGATTTTCTGGGTTTGGGAAAGCTGGTATTTGGGATGGAGGTCTCGAGTTTCTCTTGGCTAGGGCACGGGTAAATTTGGGATATGGCGTATGAGGTCATGGGAGAGGGAAATTTACAGTGGAGTTGTAAAGAAATTGGAGAGAAGGGAGAGGGAGGGGAACATGGGCAAAGGCACGAGGAGAGGGAGGAAGAAACACAGAAAGGCACGGGGATAGAATGTAACATCCCTAAAATTTAGTAATTTTCATTTATGTATGAATTAATAAAAAAAATAAAGGAGTAGGGATTTAATTGAAAGGTTTTAAGGATGAAAATGAAAACTTGTTAATAGTTTTTGGGTCATATTGAAATTTCCTAAAAGTTTAGGGATCAAAATGTAAATAATGAAATTTGCAAGGACTTCCTCTAACAATTAGTAAATTACTAATTGGTCCTCCGTCATTTATTAAAAAAACAAAAGAAGAAAAGAAAGACGAAAGGATTTTGGGATGAATGAATAGTATGAATAGTAACATCCATGTTTTCTTTCTAGATCTGGAGTGTCTACTAGCTTTCGATCTCAAAATTAAGGGTACCACTGGACTTAGGATGGAGAATACTACGATTTTGACTGAACAATTTTTCAAATCAGCTGCAGAATTGCCGTAGATCGGAAGTAGAAAATCTTAGAAAAAGGTAAACACTGAAACTTTTATTTAGAGACCTCAAATTGGAAATCTTAACCCGTAGATAGATTCAAGATATAGATAAACTATAGGATATGAAGTTTCACAGTCATTTGACAATTTTTGGTGTAATGACAACTAAATCCGACTGGCATAAATAGTATTTTCCAGCAATGAATAGTATTTTTCGATCGTGAATAGTACTCATTAGTTGACCAATGTTGCCCAAGCTCTTAGAGGCCAAATTTCACGATTATGGAGTCATTTCCTAGGTTTTTAGACCCTCCGAACTAGTTTTTGAGATCCATTTGATCAGATTTGACTTGGAAAATTACATTTGGGGCTATCCAACCTGAAGCCTTGACTTGTGAGTAGATAATTCTTTCTATGACCTACTCTATGCTTTTCTTAAATTTAAAATGTATAATTGATTATGTTTACAAATTATTTATGTTATCATAAGTTTTTGAAATTTGTTAAATTATCTATTTTCCTTACGAACTGGCACATAGTTCTAGAAGAGTATGGTTTTACAAATAGATTTTGAAACTCATTGCATATGTGATTCTAAATGTGTTTATCATTATTTGGTAAAGAGAATATTATGTGCATGAGGCAATGATTTGTAAAACTATATAGTTGCTAATTATGATTGAATGGTAAGCATAAAGCTCATGGCGAGTTGCTTGATAATTATACATTGCATTTGATGAATATGCATTTGTATATATGTATTTATATGTATGGATGAATATCAACGGGTTGTATGGCTTGTGACAGTACCAAGTAGAGGACGACCTATTAGCTCGAGTGAGTCAAGGGAGGGCCGCTCTAACCGAGTGACAATGGTAATGCAGGGAGGCACATGGTTGATGAACTCACATTCCCTGATCATTTATTATAATTGTAGTCGATTGGTCACTATGCGTATAGCAAATGAGTGAATTGAGAGCTGTAACATGCTTGAACATTATGTAAAAAGAATATATTTTCAATGCATACATAGTATGTTAATTATGCATCAACAAAAGTTATGACTTAATCTCAAAAGCTTAATATTTTACTATAGCTTATACAGTTGATCATAACAACATTTGTTTAATGATCATACCGTGCTGAATATGGTTTTGGATATCTGAATATCCTTTTATTTGGGAATATTTTGAAATACAAGTCCCATATAGATGTACTTCTGAACTATATTTTCTATGTGACAAATTTTAAAACATAAGTACATCCATATGATGACCTAAGAGGTCATAGGAGGTATTATTTGCTCATTGACTTGTGTCGTGTGTATTTTACTAATTACCGCAAGCGCATGGTGTAGCTGTAGCTAATCCGCCGAGTACGGATCGTATCCCACAGAGAACAATGTCAATTACTAGAATGATGTGAAATATGCAATCTAAATTGATATAATTCAAGGGAGAGTTTGTCACAATTAAATAAATTAAGGATTCAATAAATTAAGGATTCAATTAACTAAAGCCTAGGGTTAGGGTCCACCACACTTATGATATTCAACATCCAATTTGTACCTCTAATTGTAATTATCTAGACTAGTTGGGGATGGTTTAGCTTTAATTAACTAGCAATCTTTTTCAAGCATTACTAATCGTACCTAGGTTAATCAAATTGCCTACTTTCGTGGTTCTTAGCTTAACCTAGGTTCATTAAGTTCTATGCGAACCATAGAAGTCAATTAATCGGTTTTCTCTTGCCCACTAATTAATTCATTCCTAGATAATCTTAAACTACTTTTGTGATTAAGATATCTCTAATTAACTATTACGTTATGGTATTAATTTTCAACTTTCAGTTCATCAATTAAAAACCTAAGATGTGATAGATTGATGATCAGGCATTCTACCAACTCTTATTTATGCATATAATAGTTAATTCTAATCAATCTAGAAGTATCACAATTAGGGTTCTAACATTTAACTCAATAACATAGTATCATCATATCACAAGTGGGTTTACCAAAACCCTAGATCAAATTTACTCACACATCATAGAAACAGAAATCAAATTCATTTTCATTAAATAATTCATTCGAGTTCAGTACAATCTAAGGAGAAGGAGTAGAAATAAAAGTAGTGAATTAAAGTAGAAAGATGTAACCTGGTTTGCAGAAATGTAAGATGAAAATACAACCTTCAATGAGTGTAAATCCTATTCTAGAATATAAATTCAACAATCATTCAAGTAAAAACCTAACCTAGAAGTGTTTTCTAAGCCTAAAAACTGAGTCTAAAGTTTCTCTCTGAGTCTGAATGTCTTCCTCTATGTTTTCCCAAGCATATGTACCAACTTGGCATCCAAAAAACCCTAAAAATCACGTGCTGTACGAACCTGAAGCACGGCTGTGCTTCAGGCTGGATTCTAGGTAGTTTCTGCATCTTTCGCCCAGAGCACAGCCTGGCCGTGCTTCATGCACACCAAGCACGGCCTGGCCGTGTTGGGGGATGCCATGCTCCTTTCTTGCCAATTTTTGGTGTGTTTTCTCCTTGCTTCCTCCTTAGCATATTCCAAGTCCATATGACTCCTCTCATGATTTTTTTCCCTTACTTTTTGGCTCTTTTGCTCACCTACAAGCATAAAACAAATTAAAGCAGTATCCAGAGCAAAGAATAACCAAATGCAAGAAAACAATCACAAGTTTACTACTAATTAGGGGATAAAATATAACTAATAAACACTCAAATTTCCCTTTTATCAAGTTGTCAAACTCACTATATGATATTTCCACATTTTTTAGATAAGAATATAGAGTCTGATTCTACAGATAGGTGAACAGTTAGGTGACATATTCTTTGGGTGAGTCTATGTTACTTCGAAGGCTCACAAATTTTTTTTGAATTATATTGTCTTTGTATTCTAGAGTGTGCTCTAAACGCCACAGGCAGGATCCCTGCTTCTGTTGTTACTTTGACATTTATAACTTGGTTTGTATAATGTGTATATAGGAGAGAACCTATATGTATCTATTTCCAAAACAAAGAATAGTGATATGCATGTTATGAAAAATATCTAATTGCAAAAAAAAAATGTTTGTTTCACGTGCTCGTAAATTGGGGGCGTTATAAGTTGGTATAAGAGCATTAACTTTTCCTGTGGCTATCAAAGCAAATGATTCATTAGTAGGACCTTTAGTATGGATATAGGCCAGATATATTTATACTTCAGGTGCTGCTGAGGGATTCTATAGGATTTCAATTTTCCTTCTATTCCAAATTTGCTAAATTTTCTAGTATAAGATTGATCAATTATTGTGAAATTTTAAAAAGTATTTATAGGTCAGTTTCTACATGAAAGTGAAAGGAATAGGCGTGTTAAGAATTTTTAAGAATTGAAACATATGTCTAATGCGACCGTTTCTGAATGTGATATCCGTTGTACTCAGTTGTTTAGATAGGGTAGACTTTGATGTGATATTGGGAATGTATTAGTTGGCATCATACCATACTATTTTGGAATGTCACCTTAAGGTGATTAAATACAATATTCTTAGATACTCTTCTTTCTTTATACAAGAAGACCATTGAGGTATCCAGTAATCTAATATCTGTTTTGGCAGCCCATAACTTATTCTAAAAGGGTGCCAAGGCTATTTGGCAGGGGTGAGAGATGTTGATGTAAAGTACACTAGTGTTGATTAAGTTCTAGTGGTTAAAAAAATTTTCGATGTGTTTTCTGAAGAATTGCTAAGATTACCCCCGAAACGTAAAATAGAATTTGGTATTGATTTACATCCTACAACCTAACTAGTATCTATATCTTTATATAGAATGATATCGACTAAACTTAAGGAACTAAAAAAAATTAGTTACAAGACTTGTTAGACAAAGGATTTTTACGTCCTAGTACTTTCTTTGAGGTTCCCTAGATCTATTTGTGAAAAAAAAGACGGATCACTACGGTTATACATAGATTATAAATAATTGAATAAAGTGACAGTGAGTTATAAATACTCATTACCTCATATAGATGATTTGTTTGATCAACAATAATGTGCTCAATATTTAAATAAAAAGAGAATTGATTTGAGATCTGCATAACATCAATTAAGGATAAAGGAAGAGGATATTCTGAAAGCTGCTTTTAAGACTCGGTATGAATACTTTGAGTTCTTAGTGATGTCATTTATTTTGACAAATGCCTCAGCTGCATTTATGGACTTTATGAATATAGTACTTAAACCATTCTTGGATCAAATTGTAAATATATTTATTGACGATATATTAAGATGTTCCAAGAGTTTAGAGGATCATAAGCAACATTTGAGGATAATTTTACAAACTCTAAAAGAGTATAGTTGGTAAAGATAATATCCAAGTAAGCCCTAAGAAAGTAAAAGTGGTACAACAATGGCTATGTTTTACAACATTTAAAGATGAAGATCCAAATCCAATTTGCGCTTCCAACAGTTGTCTGCCATCCATTCTATTTGAGACATAGTTGGATCAAGTACATGAACAAATGCTTGTAAAGCATCAATTGTAATATTCAATAATTTTTAAAAATAATAATGTTTTGCTATAAACAAATATATTTTTAAATAAAATGATTTCTATTCTGCCTAAAATAATTATATTTGCCTCGAATAAATTTTTGTTTTAATTTTAGAAATATTCTTTCTTTTATTATGCATAAAGATATTTTTTTTGTGATGTTTTATTAAATTTTTTATCAAGAAAAGTCATGATTTAAGAGTTCAACTAAAGTTTTATAAGAATGTAAACTTTTAGAAATTTTTACGATATTTTAGTATGAAAAATAGTATTTATATGTATATAATAAAAATAATAATACCAAATTTTAAATACTTAATTATTAAGTAAATATAATAAAAAAAGAAAAGGAAAGAAAACAGGGAGGGGGAGTCAGAAGCGTGAAAGAGGGATACGAACCGATTTCCGTAACCGATGAATAGTAAGAATAGTGTGAATAATAACCTTCATTTTTCTCTCTAAATTTGGAGTGTCTATTGGCTTCTGATCTTAAAACTAAGGATACCACTGGATTTAGGATGAAGAATACTACGATTTTGATTGAATAATTTTTCAAATCAGCCGCAAAATCACTGCAGATCGGAAGTAGAAAATCTTAGAAAAAGGTAAGTTTTGAAACTTCTACTTAGAGACCTCAAATTGAAAATCTGACACCGTAGATGGATTCAGAAGTTAGATGAACCTTATGATATGAATTTTTTCGGCCATTTGACAATTTTTTGTGCGTCCTGAACAGTAAATTTGACGAGTATAAATAATGTTTTCCAACTGTAAATAGTGATTTTTGGCGATGAATAGTGATTTTCAGCTGGGAACAGTGACTAGTGTTGGCCAAGCTCCCGGGGTCATTTCCTAAGTTTTTGGACCCTCCATATTCGTTTTTGAGATCTATTTGACCAGATTTGGCTTGGAAAATTACATTTGGGGCTGTCCAACCTAAAGCCTTGACCTGTGAGTAGATAATTCTTTCTATGACCTACCCCATGCTCTTCTTAAATTTAAAATGTATAATTGGTTATGGTTACAAATTATTTATGCTATCATAAGTTTTTGAAATGTGTTAAAATATATGTTTTCCTTACGAACTAGCACATAATTGAAAAAGAGTATGGTTTTACAAATAGATTTTAAAACTCATTGAATATGTGGTTCTAAATGTATTTATCATTATTTGGCAAAGTGAATATTATGTGCATGAGGAATTGATTTGTAAAACTATATAGTTGCTTATTATGATTCAATGGCAAGCGTAAAGCTCATAGGAGTTGCTTGATAATTATACATTGCATTTGATAAATATGCATTTATATATATTTATTTATATGTATGAATGAATATTGATGGGTTGTATGGCTTGTGACAGTACTGAGTAGGAGATGCCCTATTAGCTTAAGTGAGCCAAAGGAGGGTCGTTCCAACTGGGTCACAGTGGTAATGTGAGGAGGCAGATGGGTGATGAACTTACATTCCCTGATCACTATTGTGACTGTAGTCGATCGGTCACAATGCATATAGCAAATGAGTGAATTGAGTGTGTGTGTGTTGACTAGATTGCCGAATGAGGCAGCTCATTTTAAATTGAGTGTGTCAGATCGCCGAGTGAGGTAAGTGTATTAAAAGTTATAACTTTATCTCAAAAGCTTAATATTTTACTATAGTTTATACAGCTAAGCATAACAACATTTATTTAATGATCATACCATGCTGAATATGGTTTTGGATATCTAAATATCCTTTTATTTGAGAATATATGAAATAAGGGTCCTATATGGATGTACTTCTAAACTGTATTTTCTATGTGACAAAATTTAAAACATGAGTACATCCATATACTGACCTAAGAGGTCATAGGAGTTATTATCTGCTCATTGAGTTGCCAAACTCCCTACACGATATTACCACATTTTTCAGATAAGAATACAGAGTCTGATCCTACAGATAGGTGATCAGTTAGGTAACATATTCTCTGGGTGATTCTACGTTGCTTTCAAGGCTCACAATTTTGAATTATATTGTGTTTGTATTATAGAGTGTGCTCTGAATGCCACAGGCAGGATCCCTACTTCTGTTGTTACTTTGACATTTATAACCTGGTCTGTATAATGTGTATATATGAGAGAACCTATATGTATCTATTTCTATATCAAAGAATAGTGATATACATGTTATGAAAAATATCTAATTGTGTAAAAAAATGTTTGTTTCACGTGCTCGTAAATTGGGGGCATCACAAGTTCGTATCAGAGCATTAGGTTTACCTGGGGCTATTGAAGGAAAGGATTCTTTAGTAGGAACTTTAGTATGGGTATGACCCGGACATATTTATACTTCAAGTTCTACTGAGTGATTCTATAAGGTTTCAATTTGCTTTATATTCCAAGTTATTAAATTTCTTAGTATAAAGTTGATTGAATATTGTGACGTCTTAAGAGGTATCTATGGGTCAATTACTACTTGAACGTGAAAAGGGATATGTGTTACAGAGAATTTAAAGAATTTAGACAAATGCCAAATATGGTCATTTTTGAATATAATACCTGTTTTACTTGAATGTCTAGATATGGTAGAATTTGATGTGATATTAGAAATGGATTGGTTGGCAACATGTCAAGCCATTTTAGAACGTCATCCGAAGATGATTAAATTCAATATTCCTAGAGAATCTGTTTTCTTGATATAAGAAGATTGTAGTGAGGTACCTAAAAATCTAATCTCTGTTTTAGCAGCCTATAAGTTATTACAAAAGGTGCCAAAGATATTTGGCAGTGGTGGAAGATGTTGATATGAAATATACTAGTGTAAATCAAGTTTCAGTGGTTAGAGAATTTTCTGATATAATCCCTGAGGAATTACCTAGATTACCTTGAAACATAAAATAGAATTTGGTATTGATTTACTTCCTGGAACCTAACCAATGTCTATACCCCCATATAGAATGGCAATAATTGAACTTAAGGAATTGAAGAATTAGTTGTAAGACTTGTTGGACAAGGGATTTATATACCCTAGTACTCCTTCTTGAAGAGCTTCAATACTATTTGTGAAAAACAAAAGATGGATCGTTGCGATTGTGTGTAGATTATATATAGACAGTTGAATAAGGTGACAGTGTGGAATAAATACTCATTACCTCATATAGATGATATGTTTGATTAGTTACAAGGTGCTCAATATTTTTTCAAAAATTGATTTGAGATATGAGTATCATTAATTGAAGATAAGGGAAGAGGATATTCAGAAAATTTCTTTTAAGACTCATTATGGGCATTATGAGTTCTTGGTGATGTCATTTAGTTTGACAAACACCCCAGTTGCATTCATGGATTTAATGAATAGAGTATTTAAACTATTATTAGATAAATTTATTACTATCTTTATTAATGAAATACTAATATGTTTCGAGAGTGTAGAGGATCATAAGCAACATTTAAAGATAGTTTTACTAACTCTAAGGGAGTATGGTTGGTAAGGATGTTATCCAAGTTGATCCTAAGAAAATAGAAGCGGTACAACAATGGCATGTCCTACTACAGTTACAGATGAAGATTCAAATCTAACTTGCGCTTTCCACAGTTGTCTGTCTTCCAATCTATTCGAGTCATAGTTGGATCAGGTACATGAATATATGCTTGTAAAGCATCAATCAACTCCTCAGCATTGGAATCTAAGATAAGAATTTGTCGTGCTGAGTGTGAGATGAACCTCTGTTCCACAACTTGATCAAGAAAAGACAACAGGCCATCAAAGAAATGGTTAACATTTAACAAACCTATTGGTTTATGATGGATATTCAGTTGTGCCCAGGAGAGTACCTAGAAAATCTATTCTAAAGTACTAAAACCCCTGGTAAGGCAATGAAGGCATCAACATTGCTCATTATTCTAGCCTTGCACTCATGCATAGAAGCTACCCTAAATTCTTCCCTAATTTTCTTCCCTATAATGTTGGATGCAGCTAGAGCTGTAGGAATAATACCTAGAACTTGACATCCTCCTACATGTGCAACTACAGACACACACCTCATTAACCCACGATTACCTCCACCATACACTAAATGAATTTTTCTTCTAGCCGGCACCATACCTAAGTTTTGTGTAGCATTCACATACTCTCCATCTTTTCTAGGACTGGAACCACAAAAGACACAAATATTTCGAAACTGACGGAATGTGATTACCTCCATAGCTACACACACCCTAACTTTGAGTATGAATGTAAAGATACCAACATGAGCATTTATAGAACTCAGAGAAGGACATACTTACAATAGCTATGCGAATAGGCCGAACATAATTAGAACAACTATGTGAGTGATTGGTGGATATTAGCTAAATTGAAGGTGAAAAATTTCAAAAATGACGGCAAGCATGTTTATGTACAGTAGTTGTGATCGTGGTTCATATTAAGCACATAAAGACAATAAGGTTAAGATATCACCAGAAATTTGTCTTTTCCTTGTTTTCCTTGATGAAGAATTGATGTCTTTATTCTTGTAGGAAAGTTGTAGGTGATAGGCGTAATTGTAAAAGAAGAAGAGTGAAAATGCAAACAAGTTAATTGTTGAAGAGGGACAATCAGATGGTTTATTTTGTTTTCCCAATGTTCTTGCCAGTCGACTATTTGTATTATTAAGTCAACTAACTATTTTTAGAATTTTTAATTTGGACTGGTTTATTTTACAATTGATTGATTATATCTATTTTGAAGCAATCAACTATATCCTACTAGTTAACTATGTAGTCTTTGTTTTTCACAAACTTTTATAAGCTCAGAAATGTTTCTTTTGCACCGAATACCAATAGTTTTAAAGTAGATTTTGGCACATATATTCAAAACTTGAGGCCATCGATTTTTGCCAAAATAGCAGCTAGATTTTGTTTATAGATTTTCAAGAATTACAACCATCAAATTTAATTTACCTTCAATGTTTTTTCCAACTTTTTGACTTTCTATATTGGCATTGTTTTTTATTATACTTTTTGTCTATTTTACTGTATTCTCCCTTATTAATGTTAGGCATTAAATGCAAAGTTCTTTCCCTCATTACAAGAAAAGTTAATTTCTTTTCTTTGAAACTTAGCTATTATGGTGTCCAAGTGGTTAATAGGTTAAAGTATGGAGATTTTGAAAAAATTTATCTAACAAAGAACGTATTTAAAAAAATCTTTATATCAAGTATGTATAACTGTGTAAGTTGGCAGATTATGTGCAAATTAGAAAGAATAATGAGTTTACAGTATATACTGATTGAGTATTAAGGTATGAAGAACACCTAAATTTACCTAATGTGGTCGAGAAGGGAAAAGAGAATAATTTGAGAACCATGTTCAAAAATAATGTAAAGCGATCAAGGTATTTGTGTTAAGGGTTTATACCATGATAAGTTGAGTCTAGTACCTAGGATGTGATTTATATTGAGATTGGAAATTCATGAGTGAACAATTGTTGAGAAAGGAGATTTCATAGGAAACCATAGACTGTGAATATGGATAACTCGAGACAATGAGGATATACTAAAATATGAAATAATTGTACTAGTATAATGGTAAAAAGAAAATACAAATGAAATATTTTTTGTTGTTTGGTATATCAACAAGTAAGAATTGAATATATTGTTTCAAGAGAGCTAATAAGGAAGTTTAGGATCTTAGCTAGATTATAGTATATCTAATAGTAAATCTAAATGATGTGTTTATACATTAAAAGTTATGCTTTAGGTATCTTTATATAATTTTGGTGAAATTTTGGAGCAAATCATTTATCTTTAGTTGAACTTGTCGATATCAGTAATTATCAGGCCAACAAACAAATGGCACTATTTGAAGTTCTACATTAAACATTGTAGGACTCCTAATAGGTGGATGAGTTGAATAAGGTTAAGTTTTTAGAATCTAATTTGGAATATAATGAAATAGATAAAATATGATTAACGTAAATTGATGTTGTTAATTTAGAGAGTATGCTTCAAGCGTATGTCTTCGAGTTTGGAAGGAGATCCCTTAATAGAATTTGCCTATAATAAAGTGCTATTGGATGACTTAAAGCCTTATGTAAGAGGTGTTACAAACTTTCTGTTAGATGACTCAGTGGAATTAGGTTTATGGTAAGATGTCGTTGATAAAGTGAAATTGATTAGAAAAATAATACAAGTAACTTGATACAGGCCAAAAGTCTATAAGGACTATGAATGTTGAGCACTAAAAATTATCAGTTGGTGACCAAATATTCTTGAAGGACTCGCCCATGAAAGAGGTAATGTGGTTTGGAAAGAAGAAAAATGTTAAGCTCTAATATATATTGGATAAGGTAATTTTCAAATTTTAGGGAGAAAATTTATTTTAGGGAGGAAAATTGTAACATCTTTAAATTTTTATTCATCCTAAATTAACACAAAATAATTCTAGGAAAATATAGAACAGAAGTACAAGGCGTAAAGAGAAGATTAAAAAACAAACATATTGATTGATGGTGGAGTACCTAAGAGATGTTTTAACACCAAGCTATTTATTGTGTTTATATATTGTAAGTGCACGGCGTAGCTATACCTAATCCAGCAAGTACAAGTCATGTTGTACAAAGACCAATGCTTTAACTACTAGAATTTGATGAAATAAACTATCTAAATCAAATAGAATTTGAGAACAATATCGAATAGAAGATCGCAAGTAATCAAAGTAAACATGTAAAGAATTTTTTTTAAAAGAGGACTTATGACAAGGGTTCACAATAGTTATGATATTCAACAACTAAGATATGTATTTCCAATTATAATTATTTGAGTGATTGAAGATGGTTTAGCCTAAGCTCATTACTAGCCTCTTTCAAGGTCTAATAATAGTATATAAGTTAATCTAATTACCTACTTGCATGGTTTAGGATAACTTAAGCCCTTTAAGATTTTTGCTAATAATAAATGGGGAAATTATGTGTTTAATTGTTATGTTTTACTGCTTAATTCTTAGCTAACTTGTTATTATCTACTTACTTTTATTTGGTTTTATTTCAGTTGCTCTTAATACTGCTTGCTTGTATTTTCTGTTTGTAGGTGAGCAAACGAGCCCAATAATAAAGGGAGAAAGCACATTTGAAGGGCCTTTTGGATTAGGAGAAAGTCAAGGAAGAGACATGGAAGAAACATGTTTCAAATGGACAAAAATGAATATTGGCAGCCTCTAACACATCCAGGCCTTGTTTAGGACACCTAGAATATAACCAGGCCGTGTTTTGTGCAAAAGTGGCTACAGCTTCTCAGAATCCAGACCGAAGCATAGTCAGGTCGTGTCTTGGGACACATTTGTGCTTTATGTTTATACAACATGTGATTTCTAAGAGTTTTAATGCAACAAGGAGAATATATATGTGGGAGCATGATTTATGCATTAGATTGAATAGAGATTTGAAACACGTATTCTAGACGTTGGAAACACTTTGAAATTAGGTTTTTTAGTACAATATAGGTTTCATTTATGCATTAGATTGAATAGAGATTTGGATTGTAGTTTTGCACCTTTGAATTACTCTTGAGCACTTGTTCCTCATTTGTTCTTTCTATCTCTTCATCTATACCTCTACTTCTCTTTCTTTTTTACATAACCTGTGTTGGATTATGGTTTATTTAATTCAATTGAATTTAGTTTGTATTTTTATTTCAATTATGTGTGAGTAGACTTTAATCTACGGTTTTGGTAAACCCACTTATGGTATAATGATGCTGAATTAAACCAAATTGTGAAACCCTAACTGCATTATCTGTGGTTAATCAAAAAAACTATTATGTATGCATGTGTTAATAGAATGCTTGATCTCTGTTTTATAACATCTTAGGTTATTAGCTGATTGACTGAAAGGTGAAAGTTAATGCTGGAACTTGATAGCTAATTAAGGATGTTCAAATCACCAAAGTAGGTTAAAATCCCTTAGGAATTGAATCAATTGGTATATGCAAAACCACCTATAAACTGAATCAATTGGTTAGCATAGAACTTAATGGGCTTAAGTTAAACTAAGAACCACGAAAGTAAGTAATTGGATTAACCTATATATAGTTATCAATGCTTGAAAGAGATTATTAACGAATTAAGGCTAGACCATTCCCGATTACTCAAATAATTGCTATTAGATGTATATCTTTATTGTTAAATATCATAAGTGCGGTAAACCTTAACCCTAGGCATTTTATAATTGAATATCTAGTTAAACTAATTGTGACTAATCATTCACTATTTCTATCTAATTATATTGATTTAGATAGTTTACTTTGTAGAATACCAGTAACTGATCATTGGTCTCTGTGAGATATGACCCGTACTCACTGGACTAACTATAGCTACCCTATGCGCTTGTGGTTATTAGATAAATATCAAGAAGTTTTTGGCACCGTTGCTGAGGAACATATGTGTCAATATTAGTTGTTTTACAAAATAGCTAGAACAAATCCCTTTTTTTATACTTTTTTTTGCATATTCTACTTGCTGATTTTATCCCTTTCTTTCTTTTGTAGGCATGTAATTCGTTAATGCGAAGAGACCCCGAGTGCCTTGTTAACTTTGATCTTGAGATTGAAAGGACATTACACAGAAGGAGAAAGGTATCAAGGCAAAATCCTACACCACTTACCAAGGCAGACCGTGATAACCATTCACTAAAAGATTTCACTGCCATAGATACCCATGGGCTGAATCCTAGTATTGTTAGAATTACTGTAGAGGCCAATAATTTCGAGTTGAAGACTTTTCTTCTTCAAATATTTTAGCAAAACTAATTTTGAGGGTCCCCTATTGATGACCTAAATCTACATTTATCAATCTTTCTTAAATACTGTGACATATTGAAGCTGAATGGAGTATCTTTTGATGCTATCCATCTGAGGTTATTCCCATTCTCTTTGCAAGACAAGGCCCGAGCATGGTTACACTCCCTTCCATTAGGGTCTATAACCACTTAACAGTAGCTTTCATAGGCTTTTTTGGCCAAGTAATTCCCCACAAGCAAGATAGCCCATCTGCGTAATCAGATCACTATTTTTGCACAAAAAGATGGGGAATCATTGTATGAAGTTTAGGAGATACTCATGGAACTTTTAAGATTATGCCCTAACCATGGGTTAAAAAAGTGGCTAATAGTTTATACCTTCTACAATACACCAATATATGGAATATGTATGTCTGCAAATGATGCAGTAGGTAGATCCCTATTGAATAAGACAATTGATGAGACTTATGAGCTGATTGAAGATATAGCCCAGAATCACTACTCTTGGTCTAGTGAGAGGCAGCCATCTAAGAAACCAACAGGTATATATAAAGTTGATGTATTTAATCATCTAAGTTCTAAGGTTGATGCATTATTTCATAAGTTGGATAAATTGAGCATCAATACTATTGGTTCTTCTTCATCTTCTACATGTGAGATTTATGGGTGTGTTAGCCATGTGGCCAATGACTGTCAACTTGGGAACCTTGTACCCTAAGATTGTGAACAGGTGAATTTTGTTAGTAATAATAAGATAAATAATCCCTATAGTAACACTTATAATCCAATCGGAGGAATCATCCTAATCTCCCCTACAAGCCTAATGCAAATCAGCTTCTTTAAAATAATTTTAGGCAACCTCTTGGGTTTCAAAATCAGAGGCCAATTAATCATCTGCCCTAGCTAAATTCCAATCTGGAGGCTATGATGGAGAAATTTATAGTATCTCAGTCTAAACATAATAAGATGTTGGAGACTCAAATTGCACATCAAGGTAGCTCATAAAATAGGACCTTTGGCAAACTTCTTGGCCAACCTGAGAACCCTAGAGAACATTGTAATGCTATTACTTTAAAGGGTGGAAAATAATTAAATAGGCTAAAAGGAAGAAAGGTGAAACAAAAAAAGGTCCCTAGGCTAAATCTAAGAATAGAAAAGAAGAGGAATCTAATGGAGATGAAAAAAGGGAAGAAGAGTCCAAATATGTCGCTTCTGAGCCATACAATCCACCAGTCCCTTTTCCTTAGAGACTGGTTAAAGCTAAGTTGGAGAAGCAGTATAGGAAATTCTTTGATGTGAAGGTGCACATCAACATCCCATTCCTAGAAGCCATATCCCAAATGCCTTCATATGCAAGGTGTTTGAAAGAAATCCTCTCAAATAAGAGAAAAATTAAGGAGCATGCTACAGTGGCACTAACAAAATAGTGCATTACAGTGATTCAAAATAAGCTACCACAAAAGCTTAAGGACCCTGGAAGCTTCTCTATTCCTTGTTCCATTGGAGATATAAAGATTGAAAAGGCCCTATGTGACTTTGAAGAAAGTGTGAGCCTTATCTTTCTTTCTATTTGTAAGAAGCTCCAAATGGGGGAGTTAAAGCCAACTACCCTTTGTCTTCATTTGGTGGATCGATCTGTTAAGAATCCAGTGGGTATTTTAGAAAATGTTCCTCTAAAGGTAGATAAGTTTTACATACCCATGGATTTTATGATTTTAAAGATGGAGGAAGATGATAAAATCTCCATCATTCTTGGAAGGCCTTTCGTAGCCATAGTAGGTGCTAATATTAATGTAAAATATGGAAAGCTCTCTTTGAATGTAGGGTATGAGAAAGTAGATTTTAACGTGGCTAATACTATGAAATATCCCTCTATAAATGAATCTTGTTGCATGGTAGACTTACTCGAACAAAATAAGACTAAGGATGTAATGAACCTTTGTTCTATTAATCCACTTGAGTTATATATTGTGGAGAATTCTTTGCCTTGTGCTAAACAGGTAAAAACTGCTATATATGCTAAGGTGCTTCATGAGAGTCCCATATTCTCTTTAGAGGTAAAGGAAAGATGGAATGAGGTAAGAGGATCATATAAGGCTATTAGGAGATGTCTTAAGCACTATGATAAGAGGTAATGGATAGAGAAGAAAGTTATCCAAACTCTCATAAATCCCTCTTAAGCCAAAATCATGCAAAGAAGTCAAGCTCATGACTTAAAATAAGTGCTTTGTGGGAGGCAACCCACATTTTAATTTTGATTTCTTTTTTTTAAAGCTTTAGTTTTTGTTTTTTTCCCTACTTTTAGTTTAGTCCCTTTCGTTAGGTGATTAATTAGTGTTTTCAGGTGATTTACAAGTTAACTTTTATATGTCCAAGAGTGAAAAAAGGAAGAACTTTGAAGATATCTTTAAAAGGGTCAAATACAATGGGAAAATTCAGAGAAAAAGCAAAATCTAGCACCTAACAAGAGCACCTAATGTCATGGAATACGCTTGTGCTTCAAACACGAGCTAATCGTAGCAATATTAGAGAAACTCGCACCCAACAAGGGCTTGCCATGTCCTAGGACACGGTCATGCTCTAGGAGGAGGCAAAAAATATTCATTCCTATAGCAACATGATTGAGCAGTGTTATGTGACATGGCTTGTCCTTAAAGTGTGGTCCACACCCAGGCAAAATCATATTTTCTAGCATGAAGCACAACTGTGCTTTAGGCCTATGTGTGTTTTTCTCCCCCTATTCTCGCATTCTCTTCCTCATTCCGTACTTTCTTTTTTTCCTGTGCCCTCAACCGTGCCCCCTCTAGCTTTTTCTTGTGCTCTTCTCCTCTCCACCATTTAGCCCTAACCAGAATTCCTAACCATTCCTATGCTCCCACCTCTCACTATTGGCCTCTATCTCCCTTGCCCATTCCCTAACCAAAACACCCCATCACTGTAAATCGAGTTCTCTCTGCTTACCCATCATGCCTAGCCTACACACCCAAGTGCCTCACCCATTTTGCATTTTCCCCCTCCCTAAATTGGTAATATCCCTCACCCACAAGTTCCCCCACTTTTCCCATCCATACCCAAACCACCGTAATACACTTCACGAGACCTAAGCTCTTACCCCTGTCTTCTTGTGCTTTGTATCTCTATACCTAATAGCATTAGTAACCCAACCCTTGTCCCTTCATCCTTCCTCCATCAGAGCTGTAGCGCCATCTCTACTATAGTATTACCTAGGTACTGTTACTCTCCCTATTCTCACTTTAGTTTAGATTTTCTAGGAATTTTTGGCTGAATCTAGACTTTACTGATTTACCCTATGCTTTGTTAAGAACTAACTGGTTCATGATGATAATAATTTGATGCACCAAATTTGCTTGGTAGTTCCTGGAAAACACTGGCAAAAATTTAGGAGTTATGTTTGCTGAATTTTCTAATTTTGCATTTCCTGGCTCTCTAAGTGCTATTCTAATTGGATTCCCTGGTTTCTGGTGCCTTGTATTGGCTATAATGCTATTGTTTTGTCTAGATTTTTAAACATCTTATTAGTGCATTGCTCTTCACCTATTTAGATTTACCACAATCTACTTGAATTAGAACTGAAATAGATTTTATTTGATTTTTCTCTTCTACTAGCTCTAGGTAGTTGACTTTATTTGGATTTTTCTACATTACATTGTTCCTTATTGATTTATATTGGCTAAATCTAGTATTGTTACACTATTTGGCAGGAAAATTCTGAATTCGCTAGTGTTGGCGACTTTGGTTTTGTTTGCACTTAATCTTGGTTTATTTTGATTGCACTAATTTGTGAACTACCTAGAATTGACATTATATGATTACCTGTTACTAGTAATTATTCTGTTTTATTTTGCTAAACGTGTTCATTTTGGGTAATTGTTTATTCCAAATTTTAAATTTGTTATCATTCTAAATGGCCCTAAAAAGAGCCAGAATTGGCCAAAGTTCCACCCAATTCAACAAACCTCATAGAGGACGAACCCAAAGACTGTCCCAACTCCTTCATCAAGTTAATGAATATGGTATCGTGTCTATTGATGAGGAATGTCTGAAATGGTTGGGCCTGTTGACGGACAAGATATGATACCTTGGTAAAACAAGGAATTTTGAATATCCGATATATGGATAAGGAATGCCTAGAATGGTCGGGCCTGTTGACTGATATCTAATATCTGGTTACTCAGATTGGGTGGAATAATTTTGTTATGCTCTGTTACCCAGCCGATGCTAGGAATATTTTAATTTTTTTTAGTTCAGTTAACGTGGCTCTATTTTGGGGTCCCTGTAACATTCCGTAAGAAAATAAAATTTATTAGACAATTTTTAGATATCTAAGGAAATATAATCCTTAAAAATTCTTCATCTTACGTGTATGCATAGAAATGTTCTAACATTAATGAAATAGGTAAAGAGAGAAAACCTAAGAGGAAAAATTAGAAATAAATATACTAAAGAAAGTTGAAATTCTTGGGTAAGGAAGATAAATTTTTGTGAAGTAAATAGAGGTATTAAAATTTCAAGAAGATTGGATTAGGTTAATTTTTCCTAATTTAAGAGTTAAAGTTACTAAGTTTAGTATCTCCACCCATAAATTGGGCTTTCACCTATGGACACTTCATATAGAGTTTTTCTACTTCACATGAGTTTTTAGCAAGCCAATAGGATAGCCCAAGGAAGAAATAAAACATAGACTTGGACTAGGATATAGAAATTGGATCGGTAGCCCAAAAATCATGAAAATGTGACTAAGCCCATTATGAAAGGTAGAATTTTATCCAAAGTAAAGAAAATGGGCAAGAATAAGCCCAAACCCAAGAGAAAAAATAAAAATAAAATAAAATAAAGTGATGGAATAATGGTGTAATCAAGATTAGGTGACATAGCATTAAGACAAAAATTTAGCAAGTGGTATGATAATACATGGCATTAGGACAAAACATCTATATCCTATACTCATAATTTTAGCAAGTGAGTAATAATACATAGCATTATGATAAAACATCATTATCCTACACAAATAATTTTAGTTATGTAAGGAAGATTCAAGGGTTGGAAATTTGCCACCTAAAAAGGCAAACCTATCATAATTGATTAAGACAAAAGAAAAAGAAATGAATCCCTAAATCAAAGGGACCTTCTCCCTTATCTTAGAAACATATTATCATAATTTTCAAAATAAAAATCTCCTTTTGCTATGCATATCTTGACTAAGGAAGAGGAAGACAAGAACATAAGTTGCTTGTTTTCTAAAAATTCAACCAAGTGTATCCTAATTGTGATAAGGTAGACCTATGATCATGAAAGATGAATTATTTGGTGGTCTATTTAAGCAAAACCCACCCCTATAACATTATAATTTTCTTCCAAGTGGGGAGAGAAAAAATAGAGGCAAAGTAGAGTGAGGAAAGGAGAGGAAGAAAGGAAGAAAGATGAAGGAGAAATCTAGAGGACTAAGTGCTCAAGGTAAGTTTAACAATAATTTTTTTTTTTGAAGAAAACTTTTGAAACAAATAATATTTATATGGGATTTTGATCTTAGAACATTGATGATTGGTCATGGATGTTGCTATATCATGTTACATATTATGTATGTTTGAATACTTAGGCTAGTGTTGGTAGTTCTGCATAGGTATGGCTATGGATGACAAACTTTTAAGCTTTTATTTTTAATATTCTGGGAAGAATCGGTTAGGAATTAAAAAAAATGGTTAACATGAAAAATGTAGATCTATGTCTCACAGATTTTTATCCACTACAATCACTCAATTTTGAGTCCATATGAGGTAGATATGGTCCCATTAGTATGCAGTGGTCAGAAATTGGTTAATCAGGGAAGAATATTTTAGGATAGTTTCGGTATTTTAATTTATGGTAACTTTTTGTAAGGAATTAAAATAAATGGTTAACATAAGAATTATATATATATGTGTCACGGATTTTGAGACACTAGAATCACTCAATTTGGAGTCCATATGAGGTAGATATGGTCTGATTAGTAAGAAGTGTTCAAAAAATGGTTAATCGTTGAAGAACATGTTAGGATAGCTTCTGTGTTTTAATTTATGGGAACATTCTGTAGGGAGTTAAAATAAATGGTTAACATAAGAATTATAGATATATGTGTCACGAAATTTTAGCCACTGGAATTATGCAATTTGAAGTCCATATGAGATAGATGTGGTATGATTAGTAAGCAGCAGTCAAAAACTGGTTAATCAGGGAAGATTATGTGAGGATAGCTTCTGTGTTTTAATTTTTGGGAACATTATGTAGGGAATTAAAATACATAGTTTACATATGAATTATATATATATGTGTTACAAATTTGTAGCCACTGGAATCACTTAAGCTGAAATTTTTATGAGGGAGATATGGACCAATTAGTAGACAGAGGTCAGAACCTATTCGAGAAGAAATAAGTTGTACATTGAGGGAGTAATATTACCTTATTTCGTAATATTTCGCTAAACATTTTAACATAATAGTTTTAGATAATTGTTTTATCTTGAAATTGACACCAAAATCACCTACATCAAAGTTAAATTGAGGGAGTTATGTTCTAATTAGTAAGAGACGGTGAGATGGGATGAAAACCTGCATCAAGAAAATAAAGAAATAAAATTAATATTTAAGAAAGAAGAAGAATCTTATAAATAAAAATAATAAATTACTAGTATATACCATAACCATTGCCATTGTATGAACTTCTTGCCATCTTAAGTGTGAAATTTTGACATGGAACTATTTTATAAAGTGATATTTGAAATGGTTATGTTCATGGCATATTACCAATGATTTTTAGTAATAGTTATATTTTGATGAACATACTTGTTATTGAAAGCATATTTTTGGCTATCATTGTGAAAAGAAAAGAAATGAGCACGGTCACATGGCAATCTGTGTGGTGCGTCAGTAGGGGACGCCCTACCAACGATTATGATCATGTTAATGAGAAAAGAAAGAGAAAGTGGGCCATGTCGGACGGAACGAGAAAAGTCCGTACCGAAGAGTAGAAAATACTCACGCTGACTGGGGTAGCTTGATATAAGAATAAATTGATAGTCATCATAGGATATTGTGAAAATAATTAATCCTATCATACATGTCATTACTGTACGATTCTCATGTGCATAGATATAGTGCATTCATATGACCAAAGATATTTACTGTAGTTTATACAGCTGAACATGATGTGATGAGCTATATTGATGATGATTTATTGTTGAACTTACTGGGATTTAATTCTCACTATATTTCCATATTATGTTCAGAAAATTAGTTATGCAAATTTTTCTATGGCTCTGGCTTTTAGTGTATGTTGGATCGAGTTGCTTTATGTTGGGTAAATCCCAAAATCAAATAATATGTTTGTGGTCGAGTTGGTTCAGATCCCATTGAAGGTGCAACCACCTGCACCTATATCTCCGAAATTGGTCTACCAGAATAAATAAAATGTAGTTATTTATGTGTTTGATTTTGTTGTACGTACGTTTTGATTAATGACGTGTATGTGAACTCTATATTGTATAATAAATAAATAAATAAAAGGTTGTTACAGTCCCAATGTCAACCAAGGTTGTGTTAACTTTAGACTATTTAGTACTACTTACAGTTTATCTTTAGGTTAATTTAATGCACTATTTTGACTACTGCTTGGGGGTCCTAGAGTAGTCCCCCAAAGTTTTAATGCACAAAATTTTTGGAGTTCAATTTCTGTAGTTGGTAGTATAGTGCATCAGTTTCTAAAGATTTACAACCCATGTTTTAGATATTTACAACGTCTTATAGCCCATACTATTTTTGGTAGGGTTGAAAGTGATGGGGTTACAAATCAACATGAGCTTTATTTCCTATGGGCTATGCTAAACGCATTCGAGGTAGACATAAGGCTTTTATGGCTCATTAGATAGCAAGGGTGGGTGATGTTATGAGTGGCAAAGTAGCGACCAATGGATTAGTAACTTTAATTGTTAAAGGAATAGGATTAAAGGCAAATTTACGGGATATGCAACCTATAGCCGGCAGCAGCAGGATTGATTTAAAATTCTGTTTGTATATGAAACTCATTGTTCTAAGAAATGCCGACTAATGATTGCATCTCCGTGGCCATAACATTTTCCACCTCCCTAACCGTAGTAGAACGGCAATCACTAATGAAGATAAATGGGTTTTCCCTCTAGAAGAGGATAGGGATGGTGATTCTCTTGAACTAGAGGTGGATGACCTCCCCTATGAACCTTTATTAGCCTTACTAACCTCACCCTCTTCCCATTATTCTGATTCTGCAAGACCTTTACATATACCAACAGCTAACCAAGGGTCTAACTCCTCATGCCTCAGCTAGATGGAAGCTTGCATGGACTCAATGGAGAGCATTAAGGGGTCTATGCACCACATGGTGTAGACATTATACGATTGGCACCTAACCCAGCACCCCTTTCCACCGTTGCCAGAAGACCAATGATTTGGTAAGTTCTCCCTTTTCATGTTTCATTTTATCATTGTTTATGACATTGAGGACAATGTCAAATCTAAGCAAAAGGGGTAGTTACTTTTTAGTTGCTGATTTTCTCTTGCTTGTTAGAGTTGGACTATTTATTTTTCCTTGCTTGCATATATATTTCTTTTGTGAGCCTTTCTGATTATATTGACTAGTCACAATGTTAGTAATTCTGAGAATAGGGTTATGTATTATAGACAATCTTAACTCATGAAAATGTGATGTGTATTAGAATATGAAATAGGTATTTGTCATTTAGTCTTACTTTTCTAGCATTAAATCCCTAATTCTTTTAAAAAACAACTCACTTATTATGCTATAAATTGTATGCCCTTTTCTATTTTGGCATTATAAAAGTATGCAGGTAGGGAGAGGTGAAAAATGAGAGAATGTAAAACCAATATTTTTTTACTCTGAGTACTCCTTTAAGGCACTAAAAAGACCTTAATATGAGTATCTAGTTGCCTGTACCTTAGTGAGATGGAGCATAAAATGCACTCACTCTATATTTTTTTAAAAATGAAATAGAAGAAGAAGAGAGAAAAGAAAGAAGAAAAAGAAAGAAGAAAAAATTTTTAGCGAGAAAAAGAGTGATAAAGTTAATATAGGGATAAGGCACAAAAGGGAGATATAATGGATGTGGTGGCCTACTTGAGTGTTTAAATTTAATTTTGGTGCATACATTTAGAGTAATAATAGGAGTAGGTGTATAACAAGAGAATTTGGGTTTAGTATTAGAAAAGTAGAGATTGAATGATAAATGCTTATTCATGTATATGTTTGCCTCACATTTATTGGGTGACAGATTGGCTATGTTATATTGTCTATATTCAAGAATTTGAGTGCATCTTCCCTTTTCTTGTTAGTATGTTATGTTGTTTAAATGAGGACAATCAAAGATTTAAGATGGAAGTGTTGATAAATAGGGAAGTTGGGTGTTTAACTACTATATTTTACCCCTTTATTCTTAGCTAACTTGTGATTATTTGCTTATTTCTGTTTGGTTTTATTTCGGTTACTCTAGATACTGCTTACTTGTATTTTCTATTTATAGGTGAGCAAAAGAGCCCAAGAATTCATGGAGAGAGCACATTTGAAAGGCCTTTTGGATTAAGAACAAGTTAAGTAAGAGACATGGAAGAAACAGGCTTTAAATGGGCAAAAACATATACCAGCAAACTTAGGCCGTGTTTGGGAGACCTAGAACTTGAAAAGGTCGTGTTCTATGCAAAAGTGGATGCAACTTCCTAGAATCTAGCTCGAAGCATAGCCAGGTCATGTCTTGGGACACAGCTGTGCTTCATGTTTGTCCAACACATGATTTCTAAGAGTTTTAATGCTGTAAGGAGTATATATTTATGGGAGCACGATTGGGAAACCATACAGACACATTATGGACATAGGAAACACTTTGAAATTAGGTTTTCGAATAGAATATAGGTTTCTTTTATGAATTAGATTGAATAGAGCTTTAGATTGGAGTTTTGTACCTTTGAATTACTCTTCAGCACTTGTTCCTGGTTTTTTTTCCTATTTCTTCTTCTCTACCTCTACTTCTCTTTCTCTTTTACAGAACTTGTATTGGATAATGGTTTATTTAATATAATTGAATTTAATTTTGATTTCTATTTCAATTATGTGTGAGTAGACTTTAATCTAGGGTTTTGGTAAACCCACTTATGATATAATGATGTTGAATTGAACCAAATTGTGAAACCTTGATTATATTATATGTGTTTAATCAGGATTAAGTATTATGTCTGCATGTGTTTATAGAATGCTTGATCACTGTTTGATCACATCTTAGGTTATTAACTGATGGATTAAAAGGTGAAAGTTAATGCCAGAACTTGATAGTTAATTAGGGATATTCTAATCATGAAAGTAGGTTAAATTCCTTTAGGAATTAAATCAGTTGGTCAGTACAAGACCCCTATGTATTGAATTATTTGGTTAGCACAGAAGTTAATGCACTTAGGTTAAACTAAGAACCATGAAAGTAGGTAATAGGATTAACCTAGGTATAGTTATTAATGCTTTAAAGAGGTTATTAACAAATTAAGGCTAGTCTATCCCTGATTACTCAAATAGTTACAATTAGAGGTATATCTTGATTATTGAATATTGTAAATGCAGTAAGCCCTAACCTTAGGATTTTTATAATTGAATATCTAGCTTAATTAATTGTGACTTCTCATTCACCATTCTTATTGAATTATATTGATTTAGATAGTTTACTTTGTAGAATACTAGTAATTGATCATTAGTCTCTATGGGATATGATCCATACTCGCCGAACTAGTTATAGCTACGCCGTACACTTGTGGTTATTAGATAAATATCACGATCAAGTTTTTTATGCCATTGTTGGGGACCAATTGTCTCGAAATTAGTTGTTTTACGAAATAGCTAGACCAAATCCCTTTCTTTTTCTTCATATTCTACTTGGTGATTTTGTCCCTTTCTTTCTTTTGTAGGTGTGCAATTTGTTTATGTGAAGAGACCCCGAGTGCCTTGTTATCCACAAATAATAGCCAATCTAGTTATCCATGAATAATCATAAAAGGAATTCAATAATTCAATTGAATACATCATAAATGGGCGTCCCTCATCCTATACTAGAATTTACTCACACTTAATTGAAATAGAAATCAAACTCAATTTCATTAAATAAGCCATGAATGTTCAATACAATCTTTGCTAAAAAGAAAAGGAGATAGAGATAGAGATAGAGAGATAAAGCATGGTAAAAGCAATGGAGATGAATCAATTAAGATACAATATTTGATCCCACGTAAATTCTATCACAAAGCATAAAAAAACTAAAAATTCTACTGAAAACCTAGCCCTAAAGTATCTCGAATGTCCTTTAATTCAAGAGAAAGTCGAGTCCCCCAATATATAAGATCTTGGTAGCATTAAAACCTAAAAAAAAAGAGTTGTATAGACTTGAACCATGGCCATGTCTCAAGACATGGCTAAGCCGTGCTTCAGGCTAGTTTTGGGGAGGCTATACATAGGTTCCAGCACAAAACACGACTACGTCATGTTTGAAGACACAGAACACGGCATAGCCGTGTTAGAGGCTTTCTTGCACTTTTCTAGATCTTCTGAAACCTGTCCTTTGCATGCTTCCTCCTTGACCTACTTCTAGTCCATAGAACTCTCCAAATATGCATTTTCCCTTGGTTCTTAGACCTTCTTGCTCACCTACAAAATGAAAACATAGCCAAGCAATATCCAAAGCAACAAAATAAAATCGAATGAAAGTATGAAAATAATCACAAGTTAACAACAAGTTAAGGGATGAAAAACAAAAAATAAACACATAATTTTCCCATTTATCAACTTCTCCATGCTTAAAATTTGTTTTGTCCTCAACCAAATGAAAAAACATATTAGTAGAAAAGGAGACGAATAACTTTAATTCCAGAAAATAAGAAAGCGTAAACAGCTAATTCTTCACCCAATTAATGTGATGTTAACATATATATGAGTAGGCATTTATCAATTAGTCTCTATTCTTCTAATACTAAACTTGAATTCTCTTGTACACCTACTTCTATTGTTACATAAACTTTATGCGCCCTCAATTTGATTTTTAGGCATTCAAGTAGGACACTGCATCATTTAGATCTCCCTACCTTACCTTTCCTCTATTTTAACTTTATTAGTTTTTCTTATTTGAAGTCTTTAGCGTCACACTTTTTCTTTTCTCTTATATATATATATATATATATATATATATATATATATATATATATATATATATATATATATATATATATAGTGAGTGCATTTTATGCTCTATGTCACTAGGTTATAGGAAACTAGGTACTCACATTGAGGCCTTTTTACTGCCTTGAAGACTAAGTACTCAAAGTGAAATTTTTTTAGGTTTTATATTCCTTCATTCTTCACCATTCCCTATTTTCACACTTTCATCATGCCAAAAATCATGAAAAGGCATATTATTCATAGCACATTCTGTCATACGTCACATTTTCATGAGATAGAATCAACTAATATTACATTAGCCTATCAATAGAATTGTCAACTTGTGACCATGCAATATATCAAGAGAAAAAAGATAAAATGATAAAGAAAATCACAACGAAATATATATAACCAAGCAAACACCAATGACCTAAAAGTAATTGCCTCAATGCTTAAATTGGCATTATCCCCAATGTTACAAACAATGAAAGTGCAGGTTATGAGAGGGGAGAGACTTACTAAATCATAGGTCTTCTAGTAGTGATGGTAGTGGTGGATGCTGGATCAAGTGACAATTCTACCATGTTTGCATTCATGTGATACATGGCACCTATTATACCTTCCATTGAGTCCATTCTAGCCTGCATGTTGTGGATTGACTCGTTTATTGCATGTAGGGTGATCCTTCGATGAAATTGATCCTCCTCTATTCAGCTAAGCCTTGTGGAGAAGGAGTCCTGAGCCTCAAGGGAGTATAAAAAAGACCTGTAGAATTAGAGGGATGGGAAAAAGGTTTTAGGGTTGGTAAGGCTAGGTAGAATTCATGGGGCTGTTTATTGTCTTCAAATTTAGAAGAACCATCTTCAAAGCCCTTTAACAAGGGGTATATCCAATTATTTTGATTAATGGTTGTCATTCTATCAAGGCTAGGTAGAGGAAATAAGTTATGCCGATGAAGATGCAACCAATAGTCAACATTTTTCTTTACAATTAATTTCATATGCAGACAAGATTCTAAACCAATCTATTTGTTGTCAGCTATTGGTTATAAGCTCTGTAAATGATGGTCTATTCCTAGCCCTCTAACTATGGTAGTCACTAATCCCCGTATTACAATTTTACTGCTTATTGTGTTACCACTCTACTATTGGGCCACAAACATCCCCGTATCAACTTGGCTAGCATTTATCATAGCCCAAAGAAAATATACTTCTCGTTGATTTGCAACCCTATTGCTTTCTATAACACCTCTAAATTTTCTTCTCTTTTCAGGAAATAACATTTTTAGAAAAAGTCAAAATGAAATATTTTATTGGTTCTTACATACATACTTATAAGAGATGCAAGAGAGAAGTTTATTTTTTATAGAAAATTCCTAAAGGGAAAAATAGTAAATTTTCACATTTTTGGGCTAGAATCGAGTAGCAGGAAGTCGAATGAAGACCTATGGAAAGTGTGATTTAAAATTCCCTTGGCATTTGTCTCAAGAAAAGATTAATCCATTTTGATAAATCAGTTAAGTCAAACATGGCCTTGGTTAAAGAGATAGTCACACCTTAATAGAGTGGAAATCTTGTAATAATTAGAAAAAATAGTGGCAAAGGATAAAGTGGGAGAAGCTTCTTGAGGAAGCTTGATTATTTTAATATATCATTTAACCTTTGGGAGGGGGAAGATGACATGCACAAGGAGGAGAAGGAGAAGTCCACAATACCACTAAGAAGAGAAGAAGAAGGAGGAGGGGAGAGAGAGAGAGGAGAGGGAAAGTGAAAGAAAGGGAAGACAAGGTAAGGCTTGGAATTTTTGGCCTTTTTACTCTAGTTTTTACGCTTGATGGAACCTCATGGAGCTATTTTAATAATGGAAATCTACAGAAGTTTTTGGTAGAAAGGAGGAGGAAATCAAGAGCTCCAGAAAGAGGAAGAATAAAGGGTATTGGTAGAATGTAAGTTTAACATCTAACCCATCTTGATTCTTGCATGGTTTGTGATATTTTTGTTCATATATGTATATAGATGTGTACAAATAGCTATTGGAATGCATTGATGAGGGTGGAGGTTGTTGGAAATGCATATCTCTCATAAATGTGAGAAATGGGAAATGGGGAAAAGCATTTATGTGGGATGAGTTATTGGATGTTTTAAACTATTTAGGGTATGATCAAATATGCAATATGTGACTTGAATCATCATGTATGTTCTAATTTTAGGCTGGTTGTACCTTGTAATTGATGTTTTCAAGTGTAGAAACAAAGAAAGAGTTGAGTGTGGCCAGAACACAATTGTATCCCAAGACATGGCCAGGGCTTTTTATGGGCAGGTTCTTGTATGATTTAGCCAAGACACTGTCATGTTCTGTGACACAACCAGGCTATGTCCAAGGCTGTCGTAGCTCAAAATTGACTATTTTCTACCCCAAATGAACTACAATAATTGGATGATAATTAGAGGACTTAAACTAAAAATTAATAATATGTGAATGGGTGTAATACAACCTTGATTGCTTCACCTTTACTAGGTTAATTATGATTTACGTTATCAATTACATCCCAAAGGGGAACTAAGTGGTATTTGATTTGATGAAATAATTAATGCATATATGTTCTATGATGCCCTGCATGCTTGAGAGGTATGATACATACATAACTATTATAATAGCAATGCATATGATGTTGAATGTTATGTATATGATGATGTGACTAAGGCTAGATAAATAAAAAGACATACAAGACGTAGGATGACCCTTACATTAGTAAGATGACCTGACAAGGTTGTTGGATTGTGACAGTACCAAATAGGGGATGCCCTAGTAGTGTTTAGTGTACTAAAGGAGAAAAGGGCCACTCCAACTAGGTAAAAGTGGTGTGTGAGTAGTGGGAGGGAGATGGCTCACATTACCTTATTGCTGAAAAAAGATAAAATCACAACGATCAGCCACTATATATATGATATTGATGCATAACCTAATTATGATGTTGAACATGTAAGCATATTATTTCATTCATACTTTATTGATGCCAACTTTTTAATGTAAAAAGGAAAATTTTTTATGTATTTTATATAGCTAGACATATCTCGTAAGATTTCTTATTCTGTTTACTTATATAGATGTTGAACTTGCTGGTACTTTATTCTCGTTACTTTCTCTTTTGGGTGTTATGTTCAGATAGAGGCAGCTAAAATGTTGTTTGTGTTTTTGTCTTTGCTTCTAGAGATGTAGAGGGTTGAGGTCCCTCACCTGGGATAGTTTACCATTATATCTAACATTGTAGTGGTAAAAGTTATAGAACTGCCAATATCAATGCCACCTCCTCCACCTTTTCGTACCCTAAGATGTGGCCTATGTTAGGATGCTATATAGTTTAAGTAGAAATGTGTATCTAATGGACTGATCCATGTTTGGTGTAACCATATAGTACTTCACCTTTTAGGTTATAATGCTTAGTACTTAGGGTTACAAGTTTAAATATAGCTAACATCTGATGTAGTTCAAAAAGTAAGCTGATAATGTATATGCATATGTTTTGTGTTATGATTAGTGTATTGTTTTCTATTTTTATGCCTTTATATCTCATATTAATTTTAAGTGGCTATAGGGGTGGATGGTTGTCTGGATCGATCTAAGAGCATCTTGAATAAGTTGCAGATAAAAGGCATAGAGTAGCGTTTTATAATAGTTAGGAAAATTATTAGCTTTTCCTATCTGTATGCCTAAATGATGTTATGACTACTATACTATGAATTTTCTTTTAACCGTTGTTGAGTTTAATCACCTCAATAGTGACATTTTTTTTATTGATACAGTAGAAAATGGAATCTTCAAGGAAGAATCTGACTACAAGTACAAAGATTACTTTACAAGATCTAGCCACAACAATTTGAAATCAAGTCTCCACCACGAACCAGATTTTGTGCCTTATTCATAATAATAATAATACTAATGGTCAGGCAAGAGAAAACTAGAGGAACCCAGGGAATGGAAATGTATGCATAGATTTCATAAGAACCTAACCTCCATCTTTTGTCGGTGTGTATGACCTTATGGTTGTAGATAGTTGGTTGATCGAATTATAGAAGATTTTTAGGGACTTGGACTATTCTGATGAGCAGAATGTTAATTTTACTGTGTACATGCTGAAAGAAAAAGCTAAATTTTGGTGGAGGAGAACCAGTGAACTATTGATTTATTAGGGCATGTAGATGACATAAACAATCTTTCGAGAAACCTTCTTGGATAAATACTTTCGCAAGAGTGTGAGAGCTGAAAAGGAGATATGTTCATTATTAAACATGATTTTAATACCTTTAAACTTAATTTTTGTTTTATTTAAGTAAAATATGATTAGGAACTAGCTTAGTTTTGTGTTTTGTGTTGTAGGAACAACGGAAGAAGAAAAGAGGAGAAACAAATAAGAAATTCATGGCAAAATGCTAAATTGTAACAATTCCAGACCTTTCGGCACTAATTAGACCATATCTCCCACATATGTACTCAAATCAAAGTGATTAAAGTGGCTAGAGAAATCTAAGAAAATAATCTACAACTTTTATTTTGAGAAATTTGCAAAATTCAGGAGATTTCATAGATTTACAGAGCTTGAAGATTAGAATTACGGTGTAGTAGGATGAATCCTAACCTTTGGTCACTAATTTCGATATATCTCGGTTATTTATCTTTGGTTAAGGTGATTCTAATGGCTATAGATATAAGAGACAGGGCTACATATTTAATGTTTACTAATTTTCAAAATTCTAGAAAAATCATAGCATCTTGGCACCCTTAAGTGAGCACTACGGCATTACGAAACTGGCTAGCGGATGGTATCTGTACCGCCACTGCACTTGTCATCGTAGCACCATTATTAATGTAATTTTTAGGGTTTTCTCACCCCAATTGAACCACAAAAACCTAGGAACAACTTATATGAATCATGCAATGGTGAGGGTGATTATTGAGTGAATATCTGTAAAGTCCCACATCGGTTAACGAGGGAGGTCTTAGGTGTTATATATATGGGTTCAAAATCCTCCCCTTACGAGCTAGCTTTTAAGGTAGAGTTATGCAGGTTTGTATCATATGGTATCAAAGCCTATCCTCGACTAATCGAGTGGATTGACTAGATCGCCGACCGAGGAAGGTCATAAAAAACTGTGTTGTGGTGGTAGCTCGTGGTGTACCCCGTGTACACCTTGTAGAAGGACGTGTAAGCTAAAGAGTAGGCGAATGATGTGAACTGTGCAATAGTGAGGATCATTATCAACTGAATATCAGCAAAGTCCTACATTGGTTAGTGGCATCTCATTCCTCCTTGAGATATTACTAATAATTTGACACCAATCACTTTTTACAAAGGTATGCACATATTTGAAAAGTGAAGGCCAATAGAAACTAGCATAAAGAATCTTAGCTATAGTCTTTGAGGTGCTAGTATGGCCTTTACAAGGTGATTTATGGCAATGATAAATGACACTATGTACCTCTTCCTCTGGAATGCATCTACAGAAGATGCCATATGTACACCATTTACAAAGACATGGATCATCCCAGTAGTTGGATTTGATATCAAAGTAAAATTTCTTTCTCTAATGATAGCTCAGCCCTTTAGGTAAAATCCTGCATTCCAGATAGTTTACAAAATCTACATACCAAGGAGCATTGGTATGAGTGACTACAAGGATTTGGTCATCAGAAAAACAATCATATATAGGCAGTTTATCTTTATCATCTCTCATTGAATCTTGACTCAACCTTGAAAGATGGTCTGAAACTACACTTTATACTCCTTTCTTATCCTGAATCATAAGATCAAATTCCTACAATAAAAGGATCCATCTAATCAATCTTGGCTTAGCATACTTTTTACTAAGCAAATATTTGATGGCAGCATGGTCTATATAGACAATGACTTTGGATCCCAGGAAATATTGGCAGAATTTTTCAATTACAAATACTACTGCCAAAAGTTCCTTTACTGTGGTGGAATAGTTAACTTGGGCTTCATCCAGGGTCTTGCTAGCATAGCAAATAACATATGGCTTTTTATCTCTTCTTTGCCTGAGTACAACTCCCATAGCATATTCACTAGCATCACCTATGATCTGAAAAGATAGGCTCCAATCAGGAGGTTGGATGATTGGCGTAGATATTAGTGCCCCCTTTAACCTACAAAAAGCTCGTAAACAGACATCATCAAATACAAAGGGAATTTCTTTAAGAAGAAAATTGGTTAAGGGTTTAGAAATTTTAGAGAAGTCTTGGATAAATCTTCTGTAGAAGTATGCATGCCCAAGAAAACTTCTCACCTCCTTAACATTAGATGGTGGTGGCATTATCTGAATTGCCTCAATCTTTGCTTTGTCTACCTCAATCCCTATCTCAGACACCAAGTGTCCAAGTACTATTCCTTGCCTTACCATAAAATGGCATTTTTCACTATTTAGTACTAGGTTCACTTCCTCACATTATTTGAGTACTTGTGTCAAATTATTTAAGCAATTATCAAATGAGGTGCTATAGATAGAAAAATTATCCATAAATACTTCCATTATATCTTCAATAAAATTTGAGAAAATAGCCATCATACACCTTTGGAAAGTGGCTGGTGCATTGTACAGTCCAAATGGCATCCTTCTGTATGTAAACGTTCCATAGGGACATGTGAATGTCATCTTTTCTTGATTGTTTGGATGGATAGAGATAGGAAAGAATCCTAAATATCCATCCAAATAGCAAAAATGTGAGTATTTAGCTAGCCTTTCTAACAATTGATCAATGAAGGGAAAAAGGAAGTGATCCTTACGGGTGGCCTTATTTAGTTTTCTACAATCAACATACATACGCCAACCCATAATAGATCTAGTAGGAATCAGTTTATCATTATCATTATTAATAACAATCATACCTCCCTTCTTAGGGACTGCATGAATAGGGCTTACCCAATCACTATCTAAGCACCTCCTACTTGGCTACCTCTTTCATGTTTGGATTCAGTCTCCTTTAGTGCTCTCTAGAAGATTTATGATCATTATCAAGTATAATGTGATGCATGAAAATAAATAGACTAATCCCTTTTATGTCATCTATACTATACCTAATAACTTTCTTATAATTCTTTAGTACATCCAATAACTTACCAATTTCATTAGAATTCAACTTAGCATTCTGAATTACTAGATATAAAGAGTCAAGGTCCAAAAATTCATACCTTAAATTGGATGGAAATGGTTTGAATTCTACCTTAGGTGCCTTAATTTTCTCTTCAGTTGCTGATTTTTTTATTGAGACCTAACTCCAGTTTTTTAGCTTTTACTTTTGTGGTGAGCATGTGACTCTCATCAAGCATTTGAGCATATGCGTCAACTTCTACCTATTTGACACAAGGAAAAGGACTATCCATAAGGCAAAGCTCAAGCGGGTTAGTAGAACAAAAACTTTGTATCATTCAAATTAAACTCAATCTTTTCATCCTCTATATTCAAGGAAAACTTTCCATCTTTTACATTGATAATTGCACTTGTAGTGGCTAGGAAAGGCCTTCCAAGAATGATGGAGATTTGGTTATCTTACTCTATATCTAAAATGACAAAATCGATAGGTATGAAGAATTTACCTACCTTTAGAGAAACATCCTCTAATATACTTACCGAATTCGTAACAGATCGGTCCGACAATTAGAGGGAACAAGTGGTAGGCTTCAAATCACCAATCTAAAGCTTCTTACATATAGATAATGGCATAAGACTTACACTTGCTCCAAGATCATATAAGGCTCTAGTAATGTGTACATATCCAATGGAACAAGGTATAGAGAAGCTTCTAGGGTCCTTGAGTTTAGGAGGTAACTTATTTTGGATCAATGCATTGCACTCTTCAGTTAATGCTACTATGGCATACTCCTCAATCTTTCTCTTATTTGAGAGGATTTCTTTAAGAAATTTAGCATAAGAACGCATTTAAGAGACATCTTCCAAGAATGGAATATTAATTTGCAATCTTTTCAACACATCAAGCAACTTTCCATATTACTTTTCTAATTTTTCCTAGGCTAGTGATAAAGGGGAAATTTGAGTGCTTAATGATTATATTTTATCCCCTAATTTAAAGTAAACTTGTGATTATTCCCTTGCTTTTGGTTATGCTTAGCTTTGGATACTAATTTGGTTGGTTTTTATGCCTGTAGGTGAGTAAAAGAGGCTAAGAAGCAATGGAAAAATTCATGTAAAGAGCTGAGGACTTGGAATAAGTTAAGGAGGAAGCAAGGAGGTAACACACCAGAAATTGGAAAATTGTAACCTTGGCAGACCTCAACACGGCCAGGACGTGCTTGGTGTATTTGAAGCACAGCCAGGCCGTGCTCTGTACAAAAAGTGTAGAATTTCCTAGATTTCCAGCTCGAAACACGGCCAGGTCGCGTCATGAAGCATGGACGTGCTTCGTGTCCGTACACCACATGATTTTTAGGGTTTTGAGCAGCCAAGTTGATATATATACATGGGAAAATGCAAAGGAAGGGATCCAGACTCATTTTTAGGCTTAAGAAAAACCTTTAGATTAGATTTAGAGTAGGATTAGTGTTTACTTTCATGTTCTTAGGTTAGATTTGAAATTGATTCAGCATTGTATCTCTAATACATTCTATAAACCAGGTTTTATCTTTCTATTATGCATTTATCTTTTCTTTTACTCCTTTCTTTTGAATTGTATTGAACTATTTTGATTTACTTAATGATTATGCTTTTGATTTATCTTTCTATTATGCTTAAGTAGATTTGATTTAGGGTTTTGGTAAACCCACTTATGATGTGATGATACATTATGCTAATTAAATTGTTGGAACCCTAATTGTTTATCCATGGTTAATTAAGATGGACTATTATGCATTGATTATATGAGTTGATGAATGTCTGGCCAACATTTTATCACGTCTTAGGATATTAATTGATGAACTGAAAGGTGAAAATTAATACCGAAACCTAATAGTTAATTAGGGATTTCTTAATCACGAAAGTAGTTTAAGATTCTCTAGGAACGAATCAATTAGTGGGCATGAAAAAATTGAGTAATTGTATTCCATAGTTGGCATAAAACTTAATAGACCTAGGTTGAACTAAGAACCACAAAAGTAGGCAATGGATTAACCTAGGTACGATTAATAATGCTTGAAAGAGGTTGCTAGTTAATTAAGGCTAAACTATCCCCAATTACCTAGATAATTGCAATTAGAGGTACATGTTGAATGTTGAATATCATAAGTGTGGTAAACCCTAACCCTAGGCTTTTATTAATTGGATTACTTATTAGTTTAATTGTGACACACTCTCTCATTGCATTGTATTGATTTAACTAGCATACTTCGTAAAGTCTAGTAGTTGACATTGTTCTCTGTAGGATACGACCCGTACTCGCCGGACTAGCTACAGCAACACCATGTGCTTACGGTTATTTATAAAACATACACAACAAGTTTTTTTGGCATTGTTGCCAGGGTACAATCATCAATATTAGATATATTGCAAAATAGCTAGACTAGATCACTTTCTTTTAATTTTTCTGCATAATTTTATCCTGTTGATTTTTTCCTCTTTTCTTCCTTTATATGTGTGTTTCTCTTTTATGTGAAGAGAACGTCAGTTCGTCACTGAATTTGTTTCAAAAATTGAACTCACACTACGAAGGAGAAGAAGAAGATAGTAGCAAGATCTCGCTGCTCCTACCATGGTGGAAAGAGATAATAGATCTTTTAAAGATTTCATTGCCCCATATACACATGGCCTAAAAATAAGCATAGTTTGGCCAATTGTTGAGGCCAACAATTTTGAGCTGAATCCTTCTCTTTTGTATATGGTTCAGCAGAATCAATTTAGAGGGTCACCTACCGAAGACCCTAATCTTCATGTTTCAGTCTTTTTGGAGTGTTGTGACACCTTGAAGCTAAATGGAGAATCTTTTAATGCCATTAGACTGAGATTGTTCCCTTTCTCTTTGAGGGACAAGGCTCTTGCATGGTTGCATTCTCTTCCATTAGTGTCAATAACTATATGGCAGCAGCTTTCTCAAGCATTCATGGCCAAGTACTTCCCACCAAGTAAGACAGCCCAACTTAGAAATCAGATAACTACTTTTGCATAAAAAGATAGGGAATTACTGTATAAAGCTTGGGAGAGATTTAATGAGCTCCTCAGAATATGCCCACACTATGGGTTGGAGAAGTGGCTTATAGTCCATACGTTCTACAATGAATTAATTTACAGCACTCGTATGTCTGTGGATGCTGCAGTAGGAGGGACCATTATGAACAAAATAGTGGATGAAGCCTATGAGTTAATTGAAGATATAGCTTAAAATCACTACTGCTGGTCCAGTGAGAGGCAGCCATCAAGAAAACCATCAAGTATGTATGAAGTTGATGCATTTAATCAGCTAATTTCTAAAGTTGATGCATTATTTTAGAAATTAGATAAGTTAAGCATCAATGATGTTGGTTCCCCTTCTTCATCTTCTACATGTGAGATTTGTGGAGGTGTTGTCATGTGGCCAATGAATGCTAGCTTGGAAACTTTGCACCTCAAGATTGTGAGCAAGTAAGTTTTGTGAATAATCAGAAAAACAATCCCTACAGCAACACCTACAATCCAAGTTGGAAGACCCACCCAAATCTCTCATACAAGCCTAATGTGAATCAGCCTCAGAATAATTTTAAGAAACCTCTAGATTTCAGAATTAGAGGCCCTTCAATCCGCCTCCTTAACCAAAGTCAAATATGGAGGCTCTGATGGAGAACTTCATAACCACACAGACAAAATAGAATGATGAGTTTAGAGCCCAGCACCACTCAATGAATGAGGCTATAAAAGATTTAAGCCTCTAAGGTTGACTCGCTTGCTACCTATAGTAAGATGTTGGAAACTTAGATAACACAGCAAGCAAGTCTATCTAATAGGAACTTTGGCAAATTTCTAGGCCAAACTGAGAACCCTAGAGAGCACTGTAATGCCATTACCCTGAGAAGTGGTAAACAGTTGGCTAAATCTGAGAGAAGTAGAGAGATAAAAGAAGCTGAACCTTAGGCTGCATCTGAGAAGAGAAGAGAAGAGGAACCAAAAAAAAGAGGAAAAGAAGGAAGAAAAGCCCAAATATGTGGCTTCTGCACCTTACAAGCCACTAATCCCTTTTCCTCAAAGATTGGTTAAGGCTAAGTTAGAGAAGTAGTTTAGGAGGTTTTTAGATCTTTTCAAAAAGCTACACATTAATATTTCATTCTTAAAATCCATCTCCCAAATGCCTTTCTATGCGAAGTTTTTGAAAGAGATCCTCTTAAATAAGAGGAAAATTGAAGAGCATGCTGTTATGGCATTAACAGAGGGATCAAGTGCATTAATCCAGAATAAGCTACCATAAAAGCTTAAGGATCCAAAAAGCTTCTCAATTCCTTGCTTTATATTAGACATGAAGATTGATAGAGCTTTATGTGATCTTAGAGTAAGTGTGAGTCTTATGCCTCTTTCAGTTTGCAAGAAGCTTCAGATGGTTGACTTGAAGCCTACCACCCTTTCTCTTCATTTGGCTAAATGATCCATTAAGCATTTGGCATGCATTTTCGAGGATGTTCCTCTAAATATGGGTAAATTTTATATACCGATTGATTTTTTTATTTTAGAGATGGAGGAAGATGATAAAATCTCCATCATTCTTGGAAAGCCTTTCCTAGCTATAGTTGGTGCAAATATCATTGTAAAAGATGGAAAGGTTTCTTTGAATATAGGGGTTGAAAAAGTAGAATTTAATTTGAATGATACTATGAACTCTCCATCTCTAAATGAATCTTGCTGTATGATTAGCTTACCTAAACTAAATATAGATGATTATTTAATGAATATTTCTTCTACTGATCCACTTGATAAATGCTCTGTGGAAAGTCCTTCCTCTTGTGCTAAATAGTTTGGAGTTACTACAAATTCAAGGGTCAAAAGTAATAAATTGAGGAGGGAATCAAAGCTCCAAAGTTAGAACCTGAGCCACCTCCTCTCAATTTGAATGGAGCAAAGAAAGAAAGGATTGAGCAAAATGGAACTTTGAAGGCCATTGGGCAAAGCCTCAAGCACCGTACTAAGAGGCAATGGATCAAAAAGAGGATTATTGAAAATTTCTTCAAACCTTCTTGAGTAAAAGAATGAAAGGGAGTCGAGCTAATCACTTTAAACAAGCGCTTTGTGGGAGGCAACCCACATTTTAATTTTCAAGTTCTTTTTGTTTTGTTTTCTTACTTTTAGTTTTATTTCTTATCTTTAATTTAGTTAATTTCTTAGGTTAGAAGCTTGATGAGTGTTTTCATCTGATTTTCAAGTCCATTCCCATATGCCCAAGGGTGAATTAAAGGATGAAAATCAAGGAAAATTAAAAAGAGTTAAAAACTACAACAATTTTCGAAGAAAAGTGAGTTCCAGTACCAAACACGGGTAGCCCGTGCCACAAGGCATGCCCGTGCTTCAAGCACATGCCAAAAAATTAGAGATTTTAGCACTTCCAACGCCAAACATGGGCACGCCATATCACCAGACATGGTTGTGCCTCACATCGAGACCCAGCACTCCCTTCCCGTGCCAGTCAACACGGGCCAAATCCAAAAATTTTGGGTTTTCAGTGGGAAGCACGGTCGAGCCGTGTCTCCCACTACGGCTGTCTTCGTGTTATGCCAAGCACTTCCAGCCCGTGCCATCCAACACGGCCCACTTTTCCATAGAATTCCAAAATCTAGCCCAAAGTACGGTCGTGCTTCGGGCCCAGGTAAGCAAATTTGCCCTTTTTTTTCTTTTTTTTTCTTCTCCTGTGTCTCAACTTATTCTCACTGTGCCCTAGCTTGTGTTATTCCTAGAGTTCCCATGCTCTTTTCACTCTTCCCTCTGCAACTCAAAACTCCATCTCATTCCTCAACCTTCTTCACCTCTATTCCCAACCCGTGCCCTAGCCAAGAGAAACCTGAAGCCCTCCATCCTAAATCTTAGCTTACCCAAACCTAGAAATTCCCCCACACCATCAATCTCCCTCCCTCCTCAGCCCATCCCTTCTGCTACCCATGCCTTAACCCAGTTCCCCAACCTTTTCGATCTCCCGACACCTAACCATTCTCGTAGCCTAGCTTCTCCTACACCCAGTGTCTTCCCTCTACAACCTAAATCCCAGCCAACCTATATCACACAATTCCCCTATTCCTCTTTGTAATTCCCCCATACCTGAAATTCGTTCTCTCGTGCTCAACTGTGCCTATGTTTCCCCTTCCCAACCTCAACTCGTGGCCAAATCCTTCACCCAGCTCACTCTTCTTCAACTCCCCTGCACCTTAAACCTGTGTTCAACCCACACCTTTTTTCCCTGCACCAGCCTACCCGAAGCCCCCATTCCCATATTCCCCCGCATTACCTCATGTTGCATTGAAGATTACTAGTTGCCAATTAATCCTTGCTGCATCTCCATCGTACTTTACCCATTTAATTTCTGATTTCTTGCAATTTCTTTAAATTTCTGGATTGAAATTCTGGACTTGGTGATTACACTGGTTTATTGCCAAATTTTCTGCTTTTGCTTACTTCACTTGAGCTTTATTTAATGGACTTACTACATTAAATTTTTTAGACTTCACTCGTCCTGAATTGAGCATATTTCTTGTCAATTTGCTACCCATCATTAGCCACCAAATGTTGGATAAATTTTGCCTGATTATATAGGTTTCCTTGCTGCTTGGTGTCTTGATTTATTAATTTATTAATATCAGTCCCTGTACTAGAACTCCCTTCCAATTGTTAGACTTGTTGGAAGGTTTATATACATTATATTAATTCATTGGTTGACTGCTTTACTTCACTGGATGCTTGGTTTAACTGCACTCTTATTGGTTTGTTGCACATGTTTACTTGCACTTTTAATTGCATGATAACCAGCTGAAATTGAAATTACCTTGATAAAATTTCCTGGTTTATCTTAGCAACTATATAGCTGAGCTTGCTACTACCTTCCTTTAATTTAAATTGACATTCGGTCCTATATTTTCTGCTGGCTAACTAAAATGAATTACTAGTGCATTGTTTTACAAATATAAACAGTAGTTTGCCTGGAATTTTTCTTGCTTTACACTAAATTCATTTGGTGTCCTGGTTTAACATTGTAACTATATTGATTGTTAATTAGTTTTTGGCCTTACTCATCCCACTCCCTATTATTTTTTGTATTTCATATCATCATACATGGGTCCTAAAAGAGCCAAAACTGGAAAATCCTCCTCCCAATCCCAACAACCATGTAGAGGATGAATTCAAATACCGTCCCAACTTCCTTACCAAATCAATGAGTATGGTATTGTGTTTGTTGATGATAGTACATGGACACGATATGATACTCTAGTTAAACGGGGAATGCTGAGCACCTGGTACATGGATGAGGAATGTTTGGACCGGTTAGAACTTTTAACTGACGTCTACTACCTAGTTGACAAGATTAGGTGGACTACATTCATTGGCTTACGTTACCCAGCCTATGCTAGGACCACCTTAGAGTTTTTCAGTTCAATTAATATGGTCATGTTTCATAGTTTCAACGTCGAGTAGGGCCGCATTAATTTTAGATTATTTGACCGTACTTTTAATTTAGCATTGGCTAAATTTAATGCATTATTCAGATTGCCTCCTAAGGGAGATAAATCAGTCCCCTTAAGTTTTCTTGCCCAACAATTTTGGAAGTCTATTTTCGTTGGGGGCAATATGATGCATTGAGTTCAAAAGCCTCTTTTATTTGTAATCCCAATTTTAGATATCTACAGCGCTTGATGGCTAATACCATTTTTGGTAGAGTTGAAAGTGATGGGGTTACAAAGAAACGAGAGCTTTATTTTCTTTGAACCATGATAAACGGTCATAAGGTGGATACTAGCACCTTCATGGCCCAATAGATGGCTAGGGAAGGTAATGCTATGAATGGCAAAGTGGTCATTGGGGGACTAGTGATTGCAATAGCTAGAGGGCTAGGATTTGAGGCAAATCTTTAGGGTTTGCAACCAATAGTTGGCAGCAGCAAGATTGATTTAGAATCCTATCTGCATATGAAATTAATTGTGAAAAAAAATGCTGACTATTGGTTGTATCTCAGAGGCCATTGTATATTTTGCCTCCTTAACCCTACTAGAACTACAGTTACTAGTGAGGAGAACTGGATCTACCCTCTAGAAGAGGGTAGAGAAGGTGATGATGATTCTGAAGGGGATGACTTCCCCCATAAGCCAATATTGGCTCTACCAACCCCACCCCTTCCCATTTTACTAACCGTGTAGGTACATCCTATGCTCCCCCAAAGTATCAGGACTTTATCTCCTCACGGTTTAGCCAAATAGAGGAGGAACAGCTATCCCAAAGGGTCACCCTGCATGCAATGCAAGAATCAATCCAAATCATGCAGGGAATGATGAATGGCTGGTACAACTGGCACCTAAGCCAGAATCCTCCACCTCCTCCTCTAGACGACCAGTAAGCAAGTAAGTTACTTATCCCTTTGCCTGTACTTTCTTTATTACTAACATTGGGGACAATGTCAAGTTTAAGCATGGGGGAGTAGACTTTAGCTTTTGGTTTTCATTGGCTGAGTTTATGGTTTGCATTGGATGAACTTTTTATTTGCATTGCCTATTTTCATTGGCTGATTTAGTTGTCTTTTGCATGTATATACTGTACATATCACATCTCTCTTATTTCATTGCATAATCATATAGTTTACTATTTTAGAGATAAATTGATGTAATATAGGTTAATTTTAGCTCATGAACATGTGATGCACAATAGGATATTAAATTGGTAGTTTAAATTTTAGTCTCTCTCTTCTAAGATTAAACCTTTAATTTATTTTGAAAAATATCTATCCTATTGTGCTGTGAATTGTATGCATTTATTGATTTTTAACACTATGAGAGTACAAAGGTTGGGAGAGGTGAAAAATAGGGTAATATAAAACCCAAAAAGTTTTCACTCTGAGTACCCCTTCAAGGTACCAAAAAGGCCCTAATATGAGTACCTAGCTGCCTTTACCCTAGTGAGATAGAGCATAAAATGCACTCACTGCATATTTGTATAAAAGAAAAAAGTTGATGAATGAAATAGAAAAAAAATGAATGATGAGAAATAAAAGAAATTAAGTGAGAAAAATAGAAATAAGGGTAAGACAACATAAGGAGATCTAAAGGATGAGGTGGCCTACTTGAGTGTCTAAAAAAATCAATTTGATGTATACATTTAATGGTAACTATAGAAGTAGATATATAATAGAAGAATTTGGGTTTAGTTTTAGAAGAACAGAAACTATCTAGTGAATGTCTATTCATATATCTATTGTGTGCAGATTGATTGAGTGTAAAAATTACATGTATTGCATTTCTCTACCATTTGAAATTTGTATGCATCATCTCCTTTCCTTTGGATATGACATGTTATTTTCTTGAAGACAAGCAAATGTTTAAGCATGGGGGAGTTCATAAAGGGGAAATTTGAGTGCTTAATGATTATATTTTATCAACTAGTTTAAAGTAAACTTGTGATTATTCCCCTGCTTTTGGTTATGCTTTGCTATGGATACTGCTTTGATTGGTTTTGTAACATCCCTAATTTCATTTCATGTATTCAAAGTAACATCCCTAATTTCATTTCTTTTATTGATAAAGGTACATAAATATTTAATTAAAGAAATAAATTTTATTAGACAACTTTTAGATATCTAAGGAAATATAATCCTTAAAAATTCTTCACTTTACGTGCATGCATAGAAATGTTCTAACATTAATGGAATAGGTAAAGAGAGAAAACCTAAGAGGAAAAATTAGAAATAAATATACTAAAGAAAGGTGAAATTCTTGGGTAAGGAAGATAAATTTTTGTGAGGTAAGTAAATGTATTAAAATTTTAAGAAGATTGGATTGGGGTAATTTTTCCTAATTTAAGAGTTAAAGTTACTAAGTTTAGTATCTCCACCCATAAATTAAGCTTTCACCTATGGACACTTCATATAGAGTTTTTCTACTTCACATGAATTTTTCGCAAGTCAATAAGATAGCCCAAGGAAGAAATAAAACATAGACTTGGACTAGGATATAGAAATTGGACCGGTAGCCCAAAATCATGAAAATATGACTAAGCCCATTATGAAAGATAGAATTTTAACCAAAGTAAAGAAAATGGGCAAGAATGAGCCCAAATCCAAGAGGAAAAATAAAAAATAAAAAGAAATAAAGTGATGAAATAATGGTGTAATCAAGACTAGGTGACATGGCATTAAGACAAAAATTTAGCAAGTGGTGTGATATCCTACATTCATAATTTTAGCAAGTGGTATGATAATACATGGCATTAGGACAAAACATCTATATCCTAAACTCAAAGTTTTAGCAAGTGGGTAATAATACATAGCATTATGACAAGACTTCCTTATCCTACACAAATAAATTTAGCTATGCAAGGAAGATTCAAGGCTTGGAAATTTGCCACCTAAAAAGGCAAACCTATCATAATTGATTAAGACAAAAGAAAAAGGAAATGAATCCTTAAATCAAAGGGACCTTGTCCCTTATCTTAAGAACATATTATCATAATTTTTAAAATACAAATCTCCTTTTCCTATGCATATCGTGACTAAGGAAGAGGAAGACAAGAACATGAGTTGTTTGTTTTCCAAAAATTCAACCAAGTGCATCTTAATTGTGATAAGGTAGACCCATGATTATGAAAGGTGAATTATTTGATAGTCTATATAAGCGAAACCCACCCTTATAAGATTAGAATTTTCGTCCAAGTGAGGGAGAGGAAAAATAGAAGCAAGGTAGAGTGAGGAGAGCAAGAAAGGAAGAAAGAGGAAAGAGATGTCTAAAGGACTAAATGCTCAAGGTAAGTTTAACAATATTTCTTTTTGAAGAAAAGATTTGAAACTTGTAATATTTATATAAGATTTTGATCTTAGAACTTTGATGATTGGTCATGGATGTTGCTATATCATGTTACATATTATGTATGTTTGAATACTTAGGCTGGTGTAGACAGTTCTGCATAGGTATGGCTATGGGTGGCAAAATTTTAAGCTTTTGTTTTTAAAATTCTAGGAAGTATCAGTAAGAAATTGAAACAAATGGTTAACATTAAAAATTTATATCTATATCTCACAGATTTTTAGCCATTGAAATCACTCAATTTAGAGTCCATATGAGGTAGATATGATTCGATTAGTAAGCAGTGGTCAGCAAATGGTTAATCAGGGAAGAATATGTTAGGATAGCTTCTGTGTTTTAATTTCTGGCAACATTCTGTAGGGAATTAAAATAAATGGTTAACATAAGGATTATAGATATATGTGTCACAGATTTTTAGCCACTGGAATCACTCAATTTGGAGTCCGTATGAGGCAGATATGGTCTTATTAGTATACAGTAGTCAGAAATTGGTTAATCAGGGAAGAATATTTTAGGATAGCTTCTGTGTTTTAATTTCTGAGAACATTCTATAGGGAATTAAAATAAATGATTAATATAAAAATTATTTCTATATGTGTTATGGAGTTTTAGCCACTGGAATAACTTAATTTGGAATTCTTATGAGGGAGATATGGATAGATGAGTTGGTAAAGGTCAGAACCTACCCGAGAAGAAATAACCTGTATTTTGAGGGAGTAATATCACTTTGATTTCTTAATATTTCTCTAAACTGTTCAACATAATAGTTTTATATAATTGTTTTATCTTTAAATTGACATCAAGATCACCTACATCAAGAGTTAAATTAAGAGTGTTATGCTCTGATTAGTAAGAGAAGGTCAGATAGGATGAAAACCTGCATCAAGAAAATAAAGAAATAAAATTAATATTTAGAAAAGATGAAGAATCTTATAAATGAAAATAATAAATGACTAGTATATGCCATAGCCATTGCCATTGTATGAACTTCTTACCATCTTAAGTTTGAAATTTTGACATGAAAATATTTTATAAAGTGATATTTGAAATGGTTATGTTCATTGCATGATTAGCAATGATTTTTGGTAATAATTATATTTTGATAAACATACTTGTTATTGAAAGCATATTTTTGGCTATTATTGTAAAAAGAAAAGAAATGAGCATGGTCACATGGCAATTCGTATGGTGCACCAGTAGGGGATGGCCTACTAACGGTTATGATTATGCTAATGAGAAATGAAAGAGAAAGTGTGCCATGTTAGACAGAGCGAGAAAAGCCCGTACCGGAGAGTAGAAAATACTCACCTTGACCGGGGTAGATTGATATGAGAATAAATTAATAGTCATCATATGATATTCTGAAAATAGTTAATCATGTCGTACATGTCATTATTGTACGATTCTCATGTGCATAGATATAGTGAATTCATGTGACCAAAGATATTTGCTCTAGTTTATATAGATGAACATGACGTGATATTGATGATGATTTATTGTTAAACTTACTGGGATTTAATTCTTACTTTATGTTGGGCAAATCCCAGAATCAAATAAAATGTTTGTGGTCGAGTTGGCTCAGATCCCGATGAAGGTGCAACCACTTGCACCTGTATCTCCGGAATTGGTCAACCAGAATAAATAAGATGTAGATATTTATGTGTTTGATATGTTGTACGTACGTTTTGATTAATGACATGTATGTGAACTCTATATTGTATAATAATAATAATAAGTTGTTATATAATTGGTATCAGAGCAGGTCGATTCTAAATGGCCAGTAGGTGGATGGTTATCTGAATCGATCTTATAGTTTCTTGAGTATGTTGTGGTTGTGCTGTGTAGGGGATCAGTGATTTCAAATATGTAAGAAATTACTAGTGTTTTCTATCTACATGCCGAGGTGGTGTTATGACTACTGTTAAATATTTTTGAACTAACTATTGGGCTTGATCACCTCAATAGCAGCATAACTTTGTTTTTGCCACAGTAGGAAATGGCACCACCAAGGAGGAATCCAGTAAACAATGCAGAGGAAACCCTACACAACCTGGCCACGGCAATTCGAGACCAAGTCATGACCACTAACCAAATTCTACAATACCTCCAGAATGTTAATAACTCGAATGGTGAGAATGGTGCTAACAACCGGATGGCTAGAAATGATAACGACATATCTGAGTTCCTGAGGACTAGGCCACCTTATTTTCATGTCAGCTTTGACCCGATTGTAAAAAAAGATGGATAAGGGAGTTAGAGAAAATCTTTGAAGTGATAGGCTGTACTAAGGAACAGCAAGTAATCTTCGCTGAATATATGCTAAAAGATGAAGCAGAATATTGGTGGCGTGGAGCTAGAGAACTTTTAACTCACTGGTGAAGGCAGATCACTTGGCAGGTGTTCAAAGACACCTTTTTGGAAAAGTACTTTCCAAGTACTGTGCGAGCAAAGAAAGAGATCAAATTTCTCCAACTCAAGCAAGGCAGCATGACCGTAGACAATTATATCGTGAGATTTGACGAGTTTTCTAAGTTCTCCTCTTATCTGTGATTTAACCCAGATGAAGCATGGAAGGTTGTTAAGTTTGAAGCGGGACTGAACCCAGAGATAAAGAATGCTGTTATAACTATGGAGATCAGGGAGTTTGTACCTCATGGAGAAGAGTTTGAGGGTAATGGAGGATGAGAAACAAAGATGGAAATTTTGGAAAAGGAAGAATGGGCCACAAAATTTTGGTAGAAATGTTAGAGGAAAAGGACAGTGTACTTGAAAGAGGCCAATGACTGTGAGTCCTGGACCCTTCCAAGAAGACCTCACCCCAATCAAGTGCACTAAGTGCGAACGCATGCATAGTAACCGGCCATGCTACATGGGACTAGATGTTTGTTTTAAATGCGGACAGAAGGGCCATTTTACAAGGAGCTGCCCAACAAATGTGGGGAACTAGCCAGAACAGAGGCCTCAGGTGAAAGGAAGGGTTTTCACCCTGAGTGGCCAAGAGGCAGCTCAATCTCCTAAAATGATTCAAGGTACATGCTATATCTATGGATTTGCTCTTATGGTGTTGTTTGACTCTGGTGCTAGTCATTCATTTATATCGAAAGAATGTATTAGGAAGTTTCAGTTTCCTATTTCTAAAACTCCCTATGAGCTATCTATAGTAACCCCCACAAGGGAGAGGGTACTAACTTCCTCTGTATGTAAGGACTGTCAAGTCACCATCCAGGAGAAAATTTTTTTGATAGACCTCATCTGTTTACCTTTAAGAGGTACTAAGGTCATTCTAGGGTTAGACTGGATGTTTAGAAATTGGGTCTTGCTGAATTGTTGTAACAAGACTGTTGAATTTCTACCTCATACTCCAAAAGAGGAGTTGCGGTTATTGATGCTTAATTCCAATCAAGTTAATAGGGAGTTGAAGAATGGAGTACTTAGATACATTCTCTTGTATTTATCAAACTTAAAAGTCAAATCGAAGCTTGATGAAATCCCAATAGCCAACGAGTTTCCTGAAGTATTTCCATCAGATATTCTAGGCTTACCTCCCAAGAGAGAGATAGAATTCTCTATTGATCTCTTACCTGGGACAAGGCCTATCTCTATTGCACCTTATAGAAAGGCCTCGAAGGAACTACAAGAACTTAAGAAATAGTTAGAGGAACTGTTAGACAAGCAATTTGTTAGACCAAGTGTATCACCTTGGGGAGCTCTTGTATTGTTTGTTAAAAAGAAAGACGGAAGCCTTAGACTATGCATAGACTATAAACAGCTAAATAAGGTGACTATCAAAAACAAGTATCCTCTCCCTAGGATAGATGACTTATTGGATCAACTGAAGGGAGCCTTTATCTTTTCTAAGATTAACTTGAGGTTGGGATATAATCAGATTAGGATCAAGGAGGATGATATACCTAAAATTACCTTCAAGACTAGGTATAGGCACTATGAGTTTCTCATAATGCCTTTCGGGTTGACAAATACACCTGCAATTTTCATGGATTACATGAATCGTATTTTTCGACCCTACCTAGATCAATTTGTGGTAGTGTTCATTTATGACATCTTGATATATTCTAAGAGTGAGAAAGAACATGAACAACATCTCCGAATCGTGCTGCAAGTGCTGAAAAAGAAAAAGTTGTATGCCAAATTGGAGAAGTGTGAATTTTGGCTGTCAGAGGTAAAGTTTCTTAGTCATGTCATCTCTAATAGAGGGGTAGTTATAGATCCTAGCAAGATGGAAGTAGTGATTCAATGGGAGAGACCAAAAACAGTTACGGAAGTCAAAAGTTTCCTGGATTTGGCAGGATACTACAGGAGGTTTATACAAAACTTCTCTCGTATAGCCTTGCCATTGACTAAATTGACCAGGAAGGGAAGTCTTTTCAAATGGACTGATCAATGTGAAGCTAGTTTCCAGGAGCTTAAGACAAGACTGACCACTCATCTTGTTTTAATTATTCCAAACCCTATAGGACATTTTGAAGTGTATAGTGATGCTTTAAAGAAAGGGCTAGGGTGTGTACTGATGCAAGATAAGAGAGTAGTTGATTACGCCTCTAGGCAACTGAGACCCTACGAAGGAAACTATCCAACCCATGATCTTGAATTGGTGGCAGTGGTGTTTGCCTTAAAGATTTGGTGATACTATTTGTACGGGGCAACCTTTAAAGTATATTGTGATCATAAGAGTCTTAAATACCTCTTTTATCAGAAGAAGTTAAATATGAGGCAACGAAGATGGGTAGAATTCCTCAATGACTACAAGTTTGAGATAAAGTATTATCCAGGAAAGGCGAATGTTGTAGCAGATGCCTTGAGTCAAAAATCTCTGCACATGGGTCAGATGATAATGTATGAGATGCAAATGCTAGAGGAGTTTCAAAATTTGAAGCTAACCATTACTCTTACTCCAAAGAAGCTAATCATCCATGGGTTAAGTATAGAGTGTGACCTTAGATCCCAAATTAAAGAGGCTCAAAGCCATGACCAATACTTACCAGATCATAATGATCAGGATGATTTTTCTGTTTCGGGAGATGGAGTATTCATGTACCAAGGAAGGGTCTGCGTTCGTCAAGACCGAGAGTTGAACACTAAGATCCTACATGAAGCGCATAAGAGTAAATTCTCAGTTCATCCTAGATCCACTAAAATGTACCAGGACTTAAAGAGGATGTATTGTTGGCCAGGGATGAAAAAGGACATTGCTGAGTTTGTGGTAAAATGTCTTATTTGTTAGAAGGTGAAGGTAGAGCATCAAAAGCCAGCAGGATTTTTACAACCTCTTGAGATCCCTAAATGGAAATGGGATAGTATTTCAATGGACTTTGTCATGGGCTTACCTAAGACTTCAGTTGGACATGACTCTATCTGGGTAATAGTTGACAGATTAACCAAATCTACTCACTTTTTGCCTATAAAGATTAACTATTCACTTGACAAATTGGCCCAGTTGTATGTCCAAGAAATAGTTAGACTACATGGGATTCCCTTAAATATCATTTCAGATAGAGATTCGAGGTTTACGTCAAAGTTTTGGAATGCGTTGCAGGAAGCTTTTGGAACCCAGTTGCGGTTCAGTACTGCCTACCATGCTCAGACTGATGAGCAAACAGAACAAACCATTCAAACCCTAGAAGATATGTTGAGGGCATGTGTGATTGAGCAAGGTAAAGGATGGGATAAATACCTAACTTTAGTGGAGTTTGCTTATAATAATAGTTATCACTCTAGTATTAAGATGGCCCCCTATGAAGTTTTATATGGTAGAAAGTGCCGATCTCCACTATGTTGGTTTGAGGTAGGAGGAAAGAACTTGTTGGGTCCTGATCTAGTTCAACAAACCACTGAACAAATAAGGATTATACGAGACAAAATGATCACAGCTCAGAGTCGGCAAAAGAGTTACTATGATAAGAGACATAGACCTCTGGAGTTTGAGGAAGGGGACCATGTATTTCTAAAAAATTTCCCGACCACTAGAGTTGGTAGGTCTCTCAAGACCAAAAGCTAAATCTGCGATTTTTGGGACTCTACCAAATTTTGAAGAAAGTAGAGACGTGAGCATATCAAGTTGCTCTCCCACCTAATTTGTCCAACTTGCATAATGTTTTCCATGTATCATAACTCTAGAAGTATCTTCCAGACTCCACACATGTGATACGAGATGAACCAATCCAAATAAAGGAGAACATAACATACCAGCTAGTACCAGCATCAATATTGGACACTGACGTGAAGCAATTGCGAAACAAAACTATTCCCCTAGTTAAGGTATTATGGGAAGGTTCGACTCTGGAAGAAGCAACTTGGGAGCTAGAAGAAGTCATGAGGAAGAAATATCCGAAATTATTCTTAGGTAATTTCTGAAATTTTGAAGACAAAATTTGTTTTAGGTGGAGAGAAATGTAACATCCCTAATTTCATTTCATGTAGTCAAAGTAACATCCCTAATTTCGTTTCTTTTATTGATAAAGGTACATAAATATTTAATTTATGAAATAAAATTTATTAGACAATATTTAGATATCTAAGGAAATATAATCTTTAGAAATTCTTCACCTTACGTGTATGCATAGAAAAAATAAGAGGAAAAATTAGAAATAAATATACTAAAGAAAGGTTATATTCTTGGGTAAGGAAGATAATTTTTTGTAAAGTAAGTAAAGGTGTTAAAATTTCAAGAAGATTGGATTAGGGTAATTTTTCCTAATTTAAGAGTTAAAGTTACTAAGTTTAGTATCTCCACCCATAAATTGGGCTTTCACCTATGGACACTTCATATATATTTTTTCTACTTCACATGAATTTTTAGCAAGCCAATAGGATAGCCCAAGGAAGAAATAAAACATAGACTTTGACTAGGATATAAAAATTAGACCAGTAGCCCAAAATCATGAAAATGTGACTAAGCCTATTATGAAAGGTAGAATTTTAACCAAAGTAAAGAAAATGGGCAAGAATGAGCCCAAACCCAAGAGGAAAAAAAATAAAAAAAAAATAAAGTGATAAAATAATGGTGTAATCAAGATTAGGTGACATGGTATTAAGACAAAAATTTAGCAAGTGGTGTGATATCCTACATTCATAATTTTAGCAAGTGGTATGATAATACATGGCAATAGGACAAAACATCTATATCTTGTACTCATAATTTTAGCAAGTGGGTAATAATACATAGCATTATGACAAAACATCCTTATCCTACATAAATAATTTTAACTAAGTAAGGAAGATTCAAGGGCTGGAAATTTGCCACCTAAAAGGCAAACCTATCATAATTGATTAAGACAAAAGAAAAAAGAAATAAATCCTTAAATCAAAGGGACCTTGTCCCTTATCTTAAGGACATATTATCATAATTTTCAAAATACAAATCTCCTTTTCCTATGCATATCTTAACTAAGGAAGAGGAAGATAAGAACATGAGTTATTTGTTTTCCAAAAATTCAACCAAGTGCATCCTAATTGTTATAAGGTAGACCCATGATTATAAAAGTTGAATTATTTGATAGTCTATATATGCAAAACCCACCCTTATAAGATTAGAATTTTCCTCCAAGTGAGGGAGAGGAAAAATAGAAGCAAGGTACAGTGAGGAAAGGAGAGGAAGAAAGGAAGAAAGAGGAAGGAGAAGTCTAGAGGACTAAGTGCTCAAGGTAAGTTTAACAATATTTCTTTTTGAAGAAAAGATTTGAAACTTGTAATATTTATATGAGATTTTGATCTTAGAACTTTGATGATTGTTCATGGATGTTGCTATATCATGTTACATATTATGTATGTTTGAATACTTAGGCAAGTGTAGACAGTTCTGTATAGGTATTACTATGGATGGCAAAAGTTTAAGCTTCTATTTTTAAAATTCTGGGAAGTATCAGTAAGGAATTAAAAAAAATGGTTAACATGAAAATTGTAGATCTATGTATCGCGGATTTTTAACCACTGAAATCACTCAATTTGGAGTCCAAATGAGGTAGAAATGATCCGATTAGTAAGTAGTGGAGAGAAAATGGTTAATCAGGAAAGAATTTGTTAGGATTACTTCTGTGTTTTAATTTCTGGGAACATTCTGTAGGGAATTAAAATAAATGGTTAACATAAGAATTATAGATATATGTGTCATAGATTTTTAGCCACTAGAATCACTCAATTTGGAGTCCGTATAAGGCAAAGATGGTCCGATTAGTATGCAGTGGTCAGAAATTGGTTAATCAGGGAAGAAAGTTTTAGGATAGCTTCTGTGTTTTAATTTCTAGGAACATTTTGTAGGGAATTAAAATAAATGATTGAAATAAAAATTATTTCTATATGTGTCATGGAGTTTTATCTACTGGAATCACTTAATTTGGAATTCTTATGAGGGAGATATGGACAGATTAGTAGGTAGAGGTCAGAACCTACCCGAGAAGAAATAACCTGTACTTTGAGGGAGTAATATCACCTTGATTTCTTATTATTTCACTAAAATGTTCAACATAATAGTTTTATATTATAGTTTTATTTTTAAATTGACACCAAGATCACCTACATCGGAGTTAAATTAAGAGAGTTATGCTCTAATTAGTAGGAGAAGGTCAGATAGGATGAAAACCTGCATCAAGAAAATAAAGAAATAAAATTAATATTTAAAAAAGAAGAAGAATATTTTAAATAAAAATAATAAATGACTAGTATATGCCATAGCCATTGCCATTGTATGTACTTCTTACCATCTTAAGTGTGAAATTTTGACATGGAAATATTTTATAAATTGATATTTGAAATGGTTATGTTCATGGCATGATTACCAATGATTTTTGGTAATAATTATATTTTGATGAACATACTTGTTATTGAAAGCATATTTTTGGTTATTATTGTGAAAAGAAAAGAAATGACCATGGTCACATGGAAATCCGTGTGGTGGACTAGTATGGGACGCCTTACCAACGGTTATGATTATGCTAATGAGAAAAGAAAGAGAAATTGTGCCATGTCAGACGGAGCAAGAAAAGCCCGTACCGGAGAGTAGAAAATACTCACCTTGACTAGAGTTGTTTGATATGAGAATAAATTGATAGTCATCATATGATATTCTGAATATAGTTAATGCTGTCATACATGTCATTATTGTACAATTCTCATGTGCATAGATATAGTGCATTCATTTGACCAAAGATATTTGTTGTAGTTTATACAGATGAACATGACGTGATATTGATGATGATTTATTGTTGAACTTACTGGGATTTAATTCTCACTATATTTCCATGTCATGTTCAGAAAATTAGTCATGCAGATTTTTCTATTGCTTTTAGTGCACGTTGGATCGAGTTACTTTATGTTGGGCAGATCCTATAATCAAATAAAATGTTTGTGGTCGAGTTGGCTCAAATCCCGGTGAAGGTGCAACCACCCGCACCTGTATCTCTGGAATTAGTCAACCATAATAAATAAGATGTAGATCTTTATGTGTTTGATATGTTGTACGTACGTTTTTATTAATGACATGTATGTAAACTCTATATTGTATAATAATAATAATAAAAGTTATTACAGGTTTTATGCTTGTAGGTGGGAAAAAAGAGGCTAAGAAGCAATGGAAAACATTCATGTAAAGAGCTATGAGGACTTCGAACAAGTTAAAGAGGAAGCAAGGAGGCAACACACTAGAAATTGGCAAATTCTAAGCTTGGTAGCCCCCAACACGGCCAAGCTGTTCTTGGTGTAACTGAAGCATGGCCAGGCCGTGCTCTGTGTGAGAAGTGTAGAATTTCCCAGATTTCCAGCTCGAAGCACGGCCAAGTAGTGTCATGAATCATGGCCGTGCTTCGTGTCCGTACACCACGTGATTTTTAGGGATTTAAGCAGTCAAGTTGATATATATACATGGACAAATGCAGAGGAAGGGATCCAGACTCATTCATACTCACTTTTACTTAGTTTTAGGCTTAGGAAACACCATTAGATTAGATTTAGAGTAGGATTAGTGTTTACTTTCATGTTATTAGGTTAGATTTGATATTGATTCAGCATTGTATCTCTAATGCATTCTACAAACCAAGTTTTATCTTTCTATTCTACACTTATCTTTTCTTCTACTCCTTTCTTTTGAATTGTATTGAAGTATTATGATTTACTTAATGATTATGATTTTGATTTATATTTCTATTATGCTTGAGTAGATTTGATCTAGGGTTATGGTAAACCCACTTGTGATGTGATCATACATTGTGCTAATTAAATTGTTGGAACCCTAATTGTATTATCCATGGTTAATTAGGATTGACTATTATGCATTGATTATAAGAGTTGATGAATGTCTGGCCAACATTTTATCACGTCTTAGGATATTAATTGATGAACTGAAATGTGAAAATTAATAACATAACCTAATAGTTAATTAGCGATATCTTACTCATGAAAGTAGTTTAAGGTTCTCTAGGAATGAATCAATTGGTGGGCACGAGAAAATAGATTAATTGTATTCCATAGTTGGCATAGAACTTAATGGACCTAGGTTGAACTACGAACCACGAAAGTAGGCAATTGGATTAACCTAGGTACGATTAGTAACACTTGAAAGAGGTTGCTAGTTAATTAAGGCTAAACTATCCCCAATTACCTAGATGATTACAATTACAGGTACATGTTGAATGTTGAATATCATAAGTGTGGTAAACCCTAACCACAGGCTTTTATTAATTGGATTACTTATTAGTTTAATTGTGACACACTCTCTCATCGCATTACATTGATTTAGCTACCATACTTGGTAAAGTCTAGTTGTTGACATTGTTCTCTATGGGATATGACCCGTACTCATCAGACTAGCTACGGCTACGCCGTGTGCTTTTGGTTATTTATAAAACACATACGACAACTAGTCTCTGGGGAAAGGAACTAGTGGCTTGTATGGTTCAGGATCCATATATTTGGGCTCTTATTCTTCCTTCCTCTCCCTTATGTGCTCTTCTTCTTCTGTTGCTTGTTTGGGCATATCTTTCAATTATTCATCCTTGACTTCTTCTTTTTCCACTAACTCAATTAACTGCTTACCACTTTTCAAAGTGATAGCCTTGCAATGTTCTCTTAGGTTCTCAGGTTGGCTAGGGAATTTGCCAAAGTTCTTGTTTGAAGAGTTGGCTTGCTATGCTATATGAGTTTCTAACATTTCATTACAAGTAGCAAGCGAGTCAACCTTAGAGGCTAAATCTTTTATAGCCTCATTCATTGAGTGGTTCTAGGCTCTGAACTCATCATTCTGTTTACTGTGAGTATCTATGAAATTTTCTATTAGAGCCTCCAGATTTAACTTTGGTTATGAAGGAAGATTGAATGTCTTCTGATTTTGAAACATAGGAGGTTGCTTGAAATTATTCAGAGGAGGATAATTCACATTAGGCTTGTGTGAGAGATTTAGATGATTCCTCTAGCCTGGTTTATAGTTGTTGTTGTATGGATTATTTCTCTAGTTATTATTGACAAAATTTACCTATTCACAATCTTGAGGTATAGGGTTTCCAAGCTAGCATTCATTGGCCATATGGCCAACACGTCCATAAATCTCACATGCAGACGGAGAAGAACCAACAACATTGATGCTCAACTTATCCAGTTTATGAAACAATGCATTATTTTTAAAAGTAAGATGATTGAATGCATCTACTTCATACATACCTACTAGTTTTTTGGTTGGCTGCCTCTCACTAAACTAGGAATAGTGATTCTTAGCTATATCTTTAATAAACTCATAAGTTTCATCAAGTGTTTTATGCATTAAGGCTCCTCCTACTACGACATCCACAGATATGCAGGTGCTGTATATAAGTCCATGATAGAATGTATGGACTATGAGCCATTTTTCTAACCCATGGTGTGGGCATAACCTGAGAAGTCCTTAAATCTATCCCAAGCTCCATATAATGACTCCTCATCTTTTTGTGCAAATGTAGTTATTTGATTTCTAAGATGGGCTATCTTACTTAGAGAGAAGTACTTGGCTAGAAAGGCTTGAGAAAGTTACTGCCAAGTAGTGATAGACCCTAATGGAAGAGAGTGCAACCATGGTCAAGCCTTGTCCTATAGAGAGAATGGGAACAACCTCAGTCAGATGGCATCAGAAGATACTTCATTCAACTTCAATGTACTACAATATTCTAGAAATACTAATAAGTGGAGATTTGGGTCTTTAGGAAGGGACCCTCCAAATTGATTTTGCTGAATCATCTACAGAAGATAAGGCTTCAGTTCAAGCATTACTAATTATACCTAGGTCAATATAATTGCCTACTTTCGCGGTACTTAGTTTAACTTAAGTCCATTAAGTTTTATGCTAACCATATGATTCAATTCATAGGGGTTCTTGTTCTTACCAATTGATTCAATTCCTAGATAACCTTAAACTATTTTCGTGATTAAGATATCCTTAATTAACTATTAAGTTCCGATATTAACTTTCAACTTTCAGTTCATCAGTCAATAACCTAAGATGTGATAAAATCGTGATAAGACATTCTATCATATTGTCTAATGCATAATAGTTAATCTTAATTAACCACAAACAATCATAATTGGGGTTTCACAATTCCAATTAATGCAGTATCATCATATCATAAGTGGGCTTACAGAAATCCTAGATTAAATATACTTATGCATAATTGAAAGAGAAATCATAATCTAATTCATTAAGTAATTCATTAATGTTCAATACAATCTAAAAGAAATGAGTAGAGGTAGAGATAAGTGTAAAGATAGAAAGATAAAACCTAAATTATAGAAAGTAATGAATTAGGGTTATAATCCTTAAATCAATATCAATTCCACTCATTATCCAGGCTGAAGATAGGCTTATTGATAGCTTTTTGGGCCAAAATACTATTAAATGAAGAGCTAGGCTCATAAAGCACACATTAGCTGACTCATTAGGCCTTAATTATGCTGATTAGAACAAAATATGCTAATTTAATATATTGTAATCTATTTTAGTGAAATTTTAGGCTTAATAGGCTTTTTAGCCAAATTTGAATAATTAGTAGTTTCTATTTTTTTTTCTTAGTTTTAATTCCCTAATAATCTCCTTTTAGGTTAGGAATAAGACTTTCCTATAAACTGTAATGTCTTTCATTTTTTGAAGGGAACTTTGATATTTGAATAAAATCATATTTTCTGGAATACCAAATTGGAGAGGAGAGTTCTTCTCTAGGGTTGTTCATAGAACTATAGACTTATTAAGGCCTGATCAACCTTGTGGTATCTTCCAACACTAGGGGTCCTTGTTCTTTCTTGTTCAAGGGTGTTTAGTAGATCAACCATACCTCTTTGGGCATTCTTGGGGTGCATATATCATTGCATTGGCTATGGGTTTTAAGGTATAGATACTCTGGGGTTTCCATCACTATGTTTAGGAATGGGTTTTACGATCTTTCCTTGTGGGTTTGCACCATCTTAGTATCAGAGCACAGTTCCCTATTAGGCCATATCTTTTTGTTTCTTTCTTTATTTTTTATCTTCAGATTGTATCTTTTGTTCTTCTTGTGTTTGCTCATCTTTTTATGTCTCTATTCGTCACCTTCTTTAGAATTGTTGTTTGTCACGTTTTACTTTGAGATTTTCGTCGATTAATATATAATTTTCATAGTTTAGAACCTCATCTTTTTGCTCGTTTTTGAATCATTCCAATTCGAAATATCTACAGCGAATTAGTCATTTTATCCAGACGTGTGTTTTCCATAATTTTCCAAATTGATTAGCTTGTTTGAGTTTGTTTGTGTGATTTTCATATTTCTACCAAAAACAAAAGAAAAAGAAAGGTCTAGAAAAAAAAAGAGAAAAAAAAGAAATGAACAAAAGAAAAGAGGTTTGTGCTGAAAGTTTATTAGGAATTGTTTGATTTGGATTGTGATTCAGATTCTTAATATTGAATTTCTATTGTTTTTCTTTGAGCTACATTTGTTTTCTTATCTCCAAGTGTTCAACTAGCTCTACAGGTTTTGGTATAGCCTTTAGTTCATTGGTTACCTTAAAGAACCTATAGAGGAAACTAAGAGAGGAAAAAGGCAAGAGTGAAACATCTTGAGAAAAGACTATAAGGAGTGAAACACAAGTGTAAAGTGACATTCCTTGAGTGCAAACACATAAGGAAATATGTGAGGATATTTTATTTTCACTAACAAATTTTTCTTGCAGCAAAAAAAGTCTAACTGGAAGGATTCAGCCAGCAGTGGAAACTCACAAAACATGGAGCTTGTCATAAAAGCCATGCAACAATAGTTTGAGCGCTTTAATGTAGTGTTTGGAGATATAAGGGATAGGCTAGACAGGCAAGACACTAGGATTTCCAATTTACAAAGGAGGTAACCTAATAGGAGTCCTAATCCTAGAAGAGTTGTTAGACCTAAACATGAGTATGTAAATGAATGTGAGTTCGAAGATGGAGTACAAAGTGAGGATGATGATGGTTATGAGTTTGAAGCCAATGTAGGAAGAAATAGGCATACAAGATTGAGGTAAGAGATTCTTCATGGGAGGAATATTCCTAGAGAAAGAAAGCAGGTAGATTGGAACCTTGGAAATATTAAAATGACCACACCATCTTTCCAAGTTAAAAATGACCCTGAAGCTTATTTGGAGTGGGAAAAAGAGATTGAGCTAATTTTTTAGTGTCATAATTATTCTAAAGTGAAAAAGGTGAAGTTGGCTGTCATAAAGTTTATTGATTATGCAATTATTTGGTGGGATACGTTAGTTTTAAATAGGAGAATAAATGGTGAGCATCCTATAAAAGCTTGGGCAAAAATGAAGGCTGTAATGAGAAGGAGATTTATACCTAGCCATTACTATAGAGACCTCTACCAAAAATTATAGACTCTTACAAAAGGTTCCAAAAGTGTGGAAGAGTATTATAAAGAAATAGAGGTAGCTATGATAAGGGCTAATGTTAAAGAGGATAAGGAGGCTACAATGGTTTGCTTTTTGAATGGGTTGAATAAAGATATAGCCAATGTAGTAGAGTTGCAGCATTATGTGGAGTTAGAAGATATGTTACATATGGAAATTAAGGTGGAAAAAAACTTAAGCGCAAAGGTGCCTTAAAATTCAATTCTAGTTCTAGTTCTTCAATGAAACAAAGTTGGAAGAAAGTAGAAAAGGCTGTTCAAAAAGAGATTTCTTTGACTAAGGACAAAGGTAAATCTAAATGACAAACTTCTAAAAATAGAGATAAAAAATGTTTTAAATGTTTGCGTATAGGTTATATAGCTTCACAATGCCCCAATAGAAGAGTCATGATTATGAAGGATAATGAAATGGTGATTGAAAGTGAAAGTGATGACTCCATACCTTCACTTGAAGATGCTAGTGATGATAGGATTGAGTATGCAATGGAAGGAGAAGCACTTGTCACTAGGCGTGCCTTGAGTGCTTAAGCTAAAGAAGATGATGTGGAACAACAAAGGGAAAATATTTTTTATACACACTGTCTTATCAACAATAAGGTATGCAATATGATTATTGATGGGGGAGTAGCACTAATGTTGCTAGCACTACACTAGTTGAGAAATTAGATTTGCCAACTATTTCACACCCTAGACCATACAAGTTGTAGCGGTTAAATGATTGTCGGGAAATCAAGGTTAATAAGCAAGTTTTGGTTTCATTCTCAATTGGAAAGTATAGTGATAAGGTATTATGTGATGTTGTTCCTATGCATACTGGTCATATACGTCTTAGAAGACCATGGGACTTTGATGGCAGGGCAGTCAATGATGGATTTACAAATAGATACTCATTCATAATGAATGGAAGAACAATTACTCTTGCACCATTAACACCTAAGCAAGTGTGTGAAGATCAAATTAAGATAAAAAATGAGAGTGATTTGAAAAATTAGAAAAAAGAGAGTGATTTAAAAAATGAGAAAAAACAGAGTGAAAAAGAAAGAAAAGTTGAGAGTTCGAAAACAAGAAAGTCACAAAAAAGAAAACAGAAGCGAGATAAAAGAAAATGCAAGAGTGAGCTTTTATGCAAAGGAGAGTAAAGTGAAGAATGCTTTTCTAGCTCTAAGAAACCTTTGCTTGTACTTATCTACAAGGAGATCTTTTTAAACACTAACGAACTTAACTTTTCATTTCCTAGTGTTCTTGGGTCTTTGTTGCAGGAATTTCAAGATGTGATACCTGAAGAAATTCCTCTTAGGCTGCCATCGATTAAACGAATTGGGCATCAAATTAAATTCATTCTAGGAGCTATAATTCCTAATCGCCCAGCCTATAGGAGCTTCAAAGACAAGTTGAATAGCTAATGGCAAAGGGCTATGGGAGAGAAAGTTTGCGTACTTGTACAGTTCCAGTACTTCTAGTGCCAAAGAAAGATGGATCATGGAGGATGTGCATTAATTGCAGATCTGTGAACAACATAACGGTAAAATATCGTCACCCTATTCCTATATTGGATGATATGCTTGATGAATTACAGGGATATAATATATTTTTTAAAATTGATTTAAAATCTGGATACTATCAAATTAGGATGAGGGAAGGTGATAAGTGGACAAAGTCTTTCAAAACAAAGTATGGAATGTATGAATGGTTAGTCATGCCATTTGGATTAACTAATGCACCTAGCACTTTTATGAAATTAATGAATCATGCTTTGCGTGCATACATTGGAAAATTGGTTGTGGTTTATTTTGATGATATTCTAATTTATAGTAAGGGTTTGGAAGAACATTTGAATCATCTGTGTTGTGTGCTTGATGTGTTAAGAAAGGAAAGATTGTACGCTAATATGAAAAAGTGTAGCTTTTGCATCGAGAAAGTTGTGTTTCTTGGTTTTATTGTAAGTGCACAGGGAATAGAAGTTGATGAAAAGAAGGTAAAAGATATCAAAGAGTGGTCAACACCTAGATCAATCTCTGAGGTAAGAAGTTTTCATGGTTTAGCTAGTTTTTACTGTCGTTTTATGAAGGACTTTAGCACACTTGCTGCCCCACTCATTGAAGTAATAAAGAAATCTGTTGGCTTTAAATGGGAAAAAGCAAAAGAGGATGCGCATTCAATGTTTTAAAGGAAAGGTTATGCTCTGCACATGTTTTGACATTACCTAATTTTGCTATAACTTTTGAAATTAAGTGTGATGCATCCAGAGTTAGTATAGGGGCTGTTTTAATGTAGGAAAGGAGGCCACTTTTGTAATATTCCTAATTTTGTTTCTTTTATTAATAAAGGTACATAAATATTTAATTAAGGAAATAAAACTTATTCAACAATTTTTTTTATATCTAAGAAAAAAAATATAAGCCTTAAAAATTCTTCACCTTATGTATATGCATGGAAAATGTTTCTAACATTAAGGGAATAGGTAAAGAGAGAAAACCTAATAGGAAAAATTAAAAATGACATACTAAAGAGAGGTGAAATTCTTAGGTAAGGAAGATAAAGTTTTGGAAGTAAGTGAAGGTCCAAAAATTTCAAGATTGGATTAAAGTAGTTTTTCTTAAATCAAGAGCTAGAGTTCCTAAGTTTAACATCCCTACCTATACATTGGGACTTCACCTATGGACACATGATAGAGTTTTTTTTTCCACTTAACATGATTTTCTAGCAAGAAAATTTGATAGCCCAAGCAAGAGATATAACATAGACTTGGACAAAGATATAGAAGTTGGACTGATAGCCCAAAAATCATGAAAATGTGACCTAGCCCTCAATGAGATGTAGAATTTCAGCCAAAGCAAAGGAAATGGGCAGGAATGAGACCAAATCCAAGAGGAAAAAAGAAGAACCATGTGATGAAATAATAGTGTAATAATAATCAAGATCAGGTCACATGGCATTAGGACAAAACATTTATATCTTACACTAATAATTTCAGTAAGACATGTGATGATATAGTAGGATGTGATGATATAGTAGGTAATAATACATGACATCAGGACAAAACATCCCTATCCTACACAAATAATTTTAGCCAAGCAAAGAAGACTCAAGGGCTAAAAATTTGCCATTTAGAAAGGAAAACCTATAATACTTGAGTGAAACAAAAGAAAAAGGAAATGAATCCCTAAATCAAAGGGACCTTGTCCCTTGTCTTAAGAACATTTTATCATGATTTTCAAATACAAATATCCTTTTGCTATGCATATCTTGACTAAGGGAGAGGAAGACAAGAACATGAGTTGTCTTCCCTCAAAAAACAACCAATTGCATTCTAATTGTGATAGGGTAGACCCATAATTATGAGAGGAAGATCGCTTTATAATTTATTTAAGCAAAAACCACCCTTATAGCATTATAATTTTGTCCAAGTGAGGGAGAGGAAAAAAAGAAGTAAGGTAGAGTGAGGAAAGGAGAGAAAAAATGAGAAGAAAGGAAGGAAGAAGAAGGAGAAGTCTAAGGGACTAAGTACTCAAGGTAAGTTAGCATAATCTCCACTTGAATCCATCTTTTCTCTTCATCCTTAGGGTTCCAAACTCACCCTCCCTCTCTTATTCAAGCTGCCAAAAAAGTTAGGGAAATCTTTAGGTAGGTTTAACAATATCTCATTTTGAAGAAAAGCTTTGAAATTTATAACATTTATATGAGATTTTATTTCTAGAACTTTGATGAAATTTACAATATTTTTTACTTTGATGATTGTCTATGGATATTGCTATATCATGTTACATGTTGATCTTGCATGCCATGTATGTTTGAATACTTAGGTTGGTGTGAAAGGTTCTGCATAAGTATGGCTATGGGTGGCAAAATTTTAGGATTTTGTGTTGCTGTTATGTATATTTAAATGTGGTGTAAAAATTGATGGGATATGGTTAGATTGATAAAATTAATATGGTCTTAAACACCTAGAAGAAGACCATGAGATATTTCTATTGGGAACACCCTAAATAATACATAATTTGATTTTCTATTTTCTTGAGAAGAGGATGATGGTGTTTGTTAAATGAAGTGTAAGGAATCTAATTAAAATATTGAAATGAGTAATCTTATGGTTAGATGTAAATTAGGAAGAAAATGGAAAAAGACGTAATAAAATGATAGACTGAAACCTTAGGAAGGGTTTGGTTTGAAAAATAGATTTTGGAGTAATTAGGGAAGCTTCTATTTTTGGAATTTTGGGAAGAATTGGTTGGGAATTACAAGAAATGGTTAACAAAAAAATGTAGATATATGACTCATGAAATTTTTGGCACTGAAATCACTTAATTTGGATTCCATATGAGGGAGATATGGTCAGATTAGTAAGCAGTGGTCAAAAACTACTTAGCCATAGAAGAATCTGTTAAGTATATTTCTGTGTTTGAATTTCTAGGACAAAATATATATGACATTAAAGAAAATAGTTTCATAATAAAAATAGATATATGTCCCACAGATCTATAGGCTCTGAAATCACTTAAGTTGGAGTCTGTATGAGGGAGATATGGCTGATTAATGACCAGAGGTCAGAATTAGTCTAGAATCTAGGGTGGTAAATATAAGTGTTTTATTCTCAAATTTTTGGGAATAATTCGGAAAGAATCTAAAGAAAGGATAACCATGAAATTTGTAGATATGTGTTTTATATTTTTATAAGCTTTGGAATCACCTCAATTAGAGTTCGTATGAGGGAGATATGGTTGAATAATTGAGGAAAGCTCATAAAACACGGCAAGAGCGGGTTCTGGGTTGCTTTATCACGAGTAGGTCATGTTCAAGGCTATTTTTTAGTACGTTTGAAGTATTTCTCATGCATGGACGTGTCCTAAGACATGGCCAGGCCATGTTAGGAGCTGGTAAATCTTATTTTCAACATTTTTCTACCCTAAATGAACCTCATTAACTATAGGGTAATAATATAAACCAAATTAAAGAAGAAGGCCCTATAAAATTTGTAAGAACATGTGTTGGAAATGATATAAGTAGGAGAAAAGTAACTAGAGGTCAACCATAAAGAAAATGAAAAGATGAAAATAATATTTCAGAAGGAAGAAGAATCTTATAAATGAAAATATTAAATAACTAGTGTATGCCCTATCTATTACCATTGCATGAACTCCTTACCATCTTAAGTGTGAAACTTTGACATAGAAATATTTTATACAGTGATGTTCAAAAATGATTATGGTCATGACATGATTGCATTTTACCAATGATTTTTGGTAATTATTATGCTTTGATGATAAATTATGGCATGTAAGTATAATTAACATACTAAGTATTAAGATCATATTTTTGGCTATTAACGTGAAAAAAAGAAAAGAAAAGAGACGAGTATGGTCATATGGCAGTCTGTGTGGTGCACCAGTAGGGGACGCCTTACTCAGGACTATGACTAAGATAATGAGAAAAGAAAAAAAAAGTGTGACATGTCAAACGGAGTAAGAAAACCCGTACCAGATAGTAGAAAGTACTCTCCCTGACTATGGTAACTTGATATGAAAATAAGTTGATAGCCATCATATAATATTTTAAAAATAGTTATTCATGCCACACATGTCGTTATTGTACGATTTTCATGTGCATAGATAAAGTGCATTCATGTGACCTAAGTTATTTGCTGTAGCTTATACATATGAACATGACATGATGAGCTATATTGATGATACTTATGATTTATTGTTGAAGCTATTGGGATTTTATTCTCACTATATTTCCATATCAAGTTCAGAAGACTAAATATGTAGATATTCTCTATAACCGGCTTTTAGCATACATTGGGTGGAGCTGGCTAAGATCCTGCTGAAGTTGCAACCATCTACAACCGTATTCTCGAAACTGGTCAATATGGATGAATAAGATGTAGACATATATGTGTTTGATTTTTGTATGGACATTTTTAACCGGCTTTTAGCATACGTTGGGTGGAGTTGGCTAAGATCCTAGTGAAGTTGCAACCATCCGCAACCGTATTCTCGAAACTGGTCAATATGGATGAATAAGATGTAGACATATATGTGTTTGATTTTTGTATGGACGTTTTGAATTAATGATGTGTATGTGAACCTATAATTGTATCAGTGTTAATGGTATACCATAAACCTTAATTATGCTTGGTTAATTTAATTGAATGTTATTATATGTTAAATAGTTAAAAGTAAAGAGGTAATGACTTTATAGAATTTTACAAATATTTATATGTATATATGTAAAAAAAATAGAGTTGTTACATAATTGGTATGAGAGCAGGTCGATCCTTGATGGCCAGTGGGTGGATGGTTATTTGAATCGATCTTGTAATGTCTTGAGTATGTTTGTGGTTATGTTATGTAGGGGATCATTGATTTCATATAGGTAAGAAATTACTAATGTTTCTGATCTATATGTCGAGGTGGTGTTATGACTACTGTAAATATTTTTGAACTAACTGTTGGGCTTGATCAACTCAATAACTGCATAACTATATTTTTTGCCACAGTAGGATATGGCACCACCAAGGAGGAACCCTTCAAACAATATGGAAGAAACCCTGCACAATTTGGCTATAACAATTTTAGACCAAGTCACAGCCAACAATCAAATTATGCAACATCTCCAAAATAGTAACAACTTGAATGGAGAAAATAATGCAAACAGCTAGTTGGCTGGAAATGATAATGGTCTATATGAGTTCTTGAGAACCAGACCACCTTCTTTACAAGGTGGCTATGACCCAACGATAGCCAAAAGGTGGATAAAGGAATTGGAGAAGATCTTCGAAGTGATGGGCTGCACTAATGACTAGCAGGTTATCTTTGCTACTTATATGTTGAAGGATGAAGTTGAGTGATGGTGGCGAAGGGCCAGAGAGCTGCTAACTCACAAAAGGAGGCAAATCACCTAGCAAGTGTTTAAGGATATTTTCCTAGAGAAGTACTTTCCAAGTACTGTGTAGGCTGAGAAGAAGGTCAAATTTCTCTAACTTCGATAGGGAAACATGTCAGTAGACTAATACATCGCTAAGTTCGAGGAGTTATCTAAGTTATCCTCTTAATTGTGGTTTAACCCTAATAAAGCATGGAAAGCTATTAAGTTTGAAGCAAGACTGAACCCAGAAATTAGGAATGTAGTGATAGCCTTGGAAATAAGGGAGTTTGTGCCCTTGATAAATAAATCTAGATTTCTAGAGAAGCGTTTAAGGGTAGTGGAGGACAAGAAGCTGAGGCAAAACCTGTGGAAGAGGATGAAAAGTTTCCCCAACCTGGAAAAAACGTGAGAGGAAGAAGATATAGAGCTGGTAAGAGGCCATTGACTGTGGGTCTCCAACCTTTCCAATAAGACCTTGCCATAGTGAAGTTCACCAAGTGCAGACGTATGTATGATAACTGGCTATCCTATATGGGACTAGATGTCTACTTCAAATGTAGACAGAAGGGTCATTTAGCAAAGAACTACCTATAGAATATGGGGAAGCAACCAGAATAGAGGCCTTCAGTAAAAAGAAGGGTTTTCACCCTGAGCAGCCAAGAGCTAGTTCAATTCTCCAAAATGATTTAAGGTACATGCTACATCTATGGATTTACTCTTATGGTTTGTTTAACTCTTTTGCTAGTCATTCATTTATGTTCGAAGAATGTATTAGGGAGCATCAATATCCTATTTCTGAAACCCTCTATGAGCTATCTGTAGTAACCATCACAAGGGAAAGCATCTTAACTTCCTCTATATGTAAAGACTGTCAAGTCACCATCCAGGAGAAAACATTTTATGTAGACCTCGTTTGTCTACCTTCAAGAGGTATTGATGTCATTCTAGGGTTAAACTAGATGTATAGAAATCAGTTTTTTCTAAATTTTTGCACCAAATCCATTGAATTTCTACCTCCTACTCCACAAGAGGAGATGCAGTTATTGATGCTAAATGCCTATCAAGTCAATCGGGAGTTGAAGAGTGGAGTACTTGGTTACATTCTCCTATGTTTATCAAACCTAAAAATCCAATAGAAGCTTAATAAAATTCTAATAACTAATGAGTTTCCTAAAGTATTTCCACTAGATATTCCAGGTATACCTCTTGAGAAAGAGATAGAGTTCTTTATTGATCTTCTACCTGGGACAAGGCCCATCTCTATTGCACCATGTACAATGGCCTTGAAGGAACTATAGGAACTCAAGAAATAATTGGAGGAATTGTTAAACAAGGAATTTATTAGACCAAGTGTATCACCTTGGGGAGCTCCTTTACTATTTGTTAAGAAGAAAGACGGGAGCCTGAGACTATGAATAGATTACAGACCGCTGAATAAAGTGACTATAAAAAACCAGTACCCTCTCCTTAGGATAAAGGATTTATTATAGCAACTAAAGGAAGCCTCTATCTTTTCAAAAATTGACTTGATATCAAGATACCATCAGATTAGGATCAAGGAGAAAGATGTACAAAAATAGCCTTCAAGACTAGTTATGGGCACTATGTGTGTAACATCCCTAATTTCATTTCTTTTATTGATAAAAGTACATAAATATTTAATTAAGGAAATAAAATTTATTAGACAATATTTTAGATATCTAAGGAAATATAATCCTTAGAAATTCTTCACCTTATGTATATGCATAGAAAATGTTTCTAACATTAAGAGAACAAATAAAGAGGGAAAACCTAATAGGAAAAACAATTAGAAATAACATACTAAAGAGATGGAAAATTCTTGGATAAGGAAGATAAATATTTAGAAACAAGTAAAGGTCATAAAATTTCAAGAACATTAGATTACGGTAATTTTTCTTAATTCAAGAACTAGAGTTACTAAGTTTAAAATCTTTACCCATACATTGGGCTTTTACCTATGGACACTTCATATAGATTTTTTCCACTTCACATAAGTTTCTAGCAAGCCATTGAATAACCTAAGCAGGAAATAAAACATAGACTTGGACTAGGATATAGTAATTGGACCAATAGCCCAAAAATTATGAAAATGTGACCAAGCCTTCTAAGAAAGGTATAATTTTATACAAAGTAAAGAAAATGGGTAGGAATAAGCCCATAATGGGTAGGAATAAGCCCAAATCCAAGAGGAAAAATAAAATATAATAAATTAAGTGATGATATAATAATGTAATAATAATAAAGATTAGGTTACATGACATTAAGACAAAAATTTAGCAAGTAGTGTGATTCTACATTCATAATTTTGGCAAGTGGCATGATAATACAAGGCTTTAAGACAAAAACATCTATATCCTACACTCATAATTTTAGCAAGTGGTATGATAATACATGGCATTAGGACAAAACATTCCTATGCCACACAAATAATATCAACCAAATAATGGAGATTCAAGGGCTAGAATTTTGCCACCTAAAAAGGCAAACCTATCATACTTGTTTGAGACAAAAGAAAATGGAAATGAATCCCTAAATCAAAGGGACCTTGTCCCATATTTTAAGAACATATTATCATAATTTTCAAAATACAAATCTCCTTTTCCTATGCATATCTTGACTAAGGAAGAGGAAGACAAGAACATAAGTTGTTTGTTTTCCAAAAATTCAACCAAGTGTAATCTAATTGTGATAAGGTAGACTCATGATCATGAAAGGTGAATTATTCGGTGGTTTATATAAGAAAACCAACCCTTACAACATTATAATTTTGTCCAAGTGAGGGAGAGGAAAAATAGAAGCAAGGTAAAGTGAGGAAAGGAGAGGAAGAAAGGAAGAAATATGAAGGAGAAGTCTAGGGGACTAAGTGTTCCAGGTAAGTTTAACAATATTTCTTTTTGAAGAAAACTTTTGAAACTTATAAAATTTATATGAGATTTTGATCTTAGAACTTTGATGATTGGTCATGATGTTGCTATATCATGTTACATATTGATCTTGCATGTGATGTATGTTTGAATACTAAGACTGGTATAGAAAGTTCTGCATAGGTATGGCTATGGGTGGCAAAAGTTTTAGCTTCTGTGTTTTAATTTCTGGGAATCATCTATAGGGAATTAAAATAAATGGTTAACATAAGAATTAAAGATAAATATGTCACGGATTTTTAACCACTGGAATAATTCAATTTGGAGTCCATATGAGGTCGATATCATCCGATTAGTTGTCAAAGGTCAGAAAATGGTTCATCAGGGAAGAATATGTTAGGATAGCTTCTTTAATTTAATTTCTGGGAATTATCTGTATGAAATTAAAATAAATGGTTAACATAAGAATTATAGCGATGTGTGTCACAGATTTTTAGCCACTGGAATAATTCAATTTGGAGTCCATATGTGCTGATTAGTCATCAAAGGTCAGAAAATGGTTTATCAGGGAAGAATATGTTAGGATAGCTTCTGTATTTTAATTTCTGGGACTTATCTATAGCGAATTAAAATAAATAGTAAACATAAGAATTAAATATATTTGCGTCATGGAATTTTACCCACTGGAATCATTCAATTTGGAGTACATATGAGGTCAATATGGTCCGATTAGTAGTCAAAGGTCAGAAAATGGTTCATCAGGGAACAATATGTTAGGATATCTTATGTATTTTAATTTCTGAGAATTATATGTATGGAATTAAAATAAATGGTTAACATAGGAATTATAGTTATGTGTATCACGGATTTTTAGCCACTGGAATCATTCAATTTGGAGTCGATATGAGGAAGATATGAGCTTATTAGTAGTCAAATGGCAGAAAATAGTTCATCAGGGAAGAATATATTTGGATAGCTTTTGTATTTTAATTTCTGGGAATTATCTGTATGGAATTAAAATAAATGGTTAACATAAGAATTATAGATATGTGTATCACAGATATTTAGCCACTAGAATCACCCAAGTTGGAGTCCATATAAGGTAGATATGGTCCGATTAGTAGGTAGAGGTCAGAACTTATCCGAGAGGAAATAACCTGTACATTTAGAGAGTAATATCACCTTGATTTCTTAATATTTCGCTACAATGTTCAACATAATAGTTTTATATAATTGTTTTATCTTGAAATTGACACCAAGATCACCTACATCGGAGTTCAATTGAGGGAGTTATGCTCTGATAAGTAAGAGAAGGTTAGATATGATGAAAACCTGCATCAAGAAAATAAAGAAATAAAATTAATATTTAAAAAAAGAAGACGAATCTTATAAATGACTAGTATATGCCATAGCCATTGTCATTGTATGAACTTCTTACCATCTTAAGTGTAAAATTCTGACATAGAAACATTTTATAAAGTGATATTTGAAATGGTTATGTTCATGGCATGATTACCAATGATTTATGGTAATGATTATATTTTGATGAACATATTTGTTATTGAAAGCATATTTTTGGCTATCATTGTGAAAAGAAAAGAAATGAGCACGGTCACATGGCAATCCGTGTGGTGCACCATTAGGGGACGCCCTACCAACGGTTATGATTATGATTATGAGAAAAGAAAGAGAAAGTGTGGCATGTCAGAAGGAGCGAGAAAAGCCCGTACTAGAGAGTAGAGGATACTCACCCTGACCGGAGTAGCTTGAAATGAGAATAAGTTGATGGCCATCATATGATATTCTAAAAATAGTTAATCTTGTCATACATATCATTACTGTATGATTCTTATGTGCATAGATATAATGCATTCATGTGACCAAAGATATTTTCTGTAGTTTATACAGCTAAACATGACATGATGAGCTATATTGATGATGATTTATTGTTGAACTTACGGGGATTTAATTCTCACTATATTTCTATATCATGTTCATAAAATTAGTTATGCAGATTTTTCTATAGCTCTAGCCTTTAGTGCACGTTGGATCGAGTACTTTTTGTTGGGCAGATCCCAGAAGCAAATAAAATGTTTGTGGTCGAGTTGGCTTAGATCCCGGTGAAGGTGCAACCACCCACACCTGTATCTCCGGAATTGGTCAACCAGAATAAATAAGATGTAGATTTTTATGTGTTTTATATGTTGTACGTATGTTTTGATTAATGACATGTATGTGAACTCTGTATTGTATAAATTAAATAAATGTTATATTGAGTTAAGTTGTAACGAGGTAATAACTTCATGGTATTTTTTTAAAAAAAATTGATACTTAAATGTTGTTGTTACAATGTGTAACACCATATTTTTTTTCTTTTTATCACAATTCTCATATTACACTATGACTTTCTCGTAATGCTCTTCGAGTTGACAAATGCACCTATAATTTTCATGGATTACATGAATCGTATTTTTTGACCCTACCTAGATCAATTTGTAGTAGTGTTCATTGATGACATCTTGATATACTCGAAGAGTGAGAAAGAGCATGAACAACATCTCCAAATCGTGCTACAAGTACTAAAAGAGAAAAAGTTGTATGCCAAATTAAAGAAGTGTGGATTTTGGTTGACAGAGGTGAAGTTTCTCGGACATGTCATCTCCATTGGAGGGGTAGTCGTAGACCCTAGCAAGATGGAAGCAGTGATTCAGTGGGAAAAACCAAAGACGGTTACAAAAGTAAGAAGTTTATTGGGTTTGGCCGAATACTACAAGAGGTTTATACAAACCTTTTATTGTATTGCCTTGCCATTGACTAAATTGACCAAGAAGAGAAGTCTTTTCAAATGGATTGATCAATGTAAAGCTAGTTTCTAGGAACTTAAGACAAGATTAACCACTCGTCCTGTTTTAATTATTCCAAACTCCCTAGGACATTTTGAAATGTATAGTGACACTTCAAAGAAAGGGTTAAGGTGTGTGCTGATGCAAGACAAGAGAGTAGTTGCTTATGCCTCTAGGCAACTAAGACCCTTTGAAGGAAATTATCCAACCCATGATCTTGAATTGGGAGCGGTGGTGTTTGCCTTAAAGATTTTGCGACAATATTTATATTGAGCAACATTTGAAGTATACTGTGATCATAAGAATCTAAAGTACCTTTCTGATAAGAAGGAGTTAAATATGAGGCAACGAAGATAGGTAGAATTTTTCAATGACTACAAGTTTCAGATAAAGAATCATCCAGGAAAGGCAAGTGTTGTAGCTAATGCCTTGAGTCAAACATTTCTTCACATGGGTCAGATGATGGTGTATGAGATGCAGATGATAGAGGACTTTCGAAATTTAAAGTTGGTCACTACTCTTACCCCAAATAAGTTAATCATCAACGGGTTGAGTATAGAGTGTGATTTTAGAGCCAAGAATAAAGAGGCTCAAACTCATGACCAATGCTTACAAGATCACAAAGAACAAGATGATTTTTTTGTCTCAAAAGATGGAGTAGTCATATATCAAGGAAGGGTTTGTGTCTCTCAAAAACAAGAGTTGAGAATTAAGATCCTACAGGAAGTACATCAAAGTAAGTACACAGTCCATCCTAGATCTACTAAAATGTATTAGGATTTAAAGAAGATGTACTAGTAACTAGGGATAAAAAGGATATTATTGAGTTTGTGGCAAATTGTTTAATTTGTCAAAAGGTGAAAGTGGAGCATCAAAAGCCAACAGGATTTCTACAACCTCTTGAGATCCTTGAATGGAAATGGGATAGTGTTTTGATGACTTTGTAATGGGTTTACCTAAGATTTTAGTTGGACATTACTGTATCTGGGTAATAGTAGACAGATTAACTAAATCTACTCACTTACTACCCATAAAGATTAACTATTCACTAGACAAATTGGCCCAGTTGTACATCGAGGAAATAGTTAGACTGAATGGAATTGTCTTAAATATTGTTCTTGATAAAGATCTAAGGTTTACATCAAGGTTTTAGAAAGCTGTTGCAAGAAGCTTTTGGAACCTAGTTGCAGTTCAGTACTGCCTACCATCCTCATACCGACGAGCAGACAAAACAGACCATTTAAACCCTAGAAGATATGTTGAGGGACTGTGTGATAGAGCAAGGTAAAGGATGGGATAAGCACCTACCATTAGTGTAGTTTGCTTATAATAATAACTATCATTCTAATATTAAGATGGCCCCTTACGAACTTTATATAGTCGGAAGTGTCGATCTCCACTCTGTTGGTTTGAGATAAGGGAAAAGAACTTGCTGGGTCTTGATCTAGTTTAACAAACCACTAAGCAAATCAGGATGATATGAGACAAAATACTTATAGTTCAGATTCGACAAAAGAGTTACCCTAACTACTAGAGTTGGTAGGTCTCTCAAGACCAAAAAGTTAAGTCTGCGATTTTTGGGACCCTACCTAATTATGAAGAAAGTGGGGACGTCAGCATATCAAGTTACCATCCCAACTAATTTTTTCAACTTACATAATGTTATCCATGTATCATAGCTCTGGAAGTATATTTCAGATTCCTCACATGTAATACAGGATGAACCAATTCAAATCAAGGAAAACATGACATATCAGCTAGTACTAGCATCCATATTGGACACTGACATGAAACAATTGAGGGATAAAACTATTTCCCTGGTTAAGGTGTTACGGGAAGGTTTTACTCTAGAAGAATCAACTTGGGAGCTAGAAAAAGTCATGAGGAAGAAATATCTGCAATTGTTCTTATTAGGTAATTTCTTAAATTTTGAGCACAAAATTTCTTTTAAGGGGACATAAATGTAACATTCCTAACTTTGTTTCTTTTATTAATAAAGGTACATAAATATTTAATTAAGGAAATAAAACTTATTAAACAATTTTTATGATATCAAAGAAAAAAATATATAGGCCTTACAAATTCTTCACTTTATGTGTATACATAGAAAATTTTTCTAACATTAAGGGAATAGGTAAAGACAGAAAATCTAATATGAAAAATTAGAAATAAAATCCTAAAGAGAGCCGAAATTCTTGGGTAAGGAAGATAAATTTTTAGAAGTAAGTAAAGGTCTTAAAATTTTAAGAAGATTGGATTAGGGTATTTTTTCCTAATTTAAGAGTTAGAGTTCCTAAGTTTAACATCTCCATACATACATTAGGCCTTTACCTATGACACTTCATAGAGTTTGTTTCTCAACTTCACATGAGTTTCTAGCAAGCCAATTGGATAGCCCAAGCAAGAGATATAACATAGACTTGGACTATGATATAGAAGTTGGATCGATAACCCAAAAATCATGAAAATGTGACAAGCCCTTCATGAGATGTAGAATTTCAGCCAAAGCAAAGGAAATGGGTAAGAATGAGCCCAAATCTAAGAGAGAAAAATAAGAACCATGTGAAGAAATAGTAGTATAATAATAGTCAAGATTAGGTCACATGGCATTAGGACAAAACTTTTATATCTTACAGTAATAATTTCATAAAGCCATGTGATGATATAGTAGGATGTGATTATATAGTAGGTAATAATACATGACATTAGGACAAAACATCCCTATCCTACACAAATAATTTCAGCCAAATAAGGGAGACTCAAGGGCTAACAATTTGCCACTTAGAAAGGCAAACCTATGATATTTGAGTGAGACAAAAGAAAAAGAAAAAGAATCCCTAAATCAAAGGGACTTTGTCCCTTGTCTTAAGAACATTTTATCATGATTTTCAAATATAAATCTCCTTTTGCTATGCATATCTTGACTAAGGGAGAGGAAGACATTAACATGAGCCGTGTTTAGGGCTATTTTTGAGTATGTTTGAAGTATTTTTCAAGCATGGCTGTGTCCTAAAATAGGGTTAGGCCGTGTTAGGAGCTAGTAAACCTTATTTTCAATATTTTTCTACCCTAGATGAACCTCATTAACTATAGGGTAATAATATAAACAAAATTGAAGAAGAATGCCTTATAAAATTTGTGAGTAACTAGGGAAGCTTTTATTTTTGAAATTTTAGGAAGAATTAATTAGGAACTAAAAGAAATGGTTTACATACAAAAATTTAGATATATGTCTCACAGACTTATCAACACTGAAATCACTTAATTTGGATTCCATATGAGGGAGATATCGTCATATTAGATAGCAGTGGTCAAAATTTAGCTAACTAGGGAAGAATCTGTTAAGTGTGCTTCTGTGTTTGGACTTTTGTACAAAATATGAAGGAAATTAAAGGAAACTGTTAATGTAATAAATATAGATATATGTCCCATGGATCTATAGGCTCTGAAATTAATTAATTCATAGTCCATATGAGGGAGATATAGCTGATTAATGACCAGAGGTCAGAATCAGTTTAGAATCTAAGGTGGTAAATACAAGCATTTTTATTTTCGAATTTTTATTAATAATTTGTAAGGAATCTAAAGAAATGATAAACATGAAAGTTGTAGATATGTTTCCTATATTTTTATAGGCTTTGGAATCACATCAATTAGAGTTTGTATGAGGGAGATATGGTTAAATAAATGAGGAAAGGTCACAGAACACGAGTAGGCCGTGTTTTGGGTTGCTTTAGCATGGGTAGGCTGTGTTCAAGGCTGCTTTAGAGTACGTTTAAAGTATTTTTCAAGTATGGTTGTGTCCTGCAACAAGGCCAGGCTGTGTTAGGAGTTGGAAAATCTTATTTTTAACATTTTTCTACCCTAAATCAACCTCATTAATTATAGGGTAATAATATAAACCAAATTGAAGAAGAATACCCTATAAAATTTGTGAGAACATGTGTTAGAAATGATATAAGTAGGAGAAAAGTAACTAGAGGTAAATCATAAAGAAAATAAAAGGATGAAAATAATCTTTAAGAAAGAAGAAGAATTTTATAAATGAAAATAATAAATGACTAGTGTATGCCTTAGCCATTGCCATTGCATGAACTCCTTACCATATTAAGTGTGAAATTTTGACATGGAAATATTTTATAAAGTGATATTCGAAAATGGTTATGATCATGGCATGATTACATTTTACCAATGATTTTTGGTAATGATTATGTTTGGATGATAAATTATGGCATGTGAGTATAATGAACATACTTAGTATTGAGATCATATTTTTGGACATTAGCATGAAAAGAAAAGAAAAGAAAAGAGATGAGTATGGTCACATGGCAGTCTATGTGGTGCAACCGTAGGGGACACCCTACTCATGGCTATGGCTATGATATTGAGAAAAAAAGAAAAAGTGTGTCATATTGTTCGAAGTGAGAAAAGCCTATACTGGAGAGTAAAAAGTACTCACCCTGACTGGGGTCGCTTGATATGAAAATAAGTTGATAGCCATCAGATGATATTCTGAAAATAGTTATTCATTGCATACATGTCATTACTGTATGATTTTCATATGCATAGATAAAGTGCATTCATGTGACCTAAGGTATTTGCTGTAGCTTATGCAGATAAAGATGACATGATGATCTATATTGATGATAATTATGATTTATTGTTAAATCTACTGGGATTTAATTCTCACTATATTTTTATATCATGTTCAGAAAGCTAAATATTTAAATACTCTCTATGACCGACTTTTAGCGTACGTTGGGTTGAGCTGGCTAAGATCCTGGTGAAGTTGCAACCACGCTCTCCTGTATTCCTAGAACTGGTCAATATGGATGAATAAGATGTAGACATATATGTGTTTGATTTATACATACGTTTTTAATTAATGATGTGTATGTGAACCTAGAATTGTATCAGTGTTAATGGTATACCATAAACCTTAATTATGCTTGGTTAATTTAATTGAATGTTATTATGAGTTAAATAGTTCAAAGTAAAGAGGTAATGACTTCGTGGGATTTTACAAATACATATATGTATATATGTAAAAAAATGGAATTGTTACAACTTACTTATTTCAATGAGAAGCTAAATGGTGTTGCCCTATATTATCCAACTTACGACAATGAGCTTTATGCACTTGTGAAAGCACTAGAGACTTGGCAACACTACCTTTGTCCTAAAGAGTTTATCATTCACACAAATCATTTATCTTTGAAACACCTCAAGGGTCATGGTAAGCTGAATAAGCATCATGCAAAGTGGTTAAAATTCTTTAAGACCTTTCCATATGTCATCAAATATAAACAAGGTAAAGAGAATGTGGTTGCAAATGAATTATCTGAGAGGTATATTCTTCTTACTTCTCTAAATACAAGATTACTTGGGTTTAAGTATATCAAGGATTTGTATGCAAATGATGTTGACTTTACTGAAGTGTTTCTTACATGTGAAAAAAAGGCATTCAATAAATTTTATAGAGTTGATGGTTATCTATTTAAGGAGAATATGTTATGCGTGCCTCAATGCTCTTTACGTGAATTGCTTGTGAGGGAAGCTCATAGGGGAAGCTTAATGGGACACTTTGCTGTAAGAAAGACTTTAGATGTATTGCATGAATATTTCTTTTGGCCTAGAATGTAACGTGATGTTAAACAAATTTGTGAAAGATGCATTACATGTAAGAAAGATAAATCTCAAGTCTTACCACACGGTCTGTACACACCTTTACTGGTGCCTAGTGAACCTTAGGTGGACATCTCTATGGACTTTATTTTGGGATTACCTAGGCCAACGAGGGGTTCAGACTCAATATTTGTGGTTGTTGATAGATTGTCCAAAATGGCACATTTTATTTCATGCAATAAAACTAATGATACTACTCACATTGCTGATTTATTCTTCAAAGAAATTGTGAAACTTCATAGTGTTCCTAAAAGCATTGTGTCGGATAGGGATATAAAATTCCTTAGTCACTTTTGGAGAGTTTTGTTAGAAAGGCTTGGTACTAAGTTGTTATTCTCTACAGCTTATCATCCATAAACAGATGGCCAAACTGAAGTTGTCAATAAAGTTTTAACCTAACTGCTTCGAACTGTCTTTCAAAAGAATTTGAAAAATTGGAAAAATTGTTTGCCATTTATTGAATTTTCATATAATAGGAGTGTACACTCATCTACCGAATATTCTCCTTTTGAAATTGTTTATGGTTTTAATATGTTAACTCCTTTAGATTTAATACCATTGCCGATTGATGTAAGGGCTAGCCTTGATGGGCAAAATATGTTAACTCCTTTAAATTTAATACCATTGACTCATTGGGCCTTAATTATGTTGATTAGAGCAAAATATACTAATTTAATATATTGTAATCTATTTGAACAAAATTTTAGGCTTAATAGTCTCTTTAGTCAAATTTGAATAATTAGTAGTTTCTAATTTTATTTCTTTAATTTTTAATTCCCTAATAATCTCCTTTTAGGTTAAGAATCAAACTTTCCCATAAAATGTAATCTTTTTCATTTTTTGAAGGGAACTTCGATATTTGAGTAAAATCATATTTTTTGGAATACTAGATTGGAGATGAGGGTTCTTTTCTAGGGTTCTTTATAGAACTAATAGACTTATCAACGCTATATCAACCTTGTAGCTTCTTCCAATGTAACATCCCTAATTTCGTTTCTTTTATTGATAATTAAGGAAATAAAGTTTATTAGACAATATTTTAGATATCTAAGGAAATATAATCCTTAGAAATTCTTCACCTTATGTATATGCATAGAAAATGTTTCAAACATTAAAAGAACAAATAAAGAGGGAAAACCTAATAGGAAAAAATTAGAAAGAACATACTAAAGAGATGCAAAATTCTTGGATAAGGAAGATAAATTTTTAGAAACAAGTAAAGGTCTTAAATTTTCAAGAACATTGAATTAGGGTAATTTTTCTTAATTCAAGAACTAGAGTTACTAAGTTTAAAATCTTTACCCATACATTGGGCTTTTACCTATGGACACTTTATATAGAGTTTTTCCACTTCACATAAGTTTCTAGCAAGCCCATTGGATAACCTAAGCCAGAAATAAAACATAGACTTGGACTAGAATATAGTAATTGGACCAATAGCCCAAAAATTATGAAAATGTGACCAAGCCCTCCAAGAAAGGTATAATTTTATCTAAAGCAAAGAAAATGGGTAGGAATAAGCCCAAATCCAAGAGGAAAAATAAAATAAAATAAATTAGGTGATGATATAATAATAATAAAGATTATGTTACATGGCATTAAGACAAAAATTTAGCAAGTGGTGTGATTCTACATTCATTATTTTGGCAAGTGGCATGATAATACAAGGCTTTAGGACAAAAAAATCTATATCCTACACTCATAATTTTAGCAAGTGGTATGATAATACATGGCATTAGGACAAAACATTCCTATCCCACACAAATAATATCAACCAAATAATGGAGATTCAAGGGCTAGAAATTTGCCACCTAAAAAGGCAAACCTATCATACTAGTTTAAGACAAAAGAAAATGGAAATGAATCCCTAAATCAAAGGGACCTTGTCCCTTATCTTAAGAACATATCATCATAATTTTCAAAATACAAATCTCCTTTTCCTATGCATATCTTGACTAAGGAAGAGGAAGACAAGAACATAAGTTGTTTGTTTTCCAAAAATTCAACAAAGTGTATCCTAATTGTGATAAGGTAGACCCATGATCATGAAAGGTGTATTATTTGGTGGTCTATATAAGCAAAACCCACCCTTACAACATTTTAATTTCGTCCAAGTGAGGAAGAGAGAGAAATAGAAGCAAGGTAGAGTAAGGAAAGGAGAGAAAGAGATGAGAAAAAAGGAAGGAAGAAGAAGGAGAAGTTTAGAAGGCTAAGTACTCAAGGTAAGTTACCTTAATCTCCACTTGAGTCCATTTTTCTTCTTCATCCTTGAGGTTAAAAAATTTACCCTCCTTCTCTTACCTAAGCTGCTAGAAAAGCTAAGGGAAGGAAGGAATCTTACTACTTCTTTCAAGAGGAAACAAGAAAACCAATTCACTAAGTAAGTTAGGGAGATTCTTAGGTAAGTTTAACAATATTTCTTTTGAAGAAAACTTTTGAAACTTATAATATTTATATGAGATTTTGATCTTAGAACTTTGATGATTGGTCATGGATGTTGCTATATCATGTTACATATTGATCTTGCATGTGATGTATGTTTGAATACTTAGGTTGGTGTAGATAGTTCTGCACGGGTATGGCTGTGGTTGGCAGAATTTTAAGCTTCGGTGTTTTAATTTTTGGGAACAATCTATAAGGAATTAAAATAAATGGTTAACATAAGAATTAAAGATATATGTGTCACGGATTTTCAGCCACTTGAATCATTCAATTTGGAGTCCATATGAGGTAGATATGGTCTGATTAGTAGTCAAAGGTCAGAAAATGGTTCATCAGGGAAGAATATGTTAGGATAGTTTTTGTATTTTAATTTCGGGGAATTATCTGTATGGAATTAAAATAAATGGGTAACATAGGAATTATAGCTATGTGTGTCAGAGATTTTTAGCCACTGGAATCATTCAATTTAGAGTTCATATGAGGTAGATATGTTCCGATTAGTAAACAAAGGTCAGAAAATGGTTAATCAGGGAAGAATATGTTAGGATAGCTTAGGTGTTTTAATTTCTGAGAACATATTATAAGAAATTAAAATAAATGATTAACATATGAATTATATATTTATGTGTCACAGATGTTTAGCCACTGGAATCACTTAATTTGGAATTCTTATGTGGGAGATATAGTCAGATTAGTAATTAAAGGTTAGAACCTACCCGAGAAGAAATAATATTGAATTGAAGGGAGTAATAACACCAAGATTTATTACTAGTTTGCTGATATAATTAACATAATAGTTTTAGATAATTGTCTTAACTTTCCATAGACACCAAGATCACCTCAATCGGAGTTAAAATAAGGGATTTATCCTCTGATTAGTGAGAAAAGGTCTTCAAGCACGGGCTAACAGTGTTTGGGGCTGTTTTTGAGTACATTTGAAGTATTTTTAAAGTATGGCCGTGTCTTGGAACATGGCCAGACCATGTTGGAAGCTGGTTAAGCCTATTTTCAACATTTTTCTACCCTAGATGAACCTCTTTAACTATAGGGTAATAGTAGAAATCAAATTGGAGAACAATGCTCTATAAATTTGTAAGAACATGTGTTGAAAATGATATAAATAAGAAGAAAATTACTAAAGGCCAAGCATAAAGAGAAGGTTAGATATGATGAAAACTTGCATCAAGAAAATAAAGAAATAAAATTAATATTTAAAAAAGGAGACGAATCTTATAAATGAAAATAATAAATGACTAGTATATGCCATAGCCTTTGCTATTGTATGAAATTCTTACCATCTTAATTGTGAAATTCTGACATGGAAATATTTAATAAAGTGATATTTGAAATGGTTATGTTCATGGCATGATTACCAATGATTTATGGTAATAGTTATATTTTGATGAACATACTTGTTATTGAAAGCATATTTTTGGCTATCATTGTGAAAAGAAAAGAAATGAGCACGGTCACATGGCAATCCGTGTGGTGCACCAGTAGTGGACGCCCTACCAACGGTTATGATCATGTTAATGAGAAAAGAAAGAGAAAGTGGGCCATGTCGGACGGAGCGAGAAAAGCCCGTACCGGAGAGTAGAAGATACTCACCCTGACCGGGGTAGCTTGAAATGAGAATAAGTTAATGGCCATCATATGATATTCTGAAAATAGTTAATCCTGTCATACATATCATTATTGTATGATTCTTATGTGCATAGATATAATGCATTCATATGACCAAAGATATTTTCTGTAGTTTATACAGCTGAACATGACATGATGAACTATATTGATGGTAAATTATGATTTATTGTTGAACTTACTGGGATTTAATTCTCACTATATTTCCATATCATGTTCAGAAGAATAAATATGCAGATTTTCTCTATGACACTTATTATTTCTGTACGTTGGATCGAGTTGCCCTACCTTGGGCAACTTCCTGTTATTTTAGATGTATCTGTCATAGATGTGACTGAGATTTCGGTAGACGTGCCACCCGCACCAGTATCCCCGGAAGTAGTCGACATAGATGATTAGAGCTAATATGTATCTTTGTACAAATGTTTGTAAAATAATAGTGTGTAGTTTGTAAAATAATAGTGTGTATGGAAACTCAGTATTGTATCACTGTTAATAACAATTATGCTTGGTTAAAGTGATTATTATTACGAGTTAAGTGGTTAGAATTAAAGTAGTAATAACTTAATGGAATTTTACAAATATAAAAAAAAAATTTGTTACATTTACATAAATGGAGTTGTTACATCCAACACTGGGAGTTCTTGTTCTCTCTTGTTCAAGGGTTCTTAGTAGATCAACCAGACCTGTTTGGGCATTCTTGGGTTGTGTAACATTCCTAATTTCATTTTTTTTATTAATAAAGGTACATAAATATAAAATTAAGAAAATAAAATTTATTAGACAATTTTTAGATATATAAGGAAATATAAGCCTTAGAAATTCTTCACCTTATGTGTATGCATAGAAAATATTTCTAACATGAAGGGAATGAGTAAACAGAGAAAACCTAATAGGAAAAATTAAAAATAATATACTAAAGAGAGGCGAAATTCTTGCGTAAGGAAAATAAATTTTTCCGAAGTAAGTAAAGGTCTTAAAATTTCAAGAAGATTGGATTAAGATATTTTTTCCTAATTTCAGAGTTAGAGTTTCTAAGTTTAACATCTCCACCCATACATTGGGACTTTACTTATGGACACTTCATTTAGAGTTTTTTTTCATTTCATATGAGTTTCTAGCAAGCCAATTGGATAGCCCAAGCAAAAAATAAAACATAGACTTGGACTAGGATATAGAAGTTGTAACATCCCCGATTTTTCCTTTATGTTACTAATTGGAATTTTTATTCAGAGAGGAGAAAGCATTTTGGACCTCACGGGAGGATAAAATCATTTTACAATTTTACTCAAGTCAAACAAGATCGTAGGATGGTTAAAATGTCATTTATGTAATTTCATTGAAATGGCATTTTTGTAATTAATTGAGGATGGCATTTATGTAATTTATGAAGAATGACATTGGTGTAAATAATGAATGATGGCATGGGTATTTTGGGGATAAAGAGGTGGTAGGTAGGGTTAGGTAGGAAAAAAAATAAATAAAAAATAAAAAAATGGGAAGATAAGAAGGGGAAGGGGGGAAATGTCGGAAGGAAAAAGAGAAGAAAAAGAAAAGGAGAAAAAAGAAAAGAGAAGAAAAAGAAAAGGAGAAAAAGAAAGGGGAAGAAGAGAAAAAGGGAAGAAGAAGAAGAGGAAGAAGAAGAAGAGAAAGAGGAAGAAGAAGGAGAAGGAAGAGTAAAGAGAAATCAAGGAATCAAGCACCAAGTTTAAAGGAATTTGAGGTAGGTTTAACATTTATTTATGAATTTTGTATAAGATTATATATACATTTTTAGATTTGTTTAGATGTGATTTTGGATAACATGTGGTCTGGATATTTATATGAAATTCTATTTTAGATGTTTGGACATGCATATGGGTGCATGGGATTATATAAAAGAAAAGCAAAGGAGAAGAGAATTTTGGCTGGAAGAAGTGAAGTTTTTGGGTCACGTAATTTCTAAAGATGGTGTGTTGGTGGATCCCAGTAAAACTGAAGCAGTGCTGAAATGGGAGAAACCTAAAACTGTGATTGAAATTAGAAGTTTCTTGGGTTTAGCAGGATATTACAGAAGGTTTATACAGGGATTCTCTCAAATAGCTTTTCCTTTGACTAGATTGACCAGAAAAGAAAGTCTTTTTAATTGGACTAAAGAATGCGAGAATAGTTTCCAAGAGCTTAAAGTCAAATTGACTTCTCCACCTGTTCTAGTTGTTCCTAACCCTTCTGGATGCTTTGTAGTCTATACAGATGCTTCCAAGAAAAGTTTAGGTTGTGTTTTGATGCAAGAAAGTAGGGTATTTGCTTATGCATCTCGACAATTGAGATCGCATGAGGAGAACTATTCTACTCATGATTTAGAGTTGGCTACAATAGTTTTTGCCCTGAAGATGTGGAGACACTACTTGTATGGAGCTGTATTTGAAATATACAGTGATCACAAGAGTTTAAAGTATCTCTTTGACCAAAAAGAATTGAATATGAGGCAAAGAAGGTGGATGGAACTCATTAATGATTACAAATTTGAATTAAAGTATCACCCAGGGAAGGCAAATGTAGTAGCTGATGCGTTGAGCCAGAAGTCGTTACATTTAAGTCATATACTGATAAAAGAAATAGAGCTAATTGAGGAATTCAGAAATTTAAAATTATCAGTTATGACTGTTCCTGGTAGTTTTATTGTTAGTGAATTAAGAATTGAAAGTGACTTGAAGACTCAGATTAAAGAAGCGCAGACACATGATCAATTTTTACAAGATCGAAGAGATCAGCCTAACTTTGCAATGTCGGATGATAGAATTATTATGTACCAGGGCAGAACATATATACCACAAGGAGAGAATTTGAAGGCTAAGATTCTGGAAGAAGCTCATCAAAGTAAGTATACAATCTATCCAGGATCTACAAAAATGTATCAAGATTTGAAAAGATTATACTTGTGGCTAAGAATGAAGAGAGACATTGCTGAATATGTGTCTAAGTGTTTGGTTTGTCAAAAGGTGAAGATAGAACACCAAAAACCTTCTGGGATGTTACAACCTTTAGAAATACCTGAGTGGAAGTGGGATAGTATATCTATGGATTTTGTTGTTGGATTACCTAAGACTCAGACAGGTTATGATGCAATATGGGTAATAGTTGATAGAATGACGAAATTTGCGCACTTTTTACCCATTAAGAAAAATTAATCGTTGAATAAGTTGGCCCAATTGTATATTAAGGAAATTGTACAGTTGCATGGAATTCCTAATAGTATCATTTCAAATCGAGATCCTCGATTTACTTCCAGATTTTGGAGAGCACTACAAGAAGCTTTTGGTACTCATTTGTGTTTTAGTACTGCATATCATCCTCAAATAGACGGTCAAACGGAGAGAACTATACAGAATTTAGAGGATATGCTAAGAGCGTGCGTGCTAGAGCAAGGAAAAGGATGTGATGGATATCTGTCATTGGCTGAGTTTGCGTATAATAACAGTTATCATTCTAGTATCAGAATGGCACCTTATGAAGCTTTGTATGGTAGGAGATGTAAATCGCCATTATGCTGGAATGAAGTGGGGGAGAAAAGGTTATTGGGGCTCGAGTTAGTGCAACATACTTCTGAGCAAATACAGATAATTCGAGATAAAATGCGAACAGCTCAAAGTCAACAAAAAGCTATTTCGATAGGAGAAGAAGATCGATACAATTCTAAGAAGGTGAGCATGTGTTCTTGAAAATTTCTCCTACTACCGGAATTGGCCAAGCAATGAAAATTAAGAAATTGAGTTCGAGATATTTAGGACCTTATCAAATTCTGAAAAGGATAGGGTCATCGGCGTATCAAATTGCACTTCCTCCGCATTTATCAAATCTGCATGATGTGTTCCATGTTTCTCAACTTCGAAAGTATCTACCAGATCCATCGCACATAATTCAAGAAGAAATAATAGTTGTAGACGAGAATCTAACCTACCGACCGAGGCCAATAGTAATTCTAGATAAAGAAGTGAAACAGTTGAGAAATAAAACCATTCCATTGGTGAAGGTAGGATGGGAGAGCTTGACAATGGAAGAGGCCACATGGGAAAGGGAAGATGATATGAGACAAAAATGTCCACAACTATTTGAAAATAGGTAAAACTTTAATTTTGAGGACAAAATTCTTTTTAGGGAGGAGAACTGTAACATCCCCGATTTTTCCTTTATGTTACTAATTGGAATTTTTATTCAAAGAGGAGAAAGCATTTTGGACCTCACGGGAGGATAAAATTATTTTACAATTTTACTCAAGTCAAACAAGATCGTAGGATGGTTAAAATGTCATTTATGTAATTTCATTGAAATGACATTTTTGTAATTAATCGAGGATGGCATTTATGTAATTTATGGAGAATGGCATTGGTGTAAATAATGAATGATGGCATGGGTATTTTGGAGATAAAGAGGTGGTAGGTAGGGGTAGGTAGGAAAAAAAGTGAAAATAATAAAAAAATGGGAAGATAAGAAGGGGAAGGGGGGAAATGTCGGAAGAAAAAAGAGAAGAAAAATAAAAGGAGAAAAAAGAAAAGAGAAGAAAAAGAAAAGGAGAAAAAGAAAGGGGAAGAAGAGAAAAGGGGAAGAAGAAGAAGAAGAGAAAGAGGAAGAAGAAGGAGAAGGAAGAGTAAAGAGAAATCAAGGAATCAAGCACCGAGTTTAAAGGAATTTGAGATAGGTTTAACATTTATTTATGAATTTTGTATAAGATTATATATACATTTTTAGATTTGTTTAGATGTGATTTTGGATAACATGTGGTCTGGATATTTATATGAAATTCTATTTTAGATGTTTGGACATGCATATGGGTGCATGGGATTATATAAAAGAAAAGCAAAGGAGAAGAGAAATTAAGCTGAATTTCGGAATAATTGGGGAAGCTTCGGTTTTTGGATTTCAGGGAAACTTAGGTAAAGATTTTAAAGCAATGGTCAACATATGAATTGTAGATATATGTCGCACAGATCTATAGGCTTTAGAATTACTTAATTTGGAGTTCAAATGAGGGAGATATGGCTAATTAATTGAGTAGAGGTCGGAATTCAGGATAGTAAAAATAAGTGTTTTTATTTTAATTTTTTGGGAATAAAAGTAGAGAATTTGAAGAAAACATGAACATAAAAGTTGTAGATAATTGTCTTAGCTTCCTATAGGATTTGAAATCACTTTAATCGGAGTTCGTATGAGGGAGATATGATGGAATACGTGAAGGAAGGTCATAGAACATGACCAAGCCGTGTTCTGGGTTGCTTCAACACGGGTAGGCCGTGTTCGGGGCTATTTTTTAAGCATGTTTGAAGTAGTTTTCAAGCATGGCCGTGTCTTGAACATGGCCAGGCCGTGTTGGGTGCTGGATTATCATACTTTTCAATATTTTATGCCTAAAAATAATCTTGTTTGTTGTAATATTTTTAGGAAACATATATTCAAGAAAAATACTTTTAAATGATGATTTTGGTATCAATGAATTATATTGAGTATTGGTATGTGATGAATGATTATTAATCATTTGGTATAAAAATGATGCATCATATTATGAAAGTAATTAAATGGCAAGCGTAAATCTTATGGCGAGTTGCTTGATAGTTATGTATTGTATTTAATAAATATGAATTTATATATATATATATATATGTTTATATGTATGGATGAATATCGACGGGTTGTATGGCTTGAGACGGTACCGAGTAGGGGACGCCCTATTAGCCTGAGTGAACCAAGAGAGGGCCGCTCCAACCGAGTGCCAGTGGTAATGTGAGGGGCAGGAGGGTGATGTACTCACATTCCCTGATCACTTATTGTGACTGTAGTCGATCGATCACTATGCATATAGCAAATGAGTAAATTAAAAGTCGTGATATGGCTGAGCATTAAAAAAAATGGATTTTTAGTGCATGTATAGTATGATGATTATGCATAAACAAAAAATTATGATTTTATCTAAAAATTTTGATATTTTTCTATAGTTTATACAGCTGAACATAACTCATATTTTCTCATCATATTTTATTTATGTTAAATCTACTGGGAACCTTTGTTCTCACTATTATTGTGGTGTTATGTTCAGATAAAAAGAAATGAGATGCAACACAAAATGACGTTACTTATGGAGATCTAGATGTTAGCACCACCTCCTCACCCTTTGTATTTCAAGGGTGAAGTGCTGTATAAAGACTCTGAATTATGTACTGAAATGTTGTATTGTATAAATATAATATGTGTGAGGTTTGTAATATATATCTAAACATGTATATTGTGTTTTGAAATGTTGTAGTGTATAATTATAACATGTATGAGGTTTGTAATAAATATGTATATATTGTGTTTATACATATTTATTATTTAACATGTGTATCGGAAAAAAAAACCCAGACGTTACAGAAGTTGGACCGATAGCCCAAAAATCATGAAAATATGACCAAGCCCTTCATGAAAAGGTAGAATTTCAGCCAAAGCAAAGGAAATGGGTAAGAATGATCCCAAATCCAAGAGGGAAAAATAAGAACCATGTGAGGAAATAGTAGTGTAATAATAATCAAGATTAGATCACATGGCATTGTACAAAATATCTATATCCTACATTCATAATTTCAGCAAGTAGGTAATAATACATGGCATTAGGACAAAAGATCTATAACCTACATTACTAATTTCAACAAGTTGGTAATCATACATAGCATTATGACAAAACATCCTTATCCTACAAAAATTATTTCAGCCAAGCAAGTGAGACTCAAGGGTTGAAAACTTGCCAACTAGGAAGGCAAACCTATCATACTTGAGTGAGACAAAAGAAAAAGAAAAAGAATCCCTAAATCAATGGGACCTTGTCGCTTTTCTTAAGAACATTTTATCATGATTTTCAAAATACAAATCTCTTTTTGCTATGCATATCTTGACTAAGGGAGAGGAAGACAAGAACATGAGTTGTCTTTCTCCAAAAAAGCAACCAAGTGTATCCTAGTTGTGATAAGGTACACCCATGATTATGAGAGATAAACCACTTGATAGTTTATTTAAGCAAAACCTACCCTTATAATATTATAATTTCGTCCAAGTGAGGGAGAGGAAAAATAGAAGCAAGGTAGAGTGAGGAAAGGAGAGAAAGAGAGAAGAAGAGAGGAAGGAAGAAGAAGAAGAAGTTTAGAGGACTAAGTATTCAAGGTAAGTTAGCTTAATCTTCACTTCAATCTGTCTTTTCTCTTCATCCTTGGGGTTCAAAATTCACCCTCCTTCTTTTATTTAAGCTACTGGAAAAGCTAGGGGAAGGGAGGAATCTTGCTACTTTCTTCAAGAAGAAACAAGAAAAAGAATTCACTAAGTGTGCTAGGGAGATCTTTAGGTAGGTTTAATAATATCTCTTTTTGAAGAAATTTTTTGAAATTTGTACCATTTATAAGGGATTTTGATATTAGAACTTTGATGAAATTTACAATATTTGCTACTTTGATGATTAACCATGGATGTTGCTATATCATGTTACATGTTGATCTTACATGTGATGGATGTTTTGAATACTTCAGTTGGTATGGAAAGTTCTTCATAGATATGGCTATAGGTGAAAAAAATGTAGGACTTTTATGCTACTATTTTGTATACTTGAATATGGTAAAAATGGATGGAAGATAGTTAGGTTGGTAAATTAAGTATGACCTTAAACACCTAGGGGAAGACCATGAGAAATTTTTGTTGAGAAACAACCTTAGTGATGCAAGATTTGATTCTGTTTTTCTTTTAAATTGGATGATGGAATATGTTAAATTAAGTAAGAAATATAATTAAATGTTGAGATGAATAATTTTATGGTTAGGTAGAAATTTGGAAGAAAAATGGAAAATGAATTAATAAAAGGATGAAATAGAACTTCAGGAAATGCTAGGCTAAGAAAATTGGATTTCGGAGTAACTAGGGAAGCTTTTGTTTTTAAAATGCTGGCAAGAATCGGCTAGGAATTAAAAGAAATGGTTATCATGAAAAATGTAGATATATGTCTCATAGATTTTTATCTACTGTAATCACCTAATTTGAAGTTCAAATGAGGAAGATATGTTTCGATTAGTAAGTAGTGGTTAGAAAATGGTTAACTAGGGAACAATCTATCAGGTATGCTTCTATGTTTGAATTTTTGGGAACAGTCTATAGGGAAATAAAATAAATAGTTAACATAATATATATATATATATATATATATATATCTGTGTGTGTGTGTGTGTGTGTGTGTGTGTGTCTCAAGAATTTGTAGCAACTAGAATCATTCAATTTGGAATCCAAATTAGGAAGATATGGTCAGATTAGTAAGTAGTGATCAAAAACTAGCTAACCAGGGAATAATCTATTAAGTATGCTTCTGTGTTTGAATTTCTTGACAACATCTGTAGGGAATTAAAGGACATTGTTAACATAATAAATATAGATATATGTCTTATAGATCTATAGGCTCTAAAATCACTTAATTTAGAGTCCATATGATGGTGATATGGTTGATTAATGAGTAGAGGTCAGAATTAGTCTAGAATCCAAGGTGGTAAATGTAAGCATTTTTTTTTAAAGTTTCTGAGAATAATTCGTATGAATTTGAAGAAATGATAAACATAAAAGTTGTAGATAAGTGTCTTAGATATTTATAGGTGTTTGAATCAACTCAATTGGGGTTCATATGAGGGAGATATGGTTGAATAAGTAAGGAAAGGTCACAGAACACGAAAATATTATAAATGGAAATAATAAATAACTAGTGTATGCCCTAGCCATTGCCATTACATGAATTCTTTACCATCTTAAGTGTGCAATTTTCACATGAAAATATTTTATAAAGTGATATTCGAAAATGGTTATAATCATGACATGATTTCATTTTACCAATGATTTTTAGTAATGATTATGCTTTGATGATAAATTATGCCATGTGAGTATAATGAACATGCTTCTTATTGAAATCATATTTTTGGCTATTAACATGAAAAGAAAAGAAAAGAAAAGAGATGAGCAAGGTCATATGGTTGTCTGTGTGGTTCACCAGTAGGCGATGCCCTACTCACGGCTATGATTATTCTAATGAGAAAAGAAAGAGAAAGTGTGTCATATCGGACAGAGCGAAAAAAGCCTGTTCCGAAGAATAAAAAGTACTCACCCTGACTGGAGTAGCTTGTTATGAAAATAAGTTATATGATATTTGTAACAAATCCACTTTTTTTTACATATATACATATATACAAATTTTTTTAAGTCCTATGAAGTCATTACCTTTATTTAACTCATAATAACATTCAATTAATTTAACCAAGCATAATTAAGGTTTATACATCATTAATTAACAACATCCGTACAGAAATCAAACACATATATGTCTACATCTTATTCATTCATATTGACCAGTTCTGGGGATACGGGTGCAGTTGGTTGCACCGTCACCGGGATCTTAGCCAACTCGACCATAAACACCTTATTAATTTTTGAGATCAGCCCACCATAGAGTAACTCGATCCAACATACACTAAGACAAAGAAAATTTTGCAAAGCTAGTTTTTTGAACATGATATGGAAATATAGTGAGAATTAAATGCCAGTAGGTTCAACAATAAATCACAATGATCATCAATATAGATCATAATGTCATGTTCATCTGTATAAGCTACAACAAATATCTTAGGTCACATGAATGCACTTTATCTATGCACATGAAAATCATACAATAATGACATGTATAGCATGAATAATTATTTTTAGATTACCATATAATGGCTATCAACTTATTTTCATATCAAGTTACCCCAGTTTGGGTGATTACTTTCTACTCTCCAGTACAGGCTTTTCTCGCTCCATCCAACATGGCACACTATCTCTTTCTTTTCTCATTAACATAACCATAGCTGTTGGTAGAGCGTCCCCTATTAGTGTATCACACGGACCGCCATGTGACTGTGCTTATTTATTTTATTTTATTTTCTTATTAATAGCCAAAAATATGATTTCAATAACAAGTATGTTCATTATACTCACATGCCATAATTTTTTCTATCAAAATATAATCATTACCAAAAATCATTGGTAATCATGACATGAACATAATCATTTCAAATATCACTTTATAAAATATTTTCATGTTAAAATTACACACTTAAGATGGTAAGGAGTTCATGCAATGGCAATGGCTATGGCATACTGATGAGTGAGTTTTATACTCATAAATTAAAAAATTTCATCTTATCTTTTGCCATAATTAAGCATAAATCTCCCTTACTTGTCTTTAGTTTTGTGTCTTTCTTACAGATGGAGAGAAGAGTAGAAAATGGACTTAATTGGAGGAATCAGAGTTAAATTGTGGTTCTTTAGAAATGATGTCTATAAATCAAGCAGATAAAACAAATTCATTAAGGATGGCTGAGTAAGGAGCATTATCATATTGTCTCTTGAGACGCATCCTAATGGATATATGCACAAATTTATTCTTGATTTATGATCACATTTCCAAAAGAACTAAAACATAAAGATTCAAGGCAAAGCACCCAATGTTGAGAATATGTTTGCTGGTTGCAGTCCAGCCCAACCTTGCTGTAGTACTTGGGCCATATCTCTGAAAATACATATCCAATATGTATGAAATTTGGTAGGTGTGTAGCTGACATAATTGGGTACAACTTTCATGTTCAAGTGGTCAGAAAATACGGATATTAAAAGGGCCAAAATTGGGCTAGAAGAGAATCTGACTACTGCTGCAGTCCAGCCCGACTTTGCTCTAGTATTTTGACCATAAATCCCACATTACGTATCCAATTTGTCCAAAATTTGTCTTGACGGAAAGCTAATGAAATTTTCTACAACTTTCGTGTTGATGAAGTCAGAACATTCGGCGGTTTTCAAGACGATATTCAAGTATCAATTTCTGTGCATATGATGGAATTCAAATTGTCAACTTTGTACAACTTCCTACCTAACAATTTTGACAATTACCACACCAACCACACTTAATTGTATCTATAAATAGAGGGCTTGAGGAGTGAGTTAAGGAGTTTTTGGAGAGCTTTGGAGAGAGCTTGGGAAAGCTTTGTTGGAATTCTACGAACTTGTAATGTTATTCTCTCTTTAGACATCTTGTATTTTTTTCATTTTCTTTCGTAATATTATCATGTTTCTTCATCTTTCATTTCACTTTCTTGCCTTGATTATGGAGAACTAATCTCCTAATGCTAAGGTGAAAGGGTGAAACTCTTGGTATGAGAATAATAATTTATCTAACTCTTAATCTTAATGTTTATCTTTGATATTGTATTTACCTTCCTATTTCTTTTTTCATAATTATTTCTTAATGGCTGGTTTTATCATACCGCCGATTTCTTGTTATGTTATTGGATGGTTTTATTAGACCGCCTATCTCTTATTATTTTCATGGTTGGCTTTGCCGCCTACTTTATTTTATTTTGCTATTGGTTGGCTTTGCCACCGATTCTATTTCATTTTATTTTGTTATGTTAATTAATTTTCTACCTTTCATTTTTTGCATAAGTTAATCTTGTAAAATGTGAATTTTGATATATTGTAGACAATATAATGATTGGCACAATTTATGCTTGAATCCATTTACAAGTTATCTTTTGCATCTTTGTATTTTTAATCTTGTAAAGTGTGAACCTTGATACATTGTAGACAATTTTTGGCACAATAAATACTTGAATCACTCTTGATTTATTGTAGACAATATGGTGATTGGCACAATGTATGCTTGAATCCATTTTACAAGAATGTTTTAATTATTAGAAAGGAGGTAAATATAATTCATGTATAAACAAAGTCGAGCTTAAATTAACATATCATCCGATTAGAACTTTATTCGTGTAAAGATTCTAATTGAGTAATAAAAGAGTTAAATTTATTTTTATTCGATATACCAAGAGTGGATCTCCTAACCTTAGCATGCTTCTTTACCTTGAATACATCTTCATTTAATTTCAGTATATTAGTTCTTTGCATATTTTGTTCAATATTCCTCTCACAAAACGAGACATCGGGAACTAGGTTAGAAGTATTTATTTCGGATCTATATTAGAATTTTCTCTCAATTGGCAATCTCTGTGGGATCGACCTTGCATACCACTAAATCTATACTCCAATAGATTCGTGCATTTGCGAGTTTTAATTAAAACAACAACACATACACTTGTCATTTATTATTTTCATTTATAAGATTCTTCTTCTTCTTTAAATATTATTTTTATCTCTTCATTTTCTTTAGGCTTGGCCTTTAGTCACTTTCCTCCAACTTATATCATTTCCAACACATGTTCTCAAAAATTTATTACAACATTTTTCTTCAATTTGGTTTCTTCAAAACCTTGTAAAAAATCCTATTCCAAATCTTAGACCTAGAGATTTTTTCTCCATGAGGTGCACTCTTCATCTATATGGTTTACTATTCATCAATGTAGGGTACATTTTCTTCACTAATGTGAAGTGACAAAATTTTGTGAGGTGTCCCATAAGGTGGCTAGTCTATATGGAGATCAAATGATGAAACATAGGGTGAGTTATCTTGCTTATAAAAACTGGTTCTTAAATTAAGATAATTCATTTAATTTAATTCCTTTGAAATTTCAAGGCTTACTCACTTATTCTTAATTTTCATTTTTTCCCCAAAATTTGTGCACCCTTCTAAAGAATTATCTCAAAATTTTCCTCTTAGTAATCTTCTTTCCTTTTCCTTAGTCTTATAGAACATTTATATGCTTACACATTATATTAGAAATTTTTAATGTACATATTTTATTAAATATTTCTCTATAATTATTTGATCAATCTTCTTTCCTTTGTTTTTTCTTCTCTTCCTCACTTCCTTAATCGAATATTTCCCATGCATTTTTAATAAGCAAAAAATGGGCATGTTATAGGAAATAGATAGAAATGTTAAGTGATGTAGTAATACATTATAAATATCATGCAATGATGTATTAAAGAGAAGAGAATAAGGGTTAAAGAGTACCTAAATAAGCTAGGTCAAATAAAGGAATAAAAGAGAATTACCAAATGAATAGTACCATAGCAAATGAATAGTATTTGTTTCTTCTTAGCATTACTAGAAGGAAATTGGTAATTGAATGTTGATATTAATACCTATACAAAGGCATAGTTTCCTAATACTAATTAGGTTTCATAATATTGATTAAGAATAAGGTTGAAGAAAAATGAGATAAGTAAATCAAGCTTAGTAAGGCTAATAGAATTTCTATAGTAAGCCAAAAATGCAATTAAGAATTTTTGAAATAAGAGAACTCCAATGTGAGTAAAAGATGACCAAGGTGACCATCACTAGGGTTAGCAAGCATAAACTTAGTTGCATCATAAAAATGGAAAGGTTAAATTTAATACAGGATATTAATAAGAAAAGTGAGAGTTAATAAGTTAAAGTTAGTGAGTATAAATGGAATTTCACTAAGTTAAGAGAAAAAGGAGGAAAAATTGTGAAAACTAGGCAGCTTGGTCCAAAAGGAATTTTGGAGGAATTCTATATTAATAAAGGATAAATAGCATGGAGGATTGATAGTTAGCCTTAGCCACCATTCTATGGAATTATTTCTCCTGCTCAATGTAAATTGCATGCTGTGATAGCATGAATGATATGGATGCATTTGCTTATTTTAAAATGACTTTATATGCATCCTAGTGGCATTGCTATTTGTATGATGTATGCTTGCAATGTGTTAAAAATATTTGAGTTAAACATATGATATGCATGATATAAGTGACAAATTGTGTCATGAATGGTTATATTTTTGTATGCTGGCTGTAAAGGTTGAAATCATCTATTTGGCTGTTTATGAAAAATAAAATAAAATAAAATAAAAGATAGATAGGGGAATGAGCCTTGCAATAACAATGTGACTAGAGAAAGGTCGCGCATGGCTTTTGTGTCTATACTAGATAAAGGACGCCTTATTCACGAATATGATATGATATAAGATTTAGCCATGCCCGGGTAGAGTTAGGCAAGCATGTTCAAGGTTGAGTCTAGCGAGGCAAGTATACTCATACTAACCTAGTTACAACAAAAAATGAAAAGAAAGTAAACAAGCATGCTATGAGAAAGCTATGAAGTGGGATGCCATAAATATTTATGATATGTTGTCTATTAGATAAAGCGATACAACCAAGTGTTTTACTAATGAGATTTAATATATATTCTATGATGTGCATTGTGATATTTGCACTAGACATGTATCTATTGCATGGCACATTGATCTCTATAATTGATATAGCTAAACATAACATGATGTGTATTATGAGAAATATGTATGATTATTGTTAAACCAATTAGGAACTTTCATTCTCATTATTGTTCCATGTTGTTTTCAAATAAAGAAAAATAAGATGCAAGTATGTGCTCTATGCTTGTTACTACTAATAGATAATGGAAATGCTATGTACTAGTTGCCTTGTCAGAATTCCTAACATGTATACCTTATCGTCCACCCAGAACACCAGAAAGGTCATATGAATGGGGAAAATATTAGTTAATATTGTAATTGTATGTCTTCAACTCGAGTTTGATGTAAGTTAATAAATAATGAATAAAATGTTATCATCTTTATCATTAATTACTAAGGTTGTCTGTTCTTTGCTTTTCAATCACTTTTGACTACTGAAACAAACAAGATGAGCACAAGAAGATAGGAAAGGCAAGAAAGAAAAGGTAATAGTCTTAGAATGTGTAAATTATTTATATGTATAAAAAATAAAATAAGGTTATTACACCATTTTTCCTACTTGAGTTTCCAAACTTTGCATCCCAACTCTTGTCACTTGTTTAAACTGGTTCATCTACTACTGAAATTTAATACTACTATTAGTAAGATACTTTACCATATCCTTAAGAGATATACCTGAGTTAATGGTTGTTTAGGATAGAAGGGTTGTTAGTTCTGTTAGTAATTAGGTTGGTTTTGACCAGATCTAGGGTTCCCATAATTTAGATTAAGTTGATTTCTCTACCCCTAGATTATAACTATTTAAATATAGGTTATATCTTCTATTGGGTGGTCATGAAAAACCTCTGATAGTGTTGGCTTGCTAAAGAGACTCCTCTTGAAGAGTTGGGCATATTTCAGTAGGTAGCCCAACTGCTGAACATATTCCACAAGCTTTCACAGTTTGAATATTTTGCCCTATAGATAATTATTGAACACGAGAGGTTAGTGCAGGTAATTTCTTTTGAATAGATGGCATACAAACCTCTTGGATATGCCTCGATAGAGGATCATGTCTAACACTAAATTGTCATGAATTAGCTGCCATCTTTGCTTTGAGTCTCCTGGTAGCTAGTGGATACTGTCGTGGGTACACTAAATATAATTAATACATTACTTCAAAACTAACCTGTAGTGGTTGGAGTAAGGGTCGATCCCATAGAGACTAATATTACCTTTTGTTAATAAGAGTCCAAATGTTGAAAGTAAATTAACAAAGTAAAAAGAGATTAATCAAAAATAGAAAAATAAAATATAGTGATTAATGATGAAAGTGTTAGTTTCAGTTGATATCCACCATCAAGGAATCGCATTGATCATTGACAACATACTTAAGCTTAAATTGTGTATCTATCATTGGGATTTTATCTATATTCCTACTTAACTTAAGTAATTGATGATGATCCCTTCAATTAAATTTAATTAATAGGTAATATTTAGCATATCAGTAAATGATAACTTATTAACTTCATAAAAAATTAGAGAAACTGATAGAGCTAAAATAACTTGACACATCGGTTATATTTACTTTAGTCAATCATTCATCATAGAATTAATAATTCATAATCATACAATTATTAACCCTATTTCCCTCTTAAATCATAATGATGAAAACTTTGTTCAATATATGATTCAGCAGTAGATTAAAACAAACAATATACTAATAGGTTTACTTAGTAGTTATATGAATAATCATGGAGAAGCAGAGTAGATGAATAATCAATAATCAATTAAATTTGATATAATAGAATCAAATTCAAATATCACAATACATAAAAAATCGTTGAGGTTTCAATCTCCCTCAACTAACAAAAAGGAAATTAGTCGCACGAGATATAACATCACCCAATTTTTATTAAATAGAAAAATATTTTTTGTAGTGAAGGAAAGGAAAGAGAGTGAAATAGAGCATTGAAGAAACCCTAGAAAATTATAAAGTATCTAAATGGTAAAAAGGAAAACTAGAGAAATTGTAATTTCCTTATTCATTTTGGCTATAACTGAAATAAGGAATTGTGCTAGATATATGTTTTGGGTGGGACCCCAAAACCCTTTGGAATTTTCTTAAGAAAAGAATTAAAGCATATGGGAAATTTTGGGAAGCCAAAGATGGCCTTGGTCAAGGAGATAGTCACACCTTAATGGAGTGGCAATCTTGTAATAGTTAGGCAAATGAGTAATAAAATATAAGGGGGAGAAGCTTCTTGAGGAAGCTTGATTATTTTAATATTTTTACTTGACTTTGGGAGGGGATGTTCACACCCACAAGGAGGAGAAGAAGAAGCCATGGCCAAAAGGAGGAAAGGCAAAAAAAGAAGAAGAGGAGGAAGGAGGAGAGAGAGAAAGGCCAAGAAAAGAGATCCAAGGTGATTTTATTTATGGATCAGTCCCTAAATCTTCCTTTATCTTCATTATAAGCCTCCAAAAATAAGGTTTTGATGATGGTCATGCAGTTTTTTGGTGGAAGAAGAAGATTTAGGTAAAGCCAAGGCGAAGGAAACCAATGTGGTGCTTGTTAACGAAGAGGATAAGTAAAGTTAGGTAGGTTTAACATTAATATTTCATGGGAATTTAAAAGATGTAAAAGTGCTTTAAATCTCCTATTTTGATGATGCATGAAGCATATTTGTGATTAGCCATGTAGAGTGAAAGTTTAGATACATATGCAATACATGTTTATGCTGAAATTGGCTTGAAAAGGTTGAAAGTCTATGCTTTGAATGGATGGTTTTGTAAGTCATAATTTATATTGAATTTAGAGATGTACTAACACAAAAGTTGTATCCCTTTGTCATATCATTCCAAAGCCACTAAAATCGCTTGAATCGGAATGAAAATAGAGTTATGCCCTAGTGAGTTAAGAGAGGTAAGATCTAATGCGAAGAGTCAAGAATTTATTTTTGAGACCAATTGTGACTTGTTCTTAATACTAATTTTCCAAAGTGTTTAACATGAAAGTTGTATACTATTGTCTTATCTTTCCATAGACATCAAAATCACCTTAATTGGAGTTGAAATAAGGGAGTTATGGCCTAATTAATGAGAGAAGGTCAGGCTGGTTGGAAACTTAAAGCACAAGACAACTTAGATCAAGGCCGTGTTTAGGGCGGGTGAGGTTTTTTTGAATCCCAGATCATGGTCGTGTTACAAGACACAACTGGGTAGTGTTTGGAGCTAGTCTAGCTCATTTTCAATTGGTTTTTACCCTAAATGAATCTCATAACTAAATGGTAATTATAGAAACCAAATTAAAGAAGAATGCCCTATAATCTTTGAGATACAATACTAGTTTTTACCATTTCTTATAATAACAAGCATGCCATATATTATGTATTGATACATATTTTTTAAATGATGAAGATGGTGATGTGATGCTTATGCTATTGTATTAATGCATGATGATTAGATTATATAATATATGCATTGTTACGTGATGGTAAGTGTATTAATACATATTTGTTAAATGATGTGGTGATGATACTATGCATGATATTAGTGATGTACTTGGTTAATACATAACCCATTATGATGGTGATGATGATTAACGAGTATGATGTGTACATTATTATATCATGATAGAGGTGTTAATACATATTTGTTATATGAAGTGACAAACTTGATTTATTATGGCAAGCACGATGCTAATGGTGATTGACAACTCTAATTCATTAGAGTTTATGTATACTTTTCTTGGGTTATTTACTCTGCATTTTGATTTATTAGCATTAATACCCCTTGATTTAATAGTTTGTTTGTTCTTTCCATGAATATAAGAGTATCCATTACACTTGCTATGAAATTCAGTGTGCATGCATGAAAAAGGAGGCAGCAAATCGAGTGATGCTGAGTGATCTTGGTCCTGTTGATTTAGTGTATATAATTGGAAACTGATTTTTATGTGATATGGTGCAGGTGGAATTGATTCATAGATGCTATAGCAGGTGCAGCCACCACTACCCAACGTCGCAAAGGGAGCACTCAGCTGACATAGCAGAGATGCAGAGGCACATAGATTGTCTCTACTACTGAAAGTAGAGAAAAAGGCACTGGCAGAGGTGCAGGCCAAAGGAAAAAAATGCAGCAGCTCAAGCCACCTCACTTGGACCATAATGCTTGTATATAAAAGGGTAGAAAGGAGAGGATGAGAAAAGGGGGAGACGAATGAAAAAAAGGGACAGAAAATAAAGGATGTTGCCTGAATGGGGTGACAGATAGAGTTCTAAAGCTGAAACTGTTCCCCTATTCCTTAAGAGATCAAGCTAGAGCGTGGTTGAACTCTCTTCCATTTGATTCTATTGCCAACTAAAATGATTTAGCAGAGAAGTTTTTGTTAAAATACTTCTCACCTTCCAAGAATGCAAGTTTGAGAAATGACATCACATCCTTCTAGCAACTAGATGGGGAATTGCTATATGACACCTGGGAGAGGTACAAAGAACTGCTATAGAGATGCCCTCATCTTGGAATCTCATACTACATCCATATGGAGACCTTTTATAATGGTCTCAATGCTCAAACCAGAACCATAGTGGATGCAACAGCTAATGGGGCACTTTTTTCCAAAACATACATTAAGGTGTATGAGTTGCTCGAAAGGATGGCTAGCAACAATTATCAATGGCCTATGGATAGAGTCTCAACTGGAAAAAAAACTACAGGTATGCATAAAGTGAGTAAAGTCATTTCTCCCACAACTCATATAGCTTCATTAGTAAATGTTTTAAAAAACCAGTAGCTGACTCGCCCTCAAGGGTCTAATGCAGCTCAGGGAACTGGAGTGTCTTGCATTTTGTGCAATAGGACTCATTTATTTGAGAATTGTCCTTCAAATCTAGAGTCAGTGTGATATGTGGGAAACATGAATCGCATCAACAATCCCTATTCCAATACGTATAACCTGGGTTAGAGGCAACATCCTAACTTTTCTTAAAGTAACTATGGTGCTGGCCAGAGAAACAATTATACCCCACAGAGACCATAAGTTCCCCCAGGATTTTAGCAATAAAAGCATTAGCCTAATGAGACTCTTAACTCGCTTGAGTCATTGCTTAAGGAATACATGGCAAGAAATGAAGCTATGATCCAAAGTCAAGCTGCATTATTAAGGAATCTGGAAACCCAAGTTGGGTAACTTGCCAATGAATTAAAAAGCAGACCTCTAGGGACACTTCCAAGTAATACTGAAGTCCCTAGAAGATAAGGGAAGGAGCATTGCAAGGCCATAGCTCTTAGGAGTGGAAACGTAGTAGAACCACCCCAAGCAAAGAGACTGGATCGAAAAGATCCTACTGCACCTCTGGATAAAAAAGAAAGACAAGCTGGGGTAGGTCAAGGGAGTAGGAACCTCTGGAGAAAATACTGCAGTTTTTCCATAGCAAAATGCTGTAGTTTTGCCACAACAAGATACTGCCATTTTACCACAGCAAAACACTATCGTTTTGCCACAGCAAAACATGCAACAGACCAAGCTACCTCTAACATTCCTTCAAAGATTCCAGAAACAGTAGCAAGACCACCAGTTTAGAAGATTTATGGATGTCCTCAAGCAACTAAACATTAACATTCCCTTGGGGGAAGCATTGGAGCAAATGCCTAACTATGTCAAGTTCATGAAGGACATCTTAACTAAGAAAAGAGGGTTTGGGGAATTTGAAACTGTTACTCTAACAATAGAATGCAGTGTTGTGCTACAAAATAAGCTGCCACCCAAACTCAAGGATCCAAGTAGCTTCACTATTCCCTGCTCCATTGGAAACTAGTACTTCGATAAGGCTCTCGGTGACTTGGGAGCAAGTATCAATGTCATGCCTATGTCAATATTTAAGAAGCTAGGGATTGGAGAAGCTAGGCCTACCACAGTTTCACTACAGCTGACAGACAAATCCATAGCAAATCTAGAAGGGAAAATCGAGGATGCCTTTGTTAGTGTGGATAAATTCATTTTTTAGTAGATTTCATAGTATTGGACTATGAAGCAGATGCATATGTGCTAATCATTTTGGGCAGCCCATTCCTAGCCACTGTTCGAACCTTAATTGATGTCTAAAAAGGAGAATTAACTATGAGAGTTTAAAATGAGCATATTAAATTCAATGAGTTTTAGTCCATGAAGTTCCCTAACGAAGTGGAAGAATGCTCAGTTATTTCTGTGATAGATACATTAATATTTGAGTAATTTGAAAAGTGTTGTAGGGGCCCATCACCAATTGTGTGGCAGGATAACTCAGATTTAGAAGGGGAAAACGATAAAGAATAGTCTTGGATAAAAGAAAAACATGGCACTGGGAAGCAAAGACTGATGAATGAGCCATTGGATATGTCCTCACGGGAATTAAAGCTACCAAAGGCATCAATAGATGAACCACTAACCTTGGAATTGAAGCCATTACTTGCACATCTGAAATATGCATACTTGGGTGATGTAGCCACTCTTCTTGTGATCATTTCAACACTTTTGACAGAGGAGCAAGATGGGCAATTAGTCATGACATTGAAAAAGTTCAAAAGAGCTATTGGATGGACTCTTGCGGATATTAAAGGTATTAGTCCCTTATTCTGTATGCATAAGATCCTGTTAGAAAACAATGAAAAGGGTCCATTGAAGCTCAACGAAGGCTCAATCCAATAATGAAGGAGGTAGTGAAGAAGGAAATCATAAAATGGTTAGATGTTGGAATTATTTACCCTATATCAGACAGCTCATGGGTTAGTCCAGTCCAATGTGTTGCTAAAAACGGGGCACAACTGTGGTGGAGAATGAAAACAATGAGCTCATCCCTACCAAGGTTATGACTGGTTAGAGGATTTGCATGGACTACATGAAGCTAAACAAAAGCACTAGAAAAGACCATTTCCCTTTTCTAATCATTGACCAAATGTTAGACAGACTTGCTGGAAGAGAGTATTACTATTTCCTAGATGGGTGTTCAGGCTACAATCATATTGCTATAGCACCCGAGGACCAACACAAGACCACATTCACATGCCCTTATGGCACATTTGCATTTCAGAGGATGCCATTTGGGTTATGCAATGCTCCAGCAACTTTTCAACGATGTATGATGGCAATTTTCATCGAAATGGTTGAGCAATTTATGGAGATTTTCATGGATGACTTTTCAGTTTTTGGAAATTCTTTTGACTCATGCTTGGGAAATCTTGCTAAAGTTCTTCAAAGGTGTGAGGAGACAAACTTGGTATTGAATTGGGAGAAGTGTCAATTCATAGTGAAGGAAAGGATTGTGCTGGGACATAAAGTTTCTTAAGATGGGCTAGAGGTTGACAAGGCCAAAGTGGAGATCATTGAGAAGCTTCCTCTTCCCACTACAGTTAAAGGCATTAGAAGTTTCCTTGACCATGCAGGATTTTACAAAAGGTTTATCAAGGACTTCTCCAAGATTGCTAAACCTCTATGCAATTTGCTTGAGAAAGACAAAGTCTTCTGCTTCGACAAGGACTATATGAGAGCATTCTGTGATCTCAAGGAGAAATTAAGTATAGCACCTGTTATTGTGGCACCTGATTGGGCTTCACCATTTGAGCTCATGTGTGATGCAAGTGAAGTAGCATTAGGAACTGTCCTTGGGCAGCGTAGGAACAAGGTATTTCATTCTATATACTATGCTAGCAAGACATTACAAGGGGGAGAAAGAGCTGCTTGCAGTGGTGTTTGCTTTTGAAAAGTTCAGATCCTACTTGGTAGGTACAAAAGTGATTGTGTATACTAACCACTCTGCCATTAAGCACCTAGTTAAGAAGAAGGATTCAAAGCCTAGAATCATTCGATGGGTACTCTTATTACAAGAATTTGATTTGGAAATCAGGGATAGAAATGGTACCGAGAATCAGGTAGCTGACCATCTCTCCATACTGGAACAAGGTAGCAAAAATGCAGAGGTAGTCAATGAGAAATTTTTGGATGAGCAACTCTTTCTCATGTCACAAGCTGACATGCCATGGTATGCTAATTATGTGAATTATCTGGTAAGTGGATTGCTCCCACCAGATTTGACTTCATAACAGAAGAAAAAATTCATGCATGACGTGAATTCTTACTACTAGGATGAACCATACCTCTTCAAGAAATGTGCTGATCAGATAATTAGGATATGCATTCCAAAGGAAAAGATGGAGCATATCTTGCAGCAATGCCATGCCTCAACCTATGGAGGCCATTTTGGAGGGGTTAGAACTGCAAACAAGGTATTGCAGGCAAGGTTCTACTAGCCTTCTTTATTTAAAGACTACCACTCTTTTGTGTTGCATTGTGACAGGTGTTAGAGAGTAGGGAATATATCCAGAAGACATGAAATGCCTCTAACCAACATTTTGGAAGTGGAACTGTTTGATGTATGGGGAATTGATTTCATAAGGCAATTCCCTTCAAGTATTGGGAACCAATATATCCTGGTAGCTGTTGATTATGTTTCAAAATGGGTAGAAACAAGTGCTTTTCCAACTAATGATGCAAAGGTGGTGACCAAGTTCCTTAAAAAGAACATTTCCACAAGATTTAGAGCTCATAGAGCCATCATTAGCGATGAAGGATCTTACTTCTACAACAGGCAAATTGGGGAATTGTTGGCCAAATATAGAGTAAGACACAAGGTGGCAACGCCATACCATCCTTAAACTAGTGGGCAGGCTGTAATCTCCAATAGAGAAATCAAGAGGATACTCAAAAAAACTGTTGGCCCAATTAGGAAAGACTAGTCCTCAAGGCTGGATGATGAATTGTGGGCCTATCGAATAGCCAAGAAAACACATTTAGGGATGTCACCATACAAGTTGGTGTTTGGTAAGGCTTGTCATCTGCTAGTGGAGCTAGAGCATCGAGTACATTGGGCAATCAAGGATTTAAATCTAAATTTGGGAGTTCCTGATGAAAAAAGGATACTATTGCTAAATGAGTTGGATGAATTCCGCAGTCAGGCTTATGAGAATGCTAAACTAAATAAGGAGAAAGCAAAGCAATGGCATGACAAGAAGATATAGCCATGGGACATTGAAGTGGGACAAAAAGTGTTGCTATTCAATTTTAGGCTGACTTTGTTCCCTGGAAAACAAAAATTTTGCTGGTCTAGTCCCTTCTGCATTAGCAAGGTCTTCCCTTTTAGAGCTATTGAATTGGAAGTAGAGAAATCAGGGAGAACATTCAAGGTTAATGGACAAATGATTAAGCACTACCTGGGAGGTGATGTGGAACGCCAACACAACTCAATCCAATTGCAAGAAGGATAAACAGGGAAGCTTGACTATAAAACAAGTGCTTATGGGAGGCAACCCATGCTTTAATTCACTTATTTTATTTTACAGTTGTTAGGTAGCTTGAATTATGTCTCTAATATCATCTGTGCTCACTTTGTAGGCCTATGGAAGCATCAGAGTGAATTTCAATTTTTTTCATTTGCCACAGAAAATGCTACAGCAAAAGCGCCTACCCCTGAAGCAAGGAGTCTTCCTTTGGAATAGAAATGGTGCTAGGACGTAGGGAGAAAATTCAAAAAAAAGAGAAGCAAGAAGCTGGGCTAAAGAAACACAAGAAAGGGCACCCAAATGCCTAAAAAGAAAAAGGAAGAGCCCAACACTTGAGGCCTGGTCCAAAGAAAAAAATGAGGAGGGGAGGCGGGAAAACCTTAAGGATCCCATAAGTCATGACCCCCTTATTCTCTCCTAACCCACTTTTGTGTAACCAACATCCCTCTGTAAGTTTTGAAAGCCTATGTCCTCTGCATTCTCGTACACCTTCACGTTCCGAGTGCTACATCACACAAGATTAAACTGCCTTCCCATGGAACTTCCACCATTAAAACAATGTCGAGGATTAAGACTGTAGCAAGGAAGGCGAGTAAGATGAAGAAGTTCACCTCTGAAGAGAATCAGAAGAGGCACGATGAAGAAATTGTCCATCAGACATTCTTCATCGAAAAAGGCTTTACCTTGTCTACAGTTGAGGATTTGGGAATGCCAATGTATGTGTCCGCAATAGTAAAGAAGAGAGGATGGTAGGACTTCGCTAGACACCCAAAATTTGCCATTATTCCACTAGTAAGGGAGTTTTATGCCAACTTCCTGAAGGATGCCAAGGATTGGGTCAAAGTCAGGAGACTCGGGTACTAATCAACCCAGTCACTATCAACGAAGCCTACAAGCTAGCCGATAAGGATGATGACTACGAGCAGCATTTGGAGGCCTTACAAGAGAAAGATTGGGAGGCAATGTTGGCACGGGTGTGCATACCAGGCACCACCTGGGACAAATCTTCTCATGGTGTTGTGACTGTAAACAAGGTTTCACTACTGCTAGCAGCCAAGGTGTGGTATCACTTCTGGAAAACCCGCCCTTTGCCCTCCACCCACGGGCAGATTGTGAGTAGAGACAGAGTATCAATAGTGGACGCCATAATTTCTAAGAGGCCCATCAACGTAGGGAGAGTTATCGCTGACCAGATTAGAGTCTACGCAAGCTGTAAGACGGGTAGCTTGTTGTTCCCTTCCTTGATCACCATGTTGTGCCAGGCACGCAACGTCCCCATCTCAATAGACGAAGAGACAATCAAGATGGGAGGAGCCATAACGATCGTAGGCGTTTGTGTGTAATTCATACAAAGATGAATACAATGTCAGTATGCAAGTGTACATATCGTGACCAAGTAATAAAGTGATGAGTGAGTATCGTCCCACGAGGAGTGAACTAAAACTGTCTAGATACCTTTGCTGTATGAATGCTGTAGCAATGTCAAGTTGTCTCACAAAATTGGAATATGCATGATTTTTTTCTGTAACTAAAGTGAAAAGTATTAGGGAATAGGAAAGAAAATATATGGGGAGAACTGGGGTGCTTGGGGTTGCCATGGACTTCAGCATTCAGAGATGCTCTAGACTTTGCTGCAGCAAAAGTCCCTGGTGCTAAACTCAGTCCTGAATGGAGTCTTCCCAAACTGCCATTCCTTACAACTCCAAGGTTCAGACACGCATTCCTGCCTTGGTCCTCACCTCTTAGTTGTGCATGGATTTCATTATGGACTAACGGGGTACCCGTATATCCCTACATGAGGTAACCCCCTACAATCAGCCCTTTTTCCAGCCTCCATTACCCTCCCAGGTGAATGGTGGCCTTGGTTTTCTTCCTCCAAACTTCCGTTATTAAGGAAAGAAAAGCTACAGGAACTACAGCTGAATGTAAACAAAACTGCAGCAAAATGGATTATCGTTAAAAATGTGCTTCAGTCCATTACAACCCTTGTGCAACCCCAGCTGGAAACTAGCCAAGCCTCATGGGTGCACTTGTTACAAAAATTCCAGAAACTCTGGTATGCATTCTAAGAGATAAAAACTATATTGCAAAATGCAGTTCTTTCTTTTCTTTTGATAAGCAATAAAATCACAGCAGAAAACTAAATTCCTTTCTACACTATCACTCTATTCCCTCATGCTGCACCTCTCGGTGTTATCAGCACTCTCGGCTCTTGAGTTATTTCTCTACCCAATTCTGTACTCTTCCTTTCTCCCCATGCGTCCTTTGCATTCGCTATTTTTCCACCTTTTGTAGGAAGCCCTTGTGGTCCCAGAAAAGTGCCCTGGTTGCTGCCATTCCTTCTGCTTTGCAGCAGGCGCCCTTGTTGTGCAGCTTTATCCTCTCCACTTTCAGTAGTGGAGGCACTCCTGTACCAACAGCCTGCAGTGCCCCTGCTGCTGTCCTCTACTGCTGTCCCCTGCTCACTGGTGACTGCTTCTGCTGCGCTGCACTACCACCTGCACCAAATCAAACAGAATCAGAGTATTGCGGGAAAGAGGGGGCAGCTCCCCCTCTATCACCCGTGGTTCTGCTATCATTGCCACATATGCTCAGTGAAATGCTGCAGCAATGGGCAGCTGATGTTATATCTAGAAGAGTCATCCCCTTTTATTAAATCAGAGGGCAAAAGTGCTTAAAACACCAGAAAAATTTAGTAAATAATCATGGGTAACGCATGGGAACTATAGTGAAATGCAGTTATCAAACGACTGTCGCCATAGCGAGCATTATGCAAGAAAAGGGAGAGCCAGAGCCATCAGGCTTCACATAAGAACCTCCACATCCTGAAGGCCAAGCATCTTCAACCTCCACCCACTAGCTAGGAGACAAGACATTGCCCCTAATCCTATAGCAGCAGGCAAACATTCTGCAACAGCAAGCTCAATTCATAAAGCAGTAGCAAAAATTCTGGCAATATCAACACATGAAGGATCTTGCCCTGCAACAAACACTCCAGCAGAATTTTAAGCAGTTCTTCCCATTTCCTAACTTCCTCACAGACATATTGACCACCACATCTAAGGAGAAAGGGGGTGCCTGATTCTCAATTTGAGTAGGACCAAGAATCCAAAGACTCCTCCCACAGTAAAGAGAAGGGGAAGAACCCATAGAGGGCCCAAGTGTCAGTGAGATCCTTAGAGGATGAGGAGCCACTTGCCAAAAAGGAGAGTAGCCATGCAGCAAGGAAAGAGCAAATTCTTGAGCCCACAAAAGTCAGCCCAAAGGAAAAGTGGGCTCCGCAGTGGATCAAAATTGTAAGGGGGTTAATGCCACAAGAATGCTGCAGCAATCGTGCATGCATTTCAGGGAAGACCCTTTAACTTCTATTTCCCTTTTGGCTATCTTAATATATACTGCATGCTACTTTCGTCTTTTGTGTTTACATCTCTTTTGCCCTTCTGCGGTTTTTAAAGTTTAAAGTAGTGAGGAAATTGCTAATATTTAAGTTTGGGGGAGGAGGTTTAGTGATTAATGCTCTAGTGTTTGCTGGTTATGTTTAAATGATTTTGTTCGATTTGTGCTAGGTATCTTGTATTTGTGTCCTGTTTTATTGTTTGTAAATACGGGCTCAGGTCTGTTAAGTGAGTAGCAATTAAGAAGATTTCATTGTCACTTGTTATAAAAAAAAAAAGAATTTTGTTTCATGGCCTACTACTAGTTTTAGGAAGCTCCATGAGGAAGGGCTGGAAATTGACTGTTGAAAAATAGGAATTCTGCATGTTAACCCCATACAACTAGAACCTTCCCTTATGAGCACAAAGCTTTGGATAGTCTTAGCAAGAGAAACTTGGTAATTTTTTAGAAAGAAGGCCTAGGATTTTAGAGTTAATGTTGGGAGTCTCTTAAAATAAATTGCTAGATGACCACAACAGGTATAAGCACAAGGCTTAAGTTTGGGGGAAGGAGGAAATGAAGAAAAAAAGAGAAGAGAGAAATGTTTGCCACTTCAATGCCTCTGTTATCCCTTAGTAACTAAGGGTATGCATGAGCCCTGTGTATAATTTTGCGTAAAATAATGACACAGAGGTATAAGTAGGATATTGCTTAAAGGGGATAGTTGATAACTGCATTTCATTATAGTTTCTATGTGCTGTCCGTGTATGTTTACTGAATTTTTCTAATGACTTTTCTAGATATAACATCAGCTACCTTATTGCTGCAGCATTTCAGTAAGCATATGTGGCAACAATAGCAGAACCTCGGGTGATAGTGGGTGAGCTGCTCCCTCTTTCCTGCAATACACTGATTCTATTTGATATGGTGCAGGTGGCAGAGCTGTGCAGCAGGAGTAGCCACCATTGAGCAGGGGACAGCAGCAGGGACACTGCAAGCTGCTGGTACAGAATTGCCTCCACTACTAAAAGTGGAGAGAAAAAAGTTGCACAACAAGGGCGCCGGATGCAAAGCAGAAGGAATGTCAGCAAGCCAGGGCACTTTACTGGGACCACAAGGGCTGCCTATAAAAGGGTAATGGAGGCTGGGTAAAAGTTGAATGTAAGGGGTTACCCTATGTAAGGATATACGGGTACCCCATTAGTCCCATAATGAAACTTCATGCACAATATGGAGGTGAGGACTGAAGCAAGAATGCAAGTCTGAACCTTTGAATTGTAAGGAATGGCAGTATGGGAAGACTCCATTCAGGACTAAATTTGGCACTCAGAACAATTGCTGTAGCAAAGCCTAGAGCATAATGAATGCTATAGTCCATAGCAACCCTGAGCAACCCTAGTTCTCCCAATATAGTTTCTTCTTTTATTTCTGATTACTCTTTATTTTAGTTACATCAGTCAATCCACTTCTATTCCAATCTAGTGAAACATCTTAACGTTGCTATAGCATTCATACAGCAAAAAGTCTCTAAACAGTTTTAGTTCACTCCTCGTGGGACGATACTCACTCATCACTTTATTACTTGGTCACGACACGTGCACTTGCATTCTGACATTGTATTCATCTTTGTATGAATTACAAACCAACATGTTTTTGGTGCCGTTTCTGGGGAGTGTCAACTTAAAAATTGTTTTTGGATACCCAACTGTGTGAAGTATTGTTTTGTTGTATATCTTTTTACTCTGGTGTCTTGTTGAGCAGGTAACACAATGCATGAGCCGAGCTAACAGAGAACTTCTGCCTTTAGATCCAGAGATAGAAAGAATGCTTTTGAGAAGAAGAAGAGGACAGTTAACACACCAGCAGCAGGCAGAGATGGCTAATCAGAATGGAGCAGACAACATGGACGATAGAGATAGGGTCTTAAATGCTTATGTTCAACCAAACTTGAATGGGTTAAACCCGAGCATTGTGAGACCAGAGATAGAGGCTCTACATTTTGAGCTCAAACTAGTAATGTTCCAGATGCTGCAAACTGCAGGGCAATTCAGTGGCATGCCCACTGAGGACCCTCACCTTCACTTAAGAGTGTTCCTGGAAGTCACGGATGCTTTCAAAATGAATAGGGTAACAGAAGAAGTGCTCAGGCTAAAGTTGTTCCCTTATTCATTAAGGGACCGAGCAAGAGCATGGTTGAACTCTCTGCCACCTGACTCTATCGCTAACTGGAGTGATTTGGCAGAAAAATTTCTGCTAAAATACTTCCCGCCCACTAAGAACGCCAGATTGAGAAATGATATCACCTCTTTCCAGCAATTAGAAGGTGAATCTTTGTATGAGACTTGGGAGAGGTATAAAGAGCTATTACGGAGATTCCCCTATCATGGAATTCCTTATTGCATTTAGATGGAGACCTTTTACAATGGCCTCAATGCCCAAACCCGTACCATAGTGGATGCAGCAGCTAATGGGGCACTCTTGTCCAAGACATATAATGAAGAACATGAGCTGCTTGAAAGGATGGCCAGTAACAACTATCAATGGCCAATGGAAATAGTTTCAACTGGAAAGAAAGAAGCAGGCATGCCCGAAGTAAGTGAGGTGACTTCTCTCATAGCCCAGCTAGCTTCACTAGTTAATGTCTTGAAGAGCCAGCAAATTGCCCGCCCTCCAGCAGCCAATGCAGTCCAGGAAACTAGACCATCTTGTGTACTATGTAATGGACCTCATCTATTTAAAGCTTGTCCCTCAAACCCAGAATTAGTGTGTTTCGTGGGTAATATGATTCGCAATAACAATCCCTACTCCAACACATATAACCCAGGATGGAGGCAACATCCCAATTTCTCCTGGAGTAACTATGGTACAGGACAAGGGAGCAACTCTGCCCTGCAAAGACCACAGGGCCAACCAGGCTTCCAACAGCAAAGACAACAGCCTCAAGAAGCCCCAACTTCGCTGGAATCCCTGTTGAAGGAATATATAGCAAGGAATGATGCTCTAATCCAGAGTCAAGCAGCCTCATTGTGGAATCTGGAAACTCAAGTGGGGCATCTTGCCAATGAACTAAAAATCAGACCTCCAGGGACACTTCCTAGTAATATTAAAGTCCCCAAGAGAGAATGGAAAGAGCATTGCAAGGCTATAGCCCTAAGGAGTGGGAAGATGGTGGAAGCACCAAAAGCAAGAGGGGAAGACCAGACAGACTCCACTGTACCTTTGGAGAAGAAAAAAGACAAAAAAAAGCAAGAAGAGGAGGTAAGCGAGGAAGCAACCACCTTTGGCGAAAATACTGCGACTATGCCACAGCAGAATTCGACAACTTTGCCACAGCAAGGCATGCAGCAAGCTAAGTTACCTCCCCCTTCCCTCAGAGATTTCAGAAGCAGCATAATGACCAGCAATTTAGAAGGTTCCTAGATGTCCTGAAACAGCTACACATCAACATTCCTCTGGCGGAAGCACTGGAGAAGATGTCGAATTATGTGAAATTCATGAAGGACATCCTAACCAAGAAGAGGAGATTTGGTGAGTTTGAGACTGTTGCTCTCACAAGAGAATGCAGTGCTGTGCTACAAAATAAGTTGCCACCCAAACTTAAGGATCCAGGTAGTTTCACCATACCTTGTTCAATCGGGAACCAGTATTTTGGCAAGGCACTTTGTGATTTGGGAGCAAGCATCAACCTTATGCCAATGACCATATTTAAAAGGCTAGGAATTGGAGAAGCTCGACCTACCACAGTCTCACTGTAACTAGCAGACAGATCCATAGCACACCCAGAAGGAAAGATCGAGGATGTCCTGGTTAAGGTGGACAAGTTCATCTTCCCAGTAGACTTCATAATTCTGGACTATGAAGCTGATGCAGAGGTACCAATTATATTGGGCAGACCATTCCTAGCAACTGGCCGGACACTAATTGATGTTCAGAAAGGTGAATTAACCATGAGAGTCCAGGATGAGCAGGTTACATTCAATGTGCTCCAGACCATGAAGTTTGCCAGTGAAGAAGAGGAATGTGTAGTGGTGTCTATGATAGACACATTAGCATCAGAACAATTGGAAAAATGCTGCAAGGAGCCACCAGCAGCAGCATGGAAAAACCACTAAGATTCTGAAGGAGAAGATGAGAAGGAATGGGCCTGGATTGATGTCAGGCAAGGCTTTAGGAAGCATGAGCCAATAAAAGAGCCATTATATGTGACCCCACCAGATTCAAGGCTACTGAAAGCATCAGTGGAGGAGCCACCAGTCTTGGAGATGTAGCCTCTGCCAACACACCTCAAGTATGCATATTTAGGAGAAACAACCACTCTCCTTGTGGTTATCTCAGCACTTTTGACAGAGGAACAAGAGGAGAAATTGGTCTTGACACTGAAGAAATTCAGAAGGGCCATTGGCTAGACACTTTCTGACATTAAGGGAATCAGCCCCTCATTTTGCATGCATAAGATCCTCTTGGAAAGTAATGAAAAAGGGTCCATAAAACCTCAGCGAAGACTCAACCCAATAATGAAGGAGGTGGTTAAAAAGGAAATTATCAAGTGGCTAGATGCTGGAATTATCTACCCAATATCAGATAGCTCTTGGTTGAGTCCAGTCCAGTGTGTCCCTAAGAAAGGGGGTATGACTGTGGTGGAAACCACTAGCAATGAGCTCATCCCCACCAAGATTGTGACTGGCTGGAGGATTTGCATGGACTATAGGAAGCTGAACAAGAGCATTAGAAAGGACCACTTCCCTCTTCCATTCATTGATCAAATGTTAGATAGACTTGCTGGAAGGGAATACTATTGTTTCTTGGATGGGTACTCAGGGTACAACCAGATTGCTATAGCACCAGAAGATCAGCATAAGACCACATTCACATGTCCTTATGGTACCTTTGCATTTCGAAGGATGCCATTTAGGCTGTGCAATGCTCCAGCAACATTCCAGCGATGCATGATGGCAATATTCACAGAAATGGCTGAGCAGTTTGTGGAAATCTTCATGGATGATTTCTCAGTCTTTGGGGACTCCTTTGACCTATGCTTGGGAAACCTTGCTAAAGTCTTACAAAGGTGTGAGGAAACAAACTTGGTACTGAACTGGAAGAAGTGCCAGTTTATTCTAAAGGAAGGGATTGTGCTGGGGCATAAGGTTTCTTAGAGAGGACTTGAGGTTGACAAGGCCAAGGTGGAAATCATTGAAAAACTGCCTCCTCCCACCTCGGTCAAGGGCATTCAAAGCTTCCTAGGACATGCAGGATTTTATAGGAGGTTCATTAAGGACTTCTCTAAGGTTGCCAAATGTAACATCCCTAATTTTGTTTCTTTTATTGATAATTGAATTAAGGAAATAAAGTTTATTAGACAATATTTTAGATATCTAAGGAAATATAATCCTTAGAAATTCTTCACCTTATGTATATGCATAGAAAATGTTTCTACCATTAAGAGAACAAATAAAGAGGGAAAACCTAATAGGAAAAACATAAATTAGAAATAACATACTAAAGAGATGCTAAATTCTTGGATAAGGAAGATAAATTTTTAGAAACAAGTAAAGGTCTTAAAATTTCAAGAACATTGGATTAGGGTAATTTTTTCTAATTCAAGAACTAGAGTTACTAAGTTTAAAACATTTACCCATACATTGGGCTTTTACCAATGGACACATCATGTAGAGTTTTTCCACTTCATATAAGTTTCTAACAAGCCCATTGGATAACCTAAGCAAGAAATAAAACATAGACTTAGACTAGGATATAGTAATTGGACCAATAGCCCAAAAATTATGAAAATGTGACCAAGTCCTCTAAGAAAGGTAGAATTTTATCCAAAGCAAAGAAAATGGGTAGGAATAAGCCCATAATGGGTAGGAATAAGCCCAAATCCAAGAGGAAAAATAAAATAAAATAAATTAGGTGATGATATAATAATGTAATAATAATAAAGATTAGGTTACATGGCATTAAGACAAAAATTTAGCAAGTGGTGTGATTCTACATTCATCATTTTGACAAGTGGCAAAATAATACAAGGCTTTAGGACAAAAACATCTATATCCTACACTCATAATTTTAGCAAGTGGTATGATAATACATGGTATTAGGACAAAACATTCCTATCCCACACAAATAATATCAACCAAATAATGGAGATTCAAGGGCCAGAAATTTGCCACCTAAAAAGGCAAACCTATCATACTTGATTAACACAAAAGAAAATAGAAATGAATCCCTAAATCAAAGGGACCTTGTCCCTTATCTTAAGAACATATCATCATAATTTTCAAAATACAAATCTCCTTTTCCTATGCATATCTTGACTAAGGAAGAGGAAGACAAGAACATAAGTTGTTTGTTTTCCAAAAATTCAACAAAGTGTATCCTAATTGTGATAAGGTAGACCCATGATCATGAAAGGTGAATTATTTGGTGGCCTATATAAGAAACCCACCTTTACAACATTAGAATTTCGTCCAAGTGAGGGACAGGAAAAAATAGAAGCAAGGTAGAGTGAGGAAAGGAGAGGAAGAAAGGAAGAAAGAGGAAGGAGAAGTTTAGGAGACTAAGTGCTCCAGGTAAGTTTAACAATATTTCTTTTTGAAGAAAACTTTTGAAACTTATAATATTTATATGAGATTTTGATCTTAGAACTTTTATGATTGGTCATAATGTTGCTATCTCATGTTACATATTGATCTTGCATGTGATGTATGTTTGAATACTTAGGTTGGTGTAGATAGTTCTGCATGGGTATGGCTATGGGTGGCAGACTTTTAAGCTTCGGTGTTTTAATTTTTGTGAACAATCTATAAGGAATTAAAATAAATGGTTAACATAAGAATTATAGCTATGTATGTCATGGAGTTGTAGCCACTAGAAACATTCAATTTGGAGTCCATATGTTGTAGATATGGTCTGATTAGTATGCAAAGGTCAGAAAATGGTTCATCAGGGAAGAATATGTTATGATAGCTTCTGTGTTTTAATTTCTGGAAATTATTTGTAGGGAATTAAAATAAATGGTTAACATAAGAATTAAAGATATATATGTCACGGATTTTTAGCCACTGGAAGCATTCCATTTGGACTACATATGAGGTAGATATGGTCCGATTAGTAGTCAAAGGTCAGAAAATGGTTCATCAGGGAAGAATATGTTAGGACAACTTCTGTATTTTAATTTCTTAGAATTATCTATATGGAATTAAAATAAATGGTTAACATAAGAATTATAGCTATGTGTGTCATCGATTGTAAGCCACTAGAATCATTCAATTTGGAGTCCATATGAGGAATATATGAGCTGATTAGTAGTCAAAGGACAGAAAATGGTTCATCAGGGAAGAATATGTTAGGATAGCTTTTGTATTTTAATTTCTAGGAATTATCTGTATGGCATTAAAATAAATGGTTAACATAAGAATTATAGCTATGTGTGTGATGGATTTACAGCCACTGGAATCATTCAATTTGGAGTCCATATGAGGAATATATGAGCCAATTAGTAGTCAAAGGTCAGAAAATGGTTCATCAGGGAAGAATATGTTAGGATAGCTTTTGTATTTTAATTTATGGGAATTATCTGTTTGGAATTAAAATAAATGGTTAACATAAGAATTATAGCTATGTGTCTCATGGATTGTAAGCCACTGGAATCATTCAATTTTGAGTCCATATGAGGAAGATATGAGCTGATTAGTAGTCAAAGGTCAGAAAATGGTTCATCAGGGAAGATTATGTTAGGACAGCTTCTGTATTTTAATTTTTGGGAATTATCTGTATGGAATTCAAATAAATGGTTAACATAAGAATTATATCTATCTGTGTCATGGATTTTTATCCACTGGAATCATTCAATTTGGAGTCCATATGAGGAATATATGATCCTATTAGTAGTCAAAGGTCAGAAAATGGTTCATCAGGGAAGAATATGTTAGGATAGCTTCTGTTTTTTAATTACTGGGAATTATATGCATGGTATTAAAATAAATGGTTAACATAAGAATTATAGATATGTGTGTCAAGGATTTTTAGCCACTGGAATCACTCAAGTTGGATTCCATATGTGTTAAATATGTTCCGATTAGTAGGTTGACGTCAGAACCTATCCGCGAAGAAATAACCTATACATTTAGGGAGTACTATCACCTTGATTTCTTAATATTTCGCTACAATGTTCAACATAATAGTTTTAGATAATTGTGTTATCGTGAAATTGACACCAAGATCACCTACATCAGAGTTAAATTGAGGGCGTTATGCTCTGATTAGTAAGAAAAGGTTAGATAGGATGAAAACCTGCATCAAGAAAATAAAGAAATAAAATTAGTATTTAAAAAAGAAGATGAATCTTAATAAATGACTAGTATAGCCATAGCCATTGCCATTGTATGATCTTCTTACCATCTTAAGTGTGAAATTTTGACATGGAAATATTTTATAAAGTGATATTTGAAATGGTTATGTTCATGGCATGATTACCAATGATTTTTTGTAATAATTATATTTTGATGAACATACTTGTTATTGAAAGCATATTTTTGGCTATCATTGTGAAAAGAAAAGAAATGAGCACGGTCACATGGCAATCCGTATGGTGCACTAGTAGGGGACGCCCTACCAACGGTTATGATAATGATAATGAGAAAAGAAAGAGAAAGTGGGCCATGTCAGACGGAGCGAGAAAAGCCCGTTCCGGAGAGTAGAGGATACTCACCCTGACCGGGGTAGCTTAAAATGAGAATAAGTTGGTGGCCATCATATGATATTTTGAAAATAGTTAATCATGTCATATATATCATTACAATATGATTCTTATGTGCATAGATATAATGCATTCATATGACCAAAGATATTTTCTGTAGTTTATACAGCTGAACATGACGTGATGAGTTATATTGATGATGATTTATTGTTGAACTTACTAGGATTTAATTCTCACTATATTTCCATATCATGTTCAGAAATTTATTTATGCAACTTTTGTTTCTAAGGCTCTGGCTTTTAGTGCACATTGGATTGAGTTACTTTATGTTGGGTAGATCTCAGAATCGAATAAGATGTTTATGGTCGAGTTGGCTCAGATCTCGGTGAAGGTGCAACCACTCGCACCTGTATCTCTGGAATTGGTCAACCAAAATAAAAAAGATGTAAATATCTATGTGTTTGACATGTTACATGTATGTTTTGATTAATGATGTGTATGTGAACTCAATATTGTATAATAATAAAGGAAAAAAAAAAGAAAAAAAAAGGGTTGTTACATAATTGGTATCAGAGCAGGTCGATCCTAGATGGCCAGTGGGTGGTTGGTTATCTAAATTGATCTTATAGTATCTTGAGTATGTTGTGGTAGTGCTGTGTAGGGGATCAGTGATTTCATATAAGTAGGAAATTACTAGTGTTTCCTATCTATATGCCGAGGTGGTGTTATGACTGCTGTTAATTTTTTTTTTAAAACTAACTATTGGGCTTGATCACCTCAATAGCAGCATAACTTTATTTTTGCCACAGTAGGAAATGGCACCACGAAGGAGGAATTCAGCAAACAATGCGGAAGAAACCCTACACAACCTTGCCACGGTAATTCGAGAATTTAATATTGATTTACTGTTTAGAACCCAACTAGTATCTATATCCCTATATAGAATGATATCGATCGAATTTAAAAAAAATAGTTACAAGACTTGTTAGACAAGGTATTTAAATACCCCAGTACTTTTCTTCAGAGTGCTCCAGTTCTATCTATGAAAAAGAAAGATGGATCACTATGACTGTGCTTAGATTATAGACAGTTGAATAAGGTGACAATGTAGAATAGAAACCCATTAGCTCGTATAGATTACTTATTTGACCAGTTATAAGGTGTTCAATATTTTCCCACAAATAGATTTGGGATATGAGAAGAGGATGTAGGACTTATTATGGGCATTATGAGTTCTTGGTGATGCATTTAAATTTACAAATATTTTAGCTGCATTCATAGATTTAATGAATAGTAATTAGGTCATCCTTGGATCAATTTGTTATTATATATATATATTGATGATATACTAGAATATTTCAAAAGTTCAGGGGATCATAAGCAACATTCAAAGATAGGAGTATGGTTGGTAAATATGGTATCCAAGTAGACTCTAAGAAAGTAAAAGTAGTACAATAATAGCTACGTTTTACTACATTTAAAGATTAAGATCCAAATCCAATTTACGCTTCTTGCGGTTATCTGTCGTCCATTCTATTTAAGTCATAGTTGGATCAGGTACATGAACATAGGCTTGTAAAGCATCAATCAACTCTTCAGCATTTGAAGCTGAGATGAGAATTCGTCGTGCTGAGTGTGAGATAAACCTCTGTTCCACAGCTTGATCTAGAAAAGATAACAAACCATCAAAGAAGTGATTAACATTTAACAAATCTAACGGTTTGTGATGCATATTCAGTTGTGCTCAAGAGACTATTTGGAAAATCTCCTCTAGAGTACCGAAACCACCTGGTAAGGCAATGAAGGTGTCAGCATTGCTCATCATTCTAGCCATGCGTTCATGCATGGAAGCTACCCTATATTCTTCCCCAATTATCTTCCCTATCTTGCTGGATGTAGCTAGAGCTGTAGGAATAATACCTAGAACTTGGCATCCCCCTACATGTGCAGCTGTAGCCACACATCCCATTAACCCACAGTTACCTCCACCATACACTAAATGAATTTTTCTCCTAGCCAGCACCATACCCAGAAATCTGTCTTTATCTTGTTGTCTTTGATGAAGCATTGATGTCTTGATTCTTGTAAAAAAGTTGTAGGTGATAGCCGTCATTGAAAAAAAAATGCAATCAAATGATTTATTTTGTATTCTCAATGTTTTTGCCAGTCGACTATCAGTATTATTAAGTCAACTAGCTATTTTGAGAAATTTTAATTTGGACTGGTTATTTTATAGTTGATTGATTACATCTATTTTGAAGCAATCAACTGCATCCTACTAGTTAACTACATATTCTTTGATTTTCACAGACTTTTATAAGCTCAGAAATGTTTCTTTTTCCATGTGATATCTTTCCACCGAATACTAATAGATTTAAAGTAGATTCTGACACATATATTCAAAATTTGCGACCACTGATTTTTTGCTGAAATCATAGATAGATTTTGTTTACAGATTTTCAAGAATTACGGCCACCGATTTTAATATTTTTCAATGCTTTGTTGAAATTTTTGACTTTCGCTTTTGGCAACATTCTCTATTATGCTTTTCGTCTGTTTCACTCATTAACGGTTGGCATTAAATGCAAGGTTATTTTCCCTCATTACAATAAAAGATAATTTCTTTTCTTTGAAACTCGGTTATTATGGTGTCTAAGTTGTTAGTAGGTTAAAGTAATGAAAAGTTTGAAAAGAATGGATGGATGATGGTCTTATGGTGTTTTGACGAATGTAATCAAGAGAATTAGTGGTGTTGAAGTTCTTGAAGAATAAAATATAGGAAGTAGGATTTAAGTTAGTCTTTGAACTCTTAATTTGGAAATATAGAGAATATTCTGAGAACCATGTCCGAAAATAATGTAGGTTATCAAGATATTTGTGTTAAAGGATTATATCATGCTAAATTGAGTCTAGTATCTAGGATGTGAATTATGTTGAAATTGAGAATTCATGTATGAGTAATTGTTAGGAAAAATCTTCTTGAAATGATTAGGTGAATTAAATGGGATTGACATAAGCTAGAATGAGGTGCTTTTGGATATGATAGAAGAAATAATTGAAATTTTTGACAATGAATTTAATGGTGTTAATAAGCTTGTATAGAATTACTGTGATGAGGTAAGTTGGAATTATTAGACATGTGTCAATGGTACATAAACGTTATTAAAGGATTGGAGGATTTATTGCTACGTATGTTTAACATATTGATTAAAGGATTTTAGGATAAAAATAGATGATAGATTAAGATGATGATATTCAGGGGATGATGTTGATATATGAAAACCAAAAATGACTTGATAGAAGTTTGGAATAAGAAAATATAGTTACCCAATATGAAGGTGAATATGTTCCTTTATGTGTGTGCTTTCTAATATCGACCCATAGATATATCCATACGAATTAGAGGATATAAAGTGAAGAACTTATGAGTGAAATAAATCCTTATGGTTAAGTTATATAACAAAATCACTAAAGTGAATAGACATATTAAAAAGTAAAGATGTTATACAAAAAATTACAGATATCCCTAATTATTTAGGTAATAAGGTTGGTAACTTTAAATAATGCCTTAATTTCATTCCCTACATGTGGTAGGATGAACTGAAATTCGGGGACCGAATTTTTTAAGGGGGGAAGAATGTAACATCCCTAATTTCGTTTCTTTTATTGATAATTGAATTAAGGAAATAAAGTTTATTAGACAATATTTTAGATATCTAAGGAAATATAATCCATAGAAATTCTTCACCTTATGTATATGCATAGAAAATGTTTCTACCATTAAGAGAACAAATAAAGAGGGAAAACCTAATAGGAAAAACATAAATTAGAAATAACATACTAAAGAGATGGAAAATTCTTGGATAAGGAAGATAAATTTTTAGAAACAAGTAAAGGTCTTAAAATTTCAAGAAAATTGGATTAGGGTAATTTTTCCTAATTCAAGAACTAGAGTTACTAAGTTTAAAACATTTAACCATACATTGAGCTTTTACCTATGGACACATCATGTAGAGTTTTTCCACTTCATATAAGTTTCTAACAAGCCCATTGGATAACTTAAGCAAGAAATAAAACAAAGACCTAGACTAGGATATAGTAATTGGACCAATAGCCCAAAAATTATGAAAATGTGACCAAGCCCTCCAAGAAAGGTAGAATTTTATCCAAAGCAAAGAAAATGGGTAGGAATAAGCCCATAATGGGTAGGAATAAGCCCAAATCCAAGAGAAAAAATAAAATAAAATAAATTAGGTGATGATATAATAATGTACTAATAATAAAGATTAGGTTACATGGCATTAAGACAAAAATTTAGCAAGTGGTGTGATTCTACATTCATCAATTTGGCAAGTGGCATAATAATACAAGGCTTTAGGACAAAAACATTTATATCCTACACTCATAATTTTAGCAAGTGGTATGATAATACATGGTATTAGGACAAAACATTCCTATCCCACACAAATAATATCAACCAAATAATGGAGATTCAAGGGCTATAAATTTGCCACCTAAAAAGGCAAACCTATCATACTTGTTTAAGACAAAAGAAGATGGAAATGAATCCCTAAATCAAAGGGACCTTGTCCCTTATCTTAAGAACATATCATCATAATTTTCAAAATACAAATCTCCTTTTCCTATGCATATCTTGACTAAGGAAGAGGAAGACAAGAACATAAGTTGTTTGTTTTCCAAAAATTCAACAAAGTGTATCCTAATTGTGAAAAGGTAGACCCATGATCTTGAAAGGTGAATTATTTGGTGGCCTATATAAGGAAACCCACCCCTACAACATTAGAATTTCGTCCAAGTGAGGGAGAGGAAAAAATAGGAGCAAGGTAGAGTGAGGAAAGGAGAGGAAGAAAGGAAGAAAGAGGATGGAGAAGTCTAGGAGACTAAGTGCTCTAGGTAAGTTTAACATTATTTCTTTTTCAAGAAAACTTTTGAAACTTATAATATTTATATGAGATTTTGATCTTAGAACTTTTATGATTGGTCATGATGTTGCTATATCATGTTACATATTGATCTTGCATGTGATGTATGTTTGAATACTTAGGTTGGTGTAGATAGTTCTGCATGGGTATGGCTATGGGTGGCAGAATTTTAGGCTTCGGTGTTTTAATTTCTGGGAAAAATCTATAAGGAATTAAAATAAATGGTTAACATAAGAATTATAGCTATGTGTGTCATGGATTTTTAGCCACTGGAAACATTCAATTTGGAGTCCATATGTGGTAGATATGTTCCGATTAGTATGAAAAGGTTAGAAAATGGTTCATCAGGGAAGAATATGTTCGGATAGCTTATGTGTTTTAATTTCTGGAAATTATCTGTAGGGAATTAAAATAAATTGTTAACATAAGAATTAAAGATATATGTGTCACGAATGTTTAGCTACTAGAATCATTCAATTTGGAGTCCATATAAGGTAGATATGGTCCGATTAGTAGTCAAAGGTCAGAAAATGGTTCATCAGGGAAGAATATGTTAGGACAGCTTTTGTATTTTAATTTCTTGGAATTATCTGTATGGAATTAAAATAAATGGTTAACATAAGAATTATATCTATATGTGTCATGGAGTTTAAGCCACTGGAATCATTCAATTTGAAGTCCATATGAGGAATATATGAGCTGATTAGTTGTCAAAGGTCAGAAAATGGTTCATCAGGGAATAATATGTTAGAACAGCTTCTGTATTTTAATTTCTGGGAATTATCTGTATGGAATTAAAATAAATGGTTAACATAAGAATTATAGCTATGTGTGTGATGGATTTATGCCACTGGAATCATTCAATTTTGAGTCCATATGAGGAAGATATGAGCTTATTAGTAGTCAAAGGTCAGAAAATGGTTCATCAGGGAAGATTTTGTTAGGACAGCTTCTGTATTTTAATTTCTGGGAATTATATGTATGGTATTAAAATAAATGGTTAACATAAGAATTATAGATATGTGTGTCACAGATTTTTAGCCACTTGAATCACTCATGTTGGAGTCCATATGTGGTAGATATGTTCCGATTAGTAGGTAGATGTCAGAACCTATCCGAGAAGAAATAAGCTATACATTTAGGGAGTAATATCACCTTGATTTCTTAATATTTCGCTACAATGTTCAACATAATAGTTTTAGATAATTTTTTATCTTGAAATTGACACCAAGATCACCTACATCAGAGTTAAAGTGAGGGAGTTTTGCTCTGATTAGTAAGAGAAGGTTAGATAGGATGAAAACCTGCATCAAGAAAATAAAGAAATAAAATTAGTATTTAAAAAAGAAGATGAATCTTAATAAATGACTAGTATAGCCATAGCCATTGCCATTGTATGAACTTCTTACCATCTTAAGTGTGAAATTTTGACATGGAAATATTTTATAAAGTGATATTTGAAATGGTTATGTTCATGGCATGATTACCAATGATTTTTGGTAATAATTATATTTTGATGAACATACTTGTTATTGAAAACATATTTTTGGCTATCATTGTGAAAAGAAAATAAATGAGCATGGTCACATGGCAATCCGTGTGGTGCACCAGTAGGGGACGCCCTACCAACAGTTATGATCATGGTAATGAGAAAAGAAAGAGAAAGTGGGCCATGTCAGACAAAGCGAGAAAAGCCCGTTCCGGAGAGTAGAGGATACTCACCCTGACTGGGGTAGCTTAAAATGAGAATAAGTTGATGGCTATCATATGATATTTTGAAAATAGTTAATCCTGTCATACATATCATTACAGTATGATTCTTATGTGCATAGATATAATGCATTCATGTGACCAAAGATATTTTCTGTAGTTTGTACAGCTGAACATGACGTGATGAGCTATATTGATGATGATTTATTGTTGAACTTACTGGTATTTAATTCTCACTATATTTCCATATCATGTTCAGAAAATTATTTATGCAGCTTTTGTTTCTAAGGCTTTGGCTTTTAGTGCACATTGGATCGAGTTACTTTATATTAGGCAGATCTCAGAATCAAATAAGATGTTTTATGGTCGAGTTGACTCAGATCCCGGTGAAGGTGCAACCACCCGCACCTATATCTCCGGAATTGGTCAACCAAAATAAACAAGATGTAAATATCTATGTGTTTGACATGTTACATGTTTGTTTTGATTAATGATGTGTATGTGACCTCAATATTGTATAATAATAAAGGAAAAAAAAGAAACAAAAAGGGTTGTTACACCAAACCTTTATGCAGTTTGCTAGAAAAGGACATAACTTTTTGTTTTGATGAAAGTTGCATGACAACATTCTGCGATCTCAAACAAAAATTGAGTACAGCACCAGTTATCGTGGCTCTAGAATGGACCTCCCCATTTGAGCTAATGTGTGATGCTAGTGAAACAGCATTGGGGGCTATCCTCGGGCAGCGCAGAAACAAGCTGTTTCACTCTATTTACTATGCTAGCAAAATGCTGCAAGGTGCCCAACTGAACTACACTGTGACAGAGAAGGAATTGCTTGCAGTAGTGTTTGCCTTTGAGAAATTCAGAGCATATCTAGTAGGAGCAAAGGTGATAGTGCACACAGACCACTCTGCCATCAAACACTTGGTTAGGAAAAAGGATTCCAAACCTAGGCTCATTCGGTGGGTGCTTTTGCTTCAAGAATTAAATCTAGAGATCAAAGACAAGAAGGGAACTGAAAATCAAGTGGCAGACCATCTATCTAGGTTGGAAGGGCACAGCTTCGAAGCAAATGACATCAACGAAAGATTTCCAGACAAGCAACTCTATCTCCTGACTCAAGATGATGTGCCATGGTATGCTGATTACGTTAATTACCTTGTGAGTGGAATGCTCCCAACAGACTTGACGTGGCAGCAGAAGAAATTTTTTTTGCATGAGGTAAACTCATACTACTGGGATGAACCATACCTTTACAAGAAATGTGCTGATTAGTTGATTAGGAGATTCATACCCAGTGAAGAGATGGAGCAAATCCTACAGCAATGCCATGCTTCCCCTTGTGGAGGTCATTTTGGAGGAGTTAGAACTGCAAACAAGGTGTTGCAGGCAGGGTTCTATTGGCCCTCCCTATTCAAGGACTCCCACTCCTTTGCAAAGTAATGTGACTGGTGTCAGAGGACAGGAAACATATCTCGCAGACATGAGATGCCATTGAACAACATCTTAGAGGTGGAATTATTTGATGTCTGGGGAATAGATTTCATGGGACCATTTCCCTCGAGTTTTGGCAATCAATACATCCTTATAACTGTAGAATATGTCTCAAAGTGGGTGGAAGCCAGTACATCTCAGACTAATGAAGCTAGAGTCGTGACCAGATTTCTGAAGAGAAACATCTTTACAAGGTTTGGAACCCCCAGAGCCATCATCAGCGATGGAGGGACCCATTTCTGCAATCGGCATTTTAAGGCACTACTTGCCAAATATGGAGTAAGGAACAAGGTGGCAACCCCCTATCACCCATAAACGAGTGGGCAGGCTGAAGTCTCCAACAGAGAGATTAAGAGAATCTTGGAAAAAATAGTAGGCCCTATGAGGAAGGATTGGTCCTCCAGGTTGGATGATGTACTATGGGCTTATAGAATAGCCTATAAAATAGCTCTGGGCATGTCACCATACAGATTGGTATTCAGGAAGGCTTGTCATCTACCAGAAGAGTTGGAACATCGAGCATACTGGGCAGTGAAGAAGCTAAACTTGAACCTGGAAGCTGTGGGTGAGAAGAGGATGCTGCAGCTAAATGAGCTGGATGAATTTCGTGGTCAGGCCTATAAAAATGCCAAACTATACAAGGAGAAAGCAAAGCAATGGCATGACAAGAAGATACAACCCTGGAACTTCAAAGTGGGACAGAGAGTACTACTGTACAACTCCAAGCTGACCTTATTTCCTGGAAAGTTGAAATCACGTTGGTCTGGTCCCTTTCGCATAAGCAAGGTCTTCCCATTTGGAACTATTGAATTGGAAGAAGAAAAGGAAGGGAGGACATTCAGGGTTAATGGACAAAGAGTCAAGCACTATCTGGGGGTGATGTGGATAGAAAGAACACCTCCATTCAGCTGTAAGAGGAATGAACAGGAGGGAAGTCAGGCTGAAGACTCTAAAACAAGCACTCATGGGAGGTAACCCATGTTTAAATTTGTGTTGTTTAAGTCTTAAGATAGTTTAAATCATGAGTCTGATAGCTTTTGTGTTTGTTACGCAGGATAGGAAGCATAGAAGTTGCAAAACCAGTTGTTGTTTTGCTGCAGCAACCCTATACTAAAGATAGTCCCTGCTTTGCTACAGCAGCATTAATAACAAGCACTCTCTGCTGCAGCTCTAAATCAAGGTTCCCCTCTGCTATGCTTCTGCCAAAAAAAAAATATTTTTAAAGTGGGCGGGAAAACTGGCAGAAGGCCATAAGACACCCACAGTCTTTAACCTCTGCAACTTCCAACCCACTTTACCCTCGAGTTAAGACACCCACGTTTTCACCTCTGCAACTCCCCTACCCACTTCACCTCTCCCGAGTTCTCAAAGCCCTACAACCTCCTCACCTCCTTCGTTGTGGAAACCCCTACCTCCAAACCCTCAAACCAATCATGCCCAGAATCAAGACGGTGGCCAGAAAAGCAAGCAAGGTGAAGAAATTCACCTCTGAGGAAAACTAACAGAAGCACGATGAAGAGATCGTACCCCGAAACTTCTGCGCTGAGAAAGGGTTCACCTTCACCTCCTCTGGCAATTTGGGGATGCCAATGTACGTTGGCATAGTAGTCAAGCAAAGGGGTTGGGAAAATTTTGCAAGCCACCCACAAACGGCCCTCATTCCTCTGGTTCGGGAATTCTATGCGAACTTCTCACCAGAAATTGACAAGTGGGTGACAGTTCGGGAGACGAAGATGCGTTTTGACCAAGCTTCAATCAACCAGACCTACAATCTACCAGACGAAGAGGACAAGTATGAGGACTATCTACATGGGTTGCGGGACGAAGACTGGGATGCAATGCTCACCTGGGTGTGCCTTCCTGGCACCACCTGGGATAAATCTCCTTAGGGCTCCACCACTATCAATCGGATCTCCTTGGTGCCGATAGCGAAAGTCTGGTATCATTTTCTCAAGACCCGTCTACTACCTTCAACCCATGGGCAGACGGTGAGCCGAGAAAGAGTAGTAATGGTGGACGCCCTCATACTCGGCAGACCACTCAACGTTGGCCGCATCATCAGTGGCCAAATCCAAGCATGCGCCAGCCGAAAGAAGGGAAGCCTACTTTTTCCCTCCCTCATCACCATACTATGCAAGAATCGTGGAGTACTAGTCTCCATTGATGAAGAAGTCTTGAAAGACACCAACCCCATTACTATTACCACCATTGCTCGGATCGTCCTTGAGAAAGCAGCCCCACACCCACCAGCTGCCTCTCGAGACCCTCCACAAGCTGCTGGACCATCTGCTTCGTCCTCTGCCACCCAGCCAGCTGACAAGACCCTTCAACATATTCTACAGTAACAAGCTACAATCCTCAGACAACAAGCACAACTGCTGCAGCATCAGTAGACCTTTTGGTGTTATGAACAGAAGAGGGACTTCGTCTTCCACACCACCTTGGAGCAGAACTTTAAGCAATTCTTCCCATTCTCAGAGTTTCCAACTGACTTGCTCCATACCACTTTCGAGGAGTTAGCCCCAGCACCTGAGCCACAGACAGAGCAGCACAAGGATTCCAAAGGATCCTCCTCCAGCAAGGAGCCCCATCCGGAACCCCACCAGACATCAGAGGGAAATGAGTCCTCTGATGACAATGAGCCCATTGCAAAACGGGCAGCAATGATGCGCAAAAGAAAGGCCTCAGAGTAATCAACACAACGGAGGAGTGGGCTTAGAAGTTCATCAAGGTCTTCTGGGGGTCAATGCCCCTAGGGTGTTGCAGCATACCTGCTAGCACCCTTAGGAAGTTCCCTCAACTCTTCTTCCTTCTCTGCTGTATTTGAAATCTATTTTTGGGTGTCTTTTGTTTTATGGCCATTGCATCAACAGTGAGGACACTGCTCAATTTATGTTTGGGGGCGGTGTGATATAATGTCTGCTGGGAATAATATAATGTTGCTGTGGCACTTTTGTGTTTTTTTCATTGCTGTGGTATCTATTGAAGCATTGATTTTATGCTATAGTATTTGCTGGAGCAATTGTTAGGTTAGACTTGTTTATTTGTGTTCTGTTTGTCTGAGTGCTGATATTTATGTTCTTGCCTGACTGAAATTAGATGAAACTGTAGTGTTACTGGTTGCTACCTGTAGAAATTATCTGACTTAGATGTATTTCCATTCACTTTGTAAAAAAAAAGAGTCTGCATTTTGCATAGCCTACTGAAAGTTCTGGGATACTCCATGAGGAGGATTGGGTAGTTCGCTAGAAAGCAAAATAGGAGACCTACAACCTCACCCAATCACACAGAACCCTATTCTAATGAGCACAGGATCATGGGCAGTTTGCCAAAGAAAAATTTGGTGATCTTTCAAAAATTGGACCTAAGTCTTAGTGCTAGTATTGAGAGCTCTTTGTAGAATTATAAAAGAGGCAAACGCATAAGGTCAAAAAGGCTTAAGTTTGGGGGGGGAAGTAGGAAAGAGAGAGAGAAATATGGACACTCTAATGCTTTGTAGTTCCTTAGTAACCAGGGGTATGCATGAGCCCCATGTGTGCCTTTGCGTAAAACAGGGACATAGAGTGGACACTCCAATGCTCTTTAGTTCCTTAGTAACCAGGGGTATGCATGAGCCCCATGTGTGCCTTTGTGTAAAACAAGGATATAGAGTATGAGTGGGAAGCAGTTTAAGGGTGACAAAGCTGAGTAACCGGGTGCCTGCATTGAACATGTTGGCATTTGCGTCAAAAGGCTGTAATGACCTCTGCTAGAATAAGATCTATGCAAAAAAAAACAATAAAGAAAGAAAATCAGTGAGCTACTACTCCCACCACATTTGTTGCCCTGTCTGCACCTATGATGAATGCCAGCTTAACCTAGGAAGCTCAATATACTAGCATGAAAGTCTTAAGAACTTTGGCTATTTTTTACCCAAGTAGCTTTTAGGGAAACTGTCCATGTCACACACACAAAGAAGGTTTTTGCTGTGATTGGGAGAAAGGTTTGTGGTATCCTTTATATGAAAGAAATCCTGAGAGTTGAGAGCTATCAGCAGAACTATGGATTCATGCATGAGAAAAGTCTGGAATTTCTGGGTGGTAGGAATGTAGTGAACAGAGTAGGTTGCTTGGGGATAAGCAATCCTTTAATTTTGGGGGGATTTGATAACTGCATTTCATTATAGTTTCTATGTGCTGTCCGTGTATGTTTACTGAATTTTTCTGGTGTTTTAAGCACTCTTACCCCCTAACTTAATTAAATGGGATGACTTTTCTAGATATAACATCAGCTACCTCATTGCTGTAGCATTTCAGTAAGCATATGTGGCAACTATAGTAGAACCTCGGGTGATAGTGGGTGAGCTGCTCCCTCTTTCCTGCAATACACTGATTCTATTTGATATGGTGCAGGTGGCAGAGCTGCGCAGTAGGAGCAGCCACCATTGAGCAGGGGACAGCAGCAGGGACATTGCAGGCTACTGGTACAGAACTGCCTCCACTACTGAAAGTGGAGAGGAAAAAGCTGCACAACAAGGGCGCCAGATGCAGAGCAGAAGGAATGTCAGCAACCCAAGGCACTTTACTGGGACCACAAGGGCTGCCTATAAAAGGCCATAAAGTAGCTATTGCACTAAGCGGGACAGCGGGGAAAAAACGAGAGAAAGTAGGGGAGAATTTAGAGGAGGAAACACCATAGCCGAGGATGTGTTGACACCGGGAGGTGCAGCATTAAGGGGATAGTTTTGCAGTTCCAGAAGGGGATTGTCCTCTGTTGTTATATTACTATTTTATCAAAAAGAAATACTGCACTTTGTAATTTTATTTAAATCACTTAGGATGCATACTAGTGTTTTAGGGATTTTTGTAACCAGTGTACCCATGAGGCTTGGCTAGTTTCCAGCTAGGGTTGCACAATGGTTGTAATGAATTGAAGCACATTTTCATTATTAATTCATTTCACTGTAGTTGTTGTTCACCATTCAATTGTATTTCCTGTTAGTTTTTCTTTCCTTAATAACAGAAGTTTGGAGGAAGAAAACCAAGACCAACATTCATCTGGAAGGGTAATGGAGGCTGGGAAAAAGTTGAATGTAAGGGGTTACCCCATGTAGGGATATACGGGTACCCCATTAGTCCCATAATGAAACTTCATGGACAATATGGAGTTGAGGACTGAAGCAGGAATGCAAGTCTGAACCTTTGAATTGTAAGGAATGGCAGTCTGGGAAGACTCCATTTAGGACTAAATTTGGCACTCAGAACAATTGCTGCAGCAAAGCTTAGAGCATAATGAGTGCTGTAGTCCATAGCAACCCTGAGCAACCCTAGTTCTCCCAATATAGTTTCTTCTTTTATTTCCTATTACTCTTTATTATAGTTACAGTCAGTCAATCCACTTCTATTCCAATCTAGTGAAACATCTTAACGTTGCTACAACATTCATACAGCAAAAAGTCTCTAAACAGTTTTAGTTCACTCCTCGTGGGACGATACTCACTCATCACTTTATTACTTGGTCACGACACGTGCACTTGCGTTCTGACATTGTATTCATCTTTGTATGAATTAGAAACCAACAACATGCATGAAAAAGGAGGCAGCAAACCGAGTGATGCTGGGTGATCTTGGTTCTGTTGATCTGGTGCATATAATTGGAAACTAATTTTTATGTGATATGGTGCAGGTAGAATTGATTTATGGTTGTTGTAGCATGTGTAGCCACCATTACCCAACGTCACAAAGGGAGCACTCAGCTGACACAGCAGAGATGCAGAGGCACAGAGATTGTCTCTGTAACACCTACTTACTAATGTCCTTTTTCATATATCTATGTCATAGAATATTCCTTATTGTCTATAAATTATTGGCAATATCTACCTAGTCCATAAATTTACTTATAAACTTATCTTTATTTCTACTATATATAATTTTCTTTTATGAGCATACATGAATTTTAGGCTATTCCAAACATATTCAAATTTCATTTTCTTAAAGATAGGGAAATCAAACTATCTAGGCATGATACGCACTACTTACACACAAAGGCTCTCAAGCTAACAAATAAAAAAAGTGTATAGTTCATCACTTAATTTTCATCAAACTATATGCTATTAAAAAGGGACTTAGCATTCGACTAGGCCATCCCACATATATTACATCCCCAAAAATATATAATCGATATCTATAATCAGATGGGTCAACCTTGAGAATCCTGTTGCTCACTTCTTGCTGCAGTGTAACATCCCTAATTTCGTTTCTTTTATTGATAAAAGTACAAAAATATTTAATTAAGGAAATAAAATTTATTAGACAATATTTTAGATATCTAAGGAAATATAATCCTTAAAAATTCTTCACCTTATGGGATAAGTACCTACCTTTAGTAGAATTTGCTTATAATAATAGTTATCACTCTAGTATTAAAAAGGCCCCCTATGAAGCTTTATATGGTAGAAAGTGTCGATCTCCACTATGTTGGTTTGAGGTAGGAGAAAAGAACTTGTTGGGTCCTGATCTAGTTCAACAAACCACTGTACAAATCAGGATTATACGAGACAAAATACTTACAGCTCAGAGTCGGTAAAAGAGTTACTACGATAAGAGACATAGACCTCTAGAATTTAAGGAAGGAGACCATGTATTTCTGAAACTTTCCCCGACTACTGGAGTTGGTAGGTCTCTCAAAACAAGAAAGTTAAGTCCGCGATTTTTAGGACCCTACCAAATTCTGAAGAAAGTAGGAATATCAGCATATCAAGTTGCTCCCCCACCTAATTTGTCCAACCTGCATAATGTTTTCCACGTATCACAGCTGGGGAAGTATCTTCCAGATTCATCACATGTAATACAGGATGAACCAATCCAAATAAAGGAGAACATGACATACCAGCTAGTACCTACATCCATATTGGACACTGACGTGAAGCAACTGAGAAATAAAACCATTCCCCTTGTTAAGGTGTTATGGGAAGGTTTGACTCCAGAAGAAGCAACTTGGGAACTGGAAGAAGTCACGAGGAAGAAATATCCGCAATTGTTCTTATTAGGTAATTTCTGAAATTTTGAGGACAAAATTTCTTTTAGGGGTAGAGAAATGTAACATCCCTAATTTCGTTTCTTTTATTTATAAAAGTACAAAAATATTTAATTAAGGAAATAAAATTTATTAAACAATATTTTAGATATTTGAGGAAATATAATCCTTAAAAATTCTTCACCTTATGTATATGCATAGAAAATGTTTCTAACATTAAGAGAACAAATAGAGAGGGAAAACCTAATAGGAAAAACAATTAGAAATAACATACTAAAGAGATGCAAAATTCTTGGATAAGGAAGATGAATTTTTAGAAACAAATAAACGTCATAAAATTTCAAGAACATTGGATTAGGGTAATTTTTCCTAATTCAAGAACTAGAGTTACTAAGTTTAACATCTTTACACATACATTAGGCTTTTATCTATGGACACTTCATATAGAGTTTTTCCACTTCACATAAGTTTCTAGCAAGCCCATTGGATAACCTAAGCAAGAAATAAAACATAGACTTGGACTAAGATATAGTAATTGGACCAATAGCCCAAAAATTATGAAAATGTGACCAAGCCCTCCAAGAAAGGAAGAATTTTATCCAAAATAAAGAAAATGGGTAGGAACAAGCCTATAATGGGTAGGAATAAGCCCAAATCCAAGAGGAAAAATAAAATAAAATAAATTAGGTGATGATATAATAATATAATAATAATAAAGATTAGGTTACATGGCATTAAGACAAAAATTTAGCAAGTGGTGTAATTCTACATTCATCATTTTGGCAAGTGGCATGATAATACAAGGCTTTAGGAAAAAAACATCTATATCCTACACTCATAATTTTAGCAAGTGGTATGATAATACATGGTATTAGGACAAAACATTCCTATCCCACACAAATAATATCAACCAAATAATGGAGATTCAAGGGCTAGAAATTTGCCACCTAAAAAGGTAAACCTATCCTACTTGTTTAAGACAAAAGAAAATGGAAATGAATCCCTAAATCAAAGGGACCTTGTCCCTTATCTTAAGAACATATCACCATAATTTTCAAAATACAAATCTCCTTTTCCTATGCATATCTTGACTAAGGAAGAGGAAAACAAGAACATAAGTTTTTTGTTTTCCAAAAATTCAACAAAGTGTATCCTAATTGTGATAAGGTAGACCCATGGTCATGAAAGGTGTATTATTTGGTGGTCTATTTAAGCAAAACCCACCTCTACAACATTTTAATTTCATCCAAGTGAGGAAGAGAGAGAAATAGAAGCAAGGTAGAGTGAGCAAAGGAGAGGAAGAAAGAAAGAAAGAGGAAGGAGAAGTTTAGGGGACTAAGTGCTCCAGGTAAGTTTAACAATTTTTCTTTTTGAAGAAAAATTTTGAAACTTATAATATTTATATGAGATTTTGATCTTAGAACTTTGATGAATGGTCATGTATGTTGCTATATCATGTTACATATTTATCTTGCATGTGATGTATGTTCGAATACTTAGGTTGGTGTAGATAGTTCTGCATGGGTATGGCTATGGTTGGTAGAATTTTAAGCTTCTGTGTTTTAATTTCTGGGAATTATCTAAAGGGAATTAAAATAAATTGTTAACATAAGAATTAAAGATATATGTGTCACGAATTTTTAACCACTGGAATCATTCAATTTGGAGTCCATATGAGGTAGATATGGTCCGATTAGTAAGCAAAGGTCAGAAAATGGTTCATCAGGGAAGAATATGTTAGGATAGCTTCTGTGTTTTAATTTCTGGGAATTCTTTGTAAAGCATTAAAATAAATGGTTAACATAAGAATTATAGCTATGTGTGTCATGGATTTTTAGCTACTGGAAGAATTCAATTTGGAGTCCATATGAGGAAGATATGAGCCCATTAGTAGTCAAAGGTTCGAAAATGGTTCATCAGGGAAGAATATGTTAGGATAGCTTCCGTATTTTAATTTCTGGGAATTATCTGTATAGAATTAAAATAAATGGTTAATATAAGAATTATATCTATGTGTGTCATGGATTTTTAGCCACTAGAAGCATTCAATTTGGAGTCCATATGAGGAAGATATGAGCTGATTAGTAGTCAAAGGTCAGGAAATGGTTCATCAGGGAAGAATATGTTAGGACAGCTTCTGTATTTTAATTTCTGGGAATTATCTGTATAGAATTAAAATAATTGGTTAACATAATAATTATAGATATGTGTGTCACGGATTTTTTGGCACTAGAATTACTCAAGTTGGAGTCCATATGAGGTAGATATGCTCCGCTTAGTAGGTAGAGGTCAAAACCTATCCGAGAAGAAATAACCTGTACATTTAGGGAGTAATATCACCTTGATTTCTTAATATTTCGCTACATTGTTCAACATAATAGTTTTAGATAATTGTTTTATCTTGAAATTGACACTAAGATGACCTACGTCGGAGTTCAATTGAGGGAGTTCTGCTCTGATTAGTAAGAGAAGGTTAGATATGATGAAAACCTACATCAAGAAAATAAAGAAATAAAATTAATATTTAAAAAAGAAGTCGAATCTTATAATTGACTAGTATATGCCATAGCCATTGCCATTGTATGAACTTCTTACCATCTTAAGTGTAAAATTTTGACATAGAAATATTTTATAAAGTGATATTTGAAATGGTTATGTTCATGGCATGATTACCAATGATTTATGGTAATAGTTATATTTTGATGAACATACTTGTTATTGAAAGCATATTCTTAGCTATCATGGTGAAAAGAAAAGAAATGAGCACGGTCACATGGCAATCCGTGTGGTGCACCAGTAGGGGAATCCCTACCAACGGTTATGATCATGTTAATGAGAAAAGAAATAGAAAGTGGGCCATGTCGGACGGAGCGAGAAAATCCGTACCTGAGAGTAGAGGATACTCACCTTGACCGGGGTAGCTTGAAATGAGAATAAGTTGATGGCCTTCATATGATATTCTGAAAATAATTAATCCTGTCATACATATCATTATTGTATGATTCTTATGTGCATAGATATAATGCATTCATGTGACCAAAGATATTTTCTGTAGTTTATACAGTTGAACATGACATGATGAACTATATTGATGGTAAATTATGATTTATTGTTGAACATACTGGGATTTAATTCTCACTATATTTCCATATCATGTTCAGAAGAATAAATATGCAGATTGTCTCTATGACACTTATTATTTTCTGTACGTTGGATCGAGGTGCCCTACCTTGGGCAACTTCCAGTTATTTCAGATGTATCTGTCGTAGATGTGACTGAGATTCCGGTGGACGTGCCACCCGCACCAGTGTCCCCGGAAGTAGTCGACATAGAAGATTAGAGCTAATATGTATCTTTGTACAAATATTTGTAAAATAATGGTGTGTAGTTTGTAAAATAATAGTTTGTATGGAAACTCAGTATTGTATCACTGTTAATAACAATTATGCTTGGTTAAATTGATTATTATTACGAGTTAAGTGGTTAGAATTAAACTTCATGGAATTTTAAAACAAAATAATGTTACATTTACATAAATGGAGTTGTTACATGCAGTACCTCGAATGTGATTATATGAACATAAAAAGATGAGATGACAATCTCAGTAGCTAGCAAAAATTTTATAAAACAATATACATTCAATTCCTTAAAACATCTCAATTTATTTCACTAAAACATAAGCACTGACCATACATATATACATCATCATGGTCACACTAGGGACCCATAACATGTTGGTCTACTTACCCAATGCAGTCCCATACCTGCAAAGGGTTATGCATCTCCTATTATTGGCCAATACATAGGGGAATTGGGGCTTACTTGGCACACTTTAGGCACCCCTTAATTCCCGAGAATGCATACATAACTTATCTTTAGACCATCATTCATCATAGCATAAAAGTCAGGCAACCAGTGAAATTGATAAATTCAAGTTTATAAACATAAAGAGTGTTTTAAGGAAGAGCTAACTACCTCAATTCCAGCACAATCACTTTCTTTCCAAGGCTGCCAAGGTTAATACCAGCAACTCAAACTAAAACATATAAGAGTTCTTGGTTAATTCATGCATATTAGTACCTAAAGTCATAAATCTCTAGTTTAAGAGCTTCTTCTCCTTAAAACAAAACTATGATTTTGATGCGATTTGGGGTTATTATTAAATATGACAAAATTCCTCTAAAAATTATAAAATTTTGTATAGAGGTACCTTTACATGTGTATTTTATTTTTTAATTCTCTCATTTCTTAACTCTTCTATTCGACAACAAAAACTACTTTCATACCCAGAACAGTACAAATTAGTTTCGGTTCTATTTCCATTCTGTTTTGCATTCATTTGGATTAGTGAAACTTCTTAAAAATTCATGATATTTTATATGAAGCATCCTATATATGTTGTATAATCACCATAAAAATTCCAAGTAAAAACGAATTCATTTGACTTGTTGAATAACACAAGTTTTAAAGTTGTCCCCTGTTATGGCCTGTTCTGCCTCATTTCCTGTCCTACCTAATTTCTACATTTATTTATGTGCCTTAACCTTACCATAATTTTCTAAAATTTTGTGGAATCCTTAACTAGGATCCCTCTAACATGTCATAAAATTTTCATACGAAATTTCAACATCTAACCATTTTAATATTTTGTATTTCCATCAACAGTCTAAGCTGTCCAGCAAATTGTTCTCAACATCTAACCATTGATTATAAATATCTTAAGACTCTTCTCATCAAAAATTAGAGAATTTAAAGGCCATTTACTAAATTTACTAAGCCAATATTTTCAGGTGCCAAAAGGTTTCTATTTTCTCAACCTAACCCTTCTATGCTCTATGACCTTTACTCACCAATCAGACCCTACCTCACTCATATGGACTCGAAATTACCTGATTCCAGTGGTTATGTAAGGGTGAGAAATATATATACAACTTTTATGTTAACTATGTCTTCATATTTCTTATTTATTAGTCCCATAAATTCAAAAACAGAAGCTATTCTTCACCAGTCTGAATTCCAAACCCGATTCTGACCTCTAATCACTCCATGGAGTATAAATCTGTCATTTTATGTCCGTTAGATGTGATTCCAAATGATATAGAAATCTAAGACATAGGGCTACAACTTCTATGTTGAACATGTTTTCATATTTTAGACAGAAAGTAGTCCATGCAGGGCCAAAATGTAACCTAATAAATTCTAAATCAGATTTTTATAAGAAGCCAGACTTACCTTGTGTAAACCCACTCCTATGGCTCTCAATTTGCAGCTTGCTATCCCTCTTGGTTTCCTTTACAACTCAGCCACATTTTTTTTGGAACCAAATATGGGGTGAGCAAGGCTTCAAATCTCAGCACTCACTCTCACTCTCACTGCCTTATGATGAAGGAAGGAAAGAAGAATTCTCTCAATTTCTAGACATTTCCTCTCTCAAATTTCTAGTTATTCTCTCTCCCTCTCTTTCTCTCTTCCTTTCTTTCTATCTTAGACTCCCTCTTGTCAATGGTATTTATAGAGCAAAGAAAAAAATTAAAACAAAATTAGGAAGGTGCATGGTTTCTTCCTTTCTTGTCATGGTTTGTAGAAACAAAATAAGGAAGGTGCATGGTTTCTTCCTTTCTTTTCATGGTTTGTAGAAACAAAATAAGGAAGATGCATGGTTTCTTCCTTTCTTGTCATGGTTTGTAGAAACAAAATAAGGAAGATGCATGGTTTCTTCCTTTCTTGTCATGGTTTGTAGAAACAAAATAAGGAAGGTGCATGGTTTCTTCCTTTCTTGTCTTAATTTACTACTAATCCTATATTAGTGATGTCCTAAAAATGTATTTGTATCCTTCCCCTATCCATTATGATCCTAAGAATTTTATTTGTATGATTCATGATTAATTATATGCACCTATATTTTTTTTTAAATACCTTATTGTACCATAACTAAGTAATTTAATTTTGGGTCATATATATCTTTTACCTTTTCTTAGATTTATCTAATATTATTAAAGACTTAGGATGTTATAGTCTCCATTACTGAAAGTGGAGAAAAAGGCACTGGCAGAGGTGCAAGCCAAAAAGGAAAAAAATGCAACAGCTTAAGCCACCTCACTGGGACCACAATGCTTGTCTATAAAAAGGAAAAAAGGAGATGATAAGAAGAGGGGGAGACGAACAAAAAAAAGGGACAAAAAACAGAGAGGGGAGCCAGAAATCCTTGACGAGAGTGTGCTGTAAGGGTGAGACTGTCCCATTAGGAATCAACACAGCAAAAAGAGCTGTAGGAAGTGAGGAAGAGGATCCTTTTTAAGAGTTCCCCTTTTACCTTATGTGTTTTTATTTGTGCCCTAAACTGTATTTTTTCTATATTACTCTTCATTGCATGATGGTTATCCTGATACATACAGTTGTAACTAATTTGGATATAAAGCTGGGCTAAACCTCTAACTAGGGTTGTAGTGAACTCTTGTACATTTTAGTACATGGATAATTTTGTTACAGCATTGCCTTTTTCATTCAAACTGCTCTTGCATTTCTTAAACTTCTTTTGTTAACTGAACTTTAATGGTAGAAGGTTGAAGCTGACATAGACCTGGAAAGGTAATGAAGGCTGAAATAGGTTTGGATGTTATGGGTTGTTAGAAAGACCAAGGCAAAACTAATATAGAAATATATAGTTGTCCCATATGACCCAATAGTTGGGACTTCAAGCATAGCTCTTGGGCTTTGATTTATACAGAATGTATAAACTGAACCTTAGAAGTACATGGAATGGTAGTCTGGAAAGAATCCATTCAAGAGGAAATTGGGTACTTGAGCAATTGCTACAACAATTTCTAGAGCAAAATGGGTGCAGAAGTTTATAGCAACCCTAGTTCACCTAATATCTGATTTTTTGTAACCTAGTGTGCCTCAATTTATTTCAAGTTCTTGTTTAATTTTGTTTAGCCTTATTTGCACTTGAACCTTATATCTTGTGATAACTAACAAAAATTTGCTACTGCATTTCACGAGTCAAAAATTCTATAGTAATTTCTGGTTACACTTCCTTGTGGGACGATACTCAATCATCATTATATTACTTAGTCACGATACGTGCACTTGTGTTCAGACATTGCATATATACTTTGCAACCAATAGTGAGTTGTTTAATGCATAGATGGTTATATGATGTTAATGTATGTGTTGAAATGTGGTTACAGACGATTAGTCATTGTGTGTTGAAATGTGGCTACAGATGATTAGTCACTGTGTGTTGAATTGTGGCTACAGACAATTAGTCACTATGTATTGAAATGTGGGTACAAACAATTAGTCACTGTGTGTTGAATTATTGCTATAGATGATTAGTTACTGGGTGTTGAAATGTGGCTACAGACAATTATTCACTGTGTGTTGAATTGTGGCTATAAACAATTAGTCACTTTGTGTTGAATTGTGGCTATAGACGATTAGTCATTATGTGTTTAAATGTGACTATTGACGATTAGTCACTGTGTGTTGAATTGTGGCTACATATGATTAGTCACTATATGTTGAAATATGGCTATAGATGGTTAGTCACTATGTGTTGAATTGTGGCTACAGACAATTAGTCACTGTGTATTGAACTTGTGGTAGCAGACGATAATCACCATGCATAAAAGAACTGCATATGATATTTGTAATTGATGAGCATGTGACTATACTATGTTAATCATGCATTTGCAAAAATTATGACTTCATCACAAAAGATTGATGATTTCTGTAGTTTATATAGTTGGGCATAACACTATGATTTTTACTTATCATATGATGCTTTTAATGTTGAACCTATTGTTGTGTATGTTTCACTAGTTAACCATAAGCGAACGGCGTAGCTATAGCTAGTCCGACGAGTACGGGTCGTATCCCACAGAGAACAATGGTCAATTACTAGAATTCTACAAATCAAGCTATCTAAATCAATGTAATTCGTTAGGTAATATGTCATAATTAAGCAAATAAGGAATTCAATTAACAAAAACCTAGGGTTTAGGGTTTACCACACTTATGATATTCAACATTCAATATGCACCTTTAATTGCAATTATCTAGGTAATTGGGGATGGTTTAACCTTAATTAATTAACAACCTCTTTCAAGCGTTATTAATCATACCTATATTATTCTAATTTCCTACATTCGTGGTTCTTAGTTTAACCTAAGTCTATTAAGTTCTATGCCAACCATGTGATTCAATTAATTGGTTTTCTTGTGCCCACTAATTGATTCCATTCGTAGAGAACCTTAAAGTACTTTCCTCATTAAGATATCCCTAATTAACTAATTAAGTTTTCGTATTAACTTTCACCTTTTAGTTTATCAGTTAATAACCTAAGACGTGATAAAACGGTGATAAGGCATTTTATCAACTCTTATATATGTACATAATAGTTAACCCTAATTAATCCACAAATAATCACAATTAGGGTTGCATAATTCAATTCAATAATTCAGTATCATCATACCATAAGTGAGTTTACCGAAACTCTAGATTAATATCTTCTCAAGCATAATTAAAGTATAACTCATAATCAAATTCATTAAATTATTCATCAATGTTCAATACAAACTAAGAGAAAGGAGTAGAATTAGAACTAAGTGTAGAATAGAAAGATAAAACCTGGTTTGCAGTAGATGAATTAGGGATATAGGCTTCAATCAATCCAAATTCTACTCTAAGGACATAAATCAAACAATGATTCATATATATATATATATATATATATATATATATATATATATATATATATATATATATATATATATATATATATCACATAAACTACTAAAAACCCTAAAAAATACAGAGTGTACGGACACGAAGCACGACCGTGCTTCAGGTACACCAAGCACGACCTGGCCGTATTGGGAGCTGTGAATTCCAATTCTTGCCAATTTCTTCTAGGTTTTCTCCTTGCTTCCTCCTCGGCTTATTCCAAGTCCATATGGCTGGTGCGCACTGTCGCAGGTGCACCCAAATTAATACCTTACCTCAAAACTAACATGTAGTAGTGGGAGTAAGGGTCGATCCCACAGAGACTGGAATTACCTTATGTGATTAAAAGGGGGGAATTGATAATCGCAAATTAAGTAAAGTAAACAATAATGAAAATAAATAAGCAAAAGTGATTAATGATAAAGACGTTGGTTTCGGTTGGTATCCACCGTCAAGGGATTACATTGATCATCGACAACATAATCAATTTGCAAATGAATATCTATCATTGGGGTTTTAACCCCGTTTCTCCTTAAGCCTAGCAAATTAATGACAATCACACTAATTAAACCCTAATCAACAAGCCATCTTTTAGCACATCGGTAAAATATAACTTGTTAACTGCATGAAGAACTAGAGAAACTGACAGAGCTAAACAAATATAAACACATCGGCTATATCTAATTTAGTCAATCATTCATCATAGATTCAATGATTTATAATCCAAAACCCTCAAACCTATTTGCCTCACGAATCGCAGAATTAAAGACTTTGTTCAAAACACAATTCAGAGGTAGATTAAAATAGACGAAATACTAGTAGGCCTCCTAGCAAACATATGCATAATCATTAAGAACAAGAACAGATGAACAATCAATATTCAAAACAAATTGAAATAATAACATCAGATCCACATCTCACAATGTATAAAAATCCCTTGAGGTTTCAACTCACCTCAACCAACTAAAGAAAATTAGCCACGCAGGGCCATAAGATAAACAAAAGAAGAATTAAAGAATGTAGATAAAGAATTCGGTGAAAGATTGGATCAGAATTGGCTGCTTTCTCTGCTTTTTTTGCTCCCTTTTTTATAGATTAACTCCTCCTAATTGATGTAGGAGTGTTTCTAGGTCAAATTTCGGATTATCGGGCTTCAATTAGAGTTAAAAAACCCTAAAAATCGTGAACTTAGTGACCTGATGCGATGGCGGGCGCCGCGGCGCTCCAAAAAGCTTCTGATGGGGTGCCGCGGCGCTTAGGCTAGCTCTGGTGAACTCTGAATTCTGACGCTCGGGCGCCGCGGCACTGGGCATCGGGCGCTGTGGCGCCCGGTGCTTCTAGGCAACAAATGCCGCGGCGCGCTAGGGAGCGCCGCGGCCCTCCGAACCTGCTATGACGCAGCGCCGCGGTGCCTGAAAAACTCCAGAATTTGCTGAAGTGTCGAACATAAAAGTTGTATCTCTATGTCTCTTCTTTCCATAGCCGCTGGAATCACCTTAATCCAATCTAAATTGAAGGAGATATGCTAAAATTAGTGACCAAAGGTCAGAATTCACCCTGCTGCACTATGATTCTGATTTGCAAGCTTTGTAACGCTATAAAATCTCCCGAATTGGACCAAGTGTTCAACATAAACGTTGTAGAGGATCGTCTTATCGTTTCACAGCCACTTGAATCACTTTGATTGGAGTTCATAAGAGGGAGATATGCTCAAAACAGTGCTGAAAGGTCTGGAATCGCTGCAATGTAGCATTTTTCCATGAATTTCTTATCTTTTTCTTCCATTTTCTTCTTCCTTTGTTCCTACAACACAAAACACAAAACTAAGCTAATTCCTAATTATATTTTACTTAAATCGAACAAAAGATAAGCATAAAGGTATTAAAATCATGCTTAATTAAGATCACATCATCTTCACATGAATATTTTTCCTCGATTCTTGACCTCTTTTGCTAACCTACAAACATAAAACAAACCCAAGTAGTATCTAGAGTAAAGCATAACCAAAAGCAGGGAAATAATCACAAGTTCGCTATTAATTAGGGGATAAAATATAATTATTAAACACTAAATTTTCCCGTTTATCAATTCCCCCATGCTTAAACCTTTGCTTGTCCTCAAGCAAATAACATGAAAAATCAACAGGAAGGGGGATGTATACAAATTCCAAATAAAATAAAAAATGCAATACAGGTAATTCTTCACATAATCAATGAGAACACAACAGATATATGAATAGGCATTTATCAAATAGTCTCTGTTCTTCTAAAACTAAGCCCAAATTATCTTATTATATACCTACTTCTATTATTACCATTGGATGTATGCACCAAATTGATTTTTAGACACTCAAGTAGGTCACTTCATCCTTTAGATCTCCCTATGTTGCCTTACCCTTATTTCTAATTTTCACATTCAATTTCTTCTACTTCTCAATCAAATTTTTTTCTCTTTTCTCTTTTTTTCTTTTGTTTATTTCATTCATTTTTCTTATATAGAAATATACAGTGAGTGCATTTTATGCTTCATCTCACTAGGGTAAAGGCAGCTAGGTACTCATACTAAGGGCTTTTTGGTGCCTTGAAGGGGTACTAAGAGTGAACACTTTTTGGATTTTATATTCCCTTATTTTTCACCTCTCCCTATTTTCACACTCTTATAGTGTTAAAATAAAACAAGGCATATAAGTTACAGCACAATAAAAGAGATATTTTTGAAAAAAATTAAAGGTTTAATGCTAAAAGAAAGAGACTAAAATAATAACTACCTATTTTATATTCTGTTGTGCATCACATATTCATGAGTTAGAATCATAATATATTACATCAATATATCTCTAGAATAGCAAACAATGTGATTATTCAATGAAACAAGAAAGATTCAATATATACATGCAAGAGAGAACTTAACCAGTCAGTGCAAACCCAAATTTTAGCCAATGAAAATAGAAAGCTTAAAGTCTACTCCCTCATGCTTAAAATTGACATTGTCCTCAATGTCAGTATCAAAGAATGTACATGCAAGGGAAAGAAGTAGCTTACTTGCTTACTGGTCTTTAGAAGGTGGTAGTGGTGGGTTCTGACTCAGGTGCCATTGGTACTAGGCTTGCATTATTCCCTGCATGCTTTGGATTGTGTCATTCATTACATGCAAGGTGGCCTTTTAAGCTAATTACTCCTCCTCTATTCCGCTAAGCTGTGAGGAGATGGAGTCATGGTCCTGCTCTGTACATGTGATGGACCTGTAATGTCAGTGTATTGAAAATAGGGTGGCATTGGTAAAGCCAAAAGTGGCTCAAGGGGGAAGTCATCACCCTCAGGAACATCATCACTTTCTCTACCCTCTTCTAGAGGGTAGATCCTATTCTCCTCATTAGTAACTATTGTCCTAGTAGGGTTAGGGAGGTGAAATATATTATGGCCATAGAGATGCAGCCAATAGTCAGCATTCTTTTTAACAATTAATTTCATATGTTGAAAGGATTCTAAATCAATTATGTTGCTGCCAACTATTGGTTGCAAATCCTAAAGATTTGTCTCTAATCCTAACCCTCTAGCTATTATAGTTACTAGACTTGCTATGACCACCTTGCCAGTCATGGCTTTACTTACCCTGGCCATCTGATAGGCCATAAAAGCACCAGTATCTGCCTTATGACCATGTATCATGGCCCAAAGAAAATAAAGCTCTCTTTGGTTTGCAACCCCATCACTTTCAGCCCTACCAAAAATCATATAGGCCATCAAGCATTGTTAATATCTAAATGTGGGGTTGCAAATAAAAGAGGCTTTTAAACTTAATGTAATATATTGCCCCCCAACAAAAATAGAATTCCAAAAAGGTTCAGTAAGAAAACTTGGGGGAACTGATCTATCTCTCTTAAGAGGCAATCTAAATAATGCATTAAATTTAGCTAATGATAAACTAAATGTATGGTCAAATAATCTTAAGTTCATGTGGTCTTGTTCAATGCTAGGACCCTAAAATAGGATCACATTAACAGAACTAAAGAACTCTAAGGTGGTCCAAGCATAGGCTGGGTAACATAATCCAATGAATGTGTTCTACCTAATCCTATCAACTAGGTAGCGGATGTCAGTTAAAAGTCTTAACCGTTCCAAACACTCTTCATCTATGTACCGGGTACTCAACATTCCCTATTTAACTAGAGTATTGTATCGTGTTCATTGATTATCATCAACAAACACGATACCATACTCATTTATTTAGTAAGGAGGTTGGAACAGTCTTTGAATCCATCCTCTATGTGGTTGCTAGGATTGGGTGGAAGATTGGCCAGTTCTGGCTATTTTAGGGCCCATTTATAATGATATGCAAATAGGATGTAATGGGGAGTGGGGTGAGCAGGACCAAATGCTAATTAACAAATTTATGCAATCACAATGCTAAACTAGGACACAAAAAGAATCAAGTGCAAATCAGAGAGAAAATCTAGGCAAATAAATGTTAAACCATCAAACAATGTAGTCCAGCAGGTGTGTCAAAATTAAGTCAAGTTCTAGATTCAAGAGAGCCAATGAATTTAGTTTCAGGTTCAGCCAACAAGATAAACTAGAACTTCAATTTCAACAAGTTATTATGCGAGTAAAGATGTAATTAATCAACCAGAATTCTTAAGCTATAAAAAAATAGGTCACAAGCATGCAGAGTATCTATTCAGCCAGCTAAACATAAACCAAGAGCCAAAGAATTATAGCATAAATTGTCAAAGTTAGAGGAATCCAATATAAGACAGTTAGGGAACCAAAAAATGCAGCACATTTAAATCCAAATTTTGCAGAGATTTTCTACTACCAGTCCAATAGGCAAACAAACAAAGACCAGGCAATTTAATCCAGAAAATTGAAGTTTAAGTGTAGAGAACTCAGATAATTAAACCAGACTTATCCATACAAATAAAGTAGTCCAACAATTCCAACAAGTAGGGAATTCTAATCCAGAAAATTGAAGCTCAAGAGCAGAAAACTAAGATAACTAAACAAGAAAAACAAATCCAACAACAATCCAGTTTAAAACCACAAGTTCAAAGAATGAGAATTACCTTGATGATTGGAGCCACTAGCAAGTTTAGCAGCAAGGTGAAGCACAAAAGATGAGGTGAATGCAGGTGAATGGAGGCTAGGAGCTATGTGCAGGGGTGAGCTCTCGAGTCTCTGGGCTGGTAAAGGAATGAGGATTGACATGGCAGTCTGGGTGCAGAGATGGGAATGGGAAGACTGGGAGTTAGGCACGGGCACAAGAGAACAGGCCGAGGTAGGGATTAGAATGTTAGGATGGGGATTTTGGGAGAAGGATTATTGGTGCAAGGGATATTTTCTGGGGTGAACACGAGTATCTGGGTGTAGGGAAGTGGAAGCACAGGTATAGGTTTAGTGTATTAGCTAGGATCGGGTTGAGGATTTGAGGGAATACATAGACTTGGTTGGATTTAGTTAAGGGATTTGAAGGAGAACAGAGGGAATGAGGGCTCAGGTTGCAGAGCACAGATGGAGATGGGAAAAGGAATAGAGGGAGAGAGGATTAGGGCTCAGGTTTGGTAGGAATTTGGAGGTGGAGAAAGAGATGGAGGTAGAGGGGAAATGCACGGGAAGAATGGGAGAGACACGGCTATATCATGTTACATGTTTATCTTGCATGTGATGGATATTTTGAATACTTTGGTTGGTATGGAAAGTTCTGGATAGATATGGCTATGGGTGGCAAAACTTTAGGGCTTTTATACTGCTATTATGTATATTTGAATGTGGTGAAAAATTAATAGAATATGTTAAATTAAGTAAGAAATATAATTAAATGTTGGGATCAATAATTCTTTGGTTAGGTGAAAATTTGGAAGAAAAATGGAAGAACAAAAGGATGAACTAGAACTTTAGGGAAGGCTAGGCTAAGAAAATTGGATTTCAGAGTAACTAGGGAAGCTAATATTTTTAGAATTTTGGAAAGAATCGGTTGGAAATTAAAAGAAACGATTAACATAAAAAATATAGATATATGTCAGACGGATTTGTGGGCACTAACATCACACAATGTGGAATCCATATGAGGGAGATATCGTCAAATTAGTAAGAAGCGGTCAGAAACTAGCTAACAAGGGAAGAATCTGTTAAGTATGCTTTTGTGTTTGAATTTTTGGGAAACATTTGTAGGGAATTAAAGGAAATTGTTAACATAATAAAAAAAAATATATGTCTCACGGATCAATAGGCTTTAAAATCAATTAATTTGGAGTCTATATGAGGTAGATATGGCTGATTAATGAGTAAATGTCAAAATCAGTTTAGAATCCAGGGTTTGAAATGTAAGCGTTTCAATTTTTGATTTTCTGAGAATTAATTTTAAGGAATTTGAAGACATGATAAACATGAAAGTTGTGCATAAGTGTCTTAGTGTTTGATAGGCTTCATAATAACCTCAATTGATGTTTGTATGACAGATATATGGTCGACTAAGTGAGGAAAGGTCATAGAACACGGCCAGCCCGTGTTTTGAGTTGCTTAAACACGGGTATGTCATCTTCAGGGCTATTTTTTAGTACGTTTGAAGTATTTTTCAAGCATGGCTGTGTCAGGAACATGGCCAGGCCGTGTTGGGAGCTGGTAAAGCTTATTTTTAATATTTTTCTACCCTAAATGAACCTAATAAACTATAGAGTAATAATAGAAACCAAATTGGAGAAGAATGCCCTATCAAATTTGTGAGAACATGGGTTGGAAATGATATAAGTAGAAGGAAAGTAACTAAAGGCCAAGTATAAAGAAAATGAAAAGATGAAAATAATATTTAAAAAAGAAGTAGAATCCTATAAATGAAAATAATAAATAACTAGTGTATGCCTTAGCTGTAACAAACTTCTTTTTTTCTTTATTATTATCCAATATTGAGTTCACATACACGTCATTAATCAAAACGTACATGCAACATATCAAACACATAGATATTTACATCTTGTTTATTTTGGTTGACCAATTCTGGAGATACAGGTGCGGGTGGTTGCAACTTCACTAGGATCTGAGCCAACTCGACCCCAAACATCTTATTTGATTCTGAGATCTGCCCAACATAAAGTAACTCAATCCAATGTGCACTAAAAGCCAGAGCCATAGAAAAAAGCTGCATAACTAATTTTCTGAACATGATATGGAAATATAGTGAGAATTAAATCCCAGTAAGTTCAACAATAAATCAACATCAATATAGCTCATCACGTCATGTTCAGCTGTATAAACTACAGAAAATATCTTTGGTCACATGAATGCATTATATCTATGCACATAAGAATCATACAGTAACAATATGTATGAGAAGATTAAATATTTTCAGAATATCATATGATGGCCATCAACTTATTCTCATTTCAAGCTACTCCGGTCAGGGTGAGTATCCTCTACTCTCCGGTACGGGCTTTTCTCGCTCCGTCTGACATGGCCCACTTTCTCTTTCTTTTCTCATTAACATGATCATAACCATTGGTAGGGCGTCCCCTACTGGTGCACCACACGGATTGCCATGTGACCGTGTTCATTTCTTTTCTTTTCACAATGATAGCCAAAAATATGCTTTCAATAACAAGTATGTTCATCAAAATATAACTATTACCATAAATCATTGGTAATCATGCCATAAACATAACCATTTCAAATATCACTTTATAAAATATTTCCATGTCAGAATTTTACACTTAAGATGGTAAGAAGTTCATACAATGGCAATGGCTATGGCATATACTAGTCATTTATAAGATTCATCTTCTTTTTTAAATATTAATTTTATTTCTTTATTTTCTTGATGCAGGTTTTCATCATATCTAACCTTCCCTTACTAATCAGAGCATAACTCCCTCAATTGAACTCCGTTGTAGGTGATCTTGGTGTCAATTTCAAGATAAAACAATTATCTAAAACTATTATGTTGAACATTATAGCAAAAGATTAAGAAATAAATGTGATATTACTCCCTAAATGTACAGGTTATTTCTTCTCGGATAGGTTTTGACCTCTACTTACTAATCGGACCATATCTACCTCATATGGACTCCCAAATAAGTTATTCTAGTGGCTAAAAATCCGTGACACACATATCTATAATTCTTATGTTAACCATGTATTTTAATTCCATACAGATAATTCCCAAAAATTAAAATACAGAAGCTATCCTAACATATTCTTCCTTGATGAACCATTTTCTGACCTTTGCCTACTAATCGGAACATATCTTCCTCATATGGACTCTAAATTGAATTATTCCAGTGGTTAAAACTCTGTGACACATATAGCAATAATTCTTATATGAACTAACTATTTTAATTCCGTACAAATAATTTCCAGCAATTAAAATACAGAAGCTATCCTAACATATTCTTCCCCAATGAACTATTTTCTGACCTTTGACTACTAATCAGATCATATCTACCTTATATGAACTCCAAATTGAATGATTCTAGTGGATACAAATCCGTGACACACATAGCTATAATTCTTATGTTAACCATTTATTTTAATTCCATACATATAATTCCCAGAAATTAAAATACAGAAGCTATCCTAACATATTCTTCCCTGATGAACCATTTTCTGACCTTTGACTACTAATCAGAACATATCTACCTCATATGGACTCCAAATTGAATGATTCCAGTGGCTACAAATCCATGACACACATAGCTATAATGCTTATGTTAACCAATTATTTTAATTCCATACAGATAATTTCTAAAAAGTAAAATACAGAAGCTATCCTAACATATTCTTCCCTGATGAACCATTTTCTGACCTTTGACTACTAATTGGACAATATCTACCTCATATAGACTCCAAATTGAATGATTCCAGTGGCTTAAAATCCGTGACACATATATCTTTAATTAGTATGTTAACCATTTATTTTAATGCCTTATAGATTGTTCCCAAAAAATAAAACACCGAAGCTTAAAATTTTGTCAACCGTAGCCATACCCATGCAGAACTATCTACACCAACCTAAGTATTCAAACATACATCACATGCAAGATCAATATGTAACATGATATAGCAACATCCATGACCAATCATCAAAGTTTTAAGATCAAAATCTCATATAAATATTATAAGTTTCAAAAGTTTTCTTTAAAAAGAAATTTTGTTAAACTTACTTGGAGCACTTAGTCCTCTAGACTTCTCCTTCCTCTTTCTTCCTTTCTTCCTCTCCTTTCCTCACTCTACCTTGCTTCTATTTTTCCTCTCCCTCACTTGGACGAAATTGTAATGTTGTAAGGGTGGGTTTTCTTATATATACCACCAAATAATTCACCTTTCATGATCATGGGTCTACCTTATCACAATTAGGATACACTTTGTTGAATTTTTGGAAAACAAACAACCTTTGTTCTTGTCTTCCTCTTCCTTAGTCAAGATATGCATAGGAAAAGGAGATTTGTATTTTGAAAATTATGATAATATGTTCTTAAGATATGGGACAAAGTCCCTTTGATTTAGGGATTCATTTCCATTTTCTTTTGTCTTAAACAAGTATGATAGGTTTGCCTTTTTAGGTGGCAAATTTCTAGCCCTTGAATCCCCATTATTTGGTTGATATTATTTGTGTGGGATAGGAATGTTTTGTCCTAATACCATGTATTATCATACCACTTGCTAGAATTATGAGTGTAGGATATAGATATTTTTGTCCTAAAGCCTTGTATTATCATGCCACTTGCCAAAATTATGAATGTAGAATCACACCACTTGCTAAATTTTGTCTTAATGCCATGTAACCTAATCTTTATTATTATTACAATATTATATCATCACCTAATTTATTTTATTTTATTTTTCCTCTTGGATTTGGGCTTATTCCTACCCATTTTCTTTGCTTTGGATAAAATTCTACCTTTCTTGGAGGGCTTGGTCACATTTTCATAATTTTTAGGCTATCGGTCCAATTACTATATCCTAGTCCAAGTCTATGTTTTATTTCTTGCTTAGGTTATCCAATGGGCTTGCTAGAAACTTATGTGAAGTGGAAAAACTCTATATGAAGTGTCCATAGTTGAAAGCCCAATTTATGGGTGGAGATACTAAACTTAGTAACTTTTACTCTTTAATTAGGAAAAATTACCCTAATCCAATCTTCTTGAAATTTTAAGACCTTTACTTCACAAAAATGTATCTTCCTTACCTAAGAATTTCACCTTTCTTTAGCATGTTTATTTCTAATATTTCTTCTTAGGTTTTCTTTCTTTACCTATTCCATTAATATTAGAACATTTCTACGCATATATGTAAGGTGAAGAATTTATAAGGAAAATATCTAAAAATTACGGGATGTTACATTAGCCATTGCCATTGCATGAACTCCTTACCATCTTAAGTGTATAATTTTGACATGAAAATATTTTATAAAGTGATATTTGAAAATCGTCATGATCATGACATGATTGCATTTTACCAATGATTTTTGGTAGTGATTATGCTTTGATGATAAATTATGGCATGTGAGTATAATGAATATACTTGTTATTGAAATCATATTTTTGGCTATTAACATGACAAGAAAAGAAAAGAAAAGGGATGAGCATGGTCACATGGCGGTCCATGTGGTGCATCAGTAGGGGACGCCATACTTACGGCTATGATTATGTTAATGAGAAAAGAAACAGAAAGTGTGCCATGTCGGATGGAGTGAGGAGAGCCTGTACCGAAAAGTAGAAAGTACTCACCCTGACTGAGGTAGAATGATATGAAAATAAGTTGATAGCCATCATATGATATTTTGAAAATAATTATTCATGCTATACATGTCATTACAATATGATTTTCATGTGCATAGATAAAGTGCATTCATGTGACCAAAGGTATTTGTTGTAGCTTATACAGATGAACATGACATGATGAGATATATTGATGATGATTATGATTTATTGTTGAACCTACTGGGATTTAGTTCTTACTATATTTCCATATCATGTTCAGAAAACTAGTTATGCAGATTTTTCAATGTCTTTGGCTTTTAGTGCACGTTGGAATGAGTTACTTTATGTAACAACTCCATTTTAATAAATGTATATATATTTGTAAAGTCTCATGAAATCATTACTTATTTACTTCTAATTACTTAACTCATAATAATATTCAATTAATTTAACCAAGCATAATCAAGGTTTAAGGTCTACCATTAACACTAATACACATACACAACATTAATTAAAACGTCCGTACAAAAGTCAAACACATAAATATCTACAACTTATTCTTCCATGTGGACTAATTCTAGAGATTCAGGTGCGAGTTGTTGCACCTTCACTGGGATCTTAGCCAATGTAACAACCTTTTTTTTTCTTTATTATTATACAATATTGAGTTCACATACACGTTATTAATCAAAACGTACATGCAACATATTAAACACAGATATTTACATCTTGTTTATTTTGGTTGACCAATTTCGGAGATACAGGTGCGGGTGGTTGCCCCTTCACCGGGATCTGAGCCAACTCGATCACAAACATCTTATTTGATTCTGGGATCTGCCCAACATAAAGTAACTCGATCCAATGTGCACTAAAAGCCAGAGCCATAGAGAAAAACTGCATAACTAATTTTCTGAACATGATATGGAAATATAGTGAGAATTAAATCCCAGTAAATTCAATAATAAATCATCATCAATATAGCTCATCACGTCATGTTCAGCTGTATAAACTACAGAAAATATCTTTGGTCACATGAATGCATTATATCTATGCACATAAGAATCATACAGTAATGATATGTATCAGAAGATTAACTATTTTCAGAATATCATATGATGGCCATCAACTTATTCTCTTTTCAAGCTACCCCGGTCAGGGTGAGTATCCTCTACTCTCCGGTATGGGCTTTTCTCGCTCCGTCCAACATGACACACTTTCTCTTTCTCTTTCTTTTCTCATAATCATAATCATAACCGTTGGTAGGACATACTCTACTGGTGCACCACACGGATTGCCATATGACCGTGCTCATTTCTTTTCTTTTCACAATCATAGCCAAAAATATGCTTTCAATAACAAGTATGTTCATCAAAATATAACTATTACCATAAATCATTGGTAATCATGCCATGAACATAACCATTTCAAATATAACTTTATAAAATATTTCCATGTCAGAATTTCACAATTAAGATGGTAAGAAGTTCATACAGTGGCAATGGCTATGGCATATACTAGTCATTTATTATTTTTATTTATAAGATTCGTCTTCTTTTTTAAATATTAATTTTATTTCTTTATTTTCTTGATGCAGGTTTTCATCATATCTAACCTTCTCTTACTAAACAGAGCATAACTCCCTCAATTTAACTCCAATATAGGTGATCTTAGTGTCAATTTCAAGATAAAACAATTATCTAAAACTATTATGTTGAACATTGTATCACAATATTAATAAATCAAGGTGATATTACTCCTTTAATGTACAGGTTATTTCTTCTCAGATAGGTTCCGACCTCTACCAACTAATCTGTCCATATCTCCCTCATAAGAATTCCAAATTAAGTGATTCCAGTGGCTACAAATCCATAACACATATATCTATAATTCATATGTTAACCATTTATTTTAGTTCCTTATATAATGTTACCAGAAATTAAAAAACCGAAGCTATCCTAACATATTCTTCCCTGATTAACCATTTTCTGACCTTTGTTTACTAATCGGAACATATCTACCTCATATGAACTCTAAATTGAATGCTTCCAGTGGCAAAAAAGTCCGTGACACATATATATTTAATTATTATGTTAACCATTTATTTTAATTCCCTACAAATAATTCTCAAAAATTTAAACACAGAAGTTATCCTAACATATTCTTCCCTGATGAACCATTTTCTGACCTTTGACTACTAATTGGCTCATATCTTCCTCATATGGACTCCAAATTGAATGATTCTAGTGGCTAAAAATCCATGATACATATATCTTTAATTATTACGTGAACCATTTATTTTAATTGCCTACAGATAATTCCGAGAAATTAAAACACAGAAGCTTAAAATTCTGCCACCCATAGCCATACCCATGCAGAACTATCTACACCAACCTAAGTATTCAAACATACATCACTTGCAAGATCAATATGTAACATGATATAGCAACATCCATGACCAATCATCAAAGTTCTAAGATCAAAATCTCATATAAATATTATAAGTTTCAAAATTTTTCTTCAAAAAGTAATATTGTTAAACTTACTTGGAGCACTTAGTCTTCTAGACTTCTCCTTGCTCTTTCTTCCTTTCTTCCTCTCCTGTCCTCACTCTAGCTTGCTTCTATTTTTCCTCTCCCTCACTTGGACGAAAATTCTAATGTTGTAAGGTTGGGTTTTGCTTAAATAGACCCTCAAATAATTTACCTTTCATAATTATGGGTTTACCTTATCACAATTAGATTACACTTGGTTAAATTTTTGGAAAACAAACAACTTATGTTCTTGTCTTTCTCTTCCTTAGTGAAGATATGCATAGGAAAAGGAGATTTGTATTTTGAAAATTATGATAATATGTTCTTAAGATATGGGACAAGATCCCTTTGATTTAGGGATTCTTTTTCTTTTTCTTTTGTCTTAATCAAGTATGATAGATTTTCCTTTTTAAGTGGCAAATTTCTAGGCCTTGAATCTTCATTATTTGGTTGAAATTATTTGTGTGGGATAAAGATGTTTTGTCATAATGCTATGTATTATTACCCACTTGCTAAAATTATGAGTGTAGGATATTGATGTTTTGTCCGAAATTCTTGTATTATCATACCATTTGCTAAATTTTTGTCTTAATGTCAAATCAACTAATCTTGATTACACCATTATTCCATCACTTTATTTTTATTTTATTTTCAGTTTTCCTCTTGGGTTTGGGCTCATTCTTGCCCATTTTATTTACTTTGGGTAAAATTCTACCTTTCATAATAGGCTTGGTCACATTTTCATGATTTTTGGGCTATCGGTCCAATTTCTATATCCTAGTCCAAGTCTATGTTTTATTTCTTCATTGGGCTATCCTATTGGCTTGCTAAAAATTTATGTGAAGAAGCAAAACTCTATATGAAGTGTCCATAGTTGAAAGCCCAATTTATGGGTGGAGATACTAAACTTAGTAACTTTTACTCTTAAATTAGGAAAAGAATAACCCTAATCCAATCTTCTTGAAATTTTAAGACCTTTACTTCACAAAAATTTATCTTCCTTACCTAAGAATTTCACCTTTCTTTAGCATGTTTATTTCTAATATTTCCTCTTAGGTTTTCTTTCTTTACCTATTCCATTAATATTAGAACATTTCTATGCATATATGTAAGGTGAAGAATTTATAAGCAAAATATCTAAAAATTACGGGATGTTACAGCCAACACGACTACAAAAAACTTATTAATCCTAGGATCTGCCCAAAATAGAGTAAACTCGATCCAACATGTACTAAAAGCCAGAGCCATAAAAAAATCTACATAACTAGTTTTTCTGAACATGATTTGGAAATATAGTGAGAACTAAATTCCAATAGATTCAACAATAAATCATAATCATCATCAATATTGCTCATCATGTCATGTTCATCTGTATAAGCTATAGCCAATATCTTAGGTCACATGAATGCACTTTATTTATGCACATGAAATCGTACAACAATGAGATGTATGGCATGAATAACTATTTTCAGAATATCATATGATGGCTATTAACTTATTTTCATATCAAGCTACCCCGATCATGGTGTACATTTTCTACTCTCCGGTACGGGCTTTTCTCGCTCCGTCTGACATGCCACACTTTCTCTTTCTTTTCTCAATTTCATAGTCATAGTCGTGAGTAGAGCGTCCCTCACTGGTACACCACACAGACCACCATGTGACCGTGCTTGTCTCTTTTCTTTTCACATTAACAACAGAAAATATGATTTCAATAACAAGTATGCTCATTATACTCACATGTCATAATTTATCATCAAAGTATAATCATGACCAAAAATCATTGGTAATCATGCCATGAACATAATCATTTTCAAATATTACTTTATAAAATATTTCCATGTTAATAATACACACTTAAGATGATAAAGAGTTCTTACAATGGTAATGGCTATGGCATACACTAGTCATTTATTATTTTCATATATAAGATTCTTCTTCTTCCTTAAATATTATTTTTATCTCTCACTAATAAGAGCATAACTCCCTCATTTTAACTCCTATTGAGGTGATATTCATGTCCATTTAAATCTAAGACAAACCTTTAAAAATCTTATGTTGAACAATTTAGTGAAATCATAAGGAATCTTGGAGTTATTACTCCCTCAAATTCAAAGTTATTTCTTCCTAGGTAGGTTATAACCTCTACTAACTAATCTGATCATATTTCCCTCCTATGGACTCTAAATTTAGGTATTCCAAAGGCTAAAAGTTTGTGATTCATTTATTTATATTTTTCATGTTAACAATTTCTTTTCGTTCCCTACAAATTCTTCCCAAAAATTCAAACACAGAAGTTTAACTAAAAGATTCTTCCTTGGTTAACTAGTTTATGACCACAGCTTACTAATCTGACCATATCTTCCTAATATAGATTCTAAATTGAATGATCCCAATGGCTAAAAATTTATGAGACATATATATATATATATATATATATATATATATATATATATATATATATATATATATATATATATATATATATATATATATATATATATATATTTCATGTTAACCATTTCTTTTAGTTCCCTATAGATGTTTCCAAAAAATTCAAACATTGAACCTTACCTAATAGATTATTCCCTGGTTAACCATTTTCTAACCACTACTTACTAATTAGACCATATCTCCCTCATTTGAACACAAAATTGGGTGATTCTAGTGGCTAAAATTTTTTGAGATATATATCTACAATTTTCATGTTAACTATTTCTTTTAAGTCCTAACTAATTCTTTCCAAAATTTTGAAAACAGAAGCTTCCCTAGTTACTCTGAAATCCAGTTTTCTTACCTTTTATTAAGTCCTCATCCATTTTTCTTCCAAATTTCCATCTTATCTTAGAATTACTCATCTCAAAATTTAATTATATTTCTTACTTAATTTTCCATCATCCACTTTAAAAGAAAAACAAAATAGAATTATGCATCACTAAATGTGTTTTTCAACAGAAATTTCTCATGGTCTTCCTTTAGGTGTTTAAGGCCATACTTAATTTACCAACCTAACCATCTTCCATCCATTTTTACCACATCCTAATATGCATCATTGTAGTACAAAAATCCCTAAAATTTCTCCACCCATAGCCATGCCTAAGCAGAAAATTTCCATACCAATATATGCATTCAAACATCCATCACATGCAAGATCAACATGTAACATGATATAAAAAACTCCATGGCCAATCATCAAAGTAGAAAATTTTATCAAAGTTCTAAGATCAAAATCCCATATAAATGTTTCAAATTTCAAATATTTTCTTCAAAAAGAGATATTTTTAAACCTACCTAAAGATCTCCCTAACTCACTTAGTGACTTTTTCTTGTTTCCTCTTAAAGGAAGTGGCAAGATTCCTCCTTTTCCTTAGCTTTTCTAGTAACTTAAATAAGAAAAGGAGAGTGAGTTTTGAACCCCATGGATGAAGAGAAAAGATGGATTCAAATGGAGATTAGGCTAACTTACCTGGAATACTTAGTCCTCTAAATTTATTCTTCTTCTTCCTTCCTCTCTTCTTATCTCTTTCTCTCATTTCCTCGCTCTACCTTTCTTCTACTTTTCCTCTCACTCACTTGGACAAAATTCTAATGTTATAAGAATGGGTTTTTCTTAAATAAATTATAAAGTGGTCCTCTTCTCATAATTATGGGTCTACCTTATCACAATTAGGATGTACTTGGCTACTTTTTGGGGGAAGATAACTCATGTTCTTGTCTTCCTCTCCTTTAGTCAAGATATGAATAGCAAAAGGATATTTGTATTTGAAAATTATGATAAAATTTTCTTAAGACAAGGGACAAAGTCTCTTTGATTTAGGGATTCATTTCTTTTTTTCTGTTATCTTACTCAAGTATAATAGGTTTGCCCTTCTAGGAGAAATTTCCAGCCCTTGAGTCTCCCTTACCTAGCTAAAATTATTTGTGTAAGACAGGGTTGTTTTGTCATAATGCCATGCATTATTACCTACTTGCTGAAATTATGAATGTAGGATATAAATGTTTTGTCCTAATGTCATGTATTATTACCTACTTGCTGAAATTATGAATGTAAGATATAGATGGTTTGTCCTAATGCCATGTGACCTAATCTTAATTATTATTACACTATTATTTTCTCACATGGTTCTTATTTTTCCCTCTTAGATTTGGGCTCATTCTTGCCCATTTCCTTTGCTTTGGCTGAAATTCTAGCTTTCATGGAGGGCTTGGTCACATTTTCATGATTTTTAGGCTGTCGGTCCAATTTCTATATCTTAGTGCAAGTCTATGTTATATCTCTTGCTTGGACTATCCAATTGGCTTGCTAGAAACTCATGTGAAGTGGAAAAACTCTATATGAAGTGTCCATAGGTGAAATCCCAATGTATGGGTGGAGATGTTAAACTTAGGAACTTTAGCTCTTGAATTAAGAAAAATTACCCTAATCCAAACATCTTGAAATTTTAAGACCTTTACTTACTTCTCAAAAATTTATCTTTCTTACCTAAGACTTTTTCCTCTCTTTAGTATGTTATTTCTAATTTTTCCTTTTAGGTTTTCTCTCTTTACCTATTCCCTTAATGTTAGAAACATTTTTTATGCATACACATAAGGTGAAGAATTTCTAAGGCTTATATATTTTTTCTTATATATCAAAAAAAATTAATAAATTTTATTTCCTTAATTAAATATTTATGTACCTTTATTAAGAAAATAAATGAAATTAGGGATGTTACACTGTATGTTGGGCAGATCCCAGAAATTAATAAGGTGTTTGTGGTGGAGTTGGCTAAGATCCCGGTGAAGGTGCAACCCCCTGTACTGGTATCTTTGGAATTGTTCAACATGGATGAATAAGATGTAGATATTTATGTGTGTGATTTTTGTACGAATATTTTGATTAATGATGTGTATGTGAACTCAGAATTATATCAGTATTAATGGTAGACCTTAAACCTTGATTATGCTTGATTAAATTAATTGAATATTATTATGAGTTAAGTAATTAGAAGTAAAGAAGTATTGAATTTATGGAACTTTACAAATATATATATTTTAAAAAAATGTAGTTGTTACATATAGCCTAAGAAATCAACTAAAATATAAGAAAATAACAAAACCAAATGCAATGAAACTAAGCAAAAGGAAACTAAAAAATTTAAAATGTGGGTTGCCTCCCATAAAGCGCTTGTTTAAAGTCATTAGCCCAACTCTTTTTCATTCTTTTGCTTAAGGAGGTTTTAAGAAACTTTGAATGACTTTCTTTTTGATCAATTGCCTCTTAGTATGGTGCTTGAGACTTTGTCCAATAGCCTTTAAAGATCCTCTTGGGTCATTCATTTCTTCCTTAGCTCCATTAAGGTTGAGACGAGGTGACTTAGGTTCTACCTTCGTATCTTTCACTTCCTCCTCAATTGCTTGATTTTTGACCTCTTGTTTAACATAAGAAAAAGAACTTTTCATAGACCATAGTTCTAGTAGGTTAGTAGAGCAAAAATTCATAGCATTATCATTCATATTTTGTTTAGGTAAGCCAATCATACAACAAGATTCCTTTAGAGATGGGGGTTTGATGGCATCATTCAAATTAAATTCTACTTTCTCATCCCCTACATTCAAAGAAAGCTTTCCATTTTTCACATTAATATTGGCACCAGCCGTAGCTAGGAAAGGCTTTCCAAGAATGATGGGAATTTTATCATCTTCCTCTATCTCTAAAATTAGAAAATCAATAGGTATGAAAAATTTACCTACCTTTAGAGGAACATCCTCTAATATACTTATTGGATGTGTAATGGAGCAGTCAACCAACTAGAGGGAAAGAGTGGTAGGCTTCAAATCAACCATCTAAAGCTTCTTGCAAACTGAAAAGAGGCATAAGGCTCACACTTGCTCCAAGCTCACATAGGGCTCTATCAATCTTCATTTCTCCAATGGAATAAGGTATGGAAAAGCTTCTTGGATCCTTAAGCTTTTAAGGTAGTTTATTCTGAATTAATGCACTAGATCCCTCTATCAATGCCACAATAACATGTTCTTTAACTTTCCTCTTATTTAAGAGGATTTCCTTTAGAAACTTTACATAAGAAGGCAAATGAGAATTTGCTTCTAAGAATGGGATATTAATGTTCAATTTCTTTAGAACATCCATAAACCTTCCATATTCCTTCTCCAATTTAGCTTTGACCAATCTTTGAGGAAAAAGAATTGGTGGCTTATACAACACCTACTAACTAGCATCTTATTACATACATCCACATCAAAGAATATTCCCCTTGAACCCTTTTATATTATATATATATATATATATATATATATATATATATATATATATATATATATATATTCTCTTATCTGTAAATTTCTAGTAATGTCTACTTAGCCCATAAATTCACCTATTCACTTATATTGTTAGTTATCTTTCTTGGATAAGCATACAAGTGCTTCAGGCTATTCCAAGCATTTTAAACTTTCATTTCCTTATGGGTAACTATCTAGGCATGATATGCATTACTTATAACAAAAAGGCTCTCATGCCATGAAAGAAAAGTGTACAGTCCATAACTTATTTTACATCACATTATGAGTTGTCTAAAAGGGACTTGGCATTCAACTAAGCCATCCCATATATATTACACAACAAGAAAATATACAATCCATATCCGTATTCATATGAGTCAACCTTGAGACCCCCATTGCTCACTTCTTCCTGGAGTACCTAGAATGTGATTATGTGGACATAAAAAGATGAGATGACAATTTCAGTAGTTAGCAAATTTTTCAGAAAAACTATATACATTCTATTCCTTAAAACATCTCAATTTATTTCACTGAAAGATAAGCACTGACCATACATACATACATCATCTTGGTCACACTAGGGACCCATAAAATTTTGTTCTACTTACCCAATGCAGTCTCATACACACAAAAGGGTTATGTATATGCTATTATTGGCCAATACGTGGGGGAAATGGGGCTTACTTGGCACACCTTGGGCACCCCTTAATTCCCAAGAAAGCATACATAACATATCTTTAGAACATCATTCATTATAACATAAAAGTCAGGCAACTAGTGAAATTGATAAATTAAAGTTCATAAACATAAAGAGTGTTTTAAGAAAAAGCTAGCTATCTCAATTCCTACACTATCACTTCCTTTCCAAGGCTGCTAATGTCACAACCAGCTACTCAAACTAAAACATATAAGAGATTTTGGTTAATGCATGCATATTAGCACCTAAAATCATAAGTCTCTAGTTTAAGAGCTTCTGCTCCCCAAAACAAAACTATGATTTTGTTTAGATTTTGGGTTATTATTAAATATAACAAAAGTCCTCTAAAAATTCTAAAATGCTCCATGGAGGTTCCTATATATGTTTTTTTTTTCGTGGGTCTCTTAGCCCTTAACTATTACATTCACCCCAAGAAGTAGCTCCATAACCCAGAACAGTGCAGATTGGTTTCGGTTCCATTTCTATTCTGTTTTCCATTCCTTTTCATAGGTAAAACTTCTTCAAAATTCATGATATTTGATATGACAAATCATAGATAAGTTATAAAATCACCATAAAAATTCCAAATGAAAAATAATTTATTTAACCCTTGAAATAACAAACTTTTTATGGCTATCCCCAATTCTGGTGTATTTTGACTCACTTCCTATCTAAACAAATTTCTATATTTTATTATATGCTTTAAACTATCCAAAATTTTCTCAAATTTTGTGGAGTCCTTAATTAAGATCGCTATAACATGTTATAAAATTTCATACAAAAATACAACATCAAACCCCTTCAATGTTTAGTATTTCCATCAACAACCTAAGCTATCTAGCAAATTGTTCTCAGCATTGTTTTGATTGTAAATGGCCTATTTGTAGGTTCTCAAAACTCATAAAAATTTCTAGAATTGATTATCAATATTTCAAGACTTTTTTCACCAAATATTAGAGAATTTAAAGTACATTTATCCAATCCAATAGTCCAAGAACACAGAGCCTAAATATTTTAGGTGCAGAATGTGTGGTGCTTCAGCATGTTTATTACATAGATGGCAAAGATTGTTCTCTACAACTAGAGTTCCATGTTTTCAAATTTAACCTCTTGCATCTCATGCTCAAGAATCACCCATGAAAAACCCAAAATGAGTTCAACTCACTAGAAACCAACTTTCCTCAAGAGGGAAAACTCAGCTTGTGTAGAAATACTCCTATTGCTCTTAAATTTCAGCTTGTTTCTCCTCTTAGTTTCTCTTAACACTTACCTAAGTTTTTTTGGCTACTCTTCCCCTTTGGATCGAAATTTTTTGGCTGCCTTCTCTCCTTTTTGGTGTTGATTGCATGAGGAATGGAAGGTTTGAATTTGCTACACAAAATAATGCCTAATGCTGGTCGCTGGTTTTCACCAATGAAGAGGAAAAGGAGGGTTGTGTTTTGTAGGGATTCCCTTATGTGTTTATAGGGATTTCCTTATGGTTTCTGTTGGGAGGGCATGAGGATGCAGAGCATGTAGTGGGGCAGCATCTTTTACATTATTTTTTCTTATTGTGGGAAGAAACATGGCTGAAGTAAGTGGAAGTTTCTTGGCTGGAATGTGGTTGAAGTATTTGCGGCTATATGGCAGGATTTCCTTGTTGAAAGGCGGCGATTTCCTTGGCTGATTTTGGTTAAAGTTTTTATGGCTATGTGGCATGCTTTGGTAGGTGCAAGGTGGCTGTAATTTTGTGACCAATATGGCATGCTATGTGGTTGCAACTTTGTGGGCAATGTGCTATGCTTTGGTAGGTGTAAGGCGATTGCAAGGTGGCTACAATTTTGTGGGCAATGTGGCATCCTATGTGGCTGAAAATTTCTGGGCAATGTGGCATGCTTTGGTAGGTGTAAGGTGGCATTCTTTGGTAGGTGTAAGGTGGTTGCAAGGTGGCTACAATTTTATGGGCAATGTGACATACTATGTGGCTGAAATTCTGTGGTGCTACTTGGCAGCTCCTTAGTTGTTTATATTGCCTTAATTTACTACTAATCTTAGATTAGTAATGTCTCAAAAATGTATTTGTATCTTCTCCCCATCCATTATGCTCCTAAGAATTTTATTTATATGATTCATGATTTATTATATATCACCTATTTTATAAATGCCTTATTGTTACATAACTAAGCATTTTAATTATTTTTCATATGTATTTTCTACTTATTCTCATATTTATCTAACTTTATTAGAGATTTAGGATGTTACATTTCCTTCCCCCTTAAAATAATTTTTTCCATAAAATTTAACATACCTTTTTTAAACAAATATGGATAGGTCCTCTTCATTTCCTCTACTATCTCCCAAGTTTCTTCCTCAGAGGATAGTCCCTTCCAAACCACTTTAACTAGAGGTATGTTCTTATTCCTTAATTGTTTAGTCTTAATGTCAATGATCCAATCTGGCCTTATAGTGTATGACAGATTGTCTTGTAAATGCATTGATTCGTGCTTAATGATATGTGAAGGGTTTGGGTTATACTTTTTGTGCTGGAAAACATGAAATACATCATGAATCTGAGAAAGGTTTGGAGGAAGTGCAAGTTTATAAGCTACTGATCCGATCTAATCATGATTTTGGAAAGGACCGATGTATTTGGGACTGAGCTTTTTTGTTTTCAAAGACCTCCCCACACCCGTGAACGGACTTATCTTAAGGAAAATAGAGTCGCCTATTTCAAATTGTAGGGGCCTTCTTCTTTTTTCTGCATAGCTCTTTGGTCTATTTTGGGCAACTAGCAGTCGTTCTTTGAAAAGTTCAATGGCCTTGTGGTTTGGTCGACCAAATCAAGGCCTAGAAGACTCATTTCCCCTAGCTCTACCCAAGAAAGAGGTGACCTGCACTTTCTTCCATACAGAGTTTCAAAGGGAGCCATCTGGATACTGAAATGATAACTATTATTATAAGTAAATTCAGCTAAAGAGAGATATACATCCCAGTTCCCCTTCATTTCTAGCACACAAGCCCTTAGCATATCCTCTAAAGTCTGCTCGTCAATTTGTGGATGGTAGGCTGTGCTAAACCTAAGTTTAGTACCTAAGGCATCTTGCAAGGATATCCAAAATCTAGAAGTAAACCTAGGATCTCGATCAGAAACAATACTGGTAGGTATCCCATGGAGTCTGACAATTTTATGAACATACACTTGTGCCAACTTGTGCAAAGAATAGGTAGACTTAATGGCTAAGAAATGGGCAGACTTGGTCAGTCTATCCACATTTACCCAAATTGCATCATAGCCAGATAATGTCCTAGGCAAACCCATGACAAAATCCATAGATATGCTATCCCATTTCTACTTAGGAATATTTAAGGGTTAGAGCAATCCCCTAGGCTTTTGGTGTTCTACCTTGACTCTTTGACACACTAAGCACTTAGACACATAACGGGTTATGTCCATTTCATCCCAGGCCATTAGAAATATTTTTTTAAGTCTTGATACATCTTAGTGGCTCAAGGATGTAGGGTATACCTACTCTTATGAGCTTCAGCTAGGATACTATCTCTCAATTCCTTCACCTCAGGTACACACAGCCGCTCTCCAAACTTGATAAACCCATCATCAGGTATGTAACAACTCCATTTTTTTACATATATAGTTATATGTATATTTCTAAAATACCATGAAGTCATTACCTTCTTACTCCTAACTATTTAACTCATAATAACATTCAATTAAATTAACAAAACATAAATAAGGTTTAAGAAATACCATTAACACTTATACAATTATGTGTTCATGTACACATTATTAATCAAAACATATGTACAAAAATCAAACACATATAAGTTTACATTTTATTCATCCATATTGACTAGTTCCAAAGATTCGGGTGCTGGTGGTTGCACCTTCACCGGGATCTTAGCCAACTCGACCCAATGTACGCTAAAAATCGGTCATAGAGAATATCTGCATAACTTAGTTTTCTGAACATGATATGAAAATATAGTGAGAAATAAATACCAGTAGTTTCAACAATAAATCATTATCAATAATGCTTGTCACGTCATGTTCATCTGTATAAGCTATAACAATTATTTTCAGGTCACATGAATGCACTTTATCTATGCACATGAAAATTGTACAGTTATCACATGTATGGCATGAATAATTATTTTCAGAATATCATATAACAAATTTTCATATCAAGCTACCCCAGTCAGGGTGAGTACTTTCTACTCTCCGAAACGGGCTTTTCTCGCTCTGTCGGACATGGCACACTTTCTCTTTCCTTTCTCATTAACATAATCATAATCATTGGTAAGGCGTCCCCTACTGTGCACCACACAGACCGCCAGGTGGCTGTGCTCATTTCTTTTCTTTTCACATTAATAGTCATAAATATGATTTCAATAACAAGTATGTTCATTATACTCACATGCCATAATTTTCATCAAAATATAATCACTACCAAAAATATTGGTAATCATTTCAAATATCACTTTATGAAATATTTCTATGTTAAAATTACGTACTTAAATGGTAAGGAGTTCATGTAATGGCAATGGCTATGGCATACTCTAGTCATTTGTTATTTTCATTTATAAGATTATTTTTCTTCTTTTTTTTTAAATATTATTATCCTCTCTTCACTAAACAAAGCAAAACACCCACATTTTAAATCCGATTAAGGTGATCTTGGTGTCAATTGAAAGATAAGAAAATCATCTAAAACCCTTATGTTGAACATTTTATGAAATCTTAAGTAATCATGGTGTTACTACTCTCTCAAACCTCTACTAACTAATCAAATCATATCTCCCTCATACAAACTCCAATTGAGGTGATTCCAAAGCCTATAAAACGATTAGAAATCCATGTACAACTTTCATGTCAATCATTTCTTCATATGCCTTACTAATTATTCCCAGAAAATCGAAAACAAAAACACTTACATTAACCACCCAGGATTCTAGACTAATTCTAACTGTTACTCATTAATCAGCCATATCTCTTACAAATGGACTCCAAATTAAGTGATTTCAGAGCTTATAGATCTGTGATACATATATATATATATATATATACAAATCTGACCATATCTCCCTCATATTAATTCCAATTTGAATGATTCCAGTGGCTAAATATCCGTGAATCATAGATCTATATATCTCCTGTTAAGAATTTATTTTAATTCTCTACAAATTTATCCGAGAAATTCAAACATAGAAACATACCTGATAGATTCTTCCCTGGTTAACAATTTTTTGACCACTGCTTACATATCGGGCAATATCTCCCACATCGGGACTTCAAATTAAGTGATTACAATGTCTAAAAAACCTTGAGACATAGATCAACATTTTTCATGCTAACCATTTCTTTTAATTCCTAACCTATTCATCCCAGAATTTCAAAAATAGAAGCTTTCTTGGTTACCCTGAAATCCAGTTTCCTAAGGTTTTAGTTCATGATTATATTACATCTTCTATCATTTTCTTTACATCTAATCATATTCCATCAATTTTTCACCACATTGAAATATACAAAATAGAAGCATAAAATCATAAAAAATTTACCACCCATAACCATACCTATGCAGAACCTTCCACACCAACCGTAATGTCCAAAACATCCATCATATGCAAAATAACATGTAACATGATATAACAACATCCATGAACAATCATCAAAGTAGCAAATATTATAAATTTCATCAAAGTTCTAAGATCAAAATCCCACATAAATGTTACAAATTTCAAAGCTTTTCTTCAAAAAGAAATATTGTTAAACCTACCTAAAGATCTCCCTAGCTTACTTAATGAATTCTTTTTCTTGTTTCCTCTTGAAGGAAGTAGCAAGATTACTCCCTTCCCTTAGCTTTTCTAGTAGCTTAAATAAGAGAAGCAGGGTGAGTTTTTGAACCCCAAGGGCGAAGAAGAAAGATGGATTCAAGTAGAGATTAAGCTAACTTACCTTGAGTACTTAGTCCTCAAGACTTCTTCTTCTTCTTCCTTCCTTTCTTTTCCTCTTTTTCTCTCATTTCCTCACTTTACGTAGCTTCTAATTTTTCCTCTCCCTCACTTGGACGAAATTATAATGTTATAGGGGTGGGTTTTTCTTAAATAAACTATCAAATGATTCACCTTTCATGATAATGGGTCTACCTTATCACAATTAGGATGCACTTGATTGTTTCTTGGGGAAAAAAAACTCATGTTCTTGTCTTCCTCTTCCTTAGTCTAGATATGCATAAAAAAAGGAGATTTGTATTTTGAAAATTATGATAATATATTCTGAAGACAAGGGACAAGGTCCCTTTGATTTAGGGATTAATTTTCTTTTTCTTTTGTCTTAATCAAGTATGATAGGTTTGCTTTTCTAAGTGGCAAATTTTCAACCATTGGATCTCCCTTGCTTGGCTGAAATTATTTGTGTAGGATAAGGAAGTTGTCATAATGCTATGTATTATTATCCACTTGTTGAAATTATGAATGTAGGATATAGATGTTTTATCCGAATGCCATGTATTATTACCTACTTGTTGAAATTATGAATGTAGGATATAGATGTTTTGTCTTAATGCCATGTGACCTAATCTTGATTATTATTGCACTACTATTTCCTCACATGATTCTTATTTTTTTTCCCTCTTGGATTTGGGCTCATTCTTACCCATTTTCTTTGCTTTGGCTAAAATTTTACCTTTTATGGAGGGCTTGGTCACATTTTGAAAATTTTTGGGCTATCGGTCCAACTTCTATATCCTAGTCCAAGTCTATGTTTTATTTCTTTCTTAGGCTATCCAATGGGCTTGCTAGAAACTTATGTGAAGTAGAAAAATTCTATATGAAGTGTCCATAGGTGAAAGCCCAATTTATGGTTGGAGATGTTAAACTTAGAAATTTCTAACTCTTGAATTAGGAAAAATTACCCTAATCCAATCTTCTTAAAATTTTAAGACCTTTACTTACTTAAAAAAAACTTATCTTCCTTATCAAAGAATTTCACCTCTCTTTAGTATGTTATTTCTAATTTTTCCTATTAGGTTTTCTCTCTTTACTTGTTCCCTTAATGTTAGAAACATTTTCTATGCATACACATAAAGTGAATAATTTCTAAAGATTATATTTCTTTAGATATCTAAAAATTGTCTAATAAATTTTATTTCCTTAATTAAAAATTTATGTACCTTTATTAATAAAAGAACCAAAATTAGGGATATTACAAGGTACACACATAAAGAATGTTTTAAGGAAAAGCTAACTGCCTCAATTCCTACACAATCACTTCCTTTTGAAGGCTGCTAATGTTACAACCAGCTACTCCCACTAAAAAATATAAGAGCTTTTGGTTAATGCATGCATATTAGCACCTAAAATTATATGTCTCAAGTTTAAGAGCTTCTGCTCCCCAAAACAAAATTGTGATTTTGTTCAGATTTAGGGTTATTATTAAATATGACAAAAGTTCTCTAAAAATTCTAAAATTTTCCTTGAAGGTTTCTCTACATGTCTATTTTATTTTGTGGATCTCTCATCCCTTAACTATTCCATTCACCTAAAGAAGTACCTCCATAACGCATAACTGTGCAGATTGGTTTTGGTTCCATTTCTATTCTATTTTCCATTCCTTTGGATGAGTAAAACTTCTTCAAAATTCATGATATTTGATATGGAGCATACTAGGTATGTTATATAATCACCATAAAAATGTCAAGTAAAAAATAATTTATTTGTCCCCTCAAATAACACACTTTTTATGGTTGTCCCCAATTTTGATCTATTCTGACTCACTTCCTCTCCCACAAAATTTCTATATTTCATTATACGATTTAAACTACCCATAATTTTCTCAAATTTGTCGGTGTCCTTAATTTGGATCCATATAAAATTTCATAAAATTTTCAAACTAAAATTCAACACTTAACCCCTTCAATGTTTAGTATTTCCATCAACAACGTAAGTTGTCTAGCAGATTGTTCTCAACACTGTTTTGATTGTAAATGGCCTATTTCTAGGTTCTCAAAAATACAAAAAAATTTTGAATTGATTATCAATATTTCAAGACTTTGCTCACCAAATATTACAGAATTTAAAGGCCATTTATCCAATCAAACAATCCAAGAACACAGGGCCTAAAAACTTTTAGGTGCAGAATGTGTGGTGCTTCAGCATGTTTGTTACTTAGATGGCAAAGATTGTTCCCTACTAGAGTTCTGTGTTTTCAACTTTAACCTCTTGCATCTCATGCTTAAGAATCACCCATGCAGAACCCAAAATGAGCAACTCACTACAAACCAACTTTACTCAAGATGGGAAACACACCTTATGCAGAAATACTCCTATGGCTCTCAAATTTTAGCTTGCTTCTCCTCTTGGTTTCCATTGCAACTTAGCTACATTTTTCTGGTTGCTCTCCCCCTTTGACTCTAAATGTTTTGGCTGCCTTCTCTCCCTTCTGGTGCTGATTGCATGAGGAATTTTGTTGTTTGAATTTGCTACCCAAAATAATGCCTAGTGCTGGCTGCTAGTTTCCACCACTCAAGAGAAAAAGGAGGGTTGTGTTTTGTAGGGATTCCCTTGTGGTTTCTGTAGGAAGGGTGTGAGGATGCAGAGCATGGTGTGGGGTAGTAGCTTTTGCATTATTTTTTCTTATTATGGACAGAAATATGGCTGAAGTGGGTGGTTGTTTCTTGGTTGGAATGTGGTTGAAATATTTGTGGCTATGTGGTAGAATTTTCTTGCTGAAAGGTGGCGATTTCCTTGGCTGATTTTGGCTGAAGTTTTTATGGCTATATGGCATGCTTTGGTAGGTGTAAGGTGATTGCAAATTGGCTACAATTTTGTGGCCAATGTGGCATGCTATGTGGCTACAACTTTGTAGGCAATGTGCCATGCTTTGGTAGATGCAAGGTGACTACAATTTTGTGGCCAATGTGGCATGCTATGTTGCTGCAACTTTATGGGCAATGTGCCATGCTTTGGTAGGTGTAAGATGGCTACAATTTTATGGGCAATATCACATACTATGTGGTTGAAATTTTGTGGTGCTACTTGGAAGCTCCTTAGTTATTTTATATTGCCTTAATTTACTACTAATCCTAGATCAATAATGTCTCAAAAATGTATTTGTATCTTTTCTCTATCCATTATACTCCTAAGAATTTTATTTATATGATTCATGATTTACTATATGTCACTCATTTTATAAATGCCTTATTGTTACATAACTAAGCATTTTAATTCTTTGTCATATGCATTTTCTACTTATTCTTAGATTTTTCTAACTTTATTAGAGGCTTAAGATGTTACAACTTGTAAGGTGTAGGAGCCACATATTTGGGCTCTTCTTCATTCTTTTCCTCTTCTTTTTGTTCCTCTTCTCTTCTCTTCTCAAATGCAGCCTGAGGTTCATCTTCTTTTACCTCCCTACTTCTCACAAATACAGCCAACTGCTTACCACTTCTCAAGGTAAATAGCATTGCAGTGCTCTCTAGGGTTCTCAGTTTGGCTAGATAGTCTACCAAAGTTTCTATTTGAAAGGCTCGTCTATTGTGCTATATAAGTTTCTAGCATATTACTATGGGTAGCAAGCGAGTCAACCTTAGCGGTTAAATCTTTTATAAACTCATTCATTTAGTGATTCTAGGCTCTGAATTCATCATTTTGTTTACTCTGAGTAGAAATGAAATTCTCCATCAGAGCCTCTAGATTTGACTTTAGCTATGAAGAAGGATTGAATGGCCTCTAATTCGAAAATCGAGGAGGTTGCCTGAAGTTTTTCTGAGGCTGATTCACATTAGGATTATATGAGAGATTAGGGTGATTCCTCCATCCTAGATTGTAGGTGTTGCTATAGGGATTGTTTCTTTGGTTGTTATTCAAAAAGTTTACCTTTTCACAATCTTAAGGTACAACGTTTCCAAGCTAGCATTCAATGGTCACTTGGCCAACACATCCACAGATCTCACATGCAAAAAATGAGGAGGAACCAATAACAATGATGCTCAATTTATCTAATTTTTAAAACAATGCATCAACTTTAGAAGTAAGATTATTAAATGCATCAACTTCATACATACGTATTGGTTTTCTAGATGGTTGATTCTTGCTAGACCAGGAGTAGTGATTCAAAACCATATCTTCAATCTGCTCATAAGCCTCATCAATTATTTTGTTCATTAAGGCTCCTCATGTAGCAGCATCCACAAACATAGGGGTGCTGTATATTAGTCCATTGTAGAATGTATAGACTATGAGCCATTTCTCTAACCCATGGTGTGGGCATAGTCTGAGAAGTTATTTAAATCTCTCCCAAGCTTCATACAGTGACTCCCCATCTTTTTATGCAAATGTGGTAATTTGATTTTTGAGATGGGCTGTCTTACTTGGTGGAAAATACTTGGCCAAGAAAGCTTGAGAAAGTTGTTTCCAAGTAGTTATTAACCCTAATGCAAGAGAGTGCAACCTTCCTCAAGCCTTGTCTCGTAGAGAGAATGGGAACAATCTTAGTCAAATGGCATCAGAGGATACTCTATTCAACTTCAACGTGTCACAGTGTTCTAAAAATAATGACAGATAAAGATTTGGGTCTTCAATAGGTGACCCTCCAAATTGATTTTGCTGAACCATCTACAGAAGATAAAGCTTCAGCTCAAAATTGTTGGCCTCAACAATAGGTTTAACAATACTCGGATTCAAGCCATGAGTATCTGGGGTAGTGAAATCTTTAAGAGATAGGTTATCTCTGTCCACCATGGTAGGTACAAGATCTTGCTAATTTTTTCTTCTTCTCCTTTGTAAGGTGCGTTTAAGAGATAGGTTAATCCAATTGCCCACTTTCGTGTTTCTTAGTTCAACTTAATTCCATTAAGTTCTATGCCAACCATGTGATTCAATTAATAGGTTTTCTCATGCCCACAAATTGATTCAATTCCTAGAGAACCTTAAACTACTTTCGTGATTAAGATATCTTTAATAAACTATTAAGTTTTAGTATTAATTTTCACCTATCAGTTCATCAGTTAACAACCTAAGACGTGATTAAACGGTGATCCCATATTCTATCAACTCTTATATATGTGCATAATAGTTAATGCTAATTAATCCACAAATAATCACAATTAGGGTTGCACAATTCAATTCAATAATTCAATATAATCATACTATAAGTGGGTTTACCGAAACCCTAGATTAATAGCTACTAAAGCATAATTGAAGTATAACTCATAATCAAATTCATTAAATCATTCATCAATGTTCAATACAAACTAAGAGAAAGGGGTAGAATTAGAACTAAATGCAGAATAGAAAGATAAAACCTGGTTTGTAGTAGATGAATTAGGGATACAGGCTTCAATCAATCCAAATTCTACTCTAAGAACATAAATCAAACAATGATTCTAATCTAATCCTAATCTAATGGTATTTCCTAAGCATAAACTGAGTAAAAATAAGTCTGTATGAGTCTGAATATATTGCTCTGCATTTCCATTTATATATATATATATATATATATATATATATATATATATATATATATATATATATATATCACATAAACTACTAGAAAACCTAAAAAATACAAAGTGAACGGACAAGAAGCACGACCATGCTTCAGGACACAGCCTAGCCGTGCTTCAAGCTGGAAATATGGAAATTCCTCTAATTTTTGTACAGAGCATGCGTAGCCATGTTGGGAGCTGTGAATGCCAATTCTTGCTAATTTCTTTTGGGTTTGCTTTTTGCATCTTCCTCGGTTTGTTACAAGTCCATATGGCTATTCACAAAAATGTTTTCCCTTGATTCTTGACCTCTTTTGCTCACCTACAAACAGAGAACAAACCAAAGTAGTATCCATAGCAAAGTATAAACAAAATCAGAGAAAAAATCACAAGTTCACTATTAATTAGGGGATAAAATATAACCATTAAACACTTAATTTTTCCCTTTATCACCTATTGAGACCTTATTCTCATTAATGTTTGGTGTTATATTCAGAATAGAGTAATTGACACGTCGACAATCTTCCTATCGTTGCTTGGGAGTTCCATATGGTGGAAATACCCTAGTTGGGTTAGTTCATCATGATGTAGTGGTTGTTGTAGAGATCCCAATTATAACAACTCCATTTTTTTTTACATATATATATATATTTAAAATCCCACGAAATCCTTACCTCTTTACTTTTAACTATTTAACTCATAATAACATTCAATTAATTTAACCAAGCATAATTAAGGTTTACACATAATTAATTAACAACATCAGTACACAAATCAAGCACATATATGTCTACATCTTATTCATCCATATTGACTAGTTTTGGAGATACGGGTGTAGGTGGTTGCACCCTCACTGAGATCATAGCCAACTCGACTCAACGTATGCTAAAAGTCGGTCATAGAGAATATTTGCATATCTAGTCCTCTGAACATGATATGGAAATATAGTGAGAATTACATCCCAGTAGGTTCAAAAATAAATCATAATTATCATTAATATAGATAATCATGTCATGTTCATCTGTATAATCTACAGCAAATATCTTAGCTCACATAAATGCATTTTATCTATGCACATAAAAATCATATAGAAATGACATATATGGTAAGAATAACTATTTTCAGAATATCATATGATGAGTATCAATTTATTTTCATCTCAAGCTACCCTGGTCAGGGTGAGTACTTTCTATTCTCTGGTACGGTCTTTTCTCGCTCCATCCGACATGGCACACTTTCTCTTTCGTTTCTCATTAACATAATCATAGCCGTGAGTGGGGCGTCCCCTACTGGTGCACCATATGGACCACCATGTAACCGTCCTCGTCTCTTTTCTTTTCACGTTAATAGCTAAAAATATAATTTTAATAACAAGTATGTTCATTATACTCACATGCCATAATTTATCATCAAAGCATAATCATTACCCAAAATCATTGGTAAAATACAATCTTGCCATGAACATAATCATTTTCAAATATCACTTTATAAAATATTTCCATGTCAAAATTGCACACTTAAGATGGTAAGGAGTTCATGCAATGGCAATGGCTATGACATACACTAGTCATTTATTATTTTAATTTATAAGATTCTTCTTTTTTAAATATTATTTTGCTCTCTCACTAAATAGAGCATAACACCCTCATTTTAAATTTGATTATGGTGATCTTGGTGTCAATTGAAAGATAAGACAATCCTCTAAAGCCCTTATGTTAAACATTTTAGTGAAATCTTAAGTAATCGTGTTGTTACTACTCCCTCAAATTTAATGTTATTTCTTCTCGGGTAGGTTCAGACCTCTACTTAATAATCTGACTATATCTTCCTCATACAAACTCCAATTGAGGTAATTCTAAATACTATAAAAATTTAAGACACTTATATACAATGTTCATGTTTATCATTTCTTCAGATTCCTTATTAATTATTCCGCGAATATAAAAAACAAAAAAAAAACTAACATTTACCACCGTGGATTTTAGACTAATTCTGACATCTACTTATTAATCAGTCGTATCTCCATTATATGGACTCCAAATTAAGTGATTTCAGAGCTTATAGATCTATGATACATATATCTATATTTATTTTGTTAAAAATTTCCTTTAATTCCCTACAAATTTGCCCATAAATTCAAACACAAAAGCATACTTAACAGATTCTTCCCTGGTTTGCTAGTTTCTGACCTCTGCTTATTAATCTGACCATATCTCCCTCATATTGATCCCAATTTCAATGATTCTAGTGGCTAAAAATTCATGAGACATATAACTATATTTATCATGTTAAGCATTTCTTTTAATTCGCTATAGATTTATCCCAGAAATTCAAACACATAAGCAAACCTAACAGATTCTTCCCAGTCAACCATTTTCTGACCACTGCTTACTAATCAGACAATATATCTCTCATTGGGACTCCAAATTAAGTGATTCCAGTGGATAAAAATTTGTACAACATAGTTCTACATTTTTCATGTTAACCATTTCTTTTAATTCTTAGCTGATTCGTCCTTAAATTTCAAGAACAGAAGCTTCGCTGGTTACTCCAAAATCTAGTTTCCTAACCAAACCTTTCCTAAAGTTTTAGTTCATCATTATATTACGCTCTCATCCATTTTCTTCCTAATTTACATATAATCATATTTTATCAATTTTTCACCACATTAAAATATACAAAATAGGAGCATTAAAATCCTATTATTTTGCCACCCATAAGCATACATATGCAGAACTTTCCACGCCAACCGAAAAGTTCAAAACATTCATCATATGCAAGATAACATGTAACATGATATAGCAACATGCATGACCAATCATCAAAGTAGCAAATATTGTAAATTTTATCAAATCTCTAAGATCAAAATCTCATATAAATGTTACAAAATTCAAAGCATTTCTTCAAAAAGAGATATTGTTAAACCTACCCAAAGATCTCCCCAGCTCACTTAGTGAATTCTTTTTCTTGTTTCCTCTTGAAGCAAGTAGCAAGATTACTCCTTTCCCTTAGCTTTTCTAGCAACTTAAATAAGAGAAGGAGGGTGAGTTTTGAACCCTAAGGATGAAGAAAAAAGATGGATTCAAGTAGAGATTAAGCTAACTTACCTTGAGTACTTAGTCCTCTAGACTTATCTTTCCTCTTTCTTCCTCTCTTCTCCTCTCTTTCTCTCATTTCCTCACTCTACCTTGCTTATGTTTTTCCTCTCCCTCAGCTGGACAAAATTATAATGTTATAAGGGTGGGTTTTGCTTAAATAAATTATCAAGTGGTTAACCTTTTATAATCGTGGGACTACCTTATCACAATTAGGATGCACTTTGTTTTTTTTCTGGAGATAGACAACTCATGTTCTTGTCTTCCTCTCCCTTAGTTTAGATATGCATAGCAAAAGGAGATTTATATTTTGAAAATTATGATAAAATATTCTTAAGACAAGGGACAAGGTCCCTTTGTTTTAGGGATTCATTTCTTTTTTCTTTTGTCTCACTCAAGTATGATAAGTTTTCCTTTCTATGTGCCAAATTTTTAGCCCTTGAATCTCCCTTGCTTGGCTTTAATTATTTGTATAGGACAAGGATTTTTTGTCATAATGCCATGTATTATTACCTACTGGTTGAAATTATGAATGTAGGATATAGATGTTTTGTCCTAATGCCATGTATTATTACCTACTTGTTGAAACTATGAATGTAAGATATAGATGTTTTGTCCTAATGCCATGTGACCTAATCTTGGTTATTATTACACTACTATTTCCTCACATGATTCTTATTTTTTTCCCTCTTGGATTTGGGTTCATTCTTACCCATTTTCTTTGCTTTGGCTGAAGTTCTACCTTTCATGGAGGGCTTGGTCATATTTTCATAGTTTATGGGCTATCGGTTCAATTTCTATATCGTAGTCCAAGTCTATGTTTTATTTCTTGCTTGGGCTATCCTATCGACTTGCTATAAACTTATGTGAAGTGAATAAAATCTATATAAAGTATCCATAGGTGAAAGCCAATTGTTTGGGTGGAGATGTTAAACTTAGGAACTCTAGCTCTTGAATGAGGAAAAATTACCCTAATCCAATATTCTTGAAATTTTAAGACCTTTACTTACTTCCCAAAAATTTATCTTCCTTACCCAAGACTTTTGCCTCTCTTTAGTATGTTATTTCAAACAAATTTCCTATTAGGTTTTTCTTTATTTACTTATTCCCTTAATGTCAGAAACATTTTCTATGCATACACTTAAGATGAAGAATTTCTAAAGATTATATTTCCTTAGATATCTAAAATTTGTCTAATAAATTTTATTTTCTTAACTAAATATTTTTGTACCTTTATTAATAAAAGAAATGAAATTAGGGATGTTACATTTCTCTCCCCCTAAAAGCAATTTTGTTCTCAAAATTTTAGAAATTACCTAATAAGAACAATTGCGGATATTTCTTCCTCATGACTTCTTTGGCTCCCAAGTTGATTCTTTTGGAGTCAAAACCTCCCATAACACCTAAACCAGGGGAATGGTCATATTCCTCAATTGCTTCATACCGATGTCTAATATGGATGCCGGTACTAACTGTTATGTCATGTTTTCCTTCATTTGAATTGGTTCATCCCATATTACATGTGATGAATCTGGAAGATACTTCTTGAGCTGTAATACACGAAAAATATTAGGTAGGTTGAATAAATTAGGTAGGAGGGCAACTTGATATACTGACGTCCCTACTTTCTTTAGAATTTGGTAGGGTCCCAAAACTCACAGACTTAGCTTTCTGGTCTTGAGAGACCTACCAACGCCAGTAGTCGAGGAAAGTTTCAGAAATACATGGTCTCCTTACTCAAACTCCAGTGGTTTATGTCTATTATCATAGTAACTCTTTTGCCAACTTTGAGCTGTAAGTATTTTGTCTCGTATCATCCTAATTTGTTTATTGGTTTGTTGAACTAGATCAGAACCCATCAAGTTCTTTTCTCCTGCCTCAAACCAACATAGTGGAGATCGACATTTCCTATCATATAAAGCTTTGTAGAGGGCTATCTTAATACTAGAGTGATAGCTATTATTATAAGCAAACTCCACTAAAGGTAGATACATATCTCATCCTTTACCTTGCTCTATCACACATGCCCTTAACTTATCTTCTAGGGTTTGAATTATCTGTTCTGTGTAACATATCATATTTTAATAAATGGAAAATAATTCTCAATAGTGAATGGAATGGAAGAGAATGAAATCGAACATCATTGAAACCTTAAAAAAATGATAAAGTTACTATATGCAGAAAAGGAAACCTAGAAGGGAAGAAAGTGTAATATTCTAATTCTTTGGGGTTAGAACCGAACATCAAGAAGTGAGCTAAAGATATGTTTTGGGCGTGACTCCAAAAGCCCATTGGAATCTTCCCAAAAGAGGAATTAAAGCATTAGGAGAATTTAAGCAAACCAAACAAGGCCTTAGTCAAGGGTCTAGTTGGAATGTAATGGAGTGGCAATCTTGTTATTGTTAAGCTTTTCGGGTGCATTAGTTAGGGAGAGGGATGGCTTGTTGGAAAAACTTGGAATTAAATAATCTTTTCCCTTGACTTGGAGGAGAAGTCGACTAAGAGGGGAGAGGAATGGCTTGTTGGAGACACTTGAATTAAATAATCTTATCCTTGGCTTGGAAAGGAATCGTTGACTTGGAGAGGAATCCTTGACTTGGAGAGGAAGTCTTGACTTGGAGAAGAAGTAGACCAAAAGGAGAAAAAATATCAAGGGAGAAGGGAAGCAGTTGATAAAGGGGAAATTTGAGTGTTTATTGGTTATATTTTATCCCCTAATTAGTAGTAAATTTGTGATTATTTCTTTGCATTTGGTTATGCTTTGCTCTGGATACTGCTTTGGTTTGTTTTACGCTTGTAGGTGAGCAAAAGAGGCCAAGAAGCAAGGAAAAACAATCATGAGAGCAGCCATATGGACTTGGAATATGCTAAGGAGTAAGCAAGGAGGCAACACACCAAAAATAAGTAAGAAAAGAGCATGGCAGCCCTCAACACGGCTAAGCCATGCTTGGGGTGCATGAAGCACGGCCAGACCGTGCTCTGGGCGAAAGATGCAGAAACTTCCCATAATCTAGCTTGAAGCACGGCCAGGCTGTGTCCTAGAACACGGCCGTGCTTCAGGTCCGTACAGCACGTGATTTGTATAGTTTTTGGCTGCCAAGTTGATACATAGACTTGAGGAAACATATATGAAGACATTCAGACTCAGAGAGACACTTTAGACTCAATTTTTAGGCTTAGAAAGCACTCCTAGGTGAGGTTTTTACTTGAATCATTGTTGAATTTATATTCTAGAATAGGATTTATGCTCATTGGAGGTTGCATTTTCATCTTACTTTTTTGCAAACAAGGTTACATCTTTCTACTTTAATTCTCTACTTTTATTTCTACTCCTTCTCTTTAGATTGTACTGAACTCGAATGAATTACTTAATGAGAATGAATTTGATTTCTATTTTTATGATGTGTAATTAAATTTAATCGAGGGTTTTGGTAAACCCACTTGTGATATGATGATACTATATTGTTGAATGTTGGAACCCTAATTGTGATACTTCTAGATTGATTAGGATTAACTATTATATGCATGAATAAGAGTTGGTAGAATGCCTGATCACCAATCTATCACGTCTTAGGTTTTTAATTGATGAACTGAAAGGTGAAAAATAATACCAGAACTTAATAGTTAATTAGGGATATCTTAACCACGAAAGTAGTTTAAGATTCTCTAAGAATTAATCAATTAGTGGGCAAGAGAAAACCGATTAATTGACTTTTATGGTTGGCATAGAACTTAATGAACCTAGGTTAAGCTAAGAACCACGAAAGTAGGCAATTTGATTAACCTAGGTACGATTAGTAATGCTTGAAAGAGATTGCTAGTTAATTAAGGATAAACCATCCCCAACTAGTCTAGATAATTGCAATTAGAGGTAAAAATTGGATGTTGAATATCACAACTGTGGTGGAACCTAACCCTAGGCTTTAGTTAATTGAATCCTTAATTTATTTTATTGTGCCAAACTCTCCCTTGAATTACATCGATTTAGATAGCATATTTCACATTATTCTAGTAATTGACATTATTCTCTGTGGGATACAACCCGTACTCACCATATTAGCTACAGTTACACCGTGCGCTTGCGGTAATTAGTAAAATATACACAAGTTTTTGGTGCCGTTGCCAGGGAACAATTGTCAATATTAGATATTTTGTGAAATAGCTAGACTAGATCACTTTCTTTTAATTTTTCTACATTATTTTATCTTGCTGATCTTTGCCTATTTTCTTCCTTTATAGGCGTGCTTCTCTTTTATGCGATGAGACCATGAGTTCATTGCTGAATTTGATCCAAAAATTGAACGCACACTATGAAGGATAAGAAAAAGATAGCAGCAAGAAAATTCTACACCTATCATGGCAGAAAGAGATAACCGATCTCTTAAGGATTTTACCGCCCCAGATACTCAAGGCTTGAATCCCAGTATCATAAGACCAGTTGTTGAGGCTAACAATTTTGAGCTGAAGCCTTCTCTTTTGTAGATGGTTTAGCAGAATCAATTTAGAGGGTCACCTACTGAAGACCCTAATCTCCATCTTTCAGTGTTTTTGGAGTATTATGACACACTGAAGTTGAATGGAGTCTCTTCTGATGCCATCAAACGAAGACTGTTTCCTTTTTCTCTAAGGGAAAAGACCCATGCATGGTTTCATTCTCTTCCATCGGGGTCCATTACCACATGATAGCAGCTTTCTCAAGCTTTTCTGGCCAAATAATTCCCACCAAGTAAGACGGCTCATCTTAGGAATCAGATAACTACTTTTGTTCAGAAAGATAGGGAGTCACTATATAAAGCTTGGGAGCGATTTAAAGAGATCCTCAGAGTATGCCCACACCATGGGTTGGAGAAGCGGCTAATAGTCCATACGTTCTACAATGGACTGATTTATCGCACCCGTGTAACATCCCTAATTTTGTTTCATGTATTAATAAAAGTACAAGAGTATTCAAAGTAACATCCTTAATTTCATTTCTTTTATTGATAAAGGTACATAAATATTTAATTAAGGAAATAAAATTTATTAGACAATTTTTAGATATCTAAGGAAATATAAATCCTTAAAAATTCTTCAACTTACGTGTATGCATAGAAATGTTCTAATATTAATAGAATAGGTAAAGAAATGAAACCTAAGAGGAAATATTAGAAAGAAGCATGCTAAAGAAAGGTGAAATTCTTAGGAAAGGAAGATAATTTTTTGTGAAGTAAGTAAAGGTCTTAAAATTTCAAGAAGATTGGATTAGGATAATTTTTCTTAATTTAAAAGCAAAAGTTATTAAGTTTAGCATATTCACCCACAAATTGGGCTTTCACCTATAGACACTTCATATAGAGTTTTTCTACTTCACATGAATTTTTAGCAAGCCAATAGGATAGCCCAATGAAGAAATAAAACATAAATTTGGACTAGGATATAGGAATTGGACCGGTAGCCCAAAAATCATGAAAATGTGACCAAGCTCATTATGAAAGATAGAATTTTAACCAAAGTAAAGAAAATGGGAATGAATGAGCCCAAACCCAAGAGGAGAAATAAAAATAAAAATAAAAGTAAAGTGATGAAATAATGGTGTAATCAAGATTAGGTGACATGGCATTAAGACAAAAATTTAGCAAGTGGTGTGATATCCTACATTCATAATTTTAGCAAGTGGTATGATAATACAAGGCTTTAGGACAAAACATCTATATCCTACACTCATAATTTTAGCAAGAGGTATGATAATACATGGCATTAGGACAAAACATTCCTATCCCACACAAATAATTTCAACCAAATAATGGAGATTCAAGGGCTAGAAATTTGTCACCTAAAAAGACAAACCTATCATACTTGATTAAGACAAAAGAAAAAGGAAATGAATCCCTAAATCAAAGGGACCTTGTCCCTTATCTTAGAAACATATTATCATAATTTTAAAAATACAAATCTCCTTTTGCTATGCATATCTTGACTAAGGAAGAGGAAGACAAGAACATAAGTTGTTTGTTTTCCAAAAATTCAACCAAGTGTATCCTAATTGTGATAAGGTAGACCCTTGATCATGAAAGGTGAATTATTTGATGGTCTATTTAAGCAAAACCCACCCTTACAACATTAGAATTTTTGTCCAAGTGAGGGAGAGGAAAAATAGAAGCAAGGTAGAGTGAGGAAAGAAGAGGAAGAAAAGAAGAAAGAGCAAGGAGAAGTCTAGAGGACTAAGTGCTCCAGGTAAGTTTAACAATATTTCTTTTTGAAGAAAAGTTTTGAAACTTGTAATATTTATATTAGATTTTAATCTTAGAACTTTAATGATTGGTCATGGATGTTGCTATATCATGTTACATATTATGTATGTTTGAATACTTAGGTTGGTGTAGATAGTTCTGCATAGGTATGACTATGGGTGGCAAACTTTTATGCTTCTATTTTTTAAATTCTGGGAAGAATTGGTAAGGAATTAAAACAAATGGTTAACATGAAAAATGTAGATGTATCTCTCGCAGATTGTTATGCACTAGAATCACTCAATTTGGAGTCTATATGAGGAAGATATGGTTCAATTAGTAACCAATGGTCAGAAAATGGTTAAACAGGGAAGAATATGTTACGATAGCTTTTGTGTTTTAATTTCTGGGAACATTCTGTAGGTTTTTAAAATAAATGGTTAACTTACGAATTATAGCTATATGTGTCATGGATTTTTAGCTACTAGAATCACTTAATTTGGAATAACATGTTTTTTTAGGGAGTAATATCACCATGATTTCTTAATATTTCGTTCAACTGTTCAACATAAGAGTTTTAGATAATTGTTTTGTCCTTAAATTGATATCAAGATCACCTAAATTAGAGTTAAATTGAGGGAGTTATGCTTTGATTATTAAGAGAAGGTTAGATAGGATGAAAACCTACATAAAGAAAATAAAGAAATAAAATTAATATTTAAAAAAGAAGAAGAATCTTATAAATAAAAATAATAAATGACTAGTATATGACATAGCCATTGCCATTGTATGAACTTCTTACCATCTTAAGCGTGAAATTTTGACATGGAAATATTTTATAAAGTGATATTTGAAATGGTTATGTTCATGGCATGATTACCAATGATTTTTGGTAATAGTTATATTTTGTTGAACATACGTGTTATTGAAAGCATATTTTTGGCTATCATTGTGAAATGAAAAGAAATGAGCACAGTCACATGGCAATCCGTGTGGTGCCCCAGTGGGGGACGCCCTACCAACAGTTATGATCATGTTAATGAGAAAAGAAATAGAAAGTGGGCCATGTCAGATGGAGCGAGAAAAGCCCGTACCGGAGAGTAGATAATACTCACCCTGACCGGGGTAGTTTGATATGAGAATAAATTAATAGTCATCATATGATATTCTGAAAATAATTAATCCTGTCATACATGTCATTACTATACGATTCTCATGTGCATAGATATAGTGCATTCATGTGACCAAAGATATTTGTTGTAGTTTATAAAGCTGAACATGATGTGATGAGCTATATTGATGATGATTTATTGTTGAAGTTACTGGGATTTAATTCTCATTATATTTTCATATCATGTTCAAAAAATTAGTTTTGTAGATTTTTCTATGGCTCTGGCTTTTAGTGCACGTTGGATCGAGTACTTTATGTTGTGCAGATCCCAGAAGCAAATAAAAAGTTTGTGGTCGAGTTGGCTTAGATCCCGGTAAAGGTGCAACTACTCGCACCTGTATCTCTGGAATTGGTCAACCAGAATAAATAAGATGTATATTTTTATGTGTTTTATATGTTGTACATATGTTTTGATTAATGACATGTATGTAAACTCTATATTGTATAATAATAATAATAAAAAGTTGTTACATAATTGGTATCAGAGCAGGTCGATCCTAGATGGCCAGTGGGTGGATGGTTATCTGAATCGATCTTATAGTGTCTTGAGTATGTTTGTGGTTGTGCTATGTAGGGATCAGTGAATTCATATAGGTAAGAAATTACTAGTGTTTCCTACCTACATGCCGAGGTGGTATTATGACTACTATTAAATATTTTTGAACTAACTATTGGGCTTGATCACCTCAATAGCAGCATAACTTTGTTTTTGCCACAGTAGGAAATGGCACCACCAAGGAGGAATCCGACAAATAATGCGGAGGAAACCTACACAAACTGGCCATGGCATTTCGAGACCAAGTCATGACCACTAATTAAATTCTACAATACCTCCAGAATGCTAATTACTCAAATGGTGTGAATGGTGTTAACAACCGGATGGCTGGAAATGATAACAACATATCCGAGTTCCTAAGGGCTAGGCCACGTTGTTGTCAAGGCGGCTTTCACTTGATTGTAGCTGAAAGATGGATAAGGGAGTTAGAGAAAATCTTTGAAGTAATGGGCTGTACTGAGGAGCTGTAAGTAATCTTTGCAGAATATATGCTAAAAGATGAAGCAGAATACTGGTGGTGTGGAGCTAGAGAACTTTTAGCTCACCGAGGAAGGCAAATCACTTGGCAGGTGTTCAAAGATACCTTTTTGGAAAAGTACTTTCCAAGTACTAGGCGGGCAGAGAAAGAGATTGAATTTCTCCAACTTAGGCAGTGTAGCATGACTATAGACCAATACATCGTAAGGTTCGAGGAATTGTCTAAGTTATCCTCTTATCTGTGATTTAACCCTGATGAAGCATGGAAGGCTGTTAAGTTCGAAGTGGGACTAAACCTGGACATAAAGAATGCTGTTGTAGCTATGGAGATTAGGGAGTTTGTGCCTCTAATCAATAAATGCAGACTCTTAGAGAAAAGTTTAAAGGCAATGGAGGACGAAAAGCAAAGGCGAAACCTATGGAAAAGAAAGAAAAAATTTCCCAACCCTAGCAAGCATGTGAGAAGAAGTGGATATGGAGCTGGTAAGAGGCCATTGACTGCGGGTTCCAGACCTTTCCAACAAGACCTCGCCCTAGTCAAGTGTGCTAAGTGCGGACGAATGCATGGTAATCGGCCATTCTACATGGGAAAAGATGTCTGCTTCAACTGCAGACAGAAGGGTCATTTTGCGAGAAACTATCCACATAATGTGGGGAAGCAGCCAGAACAGAGGCCTCAGGTGAAAGGAAGGGTTGTCACCCTGAGCGGCCAAGAGGCAGCTCAATCTTCTAAAATGATTCAAGGTACATGCTATATCTATTGATTTGCTTTTATGGTGTTATTTGACTCTAGTGCTAGTCCTTCATTTATATTGGAAGAATTTATTAGGAAGTTTCAGTTTCCTATTTTTGAAACTTTGTATGAGCTATCCGTAGTAACCCCCACAGGGGAAAGGGTATTAACTTCCTCTGTATGTAAGGACTGTCAAGTCACCATTCAGGAGAAAACTTTTTTCAGTAGACCTCGTCTGTTTACCTTTAAAAGGTATTGAGGTCATTCTAGGGTTAGACTGGATATTTAGAAATAGAGTCTTGCTGAATTGTTGTAACAAGACCGTTGAATTTCTACCTCCTACTCCAAAAGAAGAGGTGCAGTTATTATGCTTAATGCCAATCAAGTTAATAGGGAGTTGAAGAATGGAGTACTTGGATACATTCTCTTGTATTTATCAAACCTAGAAGTCGAATCGAAGCTTGATGAAATCTCAATAGCCAATGAGTTTCCTGAAGTATTTCCATCAGATATTCCAGGCTTACCTCCTAAGAGAGAGATAGAGTTCTCTATTGATCTCCTACTTGGGACAGGGCCTATCTCTATTGCACCATATAGAATGGCCTCGAAGGAACTACAAGAACTCAAGAAATAGTTGGAGGAACTATTAGACAAGCAATTCATTAGACCGAGTGTATCACCTTGGGGAGCTCCTATATTGTTTGTTAAGAAGAAAGATGAGAGCTTGAGACTATGCATAGATTACAGACAGCTGAATAAGGTGACTATAAAAAACAAGTACCCTTTCCCTAAGATAGATGACTTATTGGATCAACTAAAGGCAGCCTTTATCTTGTATGTCTCCCGAATTTTTATCCACTGGAATCACTCAATTTGGAGTCTATATGAGGTAGATATGGTCTGATTAGTAAGCAATGGTCAGAAAATGGTTAATCAGGGAAGAATATGTTAGGATAACTTCTGTGTTTTAATTTCTGGGAACATTCTGTAGGGAATTAAAGTAAATGGTTAACATACGAATTATAGCTATATGTGTCATGGATTTTTAGTCACTGGAATCACTTAATTTGGAATTGTTATGAGGGAGATATGGACAGATTAGTAGGTAGAGGTTAGAACCTTCCCGAGAAGAAATAACATGTTCTTTGAGGTAGTAATATCACCATGATTTCTTATTATTTCGTTCAACTGTTCAACATAAGAGTTTTATTAATTGTTTTGTCTTTAAATTGATATAAATATCACCTAAATCGGAGTTAAATTGAGGGAGTTATGCTCTGATTAGTAGGAGAAGGTTAGATAGGATGAAAACCTGCATCAAGAAAATAAAGAAATAAAATTAATATTTAAAAGAAAAAGAAGAATCTTATAAATGAAAATAATAAATGATTAGTATATGACATAGCCATTGCCATTGTATGAACTTCTTACCATCTTAAGCGTGAAATTTTGACATGGAAATATTTTATAAAGTGATATTTGAAATGGTTATGTTCATGGCATGATTACCAATGATTTTTGGTAATAGTTATATTTTGTTAAACATACGTGTTATTGAAAGCATATTTTTGGCTATCATTGTGAAAAGAAAAGAAATGAGCACGGTCACATGGCAATCTGTGTGGTGCACCAGTAGGGGACGCCATACCAATGGTTATGATCATGTTAATGAGAAAAGAAATAGAAAGTGGGCCATGTCGGACGAAGCGAGAAAAGCCCGTACCGGAGAGTAGATAATACTCACCCTGACCGGTGTAGCTTGATATGAGAATAAATTGATAGTCATTGTAACATCCTTAATTTCGTTTCTTTTATTGATAAGGGTACATAAAAAATTTAATTAAGGAAATAAAATTTATTAGACAATATTTTAGATATCTAAGGAAATATAATCCTTAGAAATTCTTCACCTTATGTATATGCATAGAAAATGTTTCTAACATTAAGAGAACAAATAAAGAAGGAAAATCTAATAGGAAAGAAATTAGAAATAACATACTAAAGAGATGCAAAATTCTTGGATAAGGAAGATAAATTTTTAGAAACAAGTAAAGGTCTTAAAATTTCAAAGAACATTGAATTAGGGTAATTTTTCCTAATTCAAGAACTATAGTTACTAAGTTTAAAATCTTTACCCATACATTGGGCTTTTACCTATGGACACTTCATATAGAGTTTTTCCACTTCACATAAGTTTCTAGCAAGCCCATTGGATAACCTAAACAAGAAATTAAACATAGACTTGGACTAGGATATAGTAATTTCACCAATAGCCCAAAAATTATGAAAATGTGACCAAGCCCACCAAGAAAGGAAGAATTTTATCCAAAGCAAAGAAAATGGGTAGGACAAGCCCATAATGGGTAAGAATAAGCCCAAATCCAAGAGGAAAAATAAAATAAAATAAATTAGATGATGAAATAATAATAAGAATAAAGATTAGGTTACATGGCATTAAGACAAAAATTTAGCAAGTGGTGTGATTCTACATTCATCATTTAGGCAAGTGGCATGATAATACAAGGCTTTAGGACAAAAACATCTATATCCTTCACTCATAATTTTAGCAAGTGGTATGATAATACATGGTATTAGGACAAAACATTCATAGCCCACACAAATAATATCAACCAAATAATGGAGATTGAAGGGCTAGAAATTTGCCACTTAAAAAGGCAACCTATCATAATTGATTAAGACAAAAGAAAAATTAAATGAATCCCTAAATCAAAGGGACCTTGTCCCTTATCTTAAGAACATATCATCATAATTTTCAAAATACAAATCTCCTTTTCCTATGCATATCTTGACTAAGGAAGAGGAAGACAAGAACATAAGTTGTTTGTTTTCCAAAAATTCAACAAAGTGTATCTTAATTGTGATAAGGTAGATCCATGATCATGAAAGGTGAATTATTTGGTGGTCTATATAAGAGAACCCACCCTTACAACACTTTAATTTCGTCCAAGTGAGAAAGAGAGAGAAATAGAAGCAAGGTAGAGTGAGGAAAGGAGAGAAGAGAGAAGAAGAAAGGAAGGAAGAAGAAGGAGAAGTTTAGAAAGCTAAAGGTAAGTTTAACAATATTTATTTTTGAAGAAAACTTTTGAAACTTATAATATTTATATGAGATTTTGATCTTAGAACTTTTATGATTGGTCATGATGTTGCTATATCATGTTACATATTGATCTTGCATGTGATGTATGTTTGAATACTTAGGTTGGTGTAGATAGTTCTGCATGGTTATGGCTATGGGTGGCAGAATTTTAAGTTTCGGTATTTTAATTTCTGGGAACAATCTATAAGGAATTAAAATAAATGGTTAACATAAGAATTAAAGATATATGTGTCCCGGATTTTTTAGCCACTGGAATCATTCCATTTGGAGTCCATATGAGGTAGCTATGGTCTGATTAGTAGTCAAAGGTCAGAAAATGAATCATCAGGGAAGAATATGTTAGGATAGCTTCGGTAATTTAATTTCTGGGAATTATTGGTAGGGAATTAAAATAAATGGTCAACATAAGAATTAAATATATGTGTGTCATGGATTTTTAGCCACTGGAATCATTCAATTTGGAGTTCACATGTGGTAGATATGGTCCAATTAGTAAGCCAAGGTCAGAAAATGGTTCATCAGGGAAGATTATGTTAGGACAGCTTTTGTATTTTAATTTCTGGGAATTTTCTTTATGGAATTAAAATAAATGGTTAACATGAAAGTTATATATCTATGTCTCATGGAAATATACCCACTGGAATTATGCAATTTAGAGTTCATATGAGGTAGATATAATCCGATTAGCAAGCAGAGGTCAGAAAATGTTTATTCAGGGAAGAGTATGTTATTAATGCTTTAGTTTTTGAATTTCTGGGAATATTCTGTAGGGAATTAAAATAGCGCGCCAACATAACAATTATAGATATATGGCTCATGGATTTTTACCAACTGGAATAACGCAATTTGGAGTTCCAATTTGGGAGATATGGTCTAATTAGTCAGTAAAGGTCAGAACCTATCCGAGAGGAACTATCATGTACTTTGATGGAGTAATATCACCTTTGTTTCTTAATTTTTCGCTACAATGTTCAACATAATAGTTTTAGATAATTGTTTTATCTTGAAATAGACACCAAGATCACCTACATCAGAGTTAAATTGAGGGAGTTATGCTCTGATTAGTAAGAGAAGGTTAGATAGGATGAAAACCTGCATCAAGAAAATAAAGAAATAAAATTAGTATTTAAAAAAGAAGATGAATCTTAATAAATGACTAGTATAGCCATAGCCATAGCCATTGCCATTGCATGAACTTACTACCATTTTAAGTGTGTAATTTTTAACATGGAATTTACCCTAGTACTCATATAAATTTACAAGAAGTTTTGAAAGTGCCGGTTTTTATTTGAAAAATCTTAGTATGCTCCGTGGTTGCAGTATTTTCACATCAGAAAAGAATTATTCTAGTTACTGGAAAACAAAATTGTGATTTGTGAAAAGTGCATGTCTAAGGAAAGCTCTGGCAAGGAAAGACATGGTACTTAAGCGTGTCCATTAGTGACCCACCTCTCTTTCCTGGGAACTTTTCTGGTGCGCTGTTTACAGACTACAATTACTATCCAGTTACTAAGGTATTAGTATGGAATTTTGACATGGAAATGTTTTATAAAGTGATATTTTAAATGGTTATGTTCATGGCATGATTACCAATGATTTATGGTAATAGTTATATTTTGATGAACATACTTGTTATTGAAAGCATATTTTTGGCTATCATTGTGAAAAGAAAAGAAATGAGCACGGTCACATGGCAATCCGTGTGGTGCACCAGTAGGGGACGCCCTACCAACGGTTATGATCATGTTAATAAGAAAAGAAAGAGAAAGTGTGCCATGTCGGACGGAGCGAGATAAGCCCGTACCGAAAAGTAGAGAATACTCACCCTGACCGGGGTAGCTTGAAGTAAGAATAAGTGGATAGCCATCATATGAAATTCGAAAAATAGTTATTCATGCCATACATGTCATAACTGTATAATTTTCATGTGCATGATAAAGTGCATTCATGTGACCTAAAGATATTTTCTGTAGTTTATACAGCTGAACATGACGTGATGAACTATATTGATGGTAAATTATAATTTATTGTTGAACTTACTGGGATTTAATTCTCACTATATTTCCATATCATGTTCAGAAGAATAAATATGCAGATATTCTCTATGACACTTATTATCTCTGTACGTTGGATCGAGGTGCCCTACCTTGGGCAACTTCCAGTTATTTCTGATGTAACTGTCGTAGATGTAACTGAGATTCCGGTGGACGTGCCACCCGAACCAGTGTCCCCGGAAGTAGTCGATATAGATGATTAGAACTAATATGTATCTTTGTACAAATGTTTGTAAAATAATGGTTTGTAGTTTGTAAAATAATAGTGTGTATGGAAACTCAGTATTGTATAAATTAAATAAATGTTATATTGAGTTAAGTTGTAACGAGGTAATAACTTCATGGTATTTAAAAAAAAAAAAAAATTACATAAATGGAGTTGTTACATAATTGGTATCAGAGCAGGTCGATCCTAGATGGCCAGTGGGTGGTTGGTTATCTGAATCGATCTTATAGTGTCTTGAGTATGTTGTGGTTGTGCTGTGTAGGGGATCAGTGACTCATATAGTTAAGAAATTACTAGTGTTTCTTATCTATATGCCGAGGTGGTGTTATGACTGCTATTAAATATTTTTAAACTAACTATTGGGCTTGATCACCTCAATAGCAGCATAACTTTGTTTTGTACCATAGTAGGAAATGGCACCACCAAGGAGGAATCCAGCAACCAATGCAGAGGAAACCCTGCACAACCTGGCCACGGCAATTCGAGACCAAGTTATGACCACCAACCAAATTTTACAACATCTCCAGAATGCTAATAACACAAATGTTGAGATTGGTCCTAACAACCGGACGGCTGGAAAAGATAATGGCATATCCGAGTTCCTGAGGACTAGACCACCTTGTTTCCAAGGTGGTTATGACCCAACGGTAGCCGAAAGGTGGATTAGGGAATTAGAGAAAATCTTTGAAGTGATGGGCTGTACTGAAGAGCAGCAAATCATTTTTGCTGCATATATGTTAAAGGATGAAGTAGAATATTGGTGGCGTGGAGCTAGAGAACTTTTAGCTCATCAGGGAAGACAGATCACCTGGCAAGTGTTCAAGGACATTTTCTTTGAAAAGTACTTTCCAAGTACTGTACGGGCAGAGAAAGAGATCGAATTTCTCCAACTCAGGCAAGGAAGCATGACCGTGGACCAGTATATCGCAAGGTTCGAGGAGCTGTCTAAGTTCTCCTCTTATCTGCGATATAACCCGGATGAAGCATGGAAGGCGGTTAAGTTTGAAGCGGGACTAAACCCGGAGTTAAAGAATGCTGTTATAGCTATGGAGATCAGGGAGTTTGTACCTCTGATAAATAAATGCAGACTCCTGGAAAAGAGTTTAAGGGCAGTGGAGGACGAGAAGCAAAGGCGAAACCTATGGAAAAGGAAGAAAAATTTTCCCAACCCTAGAAAGAACGTGAGAAGAAGTGGATATGGAGCTGGTAAGAGGCCATTGATTGCGGGTCCTAGGCCTTTTCAACAAGACCTCGCCTCAGTCAAGTGCGCTAAATGCGGACGCATGCATGGTAACCGGCCATGCTACATGGGACAAGATGTCTGCTTCAATTGCGGACAGAAGGGACATTTTGCGAAAAACTGCCCACAGAATGTAGGAAAGCAGCCAGAACAGAGGCCTCAGGTGAAAGGAAGGGTTTTCACCCTGAGCGGCCAAGAGGCAGCTCAATCTTCTGAAATGATTCAAGGTACATGCTATATTTATGGATTTGCTCTTATGGTGTTATTTGACTCTGGTGCTAGTCATTCATTTATATCAGAAGAATGTATTAGGAAGTTTCAGTTCCCTATTTCTGAAACTCCCTATGAGCTATCTGTAGTAACCCCTACAGGGGAACGGGTATTAACTTCCTCTGTATGTAAGGACTGTCAAGTCACCATCCAGGAGAAAACTTTTTCTGTAGACCTCGTCAGTTTACCTTTAAGAGGTATTGAGGTCATTCTAGGGTTAGACTGGATGTCTAGAAATCGAGTCTTGTTGAATTGTTGTAACAAGACTGTTGAATTTCTACCTTCTACTCCGAAAGAGGAGGTCCAGTTATTGATGTTAAATGCCAATCAAGTTAATAGGGAGTTGAAGAATGGAGTACTTGGATACATTCTCTTGTATTTATCAAACCTAGAAGTCGAATCGAAACTTGATGAAATTCCAATAGCCAACGAGTTTCCTGAAGTGTTTCCATCAGATATTCCAGGCTTACCTCCCAAGAGAGAGATAGAGTTCTCTATTGATCTCCTACCTGGGACAGGGCCTATCTCTATTGCACCATATCGAATGGCCTCGAAGGAACTACAAGAACTAAAGAAGCAGTTGGAGGAACTATTAGACAAGCAATTCATTAAACCGAGTGTATCACCTTGGGGAGCTCCTGTATTGTTTGTTAAGAAGAAAGACGGGAGTTTGAGACTATGCATAGATTACAGACAGCTGAATAAGGTGACTATCAAAAATAAGTATCCTCTCCCTAGGATAGATGACTTATTGGATCAATTAAAGGGAGCCTCCATCTTTTCTAAAATTGACTTGCGGTCAGGATATCATCAGATTAGGATTAAGGAGGAGGACGTACCAAAAACTGCCTTCAGGACTAGGTATGGGCACTATGAGTTTCTCGTAATGCCCTTCGGGTTAACGAATGCACCTGCAATTTTCATGGATTACATGAATCGCATTTTTCGACCCTACCTAGATCAGTTTGTTGTAGTGTTCATTGATGACATCTTGATATATTCTAAGAGTAAGAAAGAACATGAACAACATCTCCGAATCGTGCTGCAAGTGCTGAAAGAGAAAAAGTTATATGCTAAATTGGAGAAGTGTGAATTTTGGCTGTCAGAGGTGAAGTTTCTCGGACATGTCATCTCTAATAGAGGGGTAGCCGTAGATCCTAGCAAGACGGAAGCAGTGATTAAGTGGGAGACACCAAAGACGGTTACGGAAATCAGAAGTTTCCTTGGTTTGGCAGGATACTACAGGAGATTTATACAAAACTTCTCTCGTATAGCCTTGCCATTGACTAAATTGACCAGGAAGGGAAGTCCTTTCAAATGGACTGATCAATGTGATGCTAGTTTTCAGGAGCTGAAGACAAGACTGACCACTCCTCCTGTTTTAATTATTCCAGACCCCACAGGACATTTTGAAGTGTATAGTGATGCTTCAAAGAAAGGGCTAGGGTGTGTGTTAATGCAAGACAAGAGAGTAGTTGCTTACGCCTCTAGACAACTAAGACCCCACGAAGGAAACTATCCAACCCATGATCTTGAATTAGCGGCAGTAGTGTTTGCCTTAAAGATTTGGCGACACTATTTGTACGGGGCAACCTTTGAAGTATATTGTGATCATAAGAGTCTTAAATACCTCTTTGATCAGAAGGAGTTAAATATGAGGCAACGAAGATGGGTAGAATTCCTCAATGACTACAAGTTTGAGATAAAGTATCATCCCGGAAAGGCGAATGTTGTAGCAGATGCCTTGAGTCGAAAATCTCTGCATATGGGTCAGATGATGGTGTATGAGATGCAGATGCTAGAGGAGTTTCGAAATTTGAAGCTAGCCACTACTCTTACTCCAAAGAATCTAGTCATTAATGGTTTAAGTATAGGGTCTGACCTTAGAGCCCAGATCAAAGAAGCTCAAGCTCACGATCAATACTTACAAGATCATAAAGACCAAGGTAATTTTTCTGTAATGGAAGATGGAGCAATCATGTATCAGGGAAGGATTTGTGTCCCTCAAGAACAAGAGTTGAGGACTAAGATACTGAAGGAAGCGCATCAAAGTAAATACACAATCCATCCTGGATGCACTAAAATGTACCAGGATTTAAAAAGGATGTATTGGTGGCCAGGGATGAAAAATGACATTGCTGAGTTCGTGGCAAAATGTTTAACTTGTCAGAAGGTGAAAGTGGAACATCAAAAGCCAGCAGGATTTCTTCAACCTCTGGAGATTCCTGAATGGAAATGGGACAGTATTTCGATGGACTTTGTTGTAGGTTTACCTAAGACCTCAGTGGGACATGACTCTATCTGGGTAATAGTTGACAGATTAACCAAATCTGCTCACTTTTTGCCCATAAAAATAAACTTTTCACTAGATAAATTGGCCCAATTGTACGTTCAGGAAATAGTTAGACTCCATGGGATTCCCTTAAATATTGTTTCTGATAGAGATCCGAGGTTCACGTCGAGGTTTTGGAAGGCATTGCAAGAAGCTTTTGGTACTCAATTGCGGTTCAGTACTGCCTACCATCCTCAAACTGACGGGCAGACAGAACGAACCATTCAAACCCTAGAAGATATGTTGAGGGCCTGTGTGATAGAGCAAGGTAAAGGATGGGATAAGTACCTACCTTTAGTAGAGTTTGCTTATAATAATAGCTATCACTCTAGCATTAAGATGGCCCCCTATGAAGCTTTATACGGTAGAAAGTGCCGATCTCCACTATGTTGGTTCGAGGTAGGAGAAAAGAACTTGTTAGGTCCTGATTTAGTTCAACAAACCACTGAACAAATCAGGATGATACGAAACAAAATACTTACAGCTCAAAGTCGGCAAAAGAGTTACTACGATAAGAGACATAGACCTCTAGAGTTTGAGGAAGGAGACCATGTATTTCTGAAACTTTCCCCGACTACTGGAGTTGGTAGGTCTCTCAAAACAAGAAAGCTAAGTCCGCGATTTTTAGGACCCTACCAAATTCTAAAGAAAGTTGGGACATCAGCATATCAAGTTGCTCTCCCACCTAATTTGTCCAACCTGCATAATGTTTTCCACGTATCACAGCTGCGGAAGTATCTTTCAGATTCATCACATATAATACTGGATGAACCAATCCAAATAAAGGAGAACATGACATACCAGCTAGTACCTGCATCCATATTGGACACTGACGTGAAGCAACTGAGAAATAAAACCATTCCCCTAGTTAAGGTGTTATGGGAAGGTTTGACTCCGGAAGAAGCAACTTGGGAGCTGGAAGAAGTCATGAGGAAGAAATATCCGCAATTGTTCTTATAAGGTAATTTCTGAAATTTTGAGGACAAAATTTCTTTTAGGGGGAGAGAAATGTAACATCCTTAATTTCGTTTCTTTTATTGATAAGGGTACATAAAAAATTTAATTAAGGAAATAAAATTTATTAGACAATATTTTAGATATCTAAGGAAATATAATCCTTAGAAATTCTTCACCTTATGTATATGCATAGAAAATGTTTCTAACATTAAGAGAACAAATAAAGAAGGAAAATCTAATAGGAAAGAAATTAGAAATAACATACTAAAGAGATGCAAAATTCTTGGATAAGGAAGATAAATTTTTAGAAACAAGTAAAGGTCTTAAAATTTCAAAGAACATTGAATTAGGGTAATTTTTCCTAATTCAAGAACTATAGTTACTAAGTTTAAAATCTTTACCCATACATTGGGCTTTTACCTATGGACACTTCATATAGAGTTTTTCCACTTCACATAAGTTTCTAGCAAGCCCATTGGATAACCTAAACAAGAAATTAAACATAGACTTGGACTAGGATATAGTAATTTCACCAATAGCCCAAAAATTATGAAAATGTGACCAAGCCCACCAAGAAAGGAAGAATTTTATCCAAAGCAAAGAAAATGGGTAGGACAAGCCCATAATGGGTAAGAATAAGCCCAAATCCAAGAGGAAAAATAAAATAAAATAAATTAGATGATGAAATAATAATAAGAATAAAGATTAGGTTACATGGCATTAAGACAAAAATTTAGCAAGTGGTGTGATTCTACATTCATCATTTAGGCAAGTGGCATGATAATACAAGGCTTTAGGACAAAAACATCTATATCCTTCACTCATAATTTTAGCAAGTGGTATGATAATACATGGTATTAGGACAAAACATTCATAGCCCACACAAATAATATCAACCAAATAATGGAGATTGAAGGGCTAGAAATTTGCCACTTAAAAAGGCAACCTATCATAATTGATTAAGACAAAAGAAAAATTAAATGAATCCCTAAATCAAAGGGACCTTGTCCCTTATCTTAAGAACATATCATCATAATTTTCAAAATACAAATCTCCTTTTCCTATGCATATCTTGACTAAGGAAGAGGAAGACAAGAACATAAGTTGTTTGTTTTCCAAAAATTCAACAAAGTGTATCTTAATTGTGATAAGGTAGATCCATGATCATGAAAGGTGAATTATTTGGTGGTCTATATAAGAGAACCCACCCTTACAACACTTTAATTTCGTCCAAGTGAGAAAGAGAGAGAAATAGAAGCAAGGTAGAGTGAGGAAAGGAGAGAAGAGAGAAGAAGAAAGGAAGGAAGAAGAAGGAGAAGTTTAGAAAGCTAAAGGTAAGTTTAACAATATTTATTTTTGAAGAAAACTTTTGAAACTTATAATATTTATATGAGATTTTGATCTTAGAACTTTTATGATTGGTCATGATGTTGCTATATCATGTTACATATTGATCTTGCATGTGATGTATGTTTGAATACTTAGGTTGGTGTAGATAGTTCTGCATGGTTATGGCTATGGGTGGCAGAATTTTAAGTTTCGGTATTTTAATTTCTGGGAACAATCTATAAGGAATTAAAATAAATGGTTAACATAAGAATTAAAGATATATGTGTCCCGGATTTTTTAGCCACTGGAATCATTCCATTTGGAGTCCATATGAGGTAGCTATGGTCTGATTAGTAGTCAAAGGTCAGAAAATGAATCATCAGGGAAGAATATGTTAGGATAGCTTCGGTAATTTAATTTCTGGGAATTATTGGTAGGGAATTAAAATAAATGGTCAACATAAGAATTAAATATATGTGTGTCATGGATTTTTAGCCACTGGAATCATTCAATTTGGAGTTCACATGTGGTAGATATGGTCCAATTAGTAAGCCAAGGTCAGAAAATGGTTCATCAGGGAAGATTATGTTAGGACAGCTTTTGTATTTTAATTTCTGGGAATTTTCTTTATGGAATTAAAATAAATGGTTAACATGAAAGTTATATATCTATGTCTCATGGAAATATACCCACTGGAATTATGCAATTTAGAGTTCATATGAGGTAGATATAATCCGATTAGCAAGCAGAGGTCAGAAAATGTTTATTCAGGGAAGAGTATGTTATTAATGCTTTAGTTTTTGAATTTCTGGGAATATTCTGTAGGGAATTAAAATAGCGCGCCAACATAACAATTATAGATATATGGCTCATGGATTTTTACCAACTGGAATAACGCAATTTGGAGTTCCAATTTGGGAGATATGGTCTAATTAGTCAGTAAAGGTCAGAACCTATCCGAGAGGAACTATCATGTACTTTGATGGAGTAATATCACCTTTGTTTCTTAATTTTTCGCTACAATGTTCAACATAATAGTTTTAGATAATTGTTTTATCTTGAAATAGACACCAAGATCACCTACATCAGAGTTAAATTGAGGGAGTTATGCTCTGATTAGTAAGAGAAGGTTAGATAGGATGAAAACCTGCATCAAGAAAATAAAGAAATAAAATTAGTATTTAAAAAAGAAGATGAATCTTAATAAATGACTAGTATAGCCATAGCCATTGCCATTGCATGAACTTACTACCATTTTAAGTGTGTAATTTTTAACATGGAATTTACCCTAGTACTCATATAAATTTACAAGAAGTTTTGAAAGTGCCGGTTTTTATTTGAAAAATCTTAGTATGCTCCGTGGTTGCAGTATTTTCACATCAGAAAAGAATTATTCTAGTTACTGGAAAACAAAATTGTGATTTGTGAAAAGTGCATGTCTAAGGAAAGCTCTGGCAAGGAAAGACATGGTACTTAAGCGTGTCCATTAGTGACCCACCTCTCTTTCCTGGGAACTTTTCTGGTGCGCTGTTTACAGACTACAATTACTATCCAGTTACTAAGGTATTAGTATGGAATTTTGACATGGAAATGTTTTATAAAGTGATATTTTAAATGGTTATGTTCATGGCATGATTACCAATGATTTATGGTAATAGTTATATTTTGATGAACATACTTGTTATTGAAAGCATATTTTTGGCTATCATTGTGAAAAGAAAAGAAATGAGCACGGTCACATGGCAATCCGTGTGGTGCACCAGTAGGGGACGCCCTACCAACGGTTATGATCATGTTAATAAGAAAAGAAAGAGAAAGTGTGCCATGTCGGACGGAGCGAGATAAGCCCGTACCGAAAAGTAGAGAATACTCACCCTGACCGGGGTAGCTTGAAGTAAGAATAAGTGGATAGCCATCATATGAAATTCGAAAAATAGTTATTCATGCCATACATGTCATAACTGTATAATTTTCATGTGCATGATAAAGTGCATTCATGTGACCTAAAGATATTTTCTGTAGTTTATACAGCTGAACATGACGTGATGAACTATATTGATGGTAAATTATAATTTATTGTTGAACTTACTGGGATTTAATTCTCACTATATTTCCATATCATGTTCAGAAGAATAAATATGCAGATATTCTCTATGACACTTATTATCTCTGTACGTTGGATCGAGGTGCCCTACCTTGGGCAACTTCCAGTTATTTCTGATGTAACTGTCGTAGATGTAACTGAGATTCCGGTGGACGTGCCACCCGAACCAGTGTCCCCGGAAGTAGTCGATATAGATGATTAGAACTAATATGTATCTTTGTACAAATGTTTGTAAAATAATGGTTTGTAGTTTGTAAAATAATAGTGTGTATGGAAACTCAGTATTGTATAAATTAAATAAATGTTATATTGAGTTAAGTTGTAACGAGGTAATAACTTCATGGTATTTAAAAAAAAAAAAAAATTACATAAATGGAGTTGTTACAGTCATCATATGATATTATGAAAATAATTAATCTTGTCATACATGTCATTATTGTATGATTCTCATGTGCATAGATATAGTGCATTCATGTGACCAAAGATATTTGCTGTAGTTTATACAGTTGAACATGACGTGATGAGCTATATTGATGATGATTTATTGTTGAACTTACTGGCATTTAATTCTCACTATATTTCCATATCATGTTCAAAAAATTAGTTATGCAGATTTTTCTATGGCTCTAGCTTTTAGTGCACGTTGGATCGAGTACTTTAAGTTGGGCAGATCCCAGAAGCAAATAAAATGTTTGTGGTCGAGTTGGCTTAGATCCTGGTGAAGGTACAACCACCCGCACCTGTATCTCTTGAATTGGTCAACCAGAATAAATAAAATGTAGATTTTATGTGTTTGATATGTTGTACGTATGTTTTGATTAATGACATGTATGTAAACTCTATATTGTATAATAATAGCAAATAAAAAAAGTTGTTACAACCTGTAAGTCTGTGGATGCTGCAGCTGGAGGAGCATTGATGAATAAGACTGTAGATGAGGCCTATGAGCTGATTGAAGATATGGCTCAAAATCACTACTCCTAGTTTAGTGAGAGGAAACCAAGAAAACCATCAAGTATGTATGAAGTAGATGCATTTAATCATCTAACTTCTAAAGTTGATGTCTTGTTTCAGAAATTGGATAAATTGAGCATCAATGCTGTTGGGTTCCCTTCTTCATCTTCATCTTGTGAGATTTGTGGAGTTGTTGGTCATATGGGCAATGAATGTCAGCTTGGAAACCCTGCACTTCAGGATTGTAAGCAGGCAAATTTTGTGAACAACCAAAGAAACAATCCCTACAGCAATACTTATAATCCAAACTGGAGAAACCACCCAAATCTCTCATACAAGCCGAATGCAAATCAGCAGCCTCATAATAACTTTAGGCAACCTCCTGGATTTTAGAATCAAAGGCAATTCAATCCCCATCCTCAACCAAATTCAAATTTGGAGGCTCTAATGGTGAATTTCATTTCCACACAGAGTAAACAGAATGAAGAATTTAGAGCCCAGAATCATTCAATGAATGAGGCTATAAAGGATTTAGCTTCTAAAGTTGATTCACTTGCTACTCATAACAAAATGCTAGAAACTCAGATAGCACAGCAAGCGAGTTCTTCAAATAGAAACTATGGAAAATTCTCTGGCCAGCCTGAGAATCTCAGAGAACATTGCAAGGCTATCACTTTGAGAAGTGGTAAGCAATTGAGTGAGTTGGTGGATAAAGAGGAAGATAAGGAGGAAGAATTGAGGGATATACTAGAAAAAGCAACTGAAGAAGAAGAGCAAGTTAGTGAAAGGAAAGAGGAAGAAGAGCCTAAATATATGGCTCCTAAACCATACAAGCCACCAGTTCCTTTCCTTCAGAGACTAGCTAAAGCCAAATTAGAAAAACAATATGGAAAATTCCTTGATGTGCTGAAAAAGCTACACATTAATATTCCATTCTTGGAAGCTGTCTTTTAGATGCCTTCTTATGCTAAATTTTTGAAGGAAATCCTCTCTAACAAGAGGAAGATTGAGGAGTATACCAATGTGGCATTAACTAAAGAGTGTAGTCCACTGATCCAGAATAAATTGCCTCCTAAACTCAAGGACCTTGGAAGCTTCTCTATACCTTGTTCCATTGGAGATGTGCAAATCACTAGAGCCTTATGTGATCTTGGAGCTAGTGTGAGTCTTATGCCATTATCCATATGCAAGAAGCTCTAAATGGGTGATTTGAAGCCTACTACTATCTCCCTCCAGTTGGCGGACTGATCCGTTACTCACCCGGTAAGTATAATAAGGATGTTCCTCTAAAGGTAGGTAAATTTTTCATACCCATTGATTTTGTTGTCTTAGAGATGAAGGAGGATAGCCAAATCCCTATCATTCTTGGAAGGCCTTTCCTAGCCACTGCAGGTGCTATTATCAATGTGAAAGATGGAATGCTTTCCTTGAATGTAGGGGATGAAAAGATTGAGTTCAATCTAAATAATGCAATAAAGTGCCCATGTTTAGGAGATACTTGTTGCATGGTTAATGTAATTGAGCAGAATATTTGTGATAATGCATTAAGCTTTTGTTCTACTGACCCACTTGAGCTTTGCCTTGTGGATAGTTTTGTTTCTTATGCTAAACAGGTAGAAGCTGATGCATATGTCCAAATGCTTGATGAATGTCCCATGATCACCTCAAAGGTAAAAGCTGAAAAGCTGGAATTGAACCTTAATAAAAAATCAGCAACTATTGAGGAAATCAAAGCACCTAAGGTAGAACTCAAACCTCTTCCATCCAATCTGAGGTATGAATTTCTGGATCTTAACTCTTCATATCCAGTAATTGTGAATGCTGAGGAAACTGGTAAGTTATTGGAGGTTCTTAAAAGTTTAAAAAAGTGATTGGGTATAACATTGATGACATAAAAGGGATTAGTCCATTTGTTTGCATGCATCATATTATACTTGATAATAATCATAAACCTTCTACGGAACATCAAATGAGACTAAATCCAAACATGAAAGAGGTAGTTAAGAAGGAGGTGCTCAAATTGCTTGATGCAGGTATTATCTACCCTATTTCAGATAGTGAGTGGGTAAGCCCTATTCATGTGGTTCTTAAGAAGGAAGGTATGACTGTTATTAAGAATGATCATGATGAGTTAATCTCTACTAGAGCTATTTTGGGTTGGCGTATGTGCATTGATTATAGGAAATTAAATAAGGCCACCCGTAAAGATCACTTCCCTTTACCCTTTATAGATCAATTATTGAAAAGGTTGGCTAAACATTCACATTTTTGTTATTTGGATGGATACTCAAGATTCTTTCAGATCCCTATCCATCCAGATGACTAAGAAAAGACAACGTTCACATGTCCCTATGGCACCTTTGCATATAGAAGAATGCCATTCATATTGTGCAACGCACCAGCCACTTTCCAAAGAAGTATGATGGCTATTTTCTCAGATTTTATTGAGGATATAATGGAAGTATTTATGGATGATTTTGCTGTCTATGGTGGCTCATTTGATAATTGTCTAAGTAATTTGACACAGGTACTTAAAAGATATGAGGAAGTCAACCTAGTACTAAATTGGGAAAAATGCCATTTAATGGTAAAGGAAGGAATAGTACTTAGACACTTGCTGTCTGAAAGAGGAATAGAGGTGGACAAAGCAAAAATTGAGGCAATTCAAACAATGCCACCACCATCAAATGTTAAGGAAGTAAGGAGTTTTCTTAGGCATGCGAGCTTCTACAGAAGATTTATCCAAGATTTATCCAAAATTTCTAAACCCTTAACTAATTTTCTTAATAAGGACATTCCATTCATATTTGATAGTGATTACTTACATGCTTTTTGTAGGTTGAAGGAGTCACTAACATCTGCACCTATCATTCAACCTCCTGATTGGAGCCTTCCCTTCGAGATTATGTATGATGCAAGTGACTATGTTGTGGGAGCTGTACTTGGGCAAAGAAGAGATAAAAAGCCCTATGTCATTTACTATGCCAGTAAGACCATGAATAAAGCCCAAGTGAATTATTCTACCACGGAAAAGGAGCTCCTAGCAGTAGTGTTTGCAATTGACAAATTCCATCAATATTTGTTGGGATCCGAAGTCATTGTATACATGGATCATGCTGCCATCAAATATTTGCTAAGCAAGAAGGATGCCAAGCTAAGATTGATCAGATGGATCCTTCTATTGTAGGAGTTTGACCTTGTGATCCGAGATAAGAAAGGAACAGAAAATGTGGTTGCAGACCATCTTTCCAAGCTTAGGCAAGATTCAACGAGAAATGACAAAGATGAGTTGCCTATAGACGACTCTTTTCCCGATGACCAACTCCTTGTAATCACTCATACCGATGCTCCTTGGTATGCAGATTATGTAAACTATCTTGCATGCAAAATTTTACCTGAAGGGTTGAGCTACCATTAGAGAAAGAAACTTTTCTCTGATATTAAGTCTTAATATTGGGATGATCCATGTTTATACAAATGGTGTGCAGATGGCATCTTCCGAAAGTGTATTCCAGAGGAAGAAATATATAGTGTCATATTTCACTACCATAATTCGTCCTGTGGAGGCCATACTAGCACCTCAAAAACTGTAGCTAAAATTCTTTAAGTTGGTTTTTATTGGCCTTTGCTTTTCAAAGATGTGCATGCCTTTATAAAAGCTTGTGAACGGTGCCAAAGAATTGGCAATATATTAAGGAGGAATGAGATGCCCCTATACAGTATTTTAGAAGTAGAAATATTTGATGTTTGGGATATTGACTTTATGGGCCCCTTTCCATCCTCATGTGGGAACAAGTATATCCTAGTAGCAGTGGATTATGTGTCTAAGTGGGTAAAAGCAGTGGTATCTCCCACTAATGATGGTAGAGGGGTTGCCAAGCTCTTCAAGAGGGTGATTTTCCCAAGATTTGGAGTACCCTGAGTTGTGATAAGTGATGGAGGTTCCCACTTCACTGAGCAACAATTTTAGAATCTCTTGAAAAAATATGGAGTTACTCATAAAATGGCTCTAGCTTATCACCCTCAAACAAGTGGACAAGTGGAAATATCAAATAGGGAAATCAAAGCAATCTTGGAGAAGATCGTATCGAAGGCAAGAAAATATTGGTCTCTCAAGCTTGATGATGCACTATGGGCTTCTAGAACTGCATATAAGACATCGATAGGAACCACACCCTTTCGGTTAATATATAGAAAACCTTGTCACTTGCTAGTAGAGCTTGAACATAAGGCGTATTGGGAAATCAAGACAATTAATTTTGACTTGACAGTTGCTGGAAAAAGGGGATGCCTACAATTGAATGAGCTAGATGAGCTAAGACTTGATGCTTATGATAGTGCTAAGTTATACAAAGAAAGAACAAAACGATGGCATGATAAGCATATTCTGAGGCGTCAATTTCAAGTAGGAGAATGGGTCCAACTATTTAATTCAAGGATGAAGCTTTTTCTAGAAAAACTTTGTTCCTGTTGGTCCGGTCCATTCCAAGTAAGTCAAGTTTTTCCATATGGAGCAGTGGAAGTATGGAGTGAAGCTATCGGATCCTTCAAAGTTAACAGACAATGCCTCAAGCACTTTGTCACAGGACAACCGATTGAAAAGAGAGTCAACCAAGCTCTCTTAGAGCCCCCATCAATCCAATAAAGTGCAAGGGAGTCGAGCTAATGACTTTAAACAATCGCTTTGTGGGAGGGAACCTACATTTGAATTTTTAAGTTTCTTTTTGTTTGATTTCTCGCTTTAATATTTAGTTTTCATCTTTTAATTTAGCTAATTTCTTAGATTAAAAGTCTAATGAGTGTTTTCTTTTGATTTTCATGTCCATTCCCATGTAGCCAAGGCAATACAAAAGGATTAAAATCAAAGGAAATCAAGAAGAATAAAAAACAGAGGCTAAATTTGAAGAATTCAAGGTTCTAGCCAGCAACATGGGTCACCTGTGTCCTCCACCACGCCCGTGCTGCAAGCACGGGCCAACATTTGGATAATTGGTGAAACCCACCAACAACACGGGCAGGCCGTACCCCAGGTGAAGCCCAACACACCCTTCCCGTGTTGCCTAACACGAGTAGAATCCAAAAGTGTTCTTGGATTTCCAGCCCCCAGTATGAGTGGGCTGTGCTGAGTAACACGGTCTGGCCCCAACCTGTGTCCTATTACAAAAAAAAAGAGGAAAAAGATGCAGCAGAAAAGAGAGGACCCACAGGAAACACGAGCTTCCCGTGTCATGGGACACAGTTGTGCCTTGGGCAAACATCATCTAGGCTGCAGACTCTAGCTAGAAGCACGGGTTTGCCGTGCTGCGTAGCACGGTCGTGCCTCAGGATAGGTAAGTTCCCCCCCTTTTCTTTTCTTTTCCTTTTCTTCCCCCTTGTTTCACCCATTACTACCTATGCCCTAACCCGTGTTCCCTTTGCAACTCAAACGACTCCATCTCCTTCCTCACCCATCTTCACCCTCATTCCCAAACCAACCCTAACCAGAGAAACCTGAAATCCCCACCAGCATTCTCTGCATTTTTCTCCCTCTATTTTCGGCCTAATCCCCAGAAATCCCTTCTCCCAATCTGTGACAATCTCTACATCAAAGCCACACCATATTTCCCAGCGCATTCCCTCTCTACATTCCCCTTCCCTTTTGGTTTTTCCACACCAACCCATTCCCCCACACCATTTGAAATTCCTTCTCCCTCTCAGTCCCCCTCCTTCCCAAAATACCTTCCCCCTGGGATTTCTCCACCTCTTCCCCCATCTCTGCACCCACACCCGTAGCCCACCATCTCCAAGCATTATCTATACCAGTGTTTTCCATTCCCTGCATCAGCCTACCCGAAACCCATTCCCCTGCATTACATTGTCCTCCTTCACATTACTGGGTACAAGTTCGTTACTGCATTCTTCATCTTGTTGTACTTCCATCCAAGTAATTTTTTATTTCTGGCCATTTGTTTATATTTCTGGATTGGGCATTCTGAATGGGTGATTACATTGGTTTATGTTTCTGAATTGGGTTTTTTTTGCTTTCTATCATTGGTTTCTACACTTTACTTGAACTGGTTTTGAGGATTTTTGAAGACCTTGGATTACTTCATTATTGCATTTTCTGGTTGATCGGTAGATTGCATTGCCTTTGCTTTTTAATCCTTGGAATTTCTGCCAAAATTTTTGGATGCATGTGTGCTTAAAGAACTGAATTCTGCTTTAGAAAATATTTCTAGTTAGGTGGTTAATCTTTTCTTCATTGGTTTGCATGGGACCTTCTATTTCATTTAAACTTAAACTTAACTAGGTTGGTCTACTCTGATATTCATTGGTTGAATACCTTGCTTTTTATTTTGCTTTGCATTCTAATCTCATTCGTCAGTTCATTGGGTTTAGGTCTTGCTCACCCCTCCCTCTTATATCTTACATTGCATATTATTTTCCATGGGTCCCAAAAGATCCCGAACAAGCCAATCCTCCACATAATCCCACCAACCACGTAGAGGATGAAATCAATAATCGCCCCAACTTCCTCATCAAATTAATGAGTATGGTATTATGTTTGTTAATGACAGTCAACAAACATGATACGATACTAATTAAACGGGGAATGCTGAGTACCCAGTATATGGATGAGGAATGTTTGGATCGGTTAGGTCTTTTAAATGACGTCCAATACTTAGTTGATCAGATTGGGTGGAGTACATTCCTCACCCTACGATACCCGGCCTATACTACGACCACCTTAGAATTTTTTAGCTCTGTTAATGTAGTCTTGTTTAGGGGTCCCGACGTCCATCAGAGTCAGGTTAATTTTAAACTCTTTAACAGTACCTTTAGCTTAACCTTGGCAGAATTTAATACACTATTTCGACTGCCTCCAAGGGGAACTAGATCAGCACCCTTTAGTTTTTTTGCCCAACCTTTTTTGAATTCAATTTCTATTGAGGGGCAGTATAGTGCATCAAGTTCCAAAGCCTCTTTCATTTGCAACCCTACATTTCGATATTTACAGCGTCTTATGGCCCATACTATTTTTGGTAAGGCTGAGAGTGATGGGGTTGCAAATCAAAGAGAACTTTACTTTATTTATGTTATGGTACACAGTACCAAGGTGGATACTGGAGCCTTCATGGCTCACTAGATGGCCTGGGTAGGTAGTGCAATGAATGGAAAAGTGGTCATAGGGGGCTTGGTTACTATAATAGCTAGAGGACTAGGATTTGAGGCCAATCTCTAGGGGTTACAACTAGTAGTAGGCAGCAGCAGGATTGATTTGGAATCCTGCCTGCATATGAAACTTATTGTCCAGAAAAATGCTGACTATTGGTTGTATCTAAGAGGACATACAATCTTTCGCCTCCCTAACCCTACTAGAACTGCAGTCACTAATATGGATAACTAGATCTACATATTCAAGGAGGCTAGAGAGGGTGATGAGATTCCACCAGAGGGGGATGATTTCCCCCTTGAGCCACTTTTGGCTCTTCCACCCCCACCCCACTCCCATTTTACTGACTGTGCAGGTCCATCTTATGCTCCCCTAGAGGATCAGGACTCCATCTCTTCGCAGCTCAGTCACATTGAGGCTGAGCAACTTTCACAGTGAGCTACCCTGCATGCCATGCAAGATTCCATCCAAAGCATGCAGGACATGATGCAGGCATCGTATACCTGGCACTTGGGTCAGAACCCACCTCCACCACCTCTAGATGACTAATGAGCAAGTAATTTACCTCTCCCTTTGCCTATCCTTTCACTTATTCCCAACCTTGGCTGAATATCTCATGATGCATTGGAAAGTCACATAGTTTACTATTTTAGAGATAGATTGATGTAATATAGGTTGATTTTAACTCATGAACATGTGATGCACAATAGGGTATGAAATAGGTAGTTTAAATTTTAGTCTCTCTCTTCTAGCATTAAACCTCTAATTTTCGGAAAAATATCTCTCCTATTGTGCTTCGAATAGTATGTCTTTATTCATTTTTAACACTATGAGAGTATGAGGGTTGGGAGAGGTGAAAAATGAAGGAATATAACACTCAAAAAGTTTTCTCTCTGAGTACCCCTTAAAGGCACCAAAAAGGCCCTAGTATGAGTACCTAGCTGCGTTTACCCTAGTGAGATGGAGCATAAAATGCACTCACTGCATTTTTTTTATAAAAAAAAAGAGATGAATGAAATAGACAAAGAGAAAGAAAAAAATGATTATGAGAAATAAAAGAAAAAGAATGAGAAAAATAGAAATAAGGGTAAGGTAACATAGGGAGATCTAAAGGATGAGGTGGCCTATTTGAGTGACTGAAAATCAATTAGATACATACATTCAATGGTACCAATAAAAGCATATATATAATAGGAGAATTTTGGTTTAGTTTTAGAAGAATAGAGACTATCTGGTAAATGTCTATTCATATATCTATTGTGTGCACACTGATTGAGTGAAGAATTTCCTGTATTGCATTTCTCCATTATCTGAAATTTGATTGCTTAATCTCCCTTTTGTTTTGATATGTCATGTTATTTGCTTGAGGACAAGTGTAACATCCCTAATTTCATTTCTTTTATTGATAAAAGTACATAAATATTTAATTAAGGAAATAAAATTTATTAGACAATATTTTAGATATCTAAGGAAATATAATCTTTAAAAATTCTTCACCTTATGTATATGCATAGAAAATGTTTCTAACATTAAGAGAACAAATAAAGAGGGAAAACCTAATAGTAAAAACAATTAGAAATAACATACTAAAGAGATGCAAAATTCTTGGATAAGGAAGATAAATATTTAGAAACAAGTAAATGTCATAAAATTTCAAGAACATTGGATTAGGGTAATTTTTCCTAATTCAAGAACTATAGTTACTATGTTTAAAATCTTTACCCATACATTGGGCTTTTACCTATGGACATTTCATATAGAGTTTTTCCACTTCACATAAATTTCTAGCAAGCCCATTGGATAACCTAAGCAAGAAATAAAACATAGACTTGGACTAGGATATAGTAATTGGACCAATAGCCCAAAAATTATGAAAATATGACCAAGCCCTCCAAGAAAGGTAGAATTTTATCCAAAGCAAAGAAAATGGGTAGGAAAAAGCCCAAATCCATGAGGAAAAATAAAATAAAATAAATTAGGTGATGATATAATAATGTAATAATAATAAAGATTAGGTTACATGGCATTAAGAGAAAAATTTAGCAAGTGGTGTGATTTTACATTCATAATTTTGGCAAGTGGCATGATAATACAAGGCTTTAGGACAAAAACATCTATATCCTACACTCATAATTTTAGCAAGTGGTATGATAATACATGGCATTAGGACAAAACATTCATATCCCACACAAATAATATCAACCAAATAATGGAGATTCAAGGACTAGAAATTTGCCACCTAAAAAGGCAAACCTATCATACTTGTTTAAGATAAAAGAAAATGGAAATGAATCCCTAAATCAAAGGGACCTTGTCCCATATCTTAAGAACATATTATCATAATTTTCAAAATACAAATCTCCTTTTCCTGTGCATATCTTGACTAAGGAAGAGGAAGACAAGAACATAAGTTGTTTGTTTTCCAAAAATTCAACCAAGTGTAATCTAATTGTGATAAGGTAGACCCATGATCATGAAAGGTGAATTATTTGGTGGTCTATATAAGAAACCCACCCTTACAACATTATAATTTCGTCCAAGTGAGGGAGAGGAAAAATAGAAGTAAGGTAGAGTGAGGAAAGGAGAGGAAGAAAGGAAGAAAGAGGAAGGAGAAATCTAGGGGACTAAGTGCTCCAAGTAAGTTTAACAATATTTCTTTTTGAAGAAAACTTTTGAAACTTATAATATTTATATGAGATTTTGATCTTAGAACTTTGATGATTGGTCATGATGTTGCTATATCATATTACATATTGATCTTGCATGTGATGTATGTTTAAATACTTAGGTTGGTGTAGATAGTTCTGCATGGGTATGGCTGTGGGTGGCAGAATTTTAAGCTTCGGTATTTTAATTTCTGGGAACAATCTATAAGGAATTAAAATAAATGGTTAACATATGAATTATAGATATATGTGTCACGGATTTTTATCCACTAGAATCATTCAATTTAGAGTTCATTTGAGGTAGATATGTTCCGATTAGTAAACAAAGGTCAGAAAATGGTTAATCAGGGAAGAATATGTTAGGATAGTTTCGGTGTTTTAAATTCTGGGAAATTTCTATAAGGAATGAAAATAAATGGTTAACATATGAATTATATATTTTTGTGTCCCAGATGTTTAGCCACTGGAATCACTTAATTTGGAATTCTTATGTGGGAGATATAGTTAGATTAGTTAGTAAAGGTTAGAACCTACCCTAGAAGAAATATTATTGAATTTAAGGGAGTAATAATACCAAGATTTATTTTTATTTTACTGATATATTTAACATAATAGGTTTACATAATTGTCTTAGCTTTCCATAGACACCAAGATCACCTTAATCGGAGTTAAAATGAGTGAGTTATGCTTCGATTAGTGAGCAAAGGTCACAGAACACGGCCAGGCCGTGTTATGGGTGCTTCAAGTACGGGTTGGCCGTGTTCGGAGCTGTTTTTGAGTACATTTGAAGTATTTTTAAAGCATGGCCGTGTCTTGGAACATGGCCAGACCGTGTTGGAAGTTGGTTAAACCTATTTTCAACATTTTTCTACCCTAGATAAACCTCTTTAACTATAGAGTAATAGTAGAAATCAAATTGGAGAAAAATGCTCTATAAATTTGTAAGAACATGTGTTAGAAATGATATAAATAAGAAGAAATTGACTAAAGGCCAAGCATAAAGAAAATGAAGAGATGAAATTAATATTTAAAAAAAGAAGACGAATCTTATAAATGAAAATAATAAATGACTAGTATATGCCATAGCCATTGCCATTGTATGAACTTCTCACCATCTCAAGTATAAAATTCTGACATGGAAATATTTTATAAAGTGATATTTGAAATGGTTATGTTCATGGCATGATTACCAATGATTTATGGTAATAGTTATATTTTGATGAACATGTTATTGAAAGCATATTTTTTGCTATCATCGTGAAAAGAAAAGAAATAAGCACGGTCACATGGCAATCCGTGTGGTGCACCAGTAGAGGACGCCCTACCAATGGTTATAATCATGTTAATGAGAAAAGAAAGAGAAAGTGTACCATGTCGGATGGAGCGAGAAAAGCCCGTACCGGAGAGTAGAGGATATTCACCCTGACTAGGGTAGCTTGAAATGAGAATAAGTTGATGGGCATTATATGATATTCTAAAAATAGTTAATCCTGTCATACATATCATTACTGTATGATTCTTATGTGCATAGATATAATGCATTCATGTGACCAAAGATATTTTCTGTAGTTTATACAGCTGAACATGACATGATGAGCTATATTGATGATGATTTATTGTTGAACTTACTGGGATTTAATTCTCACTATATTTCCATATCATGTTCAGAAAATTAGTTATGCAAATTTTTCTATAGCTCTGGCTTTTAGTGCACGTTGGATCGAGTACTTTATGTTGGGCAGATCCTAGAAGCAAATAAAATGTTTGTGGTCGAGTTGGCTTAGATCCTGGTGAAGGTGCAACCACCCGCACCTGTATCTTCGGAATTGGTCAACCAGAATAAATAAGATGTAGATTTTTATGTGTTTGACATGTTGTACGTATGTTTTGATTAATGACATGTATGTGAACTCTGTATTGTATAAATTAAATAAATGTTATATTGAGTTAAGTTGTAACGAGGTAATAACTTCATGGTATTTAAAAAAAAAATTGATACTTAAATAGAGTTGTTACAACAAGCAAAGGTTTAAGTATGGGGGAGTTGATAAAGGGGAAATTTGAGTGTTTATTGGTTATATTTTATCCCATAATTAGTAGTAAATTTGTGATTATTTCCTTGCATTTGGTTATGCTTTGCTCTGGATACTACTTTGGTTTGTTTTATGCTTGTAGGTGAGCAAAAGATGCCAAGAAGTAAGGGAAAACAATCATGAGAGCAGCCATATGGACTTGGAATATGCTAAGGAGGAAGCAAGGAGGCAACACACCAAAAATTAGCAAGAAAGGAGCATGGCTGCCCCCAACACGACCATGCCCTGCTCTGGGCGAAAGATGCAAAAACTTCCCAGAATCCAACCCGAAGCACGGTCGTGCTTCGGGTCCATACAGCACGTGATTTTTAGGGTTTTTGGCTGCCAAATTGATACATAGGCTTGGGGAAATGCAGAGGAAGATATTCAGACTCAGAGAGACACTTTAGACTTAGTTTTTAGGCTTAGAAAACACTCCTAGGTTAGCTTTTTACTTGAATCATTGTTGAATTTATATTCTAAAATAGGATTTATGTTCATTGAAGGTTGTATTTTCATCTTACTTTTCTGTAAACTAGGTTACATCTTTCTACTATAATTCTTTACTTTTATTTCTACTCTTTCTCTTTAGATTGTACTAAACTCGAATGAATTACTTAATGAGAATGAATTTGATTTTTATTTCAATGATGTGTGAGTAAATTTGATCTAGGGTTTTGGTAAACCCACTTGTGATATGATGATACTATGTTGTTGAATGTTGGAACCTTAATTGTGATACTTCTAGATTGATTAGGATTAACTATTATATGCATGAATAAGAGTTGGTAGAATGCCTGATCACCAATCTATCACGTCTTAAGTTTTTAATTGATGAACTAAAAGTTGAAAATTAACACTAGAACTTAATAGTTAATTAGGGATATCTTAATTACAAAAGTAGTTTAAGATTCTCTAAGAATGAATCAATTAATGGGCAAGAGAAAGCCGATTAATTAACTTCTGTGGTTGGCATAGAACTTAATGAACCTAGTTTAAGCTAAGAACCATGAAAGTAGGCAATTTGATTAACCTAGGTACGATTAGTAATGGTTGAAAGAGATTGCTAGTTAATTAAGGCTAAACCATCTCCAACTAGTCTAGATAATTGCAATTAGAGGTACAAATTGGATGTTAAATATCACAAGTGTGGTGGACCCTAACCCTAGGCTTTAGTTAATTGAATCCTTAATTTATTTAATTGTGAAAAAATCTCCCTTGAATTACATTGATTTAGATAGCATATTTCACATTATTCTAGTAATTGACATTGTTCTCTGTGGGATACGACCCGTACTCGCCGAATTAGCTATAGCTACGCAGTGCGCTTACGGTAATTAGTAAAATAAACACAACTGTAGTGGCCAAGGGAGAAGAGAAGAGAAAGAGGCTGAGAGATGGAGAGGAAGGAAAAGAAGAGAGAGAGAGGAAACTGAAAGGCACAAAGGTGAAGATCTAAGGAATTTGTATAGAAAGAAAGAGAGAGAAGTGATCAAGAGGAGGAAATCTAAGGAAGGTTAGAATCTCTAGTTTTTGGTAGGTTTAACATTAATCATTCCATGGAATTTCATGTATTTTGAATTATTATAAGTGTTTCAAATATCCTCTTTTGATGATTCATGATGTATAATTATGTTTAGCCATGAAAAGTGAGAGTTTGGATGCATAGATCATATATGTGCTTACCCAAATTGGCTTGAAAAGGGTGAAAATAGATGCTCTGAATTGTTAGTTCTAGATGTTATGATTTATGTCGAATTTGGAAATCTTTTCATCACATAAGTTGTAACCCTATTTATTATCTTTCTAATGCCTCTTGAATCACCTTAATTGTATTTGAAATAAAAGAGATATGGATTAATGAGTGAAGAAAGGTTAGATCTAATGCATAGATACGTGACGCTGTTTTAGAACACATTTTTCATCAGTTTTTGTTTATAATTTGTTAAAGTAGTAAACATAAAAGTTGTAGATAATTGTCTTATTTGTCCATAGACACCAAAATTACCTTAATCGAAGTTGAACTGAGTGTGGTATGGTCTTTTTAGTGAAAGATAGTCTGGCCGGACAAAATCCAGAATGTAGGAAAACCCAAAGCACGACTGTGCGTGGTGACACAGCTAGGCCGTGCTTGAGGCTAGAATTACTTTGTTTTACTTTTTGAAGGCTCTAAATGAACTCCAATGAATGGATGATGATGAGGGGAACCAAAATATAAATAAATATCTTTTTAATGATGCATTGTAGTGTGAATTCCATCCTTTTCTTATGAGAAATAAAATCACATATTGCATATTGATGAGATGTATGTTTAATGTATGGACAAAAATACATATTAATGACACCTATGAAAGTGAATTTGTTATGTATTGATGAGACATATGTAATTGAATTGCATAAGAGATTTATGTATGATGCATTGTAGTGTTAATTCTATTCTTTTATTATGAGATATATATAATTGAATTGCATATGAGATATATGTCCAATGTATGGATGAAATGCATGTTGATTTGATGCCTATGCTAGTGTATCAATGCATAAGGATTAGATGATATGATGTATGCCTTGTTACATGATGGTAAGTGTATTAATACATATTTGTTAAATGATGTGGTGATGATATTATGCATGATACTAGTGATGTGCTTGGTTAATGCATAATCCTATTGTGATGGTCATGATGATTAAAGAATATGATTATATGACGATAAAGGGGTTATTACATAGTGATTGTATGAAGAGACAAAGTTGATTGTGGATGGTAAGCATGATGCTAAAGGTGAGTTGTTTGATGTATACATAGTTATATCATGTTAATGTATATGGTTGAACTCATGGCTACAAATGATTTGTCACTGAGTGTTGAGATGTGGCTACAGACGATTAGTCACTAAGTGTGGACATGTGGCTACAAACATTTAGTCACTGTTTGTTGACCTTGTGGCTGCAGATGATCAGTCACCATGCATAAAAGCACTATAAAGATATATATACACAAACATAATATTGAAGTATAACCTGGTTAATATACATGCCTAATATTGATGCATAACCTATCTATCGAATATGAAAGCATGATATACATTCTTGTTATTTTATCATATGCAAAGAGAAAAAGTTTTCTGTAGTTTATACAACTGAACATAACACTGTTATTTTCTTATTTACTGTATGATGCCTTTAATGTTAAACTTATTGGGAACCTCCATTCTCATTATTATTGGTGTTATGTTCAGATAAGAGCAAAAGATATGCTAGTTGCTTCCATACACTTGATCGTAGAGATCCAGTGGATGGCGATGCTTTGTACAGATCTCGATGCCAACACCACCTCCTCCACCCTTTACACCCAGGGGAGATGTGTAGTATAGGGTTCATTTTTATGTTGATTTAGTTATGTGACTTAGTATTACTTATGTATAAATATTCATCTTTGATGTACTTCAGATATCATAATGATGGAATATTAGCTGCTTATATATATTTGTATAGTTAGCTGCTTGGAAGGTGTTATCGGTCGCTATATATATATATATATATATATATATATATATATATATATATATATATAAACCAGTCGTTTGGCTTTTAATGCTCTACCTTCACCTTTTGACAAATTAAACATTTTGCCACAAACTTAGCAATGTCCTTTTTCATCCTTAGTCACCAGTATATCTTTAAATCTTGATACATTTTAATGGATCCAGGATGGACTGTAAACTTAATCAGATGTGCTTCATGCAAGATCTTAGTCCTCAACTCTTGTTCTTGAGGGATATAAACCCTTCCTTGATATATGATTACTCCATTTTTCAAGATAGAAAAATCATCTTGTTTTTTGTGATCCTGTAAGTATTGGTCGTGAGCTTGAGCCTCTTTAATCTTAGATCTAAGATCACACTCTATACTCAACCCATTGATGATTAGCTTCTTTGGTGTAAGAGTAGTTACCAGCTTTAAATTTCAAAATTCCTTTAACATCTGCATCTCATACACCATCATCTGACCCATATGCAGAGATTTTCGACTTAAGGCATCAGCTACAACATTTGCCTTTCCTGGATGATACTTTATCTCAAAATTGTAGTCATTGAGAAATTCTACCTATCTTTGTTGCCTCATATTTAACTCCTTCTGATCAAAAAGGTACTTAAGACTCTTATGATCACAATATACTTCAAATGTTACTCCGTACAAATAGTTTTGCCAAATCTTTAAGGCAAACACCACCACTGCCAATTTAAGATTATGGGTTAGATAATTTCCTTCATGGGGTCTTAGTTACCTAGAGGCATAAGCAACTACTCTCTTATCTTGCATTAGCACACACCTTAGCCCTTTCTTTGAAGCATCACTATACACTTCAAAATGACCAGTAGGGTTTGGGATAATTAAAACAGGAAGAGTGGTCGATCTTGTCTTAAGCTCATAGAAACTAGCTTCACATTGATCAATCCATTTGAAAGGATTTCCCTTCCTAGTCAACTTAGTCAATGTCAAGACTATACGAGAGAAGTTTTGTACAAATCACTTGTAGTATCCTGCCAAACCCAAGAAACTTTTAATTTCTGTAACCGTATTTGGTCTTTCTCACTGAATCACTACTTCTATCTTGCTAGGGTCTATGACTACCTTTTTATTGCAAATGACATGTCTGAGAAATTTCACCTCTAACAGCAAAAATACACACTTCTCCAATTTGGCGTACAACTTTTTCTCTTTCAGTACTTGCAACACAATTAAGAGATGTTCTTCTTTTTTCTCACTCTTAGAATATATCAAGATGTCTTCAATGAACACTACCACAAATTGATCTAGGTAGGGTCAAAAAATACGATTCATGTAATCCATGAAAATTGCAGGTGTATTTGTCAACCCGAAGGACAATACGAGAAACTCATAGTGTCCATACTTAGTCCTAAAGGTTGTTTTAATACATCCTCCTCCTTGATCCTAATCTGATGGTATCCCAACCTTATGTCAATTTTAGAAAAGATGAAGGCTCCCTTCAGTTGATCTAATAAATCATCTATCCTAGGGAGAGGGTACTTATTTTTTACAGTCACCTTGTTCAGCTATCTATAATTTATGCATAGTTTCAGGCTCCCGTCTTTCTTCTTAACAAACAATACAGGAACTCCCTAAGGTGATACACTCAGTCTAATGAATTGCTTTTCTAATAACTCCACCAACTATTTCTTAAGTTCTTGTAGTTCCTTTGAGGCCATTCTATAAGGTGCAATAGAGATAGGCCCTGTCCCGTGTAGGAGATCAATAGAAAACTCTATCTCTCTCAGGAGGTAAGCATGGAATATCTAGTGGAAATACTTCAGGAAACTCATTAGCTATTGGAATTTCATTAAGCTTCAGTTTGACTTCTAGGTCTAATGAACACAAGATAATGTAACTAAGTACTCCATTCTTTAACTCCCGATTGACTTGATTAGAATTTAGCATTAATAACTGCATCTCCTCTTATGGAGTAGGAGGTAGAAATTCAACGGTCTTAGTGCAATAATTTAGCAAGACTTGATTTCTAGACATTCAGTCTAACCCTAGAATAACATCAATACCTCTTAAAGGTAGACAAACGTGGTCTGCAAAAAAAGTTTTCTCTTCAATGGTGACCTAACAGGCTTTACATACAGAGGAAATTAAGACACTTTCCCCTGTGGGAGTTACTACACATAGCTCATAAGGGGTTTCAGAAATGGGATATTGAAGCTCCCTAATACATTCTTTCGATATAAATGAATGACTAGCATTAAAGTCAAACAACACCATAAGAACAAATCCATATATATAGAATGTACCTTGAATCATTTCGGAGGATTGAGCTGTCTCTTGGCCGCTTAGGGTGAAAACCCTTCCTTTCAACTGAGGCCTCTGTTTTAGCTACTTTCACACATTCTATGGACAATTCTTTGCAAAATGACCCTTCTGTTCGCAATTGAAGCAAACATATGATCCCATGTAGCCTGGCCGATTACCATGCATACGTCCACACTTAGTACACTTGACTGTGGAAAGTATTGTTGGAAGGGTCAGGGACTTATAGTCATTGGCCTCTTGCTAGTACCCTATCCTTTTCCTCTGACATTTCTACCAAAGTTTTGTGACCCATTCTTCCTTTTCTAGAAGTTCTGTCTTTGTTTTTCATCGTTCACTGCCCTTAAACTCTTCTCTAGGAGTCTACATTTATTTATCAAAGGTAAAAACACCTTGATCTCTATAACTACAACAGCATTCCTTATCTCTGAATTCAAACTCGCTTCTAACTTCTTAGTTTTCCATGCTTCATCAGGGTTAAATCGCAGGTAAGAGAACTTAGATAACTTCTCAAACCTTGTAATGTACTGATCTACAGTCATGCTGCCCTGCCTAAGTTGGAGAAATTCAATATCTTTCTCCTCCCGCACAGTACTTAGAAAGTACTTTTCTAAAAGGGTGTCTTTGAACACCTGTCAAGAGATCTGCCTTCCTTGGTGAACTAAAAGTTCTTTAGCTCCACACCACCAGCATTCTGCTACATCTTTAAGCATATATGCATCGAAGATAACTTACTGCTCCTCAGTATAACCCATCACTTGAAAAATTTTCTTCAATTACCTTATCTACCTTTCAGCTACAATCAAGTCAAAGTCTCCTTGAAAAGAAGGTGGTCTAGTCCTTAGGAACACGGATATGCCATTATCATTCCCTGTCATCTGGTTATTAGTGTAACAACCTCTCTTTTTTTCCTTATTATTATACAATATTGAGTTCACATACATGTCATTAATCAAAACAGACGTATAACATATCAAACACATAGATATTTACATCTTGTTTATTTTAGTTGACCAATTTCGGAGATACAGGTGCGGGTGGTTGCACCTTCAACGGGATCTGAGCCAACTCGACCACAAATATCTTATTTGATTCTGAAATTTGCCCAACATAAAGTAACTCGATCCAATGTGCACTAAAAGCCAGAGCCTTAGAAACAAAAGCTGCATAAATAATTTTCTGAACATGATATGGAAATATAGTGAGAATTAAATCCCAATAAGTTCAACAATAAATTATCATCAGTAAAGCTCATCACGTCATGTTCAGCTGTATAAACTACAGAAAAATATCTTTGGTCACATGAATGCATTATATCTATGCACATAAGAATCATACTGTAATGATATGTATGACAGGATTAACTATTTTCAAAATATCATATGATGGCCATCAACTTATTCTCATTTCAAGCTACCCCGGTCAGGGTGAGTATCCTCTACTCTCCGGTACGGGCTTTTCTCGCTCCGTCCGACATGGCCCACTTTCTCTTTCTTTTCTCATTATCATGATCGTAACCGTTGGTAGGGCGTCCCCTACTGGTGCACCACACGGATTGCCATGTGACCGTGCTTATTTCTTTTCTTTTCACAATGATAGCCAAAAATATGCTTTCAATAACAAGTATGTTCATCAAAATATAACTATTACCATAAATCATTGGTAATCATGCCATGAACATAACCATTTCAAATATCACTTCATAAAATATTTCCATGTCAAAATTTCATACTTAAGATGGTAAGAAGTTCATACAATGGCAATGGCTATGGCTATACTAGTCATTTATTAAGATTCATCTTCTTTTTTAAATACTAATTTTATTCCTTTATTTTTCTTGATGCAGGTTTTCATCCTATCTAACCTTCTCTTACTAATCAGAGCATAACTCCCTCAATTTAACTCTGATGTAGGTGATCTTGGTGTCCATTTCAAGCTAAAACAATTATCTAAAACTATTATGTTGAACATTGTAGCGAAAAATTAAGAAACGAAGGTGATATTACTCCCTCAAAGTACATGATAGTTCCTCTCGGATAGGTTCTGACCTTTACTGACTAATTAGACTATATCTCCCAAATTGGAACTCCAAATTGAGTTATTCCAGTTGGTAAAAATCCATGAGCCATATATCTATAATTGTTATGTTGGCGCGCTATTTTAATTCCCTACAGAATATTCCCAGAAATTCAAAAACTAAAGCATTAATAACATACTCTTCCCTGAATAAACATTTTCTGACCTCTGTTTACTAATCGGATCATATCTACCTCATATGAACTCCAAATTGCATAATTCCAGTGGGTATATTTCCATGAGACATAGATATATAACTTTCATGTTAACCATTTATTTTAATTACATACATATAATTCCCAGAAATTAAAATACAACAGCTGTCCTAACATAATCTTCCCTGATGAACCATTTTCTGACCTTGGCATAGTAATCGAACCATATCTACCACATGTGGACTCCAAATTGAATGATTCCAGTGGCTAAAAATCAATGACACACATATCTTTAATTCTTATGTTAACCATTTATTTTAATTCCTTATAGATTGTTCCCAGAAGTTAAAATACGGAAGCTTAAAATTCTGTCAACCATAGCCATACCCATGCAGAACTATCTACACCGACCAAAGTATTCAAACATACATCACATGCAAGATCAATATGTAACATGATATAGCAACATCCATGACCAATCATCAAAGTTCTAAGATCAAAATCTCATATAAATATTATGAGTTTCAAAGGTTTTCTTCAAAAAGAAATATTGTTAAACTTACCTGGAGCACTTAGTCCCCTAGACTTCTCCTTCCTCTTTCTTCCTTTCTTCCTCTCCTTTCCTCACACTACCTTGCTTCTATTTTTGCTCTCCCTCACTTGGACGAAATTCTAATGTTGTAAGGGTGGGTTTTCTTATATATACCACCAAATAATTCACCTTTCATGATCATGGGTCTACCTTATCACAATTAGGATACACTTTGTTAAATTTTTGGAAAACAAACAACTTATGTTCTTGTCTTCCTCTTCCTTAGTCAAGATATGCATAGAAAAAGGAGATTTGTATTTTGAAAATTAAGATGATATGTTCTCAAGATATGGGGCAAGATCCCTTTGATTTAGGGATTCATTTCCTTTTTCTTTTGTCTTAATCAAGTATGATAGATTTGCCTTTTTAAGTGGCAAATTTCTAGCCCTTGAATTTTCCTTACTTAACTAAAATTATTTGTGTAGGATAATGATGTTTTGTCATAATGCTATGTATTATTACCCACTTGCTAAAGTTATGAATGTAGGATATAGATGTTTTTGTCGTAATGCCTTGTATTATTATGCCACTTGCCAAAATGATGAATGTAGAATCACACCACTTGCTAAATTTTTGTCTTAATGCCATGTCACTTAATCTTGATTACACCAATATTTCATCACTTTAATTTTATTTTTATTTTTATTTTTCCTCTTGGGTTTGGGCTCATTCTTGCCCATTTTCCTTACTTTGGGTAAAATTCTACCTTTCATAATGGGCTTGGTCACATTTTCATGATTTTTGGGCTACCGGTCCAACTTCTATATCCTAGTCCAAGTCTATGTTTTATTTCTTCCTTGGGCTATCCTATTGGCTTACTAAAAATTCGTGTGAAGTAGAAAAACTCTATATGAAGTGTCCATAGGTTAAAGCCCAATTACGGGTGGAGATACTAAACTTAGTAACTTTTGCTCTTAAATTAAGAAAAATTACCATAATCCGATCTTCTTGAAATTTTAAGACCTTTACTTACTTCACAAAAATTTATCTTTCTTTACCTAAGAATTTCACCTTTCTTTAACATGTTTATTTCTAATATTTCCTCTTAGGTTTTCTTTCTTTACCTATTCCATTAATATTAGAACATTTCTATGCATATATGTAAGGTGAAGAATTTCTAAGGAAAATATCTAAAAAATTACGGGATGTTACAATTAGCATCATTCTCACCATTCAGGTTATTAGCATTTTGGCTGTATTGTATAATTTGGTTAGTGGTCGTGACTTGGTCTCGAATTTCCGTGGCAAGGTTGTGCAGGGTTTCCTCTGCATTATTTGCCGGATTCCTCCTTGGTAGTGTCAATTCCTACTATGGAAAAAATAAACTTTTGCTGCTCAACAAATAGTTTGTTTCAAAAATATTTAACAGCAGTCATAATACTACCTTGGCATATAGATAGGGAACACTAGTAATTTCTTACCTATATGAAATCACTGATCCCCTACACAACACAACCACAACATACTTTAGACACTATAAGATCAATTCAAATAACCATCCAACCACTGGCCATTTAGGATCGACCTGCTTTGATACCAATTATGTAACAACTCCATTTTTTTACTTTTATACATATACAAACATACATACATACATATATATATATATATATATATATATATATATATATATATATATATATTTAAAATCCCATGAAGTCATTACCTCTTTACTTCTAACTATTTAACTAATAATAACATTCAATTAATTTAACCAAGCATAATTAAGGTTTACATAGCATTAATTAACAACATCCATACACAAATAAAACACAATCAAACACATATAAGTTTACATCTTATTTATCTATATTGACCAGTTTCGGGGACATGGGTGTGGGTGGTTGCACCTTCACAGGGATCTTAGACAACTTGACCTAATGTATGCTAAAAGCCGATCATAAGGAATATTTGCATATCTAGTCCTCTGAATATGATATAGAAATATAGTGAGAATTAAATCCCAGTATATTCAACAATAAATGATAATTATCATTAATATAGATCATCGTGTCATGTTCATCTGTATAATATACAGCAAATATCTTAGGTTATATGAATGCACTTTATCTATGCACATGAAAATCATAAAAAAAATGACATGTATAGCATGAATAACTATTTTCAAAATATCATATGATGACTTTCAACTTATTTTCATATCAAGATACTCCGGTCATCATGATTACTTTCTACTCTCCAGTACGGGATTTTCTCGCTCTGTCTCACATGGTACACTTTCTCTTACTTTTCTCATTAATATAATCATAGCCATGAGTAGGGCATCCTTTATTGGTGCACCACAGAGACTGCCATGTGACTGTGCTCACCTTATTTCTTTTCTTTTCTTTTCATGTTAATAGCTAAAATTATGATTTCAATAAGAAGTATGTTCATTATACTCACATGCCATAATTTATCATCAAAGCATAATCATTACAAAAAATCATTGGTAAAATACAATCTTTCCATGAACATAATCATTTTAAAATATCACTTTATAAAATATTTTCATGTCAAAATTACACACTTAAGATGGTAAGGAGCTCATGCAATAGCAATAGCTATGGCTTACACTAGTCATTTATTATTTTCATTTATAAGATTCTTCTTTTTTAAATATTATTTTCCTCTCTCACTAAAAAGAGCATAACACCCTCATTTTAAATCCGATTGAGTTGATCTTGGTGTCAATAGAAAGATAAGACAATCCTCTAAAATCCTTATGTTGAATATTTTAGTGAAATCTTAAGTAATCATAGTGTTACTACTCCTTCAAATTCAATGTTATTTCTTCTCGAGTACGTTCAGACCTCTACTAACTAATCAGAAAATATCTCCCTTATACGAACTCTAATTGAGGTGATTCCAAATCCTATAAGAAGCTAAGAGACTTATATAAAACTTTAATGTTTATCATTTCTTCCAATTCTTTATTAATCGTTCACAAAAAATCGAAAACAAAATAAAGCTTACATTTACCACCGTATATTTTAGACTGATTCTGACCTCTAATAATTAATCAGACATATCACCCACATTTGGACTCCAAATTAAGTGATTTTAGAGCTTATAGATCCGTGATACATATATCTATATTTACTATGTTAACCATTTCCTTTAATTCCCTATAGATTGTGCCTAGATATTCAAACACAGAAGCATACTTAACAAATTCTTTCCTGGTTTTCTATTTTCTGACCTCTTCTTACTAATTTGAACATATCTCCTTCATATTAATTCCAATTTGAATGATTTCAGTGGCTAAATATTTGTGAGACATATATCTATATTTATCATGTTAAGAATTTCTTTTAATTCGCTACAAATTTATCCTAAAAATTCAAATATAGAAGCATACCTAATAGATTCTTCCCTGGTTAATCGTTTTCTAATCACTTCTTACTAATAGAATAATATATCCCTCATTTGGACTCAAAATTAAGTGACTCCAGTGGCTAGAAATTCGGGAGACATAGATTCTTCCTAGAATTTCAAAAATAGAAGCTTTCCTGGTTACTCCAAAATCCAGTTTCCTAACCAAACCTTTCCTAAGGTTTTAGTTCATCATTTTATTACATCCTTTCCCATTTTCTTCCTAATTTACATCTACTCATATTTTATCAATTTTTTACCACATTCAAATATACAAAATAGCAGCATAAAAATACTAAAATTTTGCCACCTATAGCTATACCTATGCAGAACTTTCCACACCAAACGAAATGTTCAAAACATTGATTATATGCAAGATAACATGTAACATGATATAACAACATCCATGACCAATCATCAAAGTAGAAAATATTGTAAATTTTATCAAAGTTCTAAGATCAAAAGCTCAAATAAATGTTACAACATTCAAAAAATTTCTTTGAAAAGAGATATTATTAAACCTACCTAAAGATCTTCCTTGCTGACTTAGTGAATTTTTTTCTTTTTTCCTCTTGAAGAAAGTAGCAAGATTCCTCATTTCCCTTACCTTTTCTAGCAACTTAAATAAGAGAAGGAGGGTGAGTTTTGAACCCTCAGGAAGAAGAGAAAAGATGGATTCAAGTAGAGATTAAGCTAACTTTCCTTGAGTACTTATTCCTCTAGACTTCTCCTTCCTCTTCCTTCCTCTCTTCTCCTTTCTTTCTCTCCTTTTCTCCTCTACCTTGCTAATGTTTTTCCTCTCCCTCACTTAGACGAAATTATAATATTATAAGGGTGGGTTTTGCTTAAATAAATTATCAAGTAGTTCACCTTTCATAATCATGGGTCTACCTTATCACAATTAGGATGCACTTGGTTGTTTTTTGGGAAAACACAACTCATGTTCTTGTCTTCCTCTCCCTTAGTCAAGATATCCATAGAAAAATGAGATCTGTATTTTGGAAATTATGATAAAATGTTCTTAAGACAAGGGTCAAATTCCCTTTCATTTAGGGATTCATTTCCTTTTTCTTTTGTCTCACTCAAGTATGATAGGTTTGCCTTTTTAGGTGGTAAATTTCTAACCCTTGAATCTCCCTTGCTTGGCTGAAATTATTTGTGTAGGATAAGGATGTTATGTGATAATGCCATGTATTATTACCTACTTGTTGAAATTATGAATGTAGGATATAGATGTTTTGTCCTAATGCCATGTGACCTAATCTTTATTATTATTACACTACTATTTCCACACATGATTCTTATTTTTTTTCCTCTTGTATTTGGGCTCATTCTTACCCATTTTTTCTTTGCTTTGGCTAAAATTCTACTTTTCATGGAGGGCTTGGTCACATTTTCATGGTTTGTGGGCTATCGGTCCAATTTTTATATCCTCGTCCAAGTCTATGTTTTATTTCATACTTAGGCTATCCTATTGGCTTGCTAGAAACTCATGTGAAGTGGAAAAGCTCTATATGAAGTGTTCATAGGTGAAATCCTAATGTTTGGGTGCAGATATTAAACTTAGGAACTCTAGCTCTTGAATTAGGAAAAATTACCCTAATCCAATTTTCTTGAAAATTTAAGACCTTTACTTACTTTCTAAAAAATTATTTTCCTTATGCAAGAGTTTTGCCTCTCTTTAGTATGTTATTTCAATTTTTTTTCCTATTAGGTTTTTCTCTCATTACTTATTCCCCTAATGTTAGAAACATTTTCTATGCATACACATAAGATGAAGAATTTCTAAGGATTATATTTCCTTAGATATCTAAAAATTTTCTAATAAATTTTATTTCCTTAACTAAATATTTATGTACCTTTATTAAGAAAAGAAACGAAATTAAGTATATTACATTTCTCTCCCCCTAAAAGAAATTTTGTCCTCAGAATTTTAGAAATTACCTAATAAGAATAGCTACAGATATTTCTTCCTCATGACATCTTCGAACTCCCAAGTTTATTCATCCAAAGTCAAACCCTCCCATAACACCTTAACCAAGGGAATGATCTTATTCCTCAATTTTTTCAAATCGGTGTCCAATATGGATGCCGGTACTAGCTGGTTTGTCATGTTCTCCTTTATTTAGATTGGTTCATCTTGTATTACATGTGATGAATCTGGAAGATACTTTTGGAAGCTTTTATACATGAAAAACATTACATAGGTTAGAAAAATTAGGTGAGAGGGTAACTTGATATGTTAACATCCCTACTTTCTTCAAAATGTGGTAGGGTCCCAAAAATCGTAGACTTAGCTTTCTGTTCTAGAGAGACCTACCAACTGCAGTAGTCAAAAAAAGTGTCCGAAATACATGGTCTATGTCTCTTATCATAGTAACTCTTTTGCTAACTCTTAGCTATAAGTATTTTGTCTCATATCATCCTGATTTCTTTCAATGGTTTGTTGAACTACATCAGGACTCAACAAGTTCTTTTCTCCTACCTCAAACCAACATAGTGGAGATGGGCACTACCTACCATACAAAGCTTCATAGAGGGCCTTCTTAATACTAAAGTGATATCTATTATTATAAGTAAAATCAACTAAAGGTAGATACTTATCCCATCATTTACCTTACTCTTTCACACAGGCCCTCAACATATCTTCTAGGGTTTGAATGGTCCATTCTGTCTTCCTGTCAATCTGAGGATGGTAGGCAGCACTAAACCGCAACTGGGTTCCAAAATCTTCCTACAACGCCTTCTAAAACCTCGACGTGAACCTCATATCTCTATCATAAATGATATTTAAGGGAATTCCATGTAGTCTAACTATTTCCTGGATGTACAATTGGGCTAATTTGTCTTGTGAAAAGTTGATTTTTATGGGTAAAAAGTGAGCAAATTTCGTTAATCTGTCAACTATTACCCAAATAGAGTCATGTCCAAATGAAGTCTTAGGTAAGCCCACCACAAATTCCATTGAAATACTATCTTATTTCCATTTGGGGATCTTAAGAGGTTGTAGAAATCCATTTGGCTTTTGATGCTCTACCTTCACCTTCTAACAAATTAAACATTTCGCCACAAACTCAGCAATGTCCTTTTTCATCCCTGGCCACCAGTACATCTTCTTTAATACATTTTAGTGGATCCAGAATGGACTGGGTACATACTCTGATGTGCTTCATGCAAGATCTTAGTCCTCAACTCTTATTCTTGAGGGACACAAACCCTTCCTTGATATATGTTTATTCCATCTTCCAGGATAGAAAAATCATCTTGTTCTTTGTGATCCTGTAAGTATTGGTCATGAGCTTGAGCCTCTTTAATCTTAGATCTAAGATCACACTCTATACTCAACCCATTGATGATTAGCTTCTTTGGGGTAAGAGTAGTGACCAGCTTCAAATTTTGAAACTCCTCTAACATCTGCATCTCATACACCATCATCAGACCATTAATGTAATTATGTGACTCTTGTATAAACCCTAATTGTAACTTCCCTAATTTTGTTTCTTTTATTAATAAAGGTACATAAATATTTAATATAGGAAATAAAACTCATTAAACCAATTTTAGATATCTAAGAAAATATAAGCCTTAGAAATTCTTCAACTTATGTGTATGCATAGAAAATATTTCTGACATTAAGGGAATAGGTAAAGAGAGATAACCTAAGAGGAAAAATTAGAAATAACATCCTAAAGAGAGTTGAAATTCTTGGGTAAGAAAGATAAATTTTTGAAAGTAAGTATAGGTCTTAAAATTTCAAGAATATTGGATTCGGGTAATATTTCCTAATTCAAAAGCTAGAGTTTCTAAGTTTAACATCTCCACCCATACATTAGGCCTTCACCTATGGACACTTCATAGAGTTTTTCTACTCCACATGAGTTTTTAGCAAGCCAATTGGATAGCCCAAGCAAGAGATATAACATAGACTTGGACTAGGATATAAAAGTTGGATTGATAGCCCAAAAATCAGGAAAAGGTGACCAAGCCCTCCATGAAAGGTAGAATTTCAGCCAAAGCAAAGGAAACGAGCAAGAATGAGCCCAAATCTAAGAGGAAAAAATAAGAACCATGTGATGAAATAGTAGTGTAATAATAATAAAGATTAGGTCACATGGTATTATGACAAAATATCTATATCCTATACTCAAAATTTCAGCAAGCCATGTGATGATATAGTAACATGGCATTAGGACAAAACATCTATATCCTACACAAATAACTTCAGCCACGCAAGGGATACTCAAGAGCCCAAAATTTACCACTTAGAAAGGCAAATCTATCGTACTTGAGTGAAACAAAAGAAAAAGGAAATGAATCCCTAAATTAAAGGGACCTTATCCCTTATCTTAAAATATTTTATCATGATTTTCAAATACAAATATCCTTTTGCTATACATATCTTGACTAAGGGAGAGGAAGACAAGAACATGATTTGTCTTCCCGCAAAGCAACTAAGTGCATCCTAATTATGATATGATAGACTCATGATTATGATAGGTGAACCACTTGATAATTTATTTAAACAAAAACCACTCTTATAACATTATAATTTCATCCAAGTGAGGGAAAGGAAAAAATAGAAGCAAGGTAGAGCGAGAAAAAGTGGAGAAGAGAGGAAGGAAGAAGAAAGAGAAGTCCAGAGGACTAAGTACTCAAGGTAAGTTAGCTTAATCTCCACTTGAATCCATATTTTCTCTTCATCCTTAAGGTTGAAAACTCACCCTCTCTCTCTCTTATTCAAGCTGCTAGAAAAGCTAAGGGAAAGGATGAATCTTCCCATTTCCTTCAAGAGGAAACAAGAAAAAGAATTCACTAAGTGAGCTAGGGAGATCTTTAGGTAGGTTTAACAATATCTCCTTTTGAAGAATTTTTTTGAAATTTGTAACATTTATATGGGATTTTGATCTTAGAACTTTGATGAAACTTACAATACTTGCTACTTTGATGATTGGCCATGGATGTTGCTATATCATGTTACATGTTGATCGTGTATGTAATGGATGTTTTGAATACTTTGGTTAGTGTGAAAAGTTCATCATAGATACGGATATGGGTGAAAAAAGTTTAGGGCTTTTATGCTACTGTTATGTATATTTGAATTTGGTGAAAAATTAATGGAATACGATTAGATTAATAAAATGAGTATGGCTTTAAACACTTAAAAGAAGACCATGAGAAATTTTCTCCTGGGAAACATCATTAATAATACATGATTTGATTTCTGTTTCTTGAGAAGTAGATGATGGACTATGTTAAAATAAATGTAAGAAATCTAATTAAACTGTTGAAATGAGTAATCTTGTGGTTATATTTAAATTAGGAAGAAAATGGAAAATGACATAATAAAATGATGAACTAGAACCTTAGGAAGGGTTTAGTTTGAAAATTGGATTACAGAGTAACTAGGGAAGCTTTTGTTTTTGAAATTATAGGAAGAAAAGGTAAAGACATAAAAGAAATGGCTAACTTGAAAAGTGTAGATATATTTCCCACATATATTCAGCCACTGGAATCACCCAATTTGGAGTTCAAATGAGGGAAATATGGTTCGATTAGTAAGTGGTGGTCAGAAAATGGTTAACTAAGGAAGAATCTGTTGGATAAGATTATGTGTTTGAATTTCTGGGACAATTTTGTAGGGAATTAAAAGAAATGGTTAACATGAAAATATATATATATATATATATATATATATATATATATATGTCACAAATTTTTAGCCACTAGAATCACTCAATCTAGAGTCCATATGAGAGAGATATTGTCATATTAGTAAGTAGAGGTCAAAACCTACCCGAGAAAAAATAATATTGAAATTGAGGGAGTAATAACACTAAGATTTCTTATGATTTCTGTAACATCCCTAATTTCGTTTCTTTTATTGATAAAAGTACATAAATATTTAATTAAGGAAATAAAATTTATTAGACAATATTTTAGATATCTAAGGAAATATAATCCTTAGAAATTCTTCACCTTATGTATATGCATAGAAAATGTTTCTAACATTAAGAGAACAAGTAAAGAGGAAAAACCTAATAGGAAAAATAATTAGAAATAACATACTAAAGAGATGCAAAATTCTTCGATAAGGAAGATAAATTTTTAGAAACAAGTAAATGTCTTAAAATTTCAAGAACATTGGATTAGGGTAATTTTTCCTAATTCAAGAATTAGAGTTACTAAGTTTAAAATCTTTACCCATACATTGGGCTTTTACCTATGGACACTTCATATAGAGTTTTTCCACTTCAAATAAGTTTCTACCAAGCCCATTGGATAACCTAAGCAAGAAATAAAACATAGACTTGGACTAGGATATAGTAATTGGACTAATAGCCCAAAAATTATGAAAATGTGACCAAGCCCTCAAAGAAAGGTAGAATTTTATCCAAAGCAAAGAAAATGGGTAGGAATAAGCCCAAATCCATGAGGAAAAATAAAATAAAATAAATTAGGTGATGATATAATAATGTAATAATAATAAAGATTAGATTACATGGCATTAAGAAAAAAATTTAGCAAGTGGTGTGATTCTACATCCATAATTTTGGCAAGTTGCATGATAATACAAGGCTTTCGGACAAAAACATCTATATCCTACACTCATAATTTTAGCAAGTGGTATGATAATACATGGCATTAGGACAAAACATTCCTATCCCACACAAATAATATCAACCAAATAATGGAGATTCAAGGGCTAGAATTTTGCCACCTAAAAAGGCAAACCTATCATACTAGTTTAAGACAAAAGAAAATGGAAAGGAATCACTAAATCAAAGGGACCTTGTCCCTTATCTTAAAAACATATCATCATAATTTTCAAAATACAAATCTCCTTTTCCTATGCATATCTTGACTAAGGAAGAGGAAGACAAGAACATAAGTTGTTTGTTTTCCAAAAATTCAACAAAGTGTATCCTAATTGTGATAAGGTAGACACATGATCATGAAAGGTGTATTATTTGGTAGTCTATTTAAGCAAAACCCACCCCTACAACATTTTATTTTCTTCCAAGTGAGGAAGAGAGAGAAATAGAAGCAAGGTAGAGTGAGCAAAGGAGAGGAAGAAAGAAAGAAAGAGGAAGGAGAAGTCTAGGGGACTAAGTGCTCCAGGTAAGTTTAACAATATTTCTTTTTGAAGAAAACTTTTGAAACTTATAATATTTATATGAGATTTTGATTTTAGAACTTTGATGATTGGTCATGTATGTTGCTATATCATGTTACATATTGATCTTGCATGTGATGTATGTTTGAATACTTAGGTTGGTGTAGATAGTTCTGCATGGGAATGGCTATGGGTGGCAGAATTTTAAGCTTCTGTGTTTTAATTTCTGGGAATTATTTCAAGGGAATTAAAATAACTGGTTAACATAAGAATTAAAGATATATGTGTCACGGATTTTTTTCCACTGGAATCATTCAATTTGGAGTCCATATGAGGTAGATATGGTCCGATTAGTCGTCAAAGGTCAGAAAATGGTTCATCAGGGAAGAATATGTTAGAACAGCTTCTGTATTTTAATTTCTGCGAATTATCTGTATGGAATTAAAATATATGATTAACATAAGAATTATAGATATGTGTGTCATGGAATTTTAGCCACTGGAATCATTCAATTTGGAGTCCATATGATGAAGATATGAGCTGATTAGTAGTCAAAGGTCAGAAAATGGTTCATCAGGGTAGAATATGTTAGGACAGCTTCTGTATTTTAATTTCTAAGAATTATCTGTATGGAATTAAAATAAATGGTTAACATAATAATTATATTTATGTGTGTCATGGGTTTTTAGCCACTGGAATCATTCAATATGGAGTCCATATGAGGAAGATATGAGCTGATTAGTAGTCAAAGGTCAGGAAATGGTTCATCAGGAAAGAATATGTTAGGACAACTTCTGTATTTTAATTTTTGGGAATTATCTGTATGGAATTAAAATAAATGGTTAACATAAGAATTATAAATATGTGTGTCACGGATTTTTAGCCACTAGAATTACTCAAGTGGGAATCCATATGAGGTAGATATGGTCTGATTAGTAGGTAGAGGTCAGAACCTATCCGAGATGAAATAACCTGTACATTTAGGGAGTAATATCACTTTGATTTCTTAATATTTTGCTACAATGTTCAACATAATAGTTTTAGATAATTGTTTTATCTTAAAATTGACACTAAGATCACCTACATCGGAGTTCAATTAAGGGAGTTATGCTCTAATTAGTAAGAGAAGGTTAGATATGATGAAAACCTACATCAAGAAAATAAAGACAAAATTAATATTTAAAAAAAAGACGAATCTTATAAATGACTAGTATATGCCATAGTCATTGCCATTGTATGAACTTCTTACCATCTTAAGTGTAAAATTCTAACATGGAAATATTTTATAAAGTGTTATTTGAAATGGTTATGTTCATGGCATGATTACCAATGATTTATGGTAATAGTTATATTTTGATGAACATACTTGTTCTTGAAAGCATATTTTTGGCTATCATTGTGAAAAGAAAAGAAATGAGCACGGTCACATGGCAATCCGTGTGGTGCACCAATAGGGGACGCCCTACCAACGGTTATGATTATGATTATGAGAAAAAAAAGAGAAAGTGTGCCATGTCGGATGGAGTGAGAAAAGCCCGTACTGGAGAGTAGAGGATTCTCACCCTGACCGGGGTAGCTTGAAATGAGAATAAGTCGATGGCCATCAGATGATATTCTGAAAATAGTTAATTCTATTATACATATCATTACAATATGATTCTTATGTGCATAGATATAATGCATTATGTGACCAAAGATATTTTTTGTAGTTTATATAGCTTAACATGACGTGATGAGCTATATTGATGATGATTTATTGTTGAACTTACTGGGATTTAATTCTCATTATATTTCCATATCAAGTTCAGAAAATTAGTTATGTAGATTTTTCTATAGCTCTGGCTTTTAGTGCACGTTGGATCGAGTACTTTATGTTGGGCAGATCCCAGAAGCAAATAAAATGTTTGTGGTCGAGTTGACTTAGATTCCGGTGAAGGTGCAACCACCCGCACCTGTAGCTCCGGAATTGGTCAACCAGAATAAATAAGATGTAGATTTTTATGTGTTTGATATGTTGTACGTATGTTTTGATTAATGACATGTATGTGAACTCTGTATTGTATAAATTAAATAAATGTTATATTGAGTTAAGTTGTAATGAGGTAATAACTTCATGGTATTTAAAAAAAAAATTTTACTTAAATGGAGTTGTTACAATTTCACTAAAATGTTCAACATAAAAGTTCTAGAGCATTGTCTTAGCTTTAAATGGACACCAAGATCTGGGGTTGTACAAAACCGAACAAAACCGACTGAACCAAGCCGAACCATTAAAAAACCGAACAAAACCGATCTTGAGCGGTTTGGATTGGTTTTTTTTAGAGAGAACCGACCGGTTTGGTTCGGTTTGCAGTTGGAAAAAATTTCCAACCAAACCTGACCGAACCGACTGCCATGTTATGTAAGTTCTAAATTTGTTTTTGGGCCATGTGAGGCCCAGCCCGATTTATTGAAGCCCAGAATGTGAAATGGCCCAAAAAAACCTGAAATAGGGCAAAAAACCTGAAATAAGCCAAAAAAATGAAATGGACCAAAAAAAATTGCTGAAATAAAAAAAATTGTTAAAACGGACAAAATGTTTTTTATTGAATTGGGCTTCCAAAACCGCCAAACTGAACCAAACCGAACTGCTTTTGAGCGGTTCGGTTTGGTTCGGTTTTTTAGAATTTAAACAAACCGATTAGGTCTAATTTTTTTTTTAGTTTTGTATGAGCAGTTCGGTTTGGTTAAGCTTCCAAAACTGAACCGAACCGCACCGCGAACACCCCTACCAAGATCAACTCAATTGGAGTTAAAATGAAAGAGTTATAATCTGATTAGTGAATGATGAAAATAATATTTAAGAAAGAAGAATAATCTTATAAATGAAAATAATAAATGACTAGTTTATACCCTAGCCATTTCCATTGTATGAACTCCTTACCATCTTAAACGTGTAGTTTTGTCATGGAAATATTTTATAAAGTGATATTTTAAAAATGATTATGTTCATAGCATGATTGCATTTTTCTAATGATTTTTCGTAATGATTATACTTTGATGATAAATTATGGCATGTGAATATAATGAACATACATGTTATTAAAATCATATTTTTGGCTATTAATGTGAAAAGAAAAGAAAAGAAAAGAGAGGAGCACGATCACATGGCAGTCCATATGGTGCGCCAGTAGAGGATGCCCTACTCATGGCTATGATTATGCTAATGAGAAGAGACTGAAAAGTGTGCCATGTAAGATAGAGCAAGAAAACCCTATATTGGAGAGTAGAAAATACTCATCCTGACCAGGGTAACTTGATATGAAAATAACTTTATAGCTATCGTATGATATTATGAGAATAGTTATTTATTCCATACATGTCATTGCTGCACCATTTTCATGTGCATAGATAAAGTGCATTCATGTGACCTAAGACATTTGTTGTAGCTTATACAGATGAACATGACTTGATGAGCAATATTGATGATGATTATGATTTATTATTGAACCTACTGAAATTTAAGTCTCACTATATTTCCATATCTTGTTCAGAAAACTAGATATGCATAATTTCTATATGAATTTGCCTTTTAGTGCACGTTGGATCGAGTTATTCTATTTTCGGTAGATCCCAGTAATTAATAAGGTGTTTGTGGTCGAGTTGGCTAAGATCCTAGTGAAGGTGCAACCACCCGCACCCATATCTCCGAAATTGGTCAACATGGATGAATAAGACGTAAATATATATATGTTTGACTTTTATATGGACATTTTGATTAATGATGTGTATGTGAACTCAGAATTGTATTAGTATTTATGGTAGACCTTAAACCTTAATTATGCTTGGTTAAATTAATTGAAAGTTATTATAAATTAAGTAGTTAGAAATAAAGAGGTAATGACTTCATGGGACTTTACAAATATATATATATATATATATATATATATATATATATATATATATCTGTGTGTGTGTGTATGTAAAAAAAAATGGAGTTGTTACATTAACCATTGATGTGGCCCTTTTAGTATGACGATAATACAATATGAGCTACTTTTATAGATGTGTATTATTTGATGTTGGAATGTGGTGATTGTATATAAAAAAAACCAGCCCTTACACAAGAACATAAGAAAATCTAAAGATAAAGTGAAGAAGATAATTGAGAATTTGATGATTGAAGGATTGGATGATGTTTTGCTACTTTCTTTCCTTTTTATTTATACATTGGAGAGTTCTAAATGAAGTAGGATTGGTTCTAGCTCAGTTCCTATGATTTTGGGCTTTACTAGCAGTTAAAAAACCATTAAAAAAATTGTGTTAAAATTAGTGCTATGACGGCGAGCACCCTGACAGTATGGACAGCTCCATCCAAAAGAATTGTGGGCACTGCAATGCTTTTGATTTTTCTAAAATTTGTCAAAGTTGTAAATGTTGTATCTCTTTCTCTTAGCTTTCCATAACCTCTAGAATTACATTAATCGGAGCTAATATGATAGAGATATAACCCAATTAGTGACAAAAGGTCAATATTCACCTTGCTGCACCGTAGTTCTAAGTTCTAACAAATTTGCCAAAGTGCTCAACCTAAATGTTGTAGATTATTGTCTTAGTCTTTCCTAAGAACTTGAGTCAATTCAATTAGAGTTTGTATGATGGAGTTTTTATTTGATTAGCGCCTTGCAATTCAGCATATTTTTATGAATTTCTTATCTTTTTCTCCTTTGTTCTTTTTCCTTTACTCATACAACACAAAGTACAAAACATAGCTAATTCCTAATTTTATTTTACTTAAATCAAAGAAAATTTAGGTTTAAAGATATTAAAATAAGTATTGATTATGAACACACCAAATACCCCCACACTCAACCTTTTTCTTGTCCTTAAGCAAAATAATCTCTAAAGATAAAAACAAGAATTAATATATGTACTGAATGTTAGTCTTACCAAGTTTTTGCCTTATAACATGAAAATATACTCATGAAACATTTTGAAAGGTCATAACCATGCACAAAATTAACTCAAATACAATCAACTATTTGTTCTCTTAAACCTTGAGTGTGTGTGTTTTTGGGTTAATAAATTTCCTTTACCCATTTATGTATATCAAAATTTTGGGTGCAAATATCTAATTAATTTAAAATTTCCATAGGCTTATTTATCATGTCACTCTCCACTAATGTAGGCCAAAACCTCCTCTAGGATCAATAGGGCTTTATTCAACTTGTAATGGGGCCAAGGTATAGGATAAGATAGATGATATAATTTTAGGCTCAATTACCTAGCACTACATGATTAATTCTAATATCTTGAGGTTTCTCAAGTTTTGGAAATTTTCTCCCACACTCATTTTCTTGCTTTAATTAAATTCAGTTCGATCTTTTACTTAGTTGTCTATTTTTTTTCTCCTTCACCCACACTCATTTTCTCCTTTCTTTTGAATTTCCTTTTCCTTTAGATTTTTCTTTTCTTTCCTTTGCTCCACCCTTCCAACCTTTTGTCAATAAAGCTCTAAAAAATAAGGATATTTATCACAAAATTTGGCTTTTGGTGCTTTCATGGATATAAAAATAAAAATTCAATTAAGCTCTAATAGAGGAGACATATAACAAATTTTTATTTATTATTATTATACAATATAGAGTTCACATACACATCATTAATCAAACCTACGTACAATGTAACAACTTTTTTTTTATTGTTATTATACAATATAGAGTTTACATACATGTCATTAATCAAAACAGACGTACAACATATCAAACACATAAAAATCTACATCTTATTTATTCTGCTTGACCAATTCTGAAAATACAGGGGTGGGTGGTTGCACCATCACTGGAATCTAAGCCAACTCGACCACAAACATTTTATTTGCTTCTGGGATCTGCCCAACATAAAGTACTTGATCCAACGTGCACTAAAAGCCAGAGCCATTGAAAAATCTGCATAAATAATTTTCTGAACATGATATGGAAATATAGTGAGAATTAAATCTCAGTAAGTTTAACAATAAATCATCATCAATATAGCTCTTCACGTCATGTTTAGCTGTATAAACTACAACAAATATCTTTGGTCACATGAATGCACTATATCTATGTACATGAGAATCGTACAATAATGACATGTATGACAGGATTAACTATTTCCAGAATATCATATGATGACTATCAATTTATTCTCATATCAAGTTACCTCGGTCATGGTGAGTATTTTCTACTCTCCGGTACGGGATTTTCTCGCTCCGTCCGACATGGCCCACTTTCTCTTTCTTTTCTCATTAACATGATCGTAACCGTTGGTAGGGCGTCCCCTACTAGTGCACCACGCGTATTTTCTATGTGACCGTGCTTATTTCTTTTCTTTTCACAATAATAGCCAAAAATATGCTTTCAATAACAAAAATATTCATTAAAATATAATTATTACCAAAAATCATTGGTAACCATGCCATGTACATAACCATTTCAAATATCACTTTATAAAATATTTTCATGTCAAAATTTCACACTTAAGATGGTAAGAAGTTCATGTCATAAACCTATTATGTTCAACAGTTTAGCGAAATATTAAGAAATCAAGGTGATATTACTCCCTCAAAGTACAGGTTATTTCTTCTCGGATAGGTTCTGACCTGTACCTATTAATCTGTCCATATCTCCCTCATAAGAATTCCAAATTAAGTTATTCTAGTGGGTAAAAGCTCGTGACACATATAGAAATAATTTTTATGTTGATAATTTATTTTAATTCCCTACAGAATGTTTGCAGAAATAAAAACACAGAAGCTATCCTAAAATATTCTTCCCTGATTAACAAATTTCTGACCACTGGATACTAATCGGACCATATCTACCACATATGGACTCTAAATTGAGTGATTCCAGTGATTAAAAATCTGTGACACATATATCTATAATTATTATGTTAACTATTTATTTTAATTCCCTACAGAAAATTCCCAAAAATTAAAACACAGAAGCTATCCTAACATATTCTTCCCTGATTAACCATTTTCTGACCACTGCTTACTAATCAGACCATATCTACCACATATGGACTTCAAATTGAGTGATTAGAGTGGCTAAAAATCTGTGATACATATATCAATAATTCTTAATTTAATCATTTATTTTAATTCCCTACAAATAATTCCCAGAAATTAAAACACATAAGTTATCCTAACATATTCTTCCCTGATTAACCATTTTCTGACCTTTGACTACTAATTAAACCATATATAACTCATATGGACTCCAAATTGAGTGATTCTAGTTTCCACAAATCATTGACACATATATCTATAATTCTTATATTAACCATTTATTTTAATTCCCTACATATAGTTCCCAAAAATTAAAACACAGAAGCTATCCTAACATATTCTTCTCTGATTAACCATTTTCTGACCTTTGACTACTAATCAAACCATATCTACCTCATATGGACTCCAAATTGAGTGATTCCAGTGGCTAAAAATCAATGACACATATATCTATATTTTTTATGTGATTATTTTCTTTAAATTCCTTACCGATTCTTCCCATAATTTTAAAAATATAAGCTTAAAATTCTGCCACCCATAGCCATATCCATGCAGAACTATCTACACCAACCTAAGTATTCAACAAACATAATATGTAACATGATATAGCAACATCCAAGACTAATCATTAAAGTTCTAAAATCAAAATCCCATATCAATATTACAAGTTTCAAAACTTTTCTTCAAAAAGAAATATTGGTAAACTTACTTAGAGCACTTAGTCCTCTAGACTTCTCCTTCCTCTTTCTTCCTCTCCTTTTCTCACTCTACCTTGCTTCTATTTTTTCCTCTCCCTCACTTGGACGAAACTTCTAATGTTGTAAGGGTGGGTTTTGCTTAAATAGACCATCAAATAATTCACCTTTCATGATCATGGGTTTACCTTTTCACAATTAGGATACACTTGGTTGAATTTTTGGAAAACAAACAACTTATGTTCTTGTCTTCCTCTTCCTTAGTCAAGATATGCATAGCAAAAGGAGATTTGTATTTTGAAAGTTATGATAATATGTTTCTAAGGTAAGGGACAAGGTCCCTTTGATTTAGGGATTCATTTCCTTTTTCTTTTGTCTTAATCAAGTATGAAATGTTTGCCTTTTCAAGTGGCAAATTTCTAGCCCTCGAATCTCCATTATTTGTGTGGGATAGGAATGTTTTGTCCTAATGCCATGTATTATCATACCACTTGCTAAAATTATGAATGTAGGATATTACACCACTTGCTAAATTTTTGTCTTAATGCCATGACACCTAATCCTGATTACACCATTATTTTATCACTTTACTTTTTTTTTCCTCTTGGGTTTCGTCTCATTCTTGCCCATTTTCTTTACTTTGGTTAAAATTCTACCTTTCATAATGGGCTTGGTCATATTTTCATGATTTTTGGGCTACCGGTCCAATTCCTTTATCTTAGTCCAAGTTTATGTTTTATTTCTTTATTGGGCTATCCTATTGGCTTGCTAAAAATTCATCTGAAGTAGAAAAACTCTATATTAAGTGTCCATAGGTGAAAGTCTAATTTATAGGTGGAGATACTAAACTTAGTAACTTTTTCTCTTAAATTAAGAAAAATTACCCTAATCCAATCTTCTTGAAATTTTAAGACCTTTACTTACTTCACAAAAATTTATCTTCCTTGCCTAAAAATTTCCCCTTTCTTTAGCATGCTTATTTCTAATATTTCCTCTTAGGTTTTATTTCTTTACCTATTCCATTAATATTAGAACATTTCTATGCATACACGTAAGGTGAAGAATTTATAAGGATTATATTTCCTTAGATATCTAAAAGTTGTCTAATAAATTTTATTTCCTTAATTAAATATTTATGTACCTTTATCAATAAAAGAAATGAAATTAGAGATGTTACTTTGAATACTCTTGTACTTTTATTAATACATGAAACAAAATTAGGGATGTTACATTTCTCTCCCCCTAAAAGAAAATTTGTCCTCAAAATTTCAGAAATTACCTAATAAGAACAATTTCGTATATTTCTTCCTCATGACTTCTTCTAGTTCCCAAGTTGCTTCTTCCAGAGTCAAACCTTTCCATAACACCTTAACTAGGGGAATAGTTTTGTTCCGGAATTACTTCACGTCAATGTCCAATATCGATGCTGGTACTAGCTGGTATGTCATGTTCTTCTTTATTTGTATTGGTTCATCCCGTATTATATGTGAAGAATCTGGAAGATACTTTCGTACCTGTGATACATGCAAAACATTATGCAAGTTGGACAAATTAGGTGGGAGAGCAACTTGATATGCTGACGTCCTTACTTTCTTCAGAATTTGGTAGGGTCCCAAAAATCGTGAATTTGGCTTTTTGATCTTGAGAGACCTACCAACTCCAGTGGTCGGGGATAGTTTTAGAAATACATGGTCTCCTTCCTCAAACTCCAGAGGTCTATGTCTCTTATCATAGTAACTCTTTTGCCAACTCTGAGCGGTGACCATTTTGTCTCGTATAATCCTGATTTGTTCAGTGGTCTGTTGAACTAAATCAAGACCCAGCAAGTTCTTTTCTCCTACCTCAAACCAACATAGTGGACATCGGCACTTCCTACCATATAAAGCTTCATAGGGGGCCATCTTAATACTGAAATGATAACTATTATTATAAAAAAACTCTACTAAAGGAAGGTACTTATCCCATCTTTTACCTTGCTCTATTACACAGGCCCTTAACATATCTTCTAGAGTTTGAATGGTCCGTTCTGTCTACCCGTCAGTCTGAGGATGATAGGAAGTACTGAACAGCAACTGGGTTCCAAAAGCTTCCTGCAACACCTTCTAAAACCTCGACGTGAGCCTCATATCTCTATCAGAAATGATATTTAAGGGAATTCCATGAAGTCTTACTTTTTCCTGAACGTACAACTGGGCCAATTTGTCCAGTGAATAGTTAATCTTTATGGGCAGAAAGTGAGCAGATTTGGTTAATCTGTCAACAATTACCTAGATAGAGTCATGTCCCACTAAACTCTTAGGTAATCCCATAACAAGGTCCATTGAGATACTGTCCCATTTCCATTTAGGGATCTCAAGACGTTGCAGAAATCCCGCTGGCCTTTTATGCTCCAACTTCAGCTTTTGACAAATGAGACATTTCGCCACAAACTCGGCAATTTCCTTTTTCATCCCTGGGCCCCAATACATCATCTTTAAATCCTAGTACATTTAAGTGCATCCAGGATGGACTGTGTATTTAATCTGATGCGCTTCCTGTAGGATCTTAGTCCTCAACTCTCGTTCTTGAGGGATACAAATCCTTCCCTGATACATGATTGCTCCATCTTCCATGATAGAAAAATTACCTTGGTCTTTATGATCCTGTAAGTATTGGTCGTGAGCTTGAGCCTCTTTTATCTGGGCTCTAAGGTCACACCCTATACTTAAACCATTAATGACTAGCTTCTTTGGAGTAAGAGTAATGGCTAGCTTCAAATTTCGAAACTCCTCTAGCATCTGCATCTCATACACCATCATCTGACCTATGTACAGAGATTTTCGACTCAAGGCATCTGCTACAACATTCGCCTTTCCTGGATGATACTTTATCTCAAACTTGTAGTCATTGAGGAATTTTACCCATCTTCGTTGCCCCAAATTTAACTCCTTCTGATCAAAGAGGTATTTAAGACTCTTATGATCATAATATATTTCAAAGGTTACCCCGTACAAATAATGTCGCCTGTAACATCCTTTTTTTTTATTATACAATATTGAGTTCACATACACGTCATTAATTAAAACGTACATGCAACATATCAAAGACATAGATATTTACATCTTATTTATTTTGGTTGACCAATTCCAGAGATACAGGTGCGGGTGGTTGTACCTTCACCGGGATTTGTGCCAACTCGCTCACAAACATTTTATTTAGGATTCGCCTATCATAAAATAACTCGATCCAACGTGCACTAAAAGCCAGAGCTATAGAAAATCTACATAACTAATTTTCTGAACACGATATGGAAATATGGTGAGAATTAAATCCCAGTAAGTTCAACAATAAATCATCATCAATAAAGCTCATCACGTCATGTTCAGCTGTATAAACTACAGAAAATATCTTTGGTCACATGAATGCATTATATCTACGCACATAAGAATCATACTGTAATGATATGTATGACAGGATTAACTATTTTCAAAATATCATATGATGGCCATCAACTTATTCTCATATCAAGCTACCCCGGTCAGGGTGAGTATCCTCTACTCTCTGGTACGGGCTTTTCTCGCTCCGTTCGACATGGCCCACTTTCTCTTTCTTTTCTCATTATCATGATCATAACCATTGGTAGGGCGTCCCCTACTGGTGCACCACACGGATTGCCATGTGACCATGCTCATTTCTTTTCTTTTCACAATGATAGCCAAAAATATGCTTTCAATAACAAGTATGTTCATCATAATATAACTATTACCAAAAATCATTGGTAATCATGCCATGAACATAACCATTTCAAATATCACTTTATAAAATATTTTCATGTCAAAATTTCACACTTAAGATGGTAAGAAGTTCATACAATGGCAATGGCTATGGCTATACTAGTCATTTATTATTTTCATTTATAAGATTCATCTTCTTTTTTAAATATTAATTTTATTTCTTTATTTTCTTGATGCAGGTTTTCATCCTATCTAACCTTCTCTTACTAATCAGAGCATAACTCCCTCAATTTAACTCCGATGTAGGTGATCTTAGTGTCAATTTCAAGATAAAACCATTATCTAAAACTACCATGTTGAGCAGTTTAGCGAAATATTAAAAAATCAAGGTGATATTACTCCTTCAAAGTACAAGATAGTTCCTCTCAGATAGGTTCTGACCTTTACCTACTAATCTATCCATATCTCCCTCATACGAATTCCAAATTAAGTGATTCCAGTGGGTAAAACTCCGTGAAACATATATCTACAATTCATATGTTAACCATGTATTTTAATTATTTATAGATGGTTCCCAGAAATTAAAATACCGAAGCTATCCTAACATATTCTTCCCTGATGAACCAGTTTCTGACCTTTACCTACTAATCGGTTTATATCTCCCACATATGGACTCCAAATTGAATGATTCTAGTGGGTACAAATCCGTCACACATATATCCTCAATTCTTATGTTAACCATTTATTTTAATTCCTTATACATTGTTCCCAAAAATTAAAATACCGAAGCTTAAAATTCTGCCAACCATAGCCATACCCATGCAGAACTATCTACACCAACCTAAGTATTCAAACATACATCACATGCAAGATCAATATGTAACATGATATAGCAACATCCATGATCAATCATCAAAGTTCTAAGATCAAAATCTCATATAAATATTATAAGTTTCAAAAGTTTTCTTCAAAAAGAAATATTGTTAAACTTACCTGGAGCACTTAGTCTCATAGACTTCTCCTTCCTCTTTCTTCCTTTCTTCCTCTCCTTTCCTCACTCTACCTTGCTTCTATTTTTTCCTCTCCCTCACTTGGACGAAATTCTAATGTTGTAAGGGTGGGTTTCCTTATATAGGCCACCAAATAATTCACCTTTCATGATCATGGGTCTACCTTATCACAATTAGGATACACTTTGTTGAATTTTTGGAAAACAAACAACTTATGTTCTTGTCTTCCTCTTCCTTAGTCAAGATATGCATAGGAAAAGGAGATTTGTATTTTGAAAATTATGATGATTGTTCTTAAGATAAGGGACAAGGTCCCTTTGATTTAGGGATTCATTTTTTTTTCTTTTGTCTTAATCAATTATGATAGGTTGCCTTTTTAAGTGGCAAATTTCTAGCCCTTCAATCTCCATTATTTTGTTGAAATTATTTATGTGGGATAGAGATGTTTTGTCCTAATGCTATGTCTTATCATACCACTTGCTAAAATTATGAGTGTAGGATATAGATGTTTTTGTCGTAAAGCCTTGTATTATTATGCCCCTTGCCAAAATGATGAATGTAGAATCACACCACTTGCTAAATTTTTATCTTAATGCCATGTCACCTAATCTTGATTACAGCATTATTTCATCACATTAATTTTATTTTTCTTTTTCCTCTTGGGTTTGGGCTCATTCTTGCCCATTTTCTTTACTTTGGTTAAAATTCTACCTTTCATAATGGGCTTGGTCACATTTTCATGGTTTTTGGGCTACCGGTCTAATTTCTATATCCTAGTCTAAGTCTATGTTTTATTTCTTCCTTGGGCTATCCTATTGGCTTGCTAAAAATTCATGTGAAGTAGAAAAACTCTATATGAAGTGTCCATAGGTTAAAGCCCAATTACGGGTGGAGATACTAAACTTAGTAATTAAGAAAAATTACCCTAATCCGATCTTCTTGAAATTTTAAGACCTTTACTTACTTCACAAAAATTTATCTTTCTTTACCTAAGAATTTCACCTTTCTTTAGCATGTTTATTTCTAATATTTCCTCTTAGGTTTTCTTTCTTTACCTATTCTATTAATATTAGAACATTTCTATGCATATATGTAAGGCGAAGAATTTTTAAGGAAAATATCTAAAAAATTACGGGATGTTACATCGCCAAATCTTTAAGGCAAACACTACTGCCGCCAATTCAAGATCATGGGTTGGATAGTTTCCTTCGTGGGGTCTCAGTTGCCTAAAGGCGTAAGCAACTACTCTCTTATCTTGTATCAGAACACATCCTAGCCCTTTCTTTAAAGCGTCACTATACACTTTAAAATGTCCTGTGGGGTCTGGAATAGTTAAAACAGGAGGAGTGGTCAGTCTTGTCTTAAGCTCCTAGAAACTAGCTTCACATTGATCAGTCCATTTGAAAGGACTTCCCTTCCTGGTCAATTTACTCAATGGCAAGGCTATACGAGAGAAGTTTTGTATAAACCTCCTATAGTATCCTGCCAAACCCAAGAAACTTCTGACTTCCGTAACCATCTTTGGTCTCTCCCACTGAATCATTGCTTCCGTCTTGCTAGGATCTATGGCTACCCCTCTGTTAGAGATGACATGTCCGAGAAACTTCACCTCTGACAGCCAAAATTCACAATTCTCCAATTTGGCATATAACTTTTTCTCTTTTAGCAATTGAAGCACGATTCGGAGATGTTGTTCATGTTCTTTCTCACTCTTAGAATATATCAAGATGTCATCAATGAATACTACAACAAATTGATTTAGGTAGGGTCAAAAAATGTGATTCATGTAATCCATGAAAATTGCAGGTGCATTCTTTAACCCAAAGGGTATTACAAGAAACTCATAGTGCCCATACCTAGTCCTAAAGAAATTTTTTGGTACGTCCTCCTCCTTGATCCTAATCTGATGATATCCTGACCTCAAGTCAATTTTAGAACAAATGGAGGCTCCCTTCAATTGATCCAATAAGTCATCTATCCTAGGGAGAGGGTACTTGTTTTTCATAGTCACCTTATTCAGCTATCTGTAATCTATGCATAGTCTCAAGCTCCCGTCTTTCTTCTTAACAAACAATACAGGAGCTCCCCAAGGTGATACACTCTGTCTAATGAATTGCTTGTCTAATAGTTCCTCCAACTATTTCTTGAGTTCCTGTAGTTCCTTCGAGGCCATTCTATATGGTGCAATAGAGATAGGCCCTGTCCCAGGTAGGAGATCAATAGAGAACTCTATCTCTCTCTTGGGAGGTGAGCTTGGAATATCTGATGGAAATACTTCAGGAAACTCGTTGGCTATTGGGATTTCTTCAAGCTTTGATTCAACTTCTAGGTTTGATAAATACAAGAGAATGTATCCAAGTACTCCATTCTTCAACTCCCTATTAACTTGATTAGCATTAAGCATCAATAACTGCACCTCCTCTTTCGGAGTAGGAGGTAGAAATTCAACGATCTTGTTACAACAATTCAGCAAGACTCAATTTCTAGACATCGAGTCTCACCCTAGAATGACCTTAATACCTCTTACAGGTAAACAGACGAGGTCTACAGAAAATTTTTTCTCCTGGATGGTGACTTGACAGTCCTTACATACAAAGGAAGTTAATACCATTTCCCCTGTGAGGGTTACTACAGATAGCTCATAGGGAGTTTCAGAAATAGGAAACTGAAACTTCCTAATACATTCTTCTGATATAAATGAATGATTAGCACCAGAGTCAAATAACACCATAAGAGCAAATCCATAGATATAGCATGTACCTTGAATCATTTTAGAAGAATGAGCTGACTCTTGACCGCTCAGGGTGAAAACCCTTCCTTTCACCTAAGGCTTTTATTTTGGCTGCTTCCCCACATTCTGTGGGTAGTTTCTCACAAAATGACCCTTCTTTCCGCAATTGAAGCAGATATCTTACCCCATGTAGCATGGCCGATTACCATGCATGCGTCCGCACTTAGCACACTTGAGTAGTGCGAGGTCTTGTTGGAAAGGTCTGGGACCCGCAGTCAATGGCCTCTTACCAGCTCCATATCCACTTCTTCTCATATTCTTGCTAGGGTTAGGAAATTTTTTTTCCTTTTCCATAGGTTTCGCCTTTGCTTTTCGTCCTCCACTGCCTTTAAAATTTTCTCCAAGAGTCTGTATTTATTGATTAGAGGCACAAAATACCTAATCTCCATAGCTACAATAGCATTCTTTATGTTTGGGTTCAGTCCCACTTCGAACTTAACAGCCTTCCATGCTTCATCAGGGTTAAATCGCAGATAAGAAGAGAACTTAGACAATTCCTCGAACCTTGCGATGTATTGGTCTATAGTCATGCTACCCTGCCTGAGTTGGAGAAATTCAATCTCTTTCTCTGCCCGCACAGTACTTGGAAAGTACTTTTCCAAAAAGGTGTCTTTGAACACTTGCCAAGTGATCTGCCTTCCCTGGTGAGCTAAAAGTTCTCTAGCTCCACGCCACCAGTATTCTGCTTCATCTTTTAGCATATATGCAGTGAAGATTACTTGCTGCTCCTCAGTATAGCCCATCACTTCAAAGATTTTCTCTAACTCCCTTATTCATCTTTCAGCTACAATCGGGTCAAAGCCGCCTTGAAAACAAGGTGGCCTAGTCCTCAAGAACTCATATATGTCGTTATCATTTCCAGCCATTCAGTTGTCAGCACCATTCACACCATTCAAGTTATTAGCATTTTGGAGGTATTGTATAATTTGCTGTGGCCATTTCCTCTGCATTGTTTACAGGATTTCTCCTAGGTTCTACCATTTCCTATTATGGCAAAAACAAAGTTATGCTGCTATTGAGGTGATCAAGCCCAATAGTTAGTCTCAATAATATTTAACAGCAGTCATAACACTACCTCGGCATATAGATAGGAAATACTAGTAATTTCTTACCTATATGAATTCACTTATCCCCTACACAGCACAGCCACAAGATACTCAAGACACTATAAGATCGATTCAGATAACCATCCACTCATTGGCCATCTAGGATCGACCTCCTTTGATACCAATTATGTAACAACTTTTTTATTATTTATTATTATACAATATAGAGTTCACATACATGTCATTAATCAAAACATACGTACAACATATCAAACACATAAAAATCTACATCTTATTTATTCTGATTGACCAATTCCGGAGATACAGGTACAAGTGGTTGCACCTTCAATGGGATCTAAGCCAACTCGACCACAAACATTTTATTTGCTTCTGGGATCTGCCCAACATAAAGTACTCGATCCAACGTGCACTAAAAGCCAGAGCCATAGAAAAATCTACATAACTAATTTTTTGAACATGATATGGAAATATAGTGAGAATTACATCCCAGTAAGCTCAACAATAAATCATCATCAATATAGCTCATCATGTCATGTTCAGCTGTATAAACTATAGCAAATATCTTTGGTCACATGAATACATTATATCTATGCACATGAGAATCGTACAATAATGACATGTATGACAGAATTAACTATTTCTAGAATATCATATGATGACTATCAATTTATTCTTATATCAAGCTACCCTGGTCAGGGTGAGTATTTTCTACTCTCTGGTACAGGCTTTTCTCACTCCGTCCGACATGGCCCACTTTCTCTTTCTTTTCTCATTAACATGATCATAACAGTTGGTAGGGCATCCCCTACTGGTGCACCACACAGATTTGCCATGTGACCGAGCTCATTTCTTTTCTTTTCACAATAATAGCCAAAAATATACTTTCAATAACAAGAATGTTCATTAAAATATAATTATTACCAAAAATCATTGGTAACTATGCCATGAACATAACCATTTCAAATATCACTTTATAAAATATTTCCATGTCAAAATTTCACACTTAAGATGGTAAGAAGTTCATATAAGGGCAATGGTATGGCATATACTAGTCATTTATTATTTTCATTTATAAGATTCTTTTTTTTTAATATTAATTTTATTTCTTTATTTTCTTGGTGCGGGTTTTCATCCAATCTAACCTTCTCTTACTAATCAGAGCATAACTCCCTCAATTTAACTTCGATGTAGGTGATCTTGATGTCAATTTCAAGATAAAACAATTATCTAAAATTATTATGTTGAATAGATTATTGAAATATTAAGAAATTAAGGTGATATTTCTCCCTGAAAGTACAAGTTATTTCTTCTTGGATAGGTTCTGACCTATACCTACTAATCTGTCCATATCTCCCTCAAAACAATTCCAAATTAATTTATTCCAGTGGCTAAAAATCTGTGACACATATAGTAATAATTTTTATGTTAATCATTTATTTTAATTCCCTACAGAATGTTTCCAGAAATTAAAACATAGAAGCTATCCTAAAATATTCTTCCCTGATTAACCAATTTCTAACCTTTGCATACTAATCGGACCATATCTACCACATATAGACTCCAAATTGAGTAATTCCAGTGGATAAAAATCCGTGACACATATATCTATAATTCTTATGTTAACCATTTATTTTAATTCTCTACAAAAAAATTCTCATAAATTAAAACACATAAGCTATCCTAACATATTCTTCCCTGATTAACCATTTTCTGACCACTTCTTAGTAATCAGATCATATCTACCGCATATGGACTTCAAATTGAGTGATTCCAGTGTCTAAAAATGCGTGACACATATGACTATAATTTTTATGTTAACCATTTATTTTAATTCCCTACATATAATTCCCAGAAATTAAAACACAGAAGCTATCCTAACATATTCTTCCCTTATTAACCATTTTTTGACCTTTGACTACTAATCAAACCATATCTACCTCATGTATCTATATTTTTCATGTTATCCATTTCTTTAAATACCTTACCAATGCTTCCCAGAAGTTTAAAAATTGAAGCTTAAAATTTTGTCACCCATAGTCATATCCATGCAGAACTATCTACACCAACCTAAGTATTCAACATACATAATATATAACATGATATAGCAACATCGATGACCAATCATTAAAATTCTTAAATCAAAATCCCATATCAATATTACAAGTTTTAAAAGTTTTCTTCAAAAAGAAATATTGTTAAACTTACCTGGAGCACTTAGTCCTCTAGACTTTTCCTTCCTCTTTCTTCCTTTCTTTCTCTCCTTTCCACACTTGGACGAAAATTCTAATGTTGTAAGGGTGGGTTTTGCTTAAATAGACCATCAAATAATTCACCTTTCATGATCATGGGTTACCTTATCACAATTAGGATACACTTGGTTGAATTTTTGGAAAACAAACAAGTTATGTTCTTGTCTTCCTCTTCCTTAGTCAAGATATGCATAGCAAAAGGAGATTTGTATTTTGAAAATTATGATAATATGTTTCTAAGTTATGGGACAAGGTCCCTTTGATTTAGGGATTCATTTCCTTTTTCTTTTGTCTTAATCAAGTATGATAGATTTGCCTTTTTAGGTGGCAATTTTCTAGCCTTTGAATCAACATTATTTGGTTGAAATTATTTGTGTGGGATGGGAATGTTTTGTCCTAATGCCATGTATTATCATACCACTTGCTAAAATTATGAGTGTTGGATATAGATGTTTTATCCTAAAGCCTTGTATTATCATACCACTTGCTAAAATTATGAATGTAGGATATCACACCACTTGCTAAATTTTTGTCTTAATGCTATGTCACCTAATCTTGATTACACCATTATTTCATCACTTTACTTTTATTTTTATTTTTATTTTTCCTCTTCGGTTTCGGCTCAATGTTGCCCATTTTCTTTACTTTGGTTAAAATTCTACCTTTCATAATGGGCTTGGTCACATTTTCATGATTTTTGGGCTACCGGTCCAATTCCTATATCCTAGTCCAAGTTTATGTTTTATTTCTTCATTAGGCTATCCTATTGGCTTGCTAAAAATTTATGTGAAGTAGAAAAACTCTATATGAAGTGTCCATAGGTGAAAGCCCAATTTATGGTTGGAGATACTAAACTTAGTAACTTTTGCTCTTAAATTAAGAAAAATTACCCTAATCCAATCTTCTTGAAATTTGAAAACCTTTACTTACTTCACAAAAATTTATCTTCCTTGCCTAAGAATTTGACCTTTCTTTAGCATGCTTATTTCTAATATTTTCTCTTAGGTTTTCTTTCTTTACCTATTCCATTAATATTAGAACATTTCTATGCATAAACGTAAGGTGAAGAATTTCTAAGGATTATATTTCCTTAGATATCTAAAAGTTGTCTAATAAATTTTATTTCCTTAATTAAATATTTATGTACCTTTATCAATAAAAGAAATGAAATTAGGGATGTTACTTTGAATACTCTTGTACCTTTATTAATACATGAAACAAAATTAGGGATGTTACGTTTAACATATCAATCACATAAATATCTACAGCTTATTTATTCTAGTTGACCAATTCTGGATATACAGGTGCGAGTGGTTGCACCTTCATCAGGATTTGAGTCAACTCAACCACAAAAATTTTATTTTTTTCTGGGATTTGCCCATCATAGAGTAACTCGATCCAACGTGTACTAAAAGTCAGAGCCCTAGAAATATCTGCATAACTAATTTTCTGAACATGACATGAAAATATGGTGAGAATTAAATCCCAGTAAGTTCAACAATAAATCATCATCAATATAGCTCAATACGTCATGTTCATTTATATAAAATACAACAGATATATTTGGTGATATGAATGCACTTTATCTATGCACATGAAAATCATACAGTAATGACATGTATGACAGGATTAACTATTTTTAGAATATCATATGATGACTATCAATTTATTCTCATATCAAGCTACCCCGGTCAGAGTGAGTATTTTCTGCTATCTGGTACGGGCTTTTCTCGCTCCATCCGACATGGCACACATCCATGACCAATCATCAAAGTTCTATGGTCAAAATTCCTAAAAGATGTTGCAAATTTTAAAAATTTTCTTCAAAAAGAAATATTGTTAAACTTACCTTGAGCACTTAGTCCTCTAGACTTCTCCTTCTTCTTTCGTCCTTTCTTCCTCTCCTTTCCTCACTCTACCTTGCTTCTATTTTTTCCTCTCCCTCACTTGGACAAAATTCTAACCTATTCCATTAATGTTAGAACATTTCTTTGCATACACGTAAGATAAAGAATTTCCAAGGATTATATTTCCTTATATATCTAAAAATTGTCTATTAAATTTTATTTCCTTAATTAAATATTTATGTATCTTTATTAATAAATGAAACGAAATTAAGGATGTTACAAGACAAGGATCTATTTACTTAGGTTAGGCTTGTACAGCTCAATCTATCAAATAATGCCTAAATAATCTCCTAATTAATAGTATTAGCCTAGGATTTTGCCTCAAATAGTATTCAAATAAGTTTTAGACTCCTATTCAGATCATAAAATACTTTTGATTTATATAAATCTTCTCTATGTAAAAGAAAAATTAAATGCCTTAAGTTATTGTGCAAAAACATTTAAAGATTCTAAAGTAAAAAATAAATTGCAAAAGTGTTAAAATTGAATTTTCTACATTTTTTTTATAGTCATATCATTAGTTATAGGCTATGCCTAACAACACAAAACATAAATTGAAACACTAACACAATCATTCAACTTGTTAAATGCAATAAAAGTGCATTTATATTAAAAATAGGAAAATTTATGCTTAAAATAGGGTCACAATTATTCAGATAAATATACTTCCACCCCTATTGAAGGTTCAGCATGGAACATAGCCTGGTCGTGTTTAGAGGCACAAAGCACAGCCTGGCTGTGTTAGGGGCTTTCTTGGATTTTTCAGGATCTTCTAAAGTATGTCCTTTGTGTGGTCCCTTATTGTGTGTGTTTCACTAAATAACTGCAAACACACAGCATAACTATAGCTAGTTCTGCGACAACGAGTCGTATCCCATGAGACCAATGACCAACTACTAGACTCCTACGAAAAAAGCTATCTAAATTAATATAATTCGATAAAGAGAAATCATAATTAATTTAAAAAGGTAATCAATTATCAAAAGCCAAGGGTTAGGATTTATTGTACTTATGATATTCAACGATCAATATATATACCTCTAATTGTAGTTATTTGAGTAATCGAGGATGGTTTAGCGTTAATTAATTAATAACCTCTTTCAAGCATTACTAATTGTACCTAAGTTAATCCAATTGTCCATTTTCATGGTTCTTATTTTAACCTAAGCCCATTACTAACCATGTGATTCAATTCATAGGGGTTCTCATGCTTACCAATTGATTCAATTTCTAGAGAACCTTAAACTACTTTCGTAATTAAGATACCCTAATTAATCATTAAGTTCTAGCATTAAATTTCACCTTTCAGTTCAGTAGTTAATAACCTCATATGTGATAAAAAAAAAGTGATCAAGCATTATATCAACTTGTATACATGTGCATAATAGTTAATCCTAATTAATTACAAATAATCACAATTAGGGTTCCATAATTCAATTCAATGCAGTATCATTACACCATAAGTGGGTTCATCGGAATCCTATATTAAATCTACTCACACATAATTGAAAGAGAAATCATAATCAATTCGTTAAATAATTCATAAATGTTCAATACAATCCAAAAGAAAGGAGTAAAAGTAGAAATAGGTGTAAAGATAGAAAGATAAAACCTGGTTGCAGAAAGTAGATGAATAAGAGATACAATGCTTGAATCAATTTCAATTCTAGTCTAAGAATATAAAGTAAACTATAATCCTACTCTAAACCTAATCCTATAGTGTTTCCTAAGCCTAAACAGCATATAAATGAGTCTGTATATGTTTCTTGGCCATGTTAGAGGCTACCATAGTCTGTTTTTGCCAATTTCTTCTGTGTTTCCTCCTTGCATCCTCTTCAGCATGTTCCAAGTCTAGATAACTCTTCTCATGAGTGTTTTCCCTTGATTCTTGAACTCTTTTGCTCACCTACAAAAAGGAAAAAAAGAAAAGCAATATCCAGAGCCAGCAAAATAGAACAGAACCAAAGTAGGGAGATAATCACAAGTTAACTATGAAATAAAATATGAAATATATCAATTAACCACATATTTTTCCACTTTATCAACTCCCCCATGCTTAAACATTTGATTGTCCTATAGAAAATAACATGACATATCAGCAAGAAGGGGAAGATGCATTCAAATTCCATATGACAGAAAAATGCAATACAGGTGAATCTTTAATCAATTAATGCGAATATAACAGATATATGAGTAGACATTGATCAAATAGTCTTTATTCTTCTAAAACTAAACCCAAATTCCCCTATCATACATCTACTTCTATTGTTACCATTGATTGTATGCACCAAATTGATTTTTAACTACTCAAGTAGGCCACCTCATCCTTTAAATCTCCTTATGTTGCCTTCCCCTTATTTCTATTTTATCAATCTTTTTCTAACTCAAATTCGTTTATTTCTCACTTTTTCATCTTTCTTTTCTCTTTTTCTTTTGCTTATTTCATTCATTATTTTTTATATAGAAATATACAGTGAGTGCATTTTATGCTCTATATCACTTAGTTATAAGCAGCTAAGTACTCATACTAAGGCCTTTTTAGTGCCTTGAAGGGGTACTAAGAGTGAAAAAAATTTAGGTTTCATATTCCTTCATTTTTCACCTCTCCCTACCTTCATACTCTTATAGTGTTAAAATAAAAAAAGGCATACAATTCATAGAACAATAGGAGAGATATTTTTGACAAATATTAGAGACTCAATGCTAGAAGAGAGAGACTAAGATGACAACTACCTATTTCATATTCTGTTGTGCTTTGCATTTTCATGAGCTAAAATTAACCTATATTACATCAACATACTCTAGAATAGCAAACTTTGTGATTATGAAATAAAACAAGAGTGATTCAACCGATGAAAACTAAAAGCCTAAAGTAACTACTCCCCTATGCTTAATCTTGACATTGTCCTCAATGTCACTAACAATTAGTGTACGTGCAAAGGAAAAGAAAGAACTTACTTGCTTATTGGTCTTCTAAAGATAGTGGTGGTGGATTATAGGCTAAGTGCCAATTGTACCATGTTTGCATCATTCCCTACATGCTTTGGATTAAATCATTTATTACATGCAAGGTGGCCATCGTTTAAGTTATTTGCTTCTCCTCTATGCAATGAAGTCGTGAGGAAATGGAGTCTTGGTCCTCTTCCGATACATATGATGGACCTGTAGTGTCAAAATAATGTGAAGAGATGGGAGTGGTAGAGCCAAGAGTGGCTTATGGGGGAAATTATCCTCGTCATAGTCATCATCACCTTCCTTACCCTCTTTTACAAGGGTATATCCAATTCTCTTCATTAGTGACTGTAGTTTTAGTAGGGTTAGGGAGGCAACAAATATTATGGCCACATAGATACAACCAATAGTCAGCATTTCTTCAAACAATAAATTTCATATGCAGATAAAATTCTAAATCAATCCTACTATTGCCAACTATTGGTTGCAAATCCTGCAGATTTGCCTCTAGTCCTAACTTTCTACTAATTATAGTCACTAAACCCCCTATGACCACTTTGCTGCTCATGGTGTTACCCACCCTAGTCATTTGGTGACCATAAAGGCTCTAGTATCCACCTTATGACCGTTTAACATAGCCCATAGGAAATAAAGCTCTCTTTGATTTGCAATGTCACGCCCTTAATTTAAGGTCACGTGAAACACATACTTCACGAACAGATCTTAACAATAACATGTAAAATACACTCTTTTATCATTGAAAACAGTTACATATAGGTATTCCCATGTATACACAATATACATACCAAATTTATAAATATTAAAGTAATAGTAGAAGTAGGGATCTTGCCTATGGCATTCAGAGCATACTTTAGAGTACAAGTACAATACAAACCAAAATCTATGAGCCCTAGAAACAAAGTAGGCTCACCCAGAGATTATGTCATCTAGCTAGTCATCTACCTGAAGGGGAAGGACTAAACTCTGTATTCTTATCTGAAAAATATGAAAATATCGTGTAGTGAGTTTGATAACTTAGTAAGCAAATAACACCTCATATGGCCTCCTAGGTTAGTATATGGATGAACTCATATTTTAAAGTTTGTCATAGAAAATACAGTCGGAAGTACATCCATATGAGACCTGCATTTCAAATATTCTTATTTCAAAAGATATTAAGCTGTATAAGATACATAAATATATCAAGTTTTTGAGATAAAATCATAACTTTTGTTGATACATAATTAACATACTATATATTCATTGAAAATCCACTTTTTTTACATAATGCTCAAGCATATCACAGCTCTCAATATACTCAATTCACTCATTTACTATATGTATATTGACTTACCGACTACAATCACAATAAGTGATATGAGAATGTGAGTTCATCACCCATCTACCTCTTTACATTACCACCATCACCCAGTTAGAGTGGCCCTTCCTTTGGCTCACTCAGGCTAATAGGGGGTCCCCTACTTGGTATCGTCTCAAGCCATACACATAACAACTCCATTTTATTTTAGATATATACATATATATATATATATATATATATATATATATATATATATATATATATATATATATATATATATATATATATTTGTAAAATCCCATGAAGTCATTACCTCTTTACTTCTAACTATTTAACTCATAATAACATTTCATTAAATTAACCAAGCATAATTAAGGTTTATGGTATACCATTAACATTGATACAATTCTTGGTTCACATACACATCATTAATTGAAAATGTGCACAAAAACATTAAACACATATATGACTACATCTTATTCATCCATATTGACCAATTCTAAGGATACGGGTGTGGGTTGTTGCACCTTCACTAGGATCTTAGGCAACTCGACACAATGTACACTAAAAGCTGGTCATAGAAAATATTTGTATATTTAATCTTCTAAACATGATATGGAAATATAATGAGAATTAAATCCCATAAGGTTAAACAAGAAATCATAATTATCATTAATATAGCTTATCATGTCATGTTCATCTGTATAAGCTACAGTAAATATCTTAGGTCACCTAAATGCACTATATTTATGCACTTGAAAATTGTATAGTAATGATATGTATGGCAAGAATAACAAATTTCATAATATCATATGATGGCTAACAACTTATTTTTATATCAAGCTACTCCGGTCAGGGTGAGTACTTTCTACTCTCTAGTACAGGCTTTTCTTGCTCTGTCTGACATGGCACATTTTCTCTTTCTTTTCTCATTATCATAGTCATAGCCGTGAGTTAGGTGTCCCCTACTGGTGCACCACACGGACCGCCACAGGACCGTGCTCATCTCTTTTCTTTTCACATTAATAGCCAAAAATATGATTTCAATAACAAGTGTGTTCATTATATTCACATACCATAATTTATAATCAAAGGATAATCATTACCAAAAAAAATTGGTAAAATGCAATCATGCCATTAACATAATCATTTTTAAATATCACATTATAATATATTTTAATGTCATAATTATACACTTAAGATGTTAAGGAGTTCATGCAATGGCAATGGCTAGGACATACACTAGTCATTTATTATTTTCAATTATATGATTCTTCTTCTTTCTTAAATATTATTTTCATCTCTCAAAAATTAGAGCATAACTCTCTTGTTTTAACTTCGATTAAGGTGATCTTGGTGTCCATTTAAAGCTAAAACAATCCTATAAAACTCTTATGTTGAACATTATATTGAAATCATAAGTAACCTTGGTGTTATTACTCCCTCAAATTCAATGTTATTTCTTCCCAAGTTGGTTCTGACCTCTACTTACTAATTAGACCATATCTCCCTCCTATAGATGCTAAATTGAGTGATTGTAATGGCTAAAATCCGTGAGTCATATATCTATATTTTTCATGTTAATCATTTCTTGTAATTCCCTACAAATTGTTCCCAAAAATTCAAACATATAAGTTTTCCTAATAGATTCTTCCCTGGTTCACCATTTTCTGATCACTACTTACTAATTAGACAATATCTCCCTCATTTGAACCCCAAATTGGGTGATTCCTATGGCTAAAAATATAAGACATATATCTATAATTTTAATGTTGAGAATTTCTTTTAATTCATAACTGATTCTTCCCAAAATTTCAAAAATATAAGTTCCCTGGTTACTCCAAAATCTAGTTTTCTAACCAAACCCTTCCTAAGATTTTAGTTTATACTTTTATTATGTCATCTTCCTTTTTCTTCCTAATTTACATCTAATCATAAGATTACTCATTTCAACATTTTAATTAGATTCCATACACTTAATTTAACATATTCCATCATCTACTTCTCAAGAAAATAGTAATCAAATCATGTATTATTAAAGTTGTTTCCCAACAAAAATGTCTCATGGTCTTCTTCTAAATGTTCAAGGCCATACTCATTTTATCAATCTAATCATATTCCATCAATTTTTCAACATATACAAATATACATAACAGTAGCATAAAAACCCTAAAATTTTGCCACCCATAGCCATACCTATGGAGAACTTTCCACACTAACAGAAGTATTCAAGACATCCATCATATGCAAGATCAACATGTAATATGATATAGCAACATCCATGGCCAATCATCAAAGTAGCAAATATTGTAAATTTCATCAAAGTGATAATATCAAAATCCCATAAAAATGTCAAAAATTTCAAAGCTTTACTTCAAAAAGAGATATTATTAAACCTACTTAAAGATCTCCCTTGCTCATTTAGTGAATTCTTTTTCTTGTTTCCTCTTAAAGGAAGTGGCAAGATTCCTCCCTTCCCTTAACTTTTCCATCAACCTGAATAAAAGAGGGAGGGTAAGTTTTGAACCCCAAGGATGAAGAGAAAAGATGGATTAAAGTGGAGATTAAGCTAACTTACCTCAAGTACTTAGTCTTCTAGACTTTTCCTTCTTTTTCCTTCCTCTCTTCTCCTCTCTTTTTCTCCTTTCCTCACTCTACCTTGTGTCAATTTTTCCCCAACCTTACTTAGAAGAAATTATAATGTTATAAGGGTGGTTTTTTCTTAAATAAATTATCTAGTTTGCATCTTATAATTATGGGTCTACCTTATCACAATTAGGATGCACTTTGTTGTTTTTTAGGGGAAGACAACTCATGTTCTTGTCTTCCACTCCTTTAGTCAAGATATGCATAGCAAAAAGAGATTCAAATTTGAAAATCATGATAAAATGTTCTTAAGACAAGGGACAAGGTCCCCTCAATTTAGAGATTCATTTCCTCTTTCTTTTGCCTCACTCAAGTATGATTGATTTTCCTTTTTAAGTGACAAATTTTCAGCTCTTTACACTCCCTTGCTTGGTAGAAATTATTTGTGTAAGATATGAATGTTTTGTCCTAAGGCCATATATTATTACCTACTATTTCATCATATGGTTTACTGAAATTATGAGTGTCGAATATATATAATTTTCCTAATTCCATGTGACTTAATCTTGATTATTATTACACTACATTTTTATCACATGGTTCTTATTTTTTAACTCTCGGATTTGGGAACATCCTTGCCCATTTCGTTTTCTTTGACTGAAATTCTACCTCTTATGGAGGGCTTGGTCACATTTTCATGATTTTTGGGCTATTGGTCCAACTTCTATATCCTAGTCCAAGTCTATGTTATATTTCTTGCTTGGGTTATCCAATTACCTTGCTAAAAACTCATGTGAAGTGGAAAACTCTATATGAAGTATCTATAGGTGAAGGCCCAAATGTATCGGTGGAGATGTTAAACATAGGAACTCTAACTCTTGAATGAGAAAAAATTAACCTAATCAAATCTTCTTAAATTTTCAAGACCTCTATTTACTTCCAAAAATTTATCTTCTATACCCAATAATTTTAACTCTCTTTAAGATGTTATTTCTAATTTTTTGTATTATGTTTTCTCTCTTTACCAATTTCCTTAATGTTAGAAACATTTTCTATGTATACATATAATGTGAAGAATTTCTAAGGATTATATTTTCTTATAAATCTAAAATTTTTTTAATATGTTTTAATTCCTTCATTAAATATTTACGTACATTTATTAATAAAAGAAACGAAATTAGGGATGTTACATTTCTCCCCCACTAAAGGAAATTTTATCCCCAAAATTTTAGAAATTACCTAATAAGAACAATTGCGGATATTTCTGCCTTATGACTTCTTCCATCTCCTAAGTTTATTCTACCGGAGTCAAACCTTCCCATAACACCTTAATAAGGGGAATGATTTTATTCCTCAATTGCATCATGTCGGTGTCCAATATGGATGATGATACTAGCTGGTATGTCATGTACACATTTATTTGGATTGGTTCATACTGAATTACATGTGAACAATCTAGAAGATACTTCCGGAGCTATGATACATGGAATGTAACAACTCCATTTTTTTACATATATAAATATATATATTTGTAAAATCCCATGAAGTCATTACCTTTTTACTTCTAACTATTTAACTTATAATTGTAACATCCCTAATTTCGTTTCTTTTATTGGAAAATGTACATAAATATTTAATTAAAGAAATAAAATTTATTAGACAATTTTTAGATATCTAAGGAAATATAATCCTTAGAAATTCTTCACCTTACATGTATGCATAGAAATGTTCTAACATTAATGGAATAGGTAAAGAGAGAAAACCTAAGAGGAAAAATTAGAAATAAATATACTAAAGAAAGGTAAAATACTTGAGTAAGGAAGATAAATTTTTGTGAAGTAAGTAAAGGTATTAAAATTTCAAGAAGATTGGATTAGGTTAATTTTTCCTAATTTAAGAGTTAAAGTTACAAAGTTTAGTATCTACACCCATAAATTGGGCTTTCACCTATGGACACTTCATATAGAGTTTTTCTACTTCACATAAATTTTTAGCAATCCAATAGGATAGCCCACTTGATATCCTACATTCATAATTTTAGCAAGTGGTATGATAATACATGGCATTAGGACAAAACATCTATATCCTACACTCATAATTTTAGCAAGTGGGTAATAATACATAGCATTATGACAAAACATTCTTATCCTACACAAATAATTTTAGCTAAGCAAGGAAGATTCAAGGGTTGAAAATTTGCCACCTAAAAAGGCAAACCTATCATAATTGATTAAGACAAAAGAAAAAGGAAATGAATCCCTAAATCAAAGGAACCTTGTCCCTTATCTTAAGAACATATTATCATAATTTTCAAAATACAAATCTCCTTTTCCTATGCATATCTTGACTAAGGAAGAGGAAGACAAGAACATGAGTTGTTTGTTTTCCAAAAATTCAACCAAGTGCATCCTAATTGTGATAAGGTAGACCCATGATTATGAAAGGTGAATTATTTGATAGTCTATATAAGCAAAACCCACCCTTATAACATTAGAATTTTCGTCCAAGTGAAGGAGAGAAAAAATAGAAGCAAGATAGAGTGAGGAAAGGAGAGGAAGAAAGGAAGAAAGAGGAAGGAGAAGTCTAGAGGACTAAGTGCTCAAGGTAAGTTTAACAATATTTCATTTTGAAGAAAAGTTTTGAATCTTGTAATATTTATATGAAATTTTGATCTTAGAACTTTTATGATTGGTCATGGATGTTGTTATATCATGTTACATATTATGTATGTTTGAATACTTAGGCTGGTGTAAATAGTTCTGCATAGGTATGGCAATGGGTGGCAAAATTTGTAACTTCTATTTTTAACTTTCTGGGAAGAATAAGTAAGGAATTAAAACAAATAGTTAACATGAAAAATGTAGTTCTATTTCTCAAGAATTTTTAGCCACTGAAATCACTCAATTTGGAGTCCATATGAGGTAGATATGGTCTGATTCGTAAGCAGTGGTCAGAAAATAGTTAATTAGGGAAGAATATGTTAGGATAGCTTCTGTGTTTTAATTTCTAGGAACATTCTGTAGAGAATTAAAATACATGGTTAAGATAAGAATTATATATATATGTGTCATGGATTTTTAGCCACTGGAATCACTCAATTTGGAGTCCATATGAGATAGATATGGTCCGATTAGTAAGCAGTGGTCAGAAAAATGGTTAATTAGGGAAGAATATGTTCTGTGTTTAAATGTTTGGGAACATTCTGTAGGGAATACAAATAAATGGTTAACATAAGAATTATAGATATATGTGTCACAGATTTTTAGCCACTGGAATCACTCAATTTGGAGTCCTTATGAGGCATATATGGTCTGATTAGTATGCAGTGGTCAGAAATTGGTTAATCAGGGAAGAATATTTTAGGATAGCTTCTGTGTTTTAATTTTGGGAACATTCTATAGGGAATTAAAATAAATAATTAACATAAAAATTATTGCTATATGTGTCACAGATTTTTAGCCACTAGAATTACTTTATTTGGAATTATTATGAGGGAGATATTGACATATTAGTAGGTAGAGGTCAGAACCTACCCGAGAAGAAATAACTTGTACTTTGAGGGAGTAATATCACCTTGGTTTCATAATATTTCACTAAACTGTTCAACATAATAGTTTTAGATAATTGTTTTATCCTTAAAGTGACACCAAGATCGCCTACATCGGAGTTAAATTAAGGGAGTGATGCTCTTATTAGTTAGAGAAGATCAGATAGGATGAAAACTTGCATCAAGAAAATAAAGAAATAAAATTAATATTTAAAAAAGAAGAAGAATCTTATAAATTAGAATAATAAATGACTAGTATATGCCATAGCCATTGCCATTGTATAAACTTCTTACCAATTTTGATATGGAAATATTTTATAAAGTGATATTTGAAATGGTTATGTTCATGGCATGATTACCAATGATTTTTGGTAATAATTATATTTTGATGAACATACTTGTTATTGAAAGCATATTTTTGGCTATTATTATGAAATGAAATGAAAAGAGAATGGTCACATGGCAATCCGTGTGGTGCACAAGTAGGGGACACCCTACCAACGGTTATGATTATGCTAATGAGCAAAGAAAGAGAAAGTGTGTCATGTCGGACGGAGCGAGAAAAGCCCGTACCGGAGAGTAGAAAATACTCACCTTGACCGGGGTAGCTTGATATAAGAATAAATTGATAGTTATCATATGATATTCTAAAAATAGTTAATCCTGTCATACATGTCATTATTGTATGATTCTCATGTGCATAGATATAGTGCATTCATGTGACCAAAGATATTTACTGTAGTTTATACAGTTGAACATGACGTGATGAGTTATATTGATGATGATTTATTATTGAACTTACTGGGATTTAATTCTCACTATATTTCCATGTCATGTTCAGAAAATTAGTTATGGAGATTTTTCTATGGCTCTGGCTTTTAGTGCACGTTGGATCGAGTTACTTTATGTTGGGCAGATCCCAGAATGAAATAAAATGTTTGTGGTTGAGTTGGCTCAGATCCCGGTGAAGGTGCAACCACCCGCACTTGTATCTCTGGAATTGGTCAACTAGAATAAATAAGGTGTGGATATTTATGTGTTTGATATGTTATACATACGTTTTGATTAATGACGTGTATGTAAACTCTATGTTGTATAAATAAATAAATAAAATTGTTACATAATTTAGAGTTATTACAATAATAACATTCAATTAAATTAACCAAACATAATTAAGGTTTATGGTATACCATTAACACTGATACAATTCTGGGTTCACATACACATCATTAATTGAAAATGTTCATAGAAAAATAAAAAAATATATGTCTACATCTTATTCATCCATATTGACCAGTTCTAGGGATACGGGTGCGTGTGGTTGCACCTTCACCGGGATCTTAGCCAACTCGACCCAATGTACCCTAAAAGCCGAACATAGAGAATATCTGCATATTTAGTCTTCTGAAAATGATATGGAAATAAAGTGAGAATTAAATCAGAGTATGTTCAACAATAAATCATAATTGTCATCAATATAGCTCATCATGTGATGTTCATTTGTATAAGCTACAGCAAATACCTTAGGTCACATGAATGCACATTATCTATGTACATGAAAATTGTATAGTAATGACATGTATGTCTTGAATAACTATTTTCAGAATATCATATGATGGCTATCAACTTATTTTCATATCAAACTACCCTGGTTAGGGTGAGTACTTTCTACTCTCCTATACGGAATTTTCTCACTCTATCCAACATGGCACAATTTCTCTTTCTTTTCTCATTAACATAGTCATATTGTGTGTAGGGCATCCCCTACTGGTGCACCACACGGATTGCCATGTGACCATGCTCGTCTCGTTTCGTTTCTTTCCACATTAATAGCCAAAAATATGATTTCAATAACAAGTATGCTCATTATACTCACATTCTATAATTTATCATCAAAGTATAATCATTACTAAAAATCATTAGTAATCATGCCATAAACATACTCATTTTCGAATATCACTTTAGAAAATATTTTCATGTCAAAATTACACACTTAAGATGGTAAAGAGTTCATTCAATGGCAATGGCTAGGCCATACACTAGTCATTTATCTATATTTTTCATATTAAACATTTCTTTTAATTCCCTACAAATTCTTCCCAAAAATTTAAACACAGAAGCTTACCTAACATATTCTTCCCTAGTTAACTATTTTTTGACCACTACGTACTAATCTGTCCATATCTCCCTCATATGGATTCCAAATTGAATGATTCCTGTGGAAAAAAAATTTGTGAGACATACACACAAACACACACACACATATACATTTCATGTGAACCATTTCTTTTAATTCCTAATAGATTTTTCCTAGAAATTCAAACACAGAAGCTTCCCTGGTTAGTTTGAAATCCAGTTTTCTAACCAAAACCTTTCTTAAGGTTCTAGTTCATCCTTTTATTAAATCCTCTTCAATTTTATTTTTAATTTTCATCTAACCATAGGATGACTTATTTCAACATTTTAATTAGATTCCTTACACTTAATTTAACATATTCCATCATCCACTTCTCCAGAAAACAAAAAATCAAATCATGTATTATTAAGGTTATTCCCAACAGAAATTTATCATGGTTTTCTTCTAGTTGTTTAAGGTCATATTCATTTTATCAATCTAACCATATCCCATCAATTTTTCACCACATTTAAATATACATAGTAGCAGCACAAAACTCTAAAATTTTGCCACCTATAGCCATACCTATGTAAAACCTTCCACACCAACCTAAGTATTCAAACATACATCACATGCAAGATCAATATGTAACATGATATAACAACATCCAAGGCCAATCATCAAAGTAGAAAATATTGTAAATTTCATCCAATTTATAGGAACAAAATCGCATATAAATGTTATAAATTTTAAAGCTTTTCATCAAAAATAGATATTGTTAAATCTACCTAAAAATCTCCCTAGCTCACTTAATGAATTCTTTTTCTTGTTTCTTGTTAAAGGAAGTGGCTAGATTTCTCCATTCCCTTAGCTATTCCAGTAGCTTGAATAACAGAGGGAGGGTGAGTTTTGAACCAAAAGGATGAAGAGAAAAGATGGATTCAAGTGGAGATTAAGCTAACTTACCTTGAGTACTTAGTCCTCTAGAATTCTCTTTCTTCTTACTTCCTCTCTTCTTCTCTCTTTCTCTCTTTTCCTCCCTCAACCTTGCTTCTATTTTTTCTCTCCCTTACTTGGATGATATAATAATTTTATAAGGGTGGTTTTGCTTAAATAAATTATCAAGTGGTCCTTTGTTGTGTGTGTTTTATAAATAACCGCAAACACACGGTGTAGCTGTAGCTAGTCCAGCGAGTACGGGTCGTATCTCATAATGAACAATGGTCAATTACTAGAATTTCACGAAACAATCTATCTAAATCAATGCAATTCAATGAGAGAGTGTGTCACAATTAAGTAAATAAGTAATTCAATTAACTAAATCCTAGGATTAGGGTTTACCATACTTATGATATTCAACAATCAATATGTACCTCTAATTGTAATTATCTAGGTAGTTAGGGATGGTTTAGGCTTAATTAACTAATAACCTCTTTCAAGCATTACTAATCGTACCTAGGTTAATCCAATTGCCTACTTTCGTGGTTCTTAGTTCAACCTATGTCCATTAAGTTCTATGCCAACCATGGAATACAATTAATTGGTTTTCTCATGCCCACTAATTGATTCAATTCCTAGAGAACCTTAAACTACTTTTGTGATTAAGATATCCCTAATTAACTATTAAGTTCTGGTATTAACTTTCACCTTTCAGTTCATCAATTAATAACCTAAGATGTGATAGATCGGTGATCAGGCATTCTGTCAACTCTTAAACATGCACATAATAGTTAATCCTAATTAATCCATAAATAATCACAGTTAGGGTTCCACAATTCAATTAGCACAATATCATCATATCATAAGTGGGTTTACTGCAACCCTAGATCAATATCTACTCACGCATATTGGAAATATAAATCATAATCCAATTCATTGAATAACTTATAAGTGTTCAATACAATCAAAGAGAAAGAATAGAAGTAGAAGTAAAAGTAGAAGTAAAGATGGAAAGATAAAACTTAGTTGTAGAATGTACTGAATACAAACTTCAATCAATGTAAATTTTACTCTAGAAGCATAAAGTAATCACTAATCTTACTCTAAACCTAGTCTAATGGTGTTTCTTAAGCTTAAAATTGAGTAAAAGTAAGTATGTCTGTCTGTCTTTAGCTGTGCTTCCTTATGTATATATATCCCTTTGGCTACTCAAAACCATAAAATGTACAGAGTGTACATGCTTCTTGACACAGCCTAGCCGTTCTTCATGCAACACCAAGCATGGCCTGGCCGCATTTGAGGCTACCAAGCTCGTTTCTTGCCAATTTCTTCTTGGTTGCCCCCTTGCTTCCTCCTCAGCATGTTCCAAGTCCATATGGCTCCTCACATGAGTCTTTTCCCTTGTTTTTTGGCCTTTTTTGCTCACTTACAAACATAGAACAAACCAAAGCAGTATCCAAAGCAAAGCATAACCAAAAGCAAGGAAATAATCACAAGTTTACTACTAATTAGGGGAAAAATATAACTATTAAACACTCAATTTTCCCCTTTATCAACTCTCCCATGCTTAAACCTTTGCTTGTCCTCAAGCAAATAACACGACATATCAAAAGGAAAGGAGATGATGCGTACAAATTTCATATGACAGAAAAATGTAATACAAGCAATTCTTCACTCAATCAATATGCACACAACAGATATATGAATAGACATTTATCAATTAGTCTCTATTCTTTTAAAACTGAACCCAAATTCTCTTATTATATACCTACTTCCATTGTTACTATTGATTGCATGCATTACATTAATTTTTAAACACTCAAGTAGGTCACCTCATCCTTTATATTCCCTTATGTTGCCTTACCCTTATTTCTATTTTCACTCATTTTCTCACTCAAATTCTTTTACTTCTCATTATGTTTTTATTTATTTAATTTTTTTAGAAATATACAGTGAGTGCATTTTATGTTCCATCTAACTAGGGTAAAGGGAGCTAGGTACTGATACTAAACCCTTTTTGGTGCCTTGAAGGGGTACTCATAGTGAAAACTTTTTAGGATTCATATTCTCTCCTTTTTCACCTCTTGCTACCTTCATACTCTCATAGTATTAAAATCAAACATGGCATACAATTCACAGCACAATAAGAGATATTTTTCAAAAAATTAAAAGTTCAAAACTAGACGAGAGAGAATAAGATGATAACTACCTATTTAATATCCTATTGTGAATCATATGTTCATGGGTTAAAATTAACCTACAATACATCAATCTATCTCTAAAGTAGCAAACTTGGTGATTATGCAATGAAACAAGAGATATTCAGCCAACAAGGACAAAAGAAAAATTCAATAATTGAAAACCACAAGCCTAAAGTCTACTCCCCCATGCTTAAACTTAACATTGTCCCCAATGTCAGTAACAATGAATATGCAGGCAAAGGAAGAGAAATAACTTACTTACTTACTGGTCTTCTAGAGGAGCTGGTAGAGGATTCTGACTTAGGTGCCAGTTGTACCATCCGTGCATCATTCCCTGCATGCTTTGGATTGTGTTATGGATTACATGATAGGTGGCCCTTTGTGCAATTTGTTCTTCCTCAATTCGGCGAAGCTGTGAGGAGATAAATTATTGGTCCTTTTGTGGTACATATGATGGACCTGCATTGTCAGTGTATTGAAAATAGGGTGAGGGTGGTAGAGCCAAAAAATGGCTTAAGGGGGATGTTATCCCCCTCAGAATCATCATCTCCCTTTCTACCATCATCTATAGGATAGATCCAATTCTGCTCATTAGTAATTACTGTCCTAGTATGGTCAGGAAGGTGAAAGATATTACGGCCACGGAGATGCAGCCAATAGTCGATATTCCTTTTAACAATTAATTTCATATGCAGACAGGATTCTAAATCTATCCTGCTGCTGCCAACTATTGGTTGCAAATCCTGAAAATTTGCCTTAAATCCTAACCCTCTAGCTATTGTAGTTAGCAGGCCCCCTATTATCACTTTAAAATTCATGGCATTACCCACCCGAGCCATCTGTTGGGCCATGAAGGCTCCAGTATCCACCTTATAACCGTTTAATATGGTCCAAAAAAAAGATCTCTTTTATTTGCAACCCCATCACTTTCAACTATACCAAAAATGGCATGAGCCATCTGGCGCTGTAAATACCTAAAAGTGGGATTGTAAAAAAAGGATGTAACTTCCCTAATTTTATTTCATTTGTTAATAAAGGTACACAAGTAGTTAATTAAGGAAATAAAATTTATTAGACAATTTTTAGATATCTACGAAATATAATCCTTATAAATTCTTCACATTATGTGTATGCATAGAAAATGTTTGTAACATTAAGGGAATAGATAAAGAGAGAAAACCTGATAGGAAAAATTATAAATAACATACTAAAGAGAGGCAAAATTCTTGGATAAGGAAGATACATTTTTGTGAAGTAAGTAAAGGTCTTAAAACTTCAAGAAGATTGGATTAGGGTAATGTTTCCTAATTCAAGAGCTAAAGTTACTGAGTTTAATATCTCCACCTATAAGTTGGGCTTTCACCTATGGACATATCATATAGAGTTTTTCCACTTCACATGAATTTCTAGCAAGCCAATAGGATAGCCCAAGCAAAAAATAGACTTGGACTAGGATATAAAAGTTGGACCGATAGCCCAAAAAACATAAAAATGTGACCAAGCCCTTCATGAAAGGTATAATTTCAGCAAAAGCAAAGGAAATAGGTAAGAATGAGCCCAAATCCAAGAAGAAAAAATAAGAATCATAATTTCAACAAGTAGCTAATAATACATGGCTTTAGGAAAAAACATCTATATCCTATATTCATAATTTCAACAAGTGGGTAGTAATACATAGCATTATGACAAAACATCCTTATCTTACAAAAATAATTTCAGCCAAGCAAGGGAGATTCAAGGGCTAGAAATTTTTCACCTAAAAAAGAAAATTTTTCATACTTGATTAAGACAAAAGAAAAAGGAAATGAATCCCTAAATGAAAGGGACCTTGTCCCTTGTCTTAAGAGCATTTTAACATGACTTTCAAAATACAAATCTCCTTTTGCTATGCATATCTTGACTAATGGAGAGGAAGACAAGAACATGAGTTGCCTTTGCCCAAAAAACAACCAAGTACATCCTAATTATGATAAGGTAGACACATGATCATGAAAGTTGAACCATTTGATAGTCTATTTAAGAAAAACCCACCCTTATAAAATTATAATTTCATCTAAGTGAGGGAGAGGAAAAATAGAAGTAAGGTAGAGTGAGGAAGGAGAGAAAGAGAGGAGAAGAAAGGATGGAAGAAGAAGAAGTCTAAAGAACTAATTACTCAAGGTAAGTTGGCTTAATCTCTACCTGAATCCATCTTTTTTCTTTCTTCCTTGGGATTCAAAAACTCAACCTCCTTCTCTAATTTAAACTACTAGAAAAGCTAAGGGAAGGGAGGAATCTTGCTACTTCCTTCAAGAGGAAACAAGAAAAATAATCCACTAAGTGAGTTAGGGAGATCTTTAGGTAGGTTTAACAACAATTTTTTTTAAAAAAAGCTTTGAAATTAGAAACATTTATATGGGATTTTAATCCTAGAACTTTGATGAAATTTTCTATATTTGTTACCTGGATTATTGGCCATGGATGTTGCTATGTCATGTTATATGTTTATCTTGCTAGTGATGTATGTTTGAATACTTAGGTTGGTGTAGAAAGTTCTGCATAGGTATGGCTATGGGTGACAAAATTTTAAGATTTTTATGCTGCTAGTTTGTATATTTAAATGTGTTGAAAAATTGATGAAATATGGTTAGATGTAAATTAAGAAGAAAATGGAAGAGGGCATAATAAAATGATGAACTAGAACCTTAGAAAAGGTTTGGTTAGGAAATTAGATTTTGGAGTAAATAAAAGAAATGGTTAATATGAAAAACATAGATATATGTTTCATGGATTTTTAGCCACTGAAATCACTCAATTTGGAGTCCATATGAGGTATATATGGTCAAATTAGTAATCAGTGGTCATAAAATGGTTAACCAGGGAAGAATCTGTTAGGAAAGCTTTTGTGTTTGAATTTCTGGGAAAATTATTTAGGGAATTTGATAAGAGTCAAATTATTGCATTTTTGTTATGATTTAAATGTTGATCTTTGTGTGAAAATTTCATTTATTTGATTATTTAATCCACAAATGTCATTTCACGGGTATTTCGTGTTTAAAGTGCAATTTCAGGTAAAAATATAATTTTGGAAAAGTTTGGGACAAATTTCAATGACCGGGATTGAGTGAGAATCAAGAAAAGAGAGTTTCAAGATTTAGAATTCCTGCCGCCGGCGAGACTATTCTCGCTGCGGCAAGAATGCTGCAGCGAAATTTTCCCGAGAGCGCGAGTTTTGACAAATTCAAAACAAGCCCCCTGTGAGATTATTTAGCCATCGGCCAAATGCATCTCACCGCCGGCGAGAACCTGATATCCAACATTTTATTTTTTTCCCCATAAATCTCGCCGCGGCGAGAATAATTGCGCCATTGGCGAGTTTCGTCCAAAAACACATTTTTTTGGTTGTTTTGTTCTAAAATTGCCCCCAAAACCCTAGATCTATATATACCATAAGTTAGAGAAAGAGAGGATGGCGAAAAAAGACTGGGAAGAGGTGTTTTTGGAGGAGAGGAAGCCATTTTGGAGAGAAAGCTTGGAGAATTTGGAAGGATTATCACCATTATTGCTACCAAGTTTTCATCTTCAAGAGTTCTTCATCTCTTCTCCTTAGCTTTTAGTTTCTACAGTTTATTCTGATTTTGTATTCATGTATTCAGTTGAGATAATAGTTGTTCTTATTTCCATTATGAACTAATTCATTTTTGCTAAGGCTATGATGTAGTTGAATCAAGAAAATCTGATTTCTTTTGTTATGGTTATATGAGTTCATAGTCTTCAAGTTGAGTATTTATTTCCATGCTTAATGCTTCTAAATTTCTGGCCAAGATTTAGATGATTTGTTGCATTATATTGAGACCGAGAGGAGATGTGTAATGAATGCTTCTTGGGATAAATACCATAGGTTGAATGCGAGTGTGAGACCTAATGCCTGATGTATATGGTTATTCTAGAAATACCATAAATCATAATGTGCTTGTTTGTGATTAAATCTTCATAGAAATATAGTTGGTTATCATAGATAAGTAATTCTAATAGAACTCGAGAGAGAGTATTAGATAAGTTTGGGTTTTTCAACCATCACTTTTAGCTTTGATTCTCATATAACATGACTTGAAATCGGATTGAATTGATTCAGCGAAATCAAATGCCTTAGCATTTTTAATCATTTGTGAACAACATTCAATTGTGTTCTTTGCATTTATTTATAAGTTAATTTGCCTCTTAAACAATTTCAACAATTTGGTTTTCAAATAAAATTAGGATTAGTCAATTTCCGTACTTAATAACGCCATTCCTTGTGGGTTCAATATTCGTACTTTTGTACACTTTATTACTTGAACGATTCGTGCACTTGCGAAAATACACATCAGAATTCAAATAAGTTATTAGCATAAAAAATATAGATATATGTCTCACAGAAATTTAGCCACTGGAACCACTCAATTTGGAGTTCATATGAAGGAGATATGGTCAGATTAGTAAATAAAGGTCAGAACCTACCCGAGAAGAAATAACGTTTAATTTGAGGGAGTAATATCACCATGAGTCCTTAAGACTTCACTAAAATTTCTAACATAATTGTTTTAGATAATTGTTTTATCTTTAAATAGACACCAAGATCATCTAATTTTGAGTTACAATGAGAGAGTTATACTCTGATTAGTGATAGAAGGTCAGGCAGGACGAAAACCTGCATAAGGGAATAACACAACAAAGAGCTTGGCCATGTTCCAAGGCATGGCTAGGCCGTGTTCTTTGCTAGAAAGGGCATTTTGAAGCCTAAAGTATGGCTGTTTTATAGAAAATGGCCAAGCTGTGTTATAGGATATGTTTAGGCCGTGTTCGAAGCTGGTGAAGCTTATTTTCAAAATTTTCTACCCTAAATGAACCTCATTAACTATAGGATATTAATAGAAACCAAATTGAAGAAAAATACGTATTAAATTTGTGAGAACATGTGTTGGAAATGATATGAGTTGGAGGAAAGTGACTAGAGGCCAAGCATAAAGAAATTGAAGAGATAAAAATAATATTTTAAAAAGAAGAATAATCTTATAAATGAAAATAATAAATGACTAGTGTATTCCATAGCCATTGCCATTGCATAAACTCCTTACCATCTTAAGTGTGTAATTTTAACATGAAAATATTTTATAAAGTGATATTTAAAACGATTATGTTCATGTTATGATTACCAATGATTTTTGGTAATGATTATATTTTGATAAAAAATTATGGCATGTATGTACAATGAACATACTTGTTATTGAAATCACATTTTTGGCTATTAATCATAAAAGAAAAGAAATAAGTACAGTCACAAGGCAGTCCATGTGGTGCACCAGTGGGGGACACCCTACCAACGACTATGATTATGCTAATGAGAAAAGAAAGAGAAAGTGTGCCATGTTGGACGAAGCGAGAAAATCCCGTATCGGAGAGTAGAAAGTACTCACCTTGACCAAGGTAGCTTGATATGAAAATAAGTTGATCGCCATCATATAGTAATTTGAAAATAGTTATTCATGCCATACATGTTATTACTGTATGATTTTCATGTCCATAGATAAAGTGCATTCATGTGACCAAAGATATTTACTGTAGCTTATATAGATGAACATGACATGATAATCTATGTTGATGATAATTGTGATTTATTGTTAAACCCACTGAGATTTATTTCTCACTATATTTCTAAATCATGTTCAAAAAACTAGTTTTGCAAATTTTTCTTTGTCTCTGGCTCTTAGTGTACGTTGGATTGTGTTACTCTATGTTGGGCAAATCCCAGAAATTAATAAGATGTTTGTGGTTAAGTTGGCTAAGATCCCAATGAAGGTGCAACCACTCGCACCTGTATCCTCAGAACTGATCAATATGGATGAATAAGATGATGTAGACATATATGTGTTTGATTTGTGTACAAATATTGTTAATTAATGATGTGTAAACCTTAATTATGTTTGGTTAAATTAATTGAATGTTATTATAAGTTAAATAAAGGTAATGACTTCGTGGAACTTTAAAAAATTTCTATATATATATATATATATATATATATATATATGTATATATGTAAAAAAAAATAGAGTTGTTACATAACATGGAGTTGTTACGAAAGAGGCTTTTGAACTTGATGCAACATATTGCCCCCAACAGAAAGAGTTCCAAAATTGTTGAGTAAGGAAACTTGAGGGGACTGATCTATCTCCCTCAGGAGGCAATCTGAATAATGCATTAAATTGAGCCAATGATAAATTAAGTGTACGATCAAATAATCTAAAGTTAATGCGGCCCTGATCGACGTCGGGACCCCGAAATAAGACCACATTAATTGAACTAAAAAAATCTAAGGTGGTATTGGCATAGTCTGGGTAACATAATTCAATGAAAGTATTCCACCCAATCCAATCAACCATGTAGTGGACATCAATTAAAAGTCCTAACTAATCCAAACACTCTTTATACATGTACCAGGTACTCATCACTCCCCGTTTAACTAAAGCATCGTATCGTGTCTGTTGATTATCATCAACAAACATGATACCATACTCATTTATTTGATGAAGAGGTTGGGACAGTCTTTGAATATGTCCTTTACCTTGTTGCTGGGATCGGGAGAAAGATTGTCCAGGTTTGGCTCTTTTAAGACCCATGTATAATGATATGTAATAAAATCAAAAAAAGAGGATGGGGTGAACAAAACTAATACGAATGCAGTCTGATGCAATTTCCAAAAGTTTAGCGTGTGGAAAATAAGAAAATCAGGCACTTAAATTCCATAATAGTTTCCCAGATAAACTAGTGTCAAGAGAGTCAAGTAGCCAATGATAAAAGTTAAGTCAAACCAAATGCAGATATTAAGTAGCAACAATTAAAAGGAATAATTCAGCAAGAACCTAGCAAATTTAAGGCTATTTCTAGGCAAAACAAAGTAATCAATATTTTCCAAATAATCAAAGTCTCAAATGATGATGAAACTCAGCAAAATTTTAGGCTAAGAGAATTTGTAAATAAGACAATTTCAAACTCAAATTCAACCAGTGAATTGCCAAGAAAAACCAAGCAAACTTGCCAAACTCAATTCCTATTCAACAAAGACAAGCCTAGTGAAAAGCAAAAAAATTGAGGCTCTAAATGGAATGTGCAGTTAATCAGAAAATGTAAGTCATACAAATTCAACTTTTACCACCAGGGTTTTTCACTGCTAGTCAGAAAAATCACAAGTGCATATGAGTTTTAATTTAGGCAATGTAAAATGGGAGATTCAAGCCCACTGAATTCCAAATACTACTAGTGCTTTCTAAAAGTTGCCAAGAAATCACAATATGCTATCTTAACCAACAAATTCCCAACTATCTTAATCAGCAAATAATGATTAAGTGAGAGGAATTAAAGCAGTAGCAAATTCCCAAATGCAGAGATTATGGAATGTACGAAAATATCAATCTAGGTAAAAGGATTCTAATTAAACAGAGTCAACCAGCATTGTATTGGGAGCATGTCCAAACCAATGAAATAATGTAGTCAAACAATAACCAGCAAGAATCATGGACAACCAGTAATAACTAGAGAATCTAAACCGTAAAAAATGAAACACAAATTCATAGATAGAAATTACCTGGAAGGAAGCCACAAGTGATGCCAATAGCTGTGTGTGCTCTGTTATGTGTGTTTTATAAATAACCGCAAGCGTACGGTGTAGCTGTAGTTAGTCTGACAATTATGGGTCGTATCCCATAGAGAAAATGGTCAATTACTAGACTTTACAAAGTATGCTATCTAAATCGATGTAATTCAATGAGAGTTTGTCACAATTAAACTAATAAGTAATCCAATTAACAAAAGCCTAGGGTTAGGGTTTACCACACTTATGATATTCAACAATCAATATGTACCTCTAATTGTAATTATTTAGGCAATTGGGGATGGTTTAACCTTAATTAACTAATAACCTCTTTCAAACGTTACTAATCGTACTTAGCTTAATCCAATTGCCTACTTTCATGGTTCTTAGTTTAACCTAAGTGCATTAAGTTCTATGCCAACCATGAAATACAATTAATCGGTTTTCTCATGCCCACTAATTAATTCATTCCTAGAGAACCTTAAACTACTTTTGTGATTAAGATATCCCTAATTAACTATTAAGTTTCAGTATTAATTTTCACCTTTCAGTTCATCAATTAATATCCTAAGACGTGATAGAACGTTGGCAAAACATTCATCAACATATATAATCAATGCATAATAGTCAATCCTAATTAACCATGGATAATACAATTAGGGTTCCAACAATTCTATTCAATAATTCAGTATCATAATACCATAAGTGGGTTTATAAAAACCCTAAATCAAATCTACTTAAGCATAATTGAAACAAAAATTAAAAGCATATTCATTAAGTAAATCATTAAAGTTCAATTCAAACCAAAAGAAAAGAGTAGAAAAAGAGGTAAGTGCAGAATAGAAAGATAAAACATAGTTTGTAGAATGTAAAAGAGATACAATGCTGAATGAATCTTAAATCTAAACTCAGAACATGAAAGTAAACACTAATCCTACTCTAAACCTAATCTAATGATGTTTCCTAAGCCTAAAACGAAGTAAAAGATAGTCAGAATGTGCCTGGATCTCTCTCCCTGTGTTTCCCCATGTATATGTACCATCTTGGCTGCTAAAAACCGTAAAAATCACGTGGTTACGAACACGAAGCATGACTGTGTTCTAGGACACGGCCTGGGTGCTTCGAGCTAGAGTCTTGGACTTTCTCCTCTTCTTTGCATAGAGCACAGCCTGGCCGTGTTGGGGGTTGCCATGCTCATTTCTTGCCAATTTTTGGTGTGTTGTCTCCTTGCTTTCTCCTTATCTTGTTCCAAGTCCATATAACACTTCTCATGAGTGTTTTCCTTTATGTCTTGGCCTTTTTTGATCACCTACGTGCATAAAACAAACTAAAGCAGTGTCCAGAATAAAGCATAACCAAAAGCAGAGAAATAATCACAAGTTTACTTTGAGTCAAAAGATAAAATATAGCCATTAAGTACTCAAATTTCCCCTTGATCAACTTCCCTATGCTTAAACATTTGATTGTCATCAAGAAAATAACATACTATATCAGTAGGAAGGGGAAAATGCATTCAAATTACAGAGGATAGAAAAGTGCAATGCAGGTAATTTTTCACTCTATCGATGTGCACACAATAGATATATGAATAGATATTTACCATCTAGTCTCTATTCTTCTAAAACTAAACCCAAATTCTTCTATTATATATCTGCTTCTATTGTTACCATTGAATGTATGCATCAAATTGAAATTTTTTTTGGACACTCAAGTAGGCCACCTCATCCTTTAGATCTTCCTATGTTGCCTTACCCTTATTTCTATTTTTCTCGCTCTTTTTCTCACTCAATTTCTTTTATTTCTCATCATTTTTTCTCTTTTTCTTTTGTCTATTTCATTCATCAATTTTTCTTTTATAGAAATATGCAGCGAGTAGATTTTATGCTCCATCTCACTAGGGTAAAGGCAGCTAGGTACTCATACTAAGACCTTTTTTATGCCTTGAAGGGGTACTTAGAGTGAAAACTTTTGGGTTTTATATTCCTTCATTTTTTAACTTTCCCAGCCTTCGTACTCTCATAGTGTTAAAAATCAATAAAGGCATACAATTCACAACACAATAGGAGAGATATTTTTCAAAAAATTAGAGGTTTAATCCTAGAAGAGAGAGACTAAAATTTAAACTACTTATTTCATATCCTATTGTGCATCACATGTTCATGAGTTAAAATTAACCTATATTACATCAATCTACCTCTAAAACAGTAAACTATATCATTATACAATAAAACAAGAGAGATGTGATATGTACAATATATACCTACAAAAGACAACTAAATCAACCAGTGAAAATAGCCAGTGCAAATCAAAAGTTCATCCAATGCAAATGATAACTGCAATTCATTGTAGTTCCTATATGCTTTCTGAGTACGTTTACTGAGTTGTTCTGGTGTTTTAAGCACTCTTATTCCGTGATTAAATTGAATGGGATGACTCTTTTAGATATAACATTAGCTACCCTATTGCTACAGCATTTTAGTAAGCATATGTGGCAATTATAGCAGAAACCTGAGTGATATTGGGTGAGCTGCTCCCTTTTTCCTGCAATACACTGATTCTGTTTGATAGGGTGTAGGTGACAGCAGAGTAGGGATACGCAGTAGGTGTAGCCTCCACCCAGCAGGAGAGAAAGCAGCAAAAACTAACACTGCAGGCTGCTGGCACAGAACTGCCCCACTACTGAAAGTGGAGAGGACAAAGCTGCACGCAGAGATGGTTTTGCCGCAGAGCAGGGAGAATGTCAGCAAACCAGGCCACTTTACTGGGACCACAAGGCCTGGCTATAAAAGGCCATAAAGTAGTTATCCAAAGAGGAAGGGGGAGGAGAGAAAAAAAAGAAGAGAGAATTATGGAGGAAAGAACACCACAGCCGAGGATGCGTTGACACCGGAAGGTGCAGCATTAAGGGAGCAGTTCGCAGTTCCAGAAGGGGATTGATCCTTGTTGTGATCTTTACTGTTTTTATCAAAAAGATAGAACTGCATTTTTGTAATTTTGTTTATATCACTTAGGATGCATACCAATGTTTTTGGGATATTTGTAACCAGTGTAACCATAAGACTTCGCTAGTTTCCAACTAGGGTTGCACAAGGGTTGTAATGAACTGAAGCACATTTTTATAAACAACACATTTCGTTTTGTTCAACATTCAATAGTGTTTCCATTTAGTTTTTCTTTCCTTAATAGCGGAAGTTTGGAGGAAGAAAACCAAGGCTAACATTCGCCTGGAAGGGTAATGAAGGCTGGGAAAAGTTGAATATATGGGACTAGCTCATATAGGGATATATAGGTGCTCTATTAGTCCAATAGTGGAGCTTCATGCATCATTCACGGGTGAGGACTGATGCAAGAATGCATGTATGAACCTCAGAATTGCAAAGAATGGAAGTCTGGGAAGACTCCATTCAGGACTGAAATTGGCACTTAGAGCAATTGCTGCAGCAATTCCTAGAGCAAATATGAGTGCTATAGTCCATGGAAACCCTGAGCAACCCTAGATCTCCTAATATCAATTCCTCTTTTTCTCCCTATTACTCCTTATCTTAGTTATAGTTATAGTCAGTCAATCTACTTCTATTCCAGTCTTGTGAACCATCTTATCTTTGCTACAGCATTCGCACGGAAAAAGTCTCTATAATAGTTTTAGTTCACTCCTCGTGGGACGATACTCACTCATCACTTTATTACTTGGTCACGACACATGCACTTGCGTTCTGACAATGTATTCATCTTGCATGAAACAACAACAAGTTTTTGGCACCGTTGCCGGGGAGTGTCAACTTGAAAATTGTTTTTAGATACTCGACTGTGTGAAGTATTGTTTTGTTATATTTCTTTTTACTCTGGTGTCTTGTTGAGCAGGTAACGCAGTGCATGAGCCGAGCTGACAGGGAACTTCTGCCTCTAGATCCAGAGATAAAAAGAACGCTTTTGAGAAGAAGAAGAGGACAGCTAGGACCACAGCAGCAGGCAGAAATGGCTAATCAGAATGGTGCAGACAACATGGACGATAGAGATAGAGTCCTAAATGCTTATGTTCAACCAAACCTGAATGGGTTGAACCCAAGTATTGTGAGACCAGAGATCAAGGCTCTACACTTTGAGCTCAAGCTAGTAATGTTCCAGATGCTGCAAACTGCAGGGCAATTCAGTGGAATGCCTATAGAGGACCTTCACCTTCACTTAAGAGTGTTCATGGAAGTCACAGATGCTTTCAAAATGAATAGGGTAACAGAAGAAGTGCTCAGGCTAAAGCTGTTCCCTTACTCATTAAGAGACCGAGCAAGAGCGTGGTTGAACTTTCTGCCACCTGACTCTATCGCTAACTGGATTGATTTGGCAGAGAAATTTCTACTGAAATACTTCCCGCCCACCAAGAATGCCAAATTGAGAAATGACATCACCTCTTTCCAGCAATTGGAAGGTGAATCTTTGTACGAGACCTGGGAGAGGTATAAAGAGTTATTACAGAGATGCCCTCATCATGGAATCCCTTACTGCATTCAGATGGAAACCTTTTACAATGGCCTTAATGCTTAAACCCGCACTATAGTGGATGCAGCAGCTAACGGGACACTTTTGTCCAAAATGTATAATGAGGCATATGAGCTGCTAGAAAGAATGGCTAGTAACAACTATCAGTGGCCTATGGACAGAGTTTCCACAAGTAGAAAAACGACAGGCATGCATGAAGTGAGTGAAGTTACCTCTCTCACAGCCCAGCTAGCTTCGCTGGTTAATGTCTTGAAAAACCAGCAACCGAGCCGCCCTCAAACAGCAAATGCAGTCCAGGAAACTGGACCATCTTGTGTATTGTGTAATGGACCACATCTATTTGAAACTTGTCCCTTGAACCCAGAATCAGTGTGCTACATGGGAAACATGAATCGCAATAACAATCCCTACTCCAACACATACAACCCAGGATGGAGGCAACACCCCAATTTTTCTTGGAGCAACTATGGTGTGGAACAAGGGAACAACTCTGCTCCACAAAGACCACAGGACCCCCTGGCTTCCATTAGCAGAGACAACAGCCTCAAATCCTAGTAGGGTTAGGGAGGCAAAAGATACTATAGCCTCTGAGATGCAACCAATAATCAGCATTTTTCTTGACAATTAGTTTCATATACAAACAGGATTCTAAATCAATCCTACTGCTACCAACTATTGGTTACAAACCCTGGAGATTTTCCTCAAATCCTAGCCCTCTAGCTATTGTAGTCACTAGTCCCTCAATGACCACTTTGCCATTCAAGGCATTACCTACCCTGGCCATCTGATGTACCATTAAAGCATCGGTATCCACCTTTTGACCGTGTATCATGGCTCAAAGAAAATAAATCTCTCTTTGGTTTGCAACCCCATCACTTTCAGCCTTACCAAAGATGATATGGGCCATGAGGTGATGTAAATATCTAAAAGTAGGGTTGTAAATAAAAGAGGCTTTTGAACTTGATGCACTATATTGCCCTTTACAGAAATAGAGTTCCAAAAATATTGAGCACCAAAACCTTGGGGGACTGATCTGTCTCCCCCGGGAGATAATCTAAATAGTGCATTAAATTCAGCCAATGATAGTTTAAATGAACATTTAAATAGTCTAAAGTTAATACGGCCTTGGTCGACGTCGGGACCTCAAAACAAGACCACATTAACTGAATTAAAAAAATTTACGGTGGTCCTAGCATAGGCCAGGTAACATAGGCCAATGAATGTAGTCAACCCAATTCTATCAACTAGGTAACGGATGTTAGTTAAAAGACCTAACCAGTTCAAACAATCCTCATCCATGTACTAGGTACTCAGTATTCCCTATTTAACTAGAGTATCGTATTGTGTCTGTTGACTATCATCAAGACACACAATACCATACTTATTGATTTGGTGAGGAAGTTGGGATGGTATTTGAATTCGTCCTCTACGTGATTGTTGGGATTAGGAGGAGGATTGACCAATTCTGGCTCTTTCGGGACCCATGTAAGATGATATGAAATACAAAATATAATGGGGAGTGGGGTGAGCAAGGCCAAAAACTAATGAACAATCAATGAAGTCACAATGCTAAACCAAAAGAATCCAGTGCAAAGCAGGGAAAATTCTAGGCAAACTAGTGTTAAGAGAGTCAATACAAGGTACAAGTAATTCAATGTTTACAACCAGCAACAATAATAGTTCCAACCAAATTCATATAATATCTTATGCCAATCCAAACCAGATAAATAATGTAAAATATCCAAACCAGATATAGTATTTTATGCCAATCAAAAGTAACATTCCAACAACCCAGACAATTCAAGGCCAATTCCTAATGCAAAATAATGTAGGCTAGTAGAATAATGAACTCCAGCAACCAAAATTCCAATTCAGAAGGAATAAACCACAATGCATAATTTAGAAATTACTTGGAGAAGAAAAGCCACAAAATATATTGAACTAGTAGCAAGGTGAAGCCACGAACAGAATCTGGGTGCAAAGGAATAATGGGAGAGGGAGTGGGTGAGCACGGGTAAGGTGGTGCTGGTGTAGGGGAATAGGTCGAGGCAGGAGTGGAAGGAAGATGGAAGAGAGTTAGGAGAGAGAATAGGAATTTCTGGGTGAGGGGGAAAGTGCACGTGAGAATGGCTTAGGTGCAGAGATGGGCATGGGTTGGCTGGGATTTTGGGTTGTAGAGGGAATTCGCTGGGTGTAGGGGAAATTCTAGGTGTGTGTGTGTGTGGAGGGGGCTTCAGGTTGGCTGGGAGAGGGAGCTGGGTGAGGGATAGGTTTAGGAGAGAAGATACGAATGCTAGATATGTGTGGGCTGGCACGAGAAAAGCTAGGTGAAGGGAGACTATTTAGGGCATGGGTAAAGGGGAAACAGGGCGTGGAGGGAGATGGAGTTGTAGAGAAATTGGAGAGAAGGAGAAGCAGAAGAACACGAGGAAAGGGAGGAAGACACGGGCAAGGGCACGGGAAAAGCTAGGTGAGGGGAGACTAAACACAGAGAGAAGAAACCAAAACACGGGAAAAGAAGAAGCTGAACACGAGATGAAAAGAGGGGGAAATTTTGGCATTTTAAGTTCCCTGGGCCTGAACCACAGCCCACCCTTGCTTCAGGCTAGAATTTGGAATTTCCTGGAAAAGGCCCATGTTAAGCAATATAGCCAAAGGGTGCTAAACCTATGGCCTAGGGCACGGCTGTGTCCTATGACACGGCTTGCCTGTGCTTGCTATTAGAATTCCAACTTTTCTTGGTTTTTCCTGTGTTGGCTGGCACGGGGAGGGAATGTTGGCTTGGGAAGCCTGACACGAATGTGTCCTAGGACACGGCCTGCCAGTGTTTTGTGCTGGAAACTCCAAAATTTATTGCATGACACGGGTTGCCCGTGTTTGGTGTTGGAATTCTTTTTTCTTTAGAATTTACTACATTTTTTAACTTATTTTTTCTCTTTTTTTATTTTCTTTAATTATCATCCTTTCTCCAACCTTGGGGACATGGAAATTTACCTAAAAAGCAAATGGAAACACTCATTAATCCTATAACTTAAGAAATAAACTAAAATTAAAAATAAAAACAAAACTAAAAGCAATGAAACTAAACAAAAAGAAACTCAAAAGTTAAAATGTGGGTTAACTCCCACAAAGCGCTTGTTTAAAGTCATTAACTCAACTTCTTTTCATGCTTTTCACTTAAGGAGGCTTGAAGAGAGTTTGAATAATCCTCTTTTGGATCCATTGCCTCTTAGTATGGTGCTTGAGGCTTTGCCCAATAGCCTTCAAAGTTCTTTTTGGTTCAATCCTTTCTTCTTTTGCTCCATTCAAGTTGAGAGGAGGTAGCTTAGGTTCTAACTTTGGAGCTTAGATTGCCTCCTCAACCGCCTGCTTTTCTTTCCCCTATTTATCATAAACAAAAGAACTTTCCATAGATTATAACTCAAGTGGGTTAAAAGGAGGAAAATTTATGACTTAATCATTCATATTAGGTCTAGGTAAACCAATCATACAACAAGATTCATTTAGAGATGGTAGTTTTATAGCATCATTTAAATTAAATTCTACTTTTCTCATCCTCTACATTCAAAGAAAGCTTTCCATCTCTCACATTTATATTGGCACCAGCTGTAGCTAAGAAAGGCCTTCTAAGCTAAAATAACAAATTTACTTACCTGTCTCCATCTCTAAAATAACAAAATCAGTAGGTATGACAAATTTACTTACCTTTAAAGGAACAACCTCTAATATACCTACCGGATGCTTGATGGATTGGTCAGCTAAATAAAGAGAAATGGTGGTAGGCTTAAAGTCACCCATCTGAAGCTTCTTGCAAACTGAAAGAGGCATAAGGCTCACACTTGCTCCAAGGTCACATAGGGCTCTTTCAATCTTCATGTCTGCTATAGAGCAAGGAATTAAGAAGCTTCTGGGATCCTTATGCTTTTATTGCAGCTTATTTTGGATTAATGCACTTGATCCCTCTGTTAATGCCACAACAACATGCTCTTCAATTTTCCTCTTGTTTGAGAGTATTTCCTTTAGAAACTTTGCAAAGGAAGGCATTTGGGAGATGGCTTCTAGGAATGGAATGTTAATGTTCAACTTTGTCAAAATATCTAGAAACCTCCCAAATTGCTTCTCTAACTTAGCCTTAACCAATCTTTGAGGAAAAAGGGATTGGTGGCTTGTAAGATGCAAGAGCCACATATTTAGGCTCTTCTTCCTTCTTTTCCTCTTTTTTAGAATCCTCTTCTCTTCTCTTCTCAGATGTAGCCTGAGGTTTATCTTCTTTTTCCTCCCCACTTCTCTCTGCTTCTGCTAACTATTTACCACTTCTCAAGGTAATGGCATTACAGTGCTTTCTAGGGTTCTCAGTCTAGCCTGGAAGTCTACCAAAGTTTTTATTAGATAGGCTCACTTGCTGTGCAATCTGAGTTTTCAGCATCTTACTATATGTAGCAAGCGAGTCAACTTTAAAGGCTAAGTCTTTTATAGTTTCATTCATTGAGTGGTGTTGGGCTCTAAATTCATCATTCTGTTTTGTCTAAGTAGTGATGAAACTCTCCATTAGAGCCTCCAAATTTGACTTTTGCTATGGAGGAGGATTGAATGGCCTTTGATTCTAAAATTCAGGAGGTTGCCTAAAATTATTATGACACTGATTTGTATTTGGCTTGTATGAGAGATTTGGGTGATTTCTCTAGGCTGGATTGTAGGTGTTGCTGTAGAGGTTATTTCTTTGGTTATTGTTCACAAAACTTACCTACTCACAATCCTGAGGTGCAGAGTTTCCAAGCTGGCATTCATTGGCCACATAACGAACACCTCCACAAATCTCACATGCAGAAGATGGAGAAGAGCCAAAGGCATTGATGCTTAATTTATCTAATTTCTGAAATAGGGCATCCACTTTAGAAGTTTGACGATTAAATGCATTTACTTCATACATACAAGATAGTTTTCTTGGCTGCCTCTCACTAAACTATGAGTAATAATTTTGAGCCATATCTTTAATCAGCTCATATACTTCATCTATCGTTTTATTCATTAAAGCTCTTCCAGCTACAGCATCTACAGACATACGAGTGCTGTATATTAGTCCATTGTAGAATGTATGGACTATGAGCCACTTCTCCAACCCATGGTGTGGGCATATTCTAAGGAGTTCTTTAAATCTCTCCTAAGCTTCATATAGTGACTCCTTATCTTTTTGTACGAAGGAAGTTATCTGGTTTCTAAGATGGGCTATCTTACTCGTGGGAAAGTACTTGGCCAAGAAAGCTTGAGAAAGCTGCTGCCATGTAGTTATTGACCTTGATGGAAGGGAATGGAACCATACACGGGCCTTGTCCCTTAGAGAGAATGGTAACTGATGATACTTCATTCATCTTTAATGTGACACAATACTCCAAAAACACTGAAAGATGAAGATTAGGGTCTTCAGTATGTTACCCTCCAAATTGATTCTGCTGAACCATCTACAAAAGAAAAGGCTTCAGCTCAAGTTGGCCTTAACAACTGATCTGCCAATGCTTGTGTTCTGGCCATGTATATTCAGGGCGGTGAAATCCTTAAGAGATCGGTTATCTCTTTCCACCATGGTAGGTGCAGCGGGATCTTGTTGCTGTCTTCTTCTTCTCCTTCGTAGCGTGTGTTCAATTTCAGGATCAAATTCAGCAAAGTGTTCATGACCTTTTCACATAAAATAACTGAACACCTACAAAAGAAGAAAAAAAGGAAAAATTAAGCAAGATAAAATATGCAAAAAAAAAATAAAAAGAAAAAGGATCTAGTATAACTATTTCAAAAAGTATCTAATATTGACTATTAGTCCCCGGCAATGGCGCCAAAACCTTGTTGTGTGTGTTTTATAAATAACTGCAAGCGCATGGTATAGCTGTAGCTAGTCCGACGAGTACAGGTCATATCCCACAAAGAACAATGGTCAATTACTAGACTTTACGAAGTATGCTATCTAAATCGATGTAATTCGATGAGAGTTTGTCATAATTAAACTAATATGTAATCTAATTAACAAAAGACTTGGATTAGGGTTTACCACACTTATGATATTCAACAATCAATATGTACCTCTAATTGCAATTATTTGGGTAATTGTGGATGGTTTAGCCTTAATTAACTAATAACCTCTTTCAAGCATTACTAATTGTACCTAGGTTAATCCAATTGCCTACTTTCATGGTTTTTAGTTCAACCTAAGTTCATTAAGTTCTATGCCAACCATTGAATACAATTAATTGGTTTTCTCGTGCTCACTAATTGATTCATTCCTAGAGAACCTTAAACTACTTTTGTGATTAAGATATCCCTAATTAACTACTAAGTTTCGGTATTAATTTTATCTTTTAATTCATCAATTAATATCCTGAGACATGATAAAACGTTGGCCAGACATTCATCAACTTATATAATCAATGCATAATAGTCAATCCTAATTAACCATGGATAATACAATTAGGGTTTCAACAATTCAATTCAATAATTCAGTACCATCATACCATAATTGGATTTACCAAAAACCTAGATCAAATCTACTCAAACATAATTGAAACAGAAATTAAAAGCATATTCATTAAGTAAATCATTAATGTTTAATACAAACCAAAAGAAAAGAGTAAAAGAAGAGGTAAGTGCAGACTAAAAAGATAAAACCTGGTTTGCAGAATGTAATAGAGATACAATGTTGAATCAATCTCTAATCTAACCTAAGAACATGAAAGTAAACACTAATCCTACTCGAAACCTAATCTAATGATGTTTTCTAAGCTTAAAACTGAGTAAAAGATAGTCTGAATGTGTCTAGATATCTCTCCATGCATTTCCCCTATGTATATGCACCATCTTGGCTACTCAAAACCCTAAAAATCACATGGTGTATAGACACGAAGCACAACCCTGTTCCTAAATAGGGCCTGGCCGTGCTTTGGGCTGGATTCTGAGACTTTCTCTTCTTCTTTACATAGAGCACAGCCTGGCCATGTTGAGGGGCTACCATGCTCATTTCTTGCCAATTTTTGGTGTATTGACTCCTTGCTTTCTCCTCATCTTGTTCCAAGTCCATATAGCACTTCTCATGAGTGGTTGACTTTGCTTCTTGGCTTCTTTTGCTCACCTACATGCACAAAACAAACCAATGCAATATCTAGAGCAAAGCATAACCAAAAGTAGAGAAATAATCACAAGTTTACTTTGAATTAAAGGATAAAATATAGCCATTAAGTACTCAAATTTCCCCTTTATCATGCTCAAGAGATGAGGGGAATATAGGTGAATGGTGTAACATCCCTAATTTCGTTTCTTTTATTGATAAAAGTACATAAATATTTAATTAAGGAAATAAAATTTATTAGACAATATTTTAGATATCTAAGGAAATATAATCCTTAGAAATTCTTTACCTTATGTATATGCATAGAAAATGTTTCTAACATTAAGAGAACAAATAAAGAGGGAAAACCTAATAGGAAAAAAAATTAGAAATAACATACTAAAGAGATGCAAAATTCTTGGATAAGGAAGATAAATTTTTAGAAACAAGTAAAGGTCATAAAATTTCAAGAACATTGGATTAGGGTAATTTTTCCTAATTCAAGAACTAGAGTTACTAAGTTTAAAATCTTTACCCATACATTGGGCTTTTACCTATGGACACTTCATATAGAGTTTTTCCACTTCACATAAGTTTCTAGCATGCCCATTGGATAACCTAAGCAAGAAATAAAACATATACTTGGACTAGGATATAATAATTGGACCAATAGCCCAAAAATTATGAAAATGGGACCAAGCCCTCCAAGAAAGGTAGAATTTTATCCAAAGCAAAGAAAATGGGCAGGAATAAGCCCATAATGGGTAGAAATAAGCCCAAATCCAAGAGGAAAAATAAAATAAAATAATTTAGGTGATGATATAATAATGTAATAATAATAAAGATTACGTTACATGGCATTAAGAAAAAAATTTAGCAAGTGAAGTGATTCTACATTCATAATTTTGGCAAGTGGCATGATAATACAAGGCTTTAGGACAAAAACTTCTATATCCTACACTCATAATTTTAGCACGTGGTATGATAATGCATGGCATTAGGACAAAACATTCCTATCCCACACAAATAATATAAACCAAATAATGGAGATTCAAGGGCTAGAAATTTGCCACCTAAAAAGGCAAACCTATCATACTTGTTTAAGACAAAGGAAAATGGAAATGAATCCCTCAATCAAAGGGACCTTGTCCCATATCTTAAGAACATATTATCATAATTTTGAAAATACAAATCTCTTTTTCCTATGCATATCTTGACTAAGGAAGAGGAAGACAAGAACATAAGTTGTTTGTTTTCCAAAAATTCAACTAAGTGTAATCTAATTGTGATAAGGTAGACCCATGATCATGAAAGGTGAATTATTTGGTGGTCTATATAAGAAAACCCACCCTTACAACATTATAATTTCATCCAAGTGAGGGAGAGGAAAAATAGAAGCAAGGTAGAGTGAGGAAAGGAGAGGAAGAAAGGAAGAAAGAGGAAGGAGAAGTCTAGGGGACTAAGTGCTCCAGGTAAGTTTAACAATATTTCTTTTTAAAGAAAACTTTTGAAACTTATAATATTTATATGAGATTATGATCTTAGAACTTTGATGATTGGTCATGATGTTGCTATATCATGTTACATATTGATCTTGCATGTGATGTATGTTTGAATACTTAGACTGGTATAGAAAGTTCTGCATAGGTATGGAGATTTTGTCATCTTCCTCCATCTCTAAAATAACAAAATCAAATGGTATGAAAAATTTACCTACCTTTAGAGGAACATCCTTTAATATACCTACCTGATGCTTAATGGATCGGCCAGCCAAATAAAGAGAAAGAGTGGTAGGCCTTAAGTCACCTATTTGAAGCTTCTTACAAATTGAAATAGTCATGAGGCTCACACTTGCTCTAAGGTCACATGAGGCTCTGTCAAATTCGTATCTCCTATAGAGCAAGGAATTGAGAAGCTTCTAGGATACTTAAGCTTTTATGGCATCTTATTTTGAATTAAAGCACTAGATCCCTCTATCAGTGCCACAATAGCATGCTCTTCAATTTTCCTTTTATTTGAAAGGATCACTTTTAGGAACTTTGCATAGGAGGGACTTTGCCAGATGGCTTCAAGGGAAGGGATATTGATGTTCAGCTTCTTCAACACATCCAAAAACTTTCCAAACTGCTTTTCTAACTTAGCTTTGATCAATCTCTAAGGAAAATGGATTGGTGGCTTATAAGGTGTAGGAGCCACATATATGGGCTCTTCTTCCTCCTTTTCCTCTCCTTTACAATCCTCTTCTCTTCTCTTCGCAAATTTAGCCTAAGGTTCATCTTCTTTTACCTCCCTATTTCTCTCAAACTCAGCCAATTGTTTACCACTTCTCAAGGTAATGGCATTGCAATGCTCGCTAGGGTTCTTAGTCTGGCCTAGAAGTCTATCAAAGTTCTTATTAGATAGGCTCGCTTGCTGTGCAATCTGAGTTTCCAATATCTTACTATGAGTAGCAAGTGAGTCAACCTTAAAGGCTAAATCTTTTATTGTCTCATTCACGGAGTGGTTTTAGGCTTTGAACTCATCATTTTGTTTACTCTGAGTAGTGATAAAATTTTCCATTATAGCCTCTAGATTGGACTTTGCCTGAGGAGGTTGACCAAAAGGCCTCTGTTTTGAAATCTTGAAGGTTACATAAAATTATTCTAAGGCTGATTCACATTAGGCTTATATGAGATATTTGGGTGATTTCTCTAGCCTAGATTGTAAGGGTTATTATAAGGATTGTTTCTCTTATTATTGTTCTCAAAGTTCACCTGTTCACAATCCTGAGGTGTAGAATTTCCAAGTTGACAGTCACTGCCCACATGGCCAACACATCCACAAATCTCACATGATGAAGATGAAGAAGAACCAATAGCATTTATGCTCAATTTATCAAACTTTTGAAACAATGCATCAACCTTAGAAGTGAGATGATTAAATGCATCTACTTCATACATACCTGCTGATTTCCTTGATTGCCTCTCATTAGACCATAAGTAATGATTTTAAGCCATATCTTCAATCAGCTTATATGCCTCATCAACTGTTTTATTCATAATGGCTCCTCCTGCTACAGCATCCATAGACATTCAGGTGTTGTCTGCTAGTCCATTGTAGAATGTATGGACTATGAGCCATTTTTTCAACCTATGGTGTAGGTATATTCTGAGGAGATTCTTAAATCTCTCCCAAGCTTCATACAATGATTCACCATCTTTTTGAGCAAATGTAGTGATTTGGTTCCTAAGATGGACTATTTTACTTGGGAGAAAGTACTTGGCTAAAAAGGGTTGAGATAATGGCTACCAAGTAGTGATGGACCCTGATGGAAGAGAGTACAACCATGCATGAGCCTTATCCCTTAGAGAGAATGAGAACAATCTCAGTCTGATGGCATCAGATAATACTCCATTCATGTTTAATATGTCACAGTACTTTAGAAATACTAATAGATGGAGATTGGAGTCTTCGGTAGGCAACCCTCCAAATTGATTTTACTAAACCATCTACAAAAAGAGAAGGCTTCAACTAAAAGTTGTTAGCCTCAACAACATAACAACTGGTCTAAAAATGCTTGTGTTAAGGCCATGGGTATATGGGGCAGTGAAATCCTTAAGAGATCAGTTATCTCTATTTGCTATGGTAGGTGCTACAGGATGATTTTGCTTCTGTTTTCTTCTTCTCCTTTGTAAGGTGCATTCAATCTCTGGGTCAAATTCAGCAAAGAATTCACGATCCCTTCACATAAAAGAGTAATACACTTATAAAGGAAGAAAAATGAACAAAAATCAGCAAGATAGAATTATGCAGAAAAATAAAAATAAAAAGATCTAATCTATCTATTTCGCAAAATATCTAATATTGACACTATTGTTCCTTGGCAATGGCACCAAAAACTTGTTGTGTGTGTTTTATAAATAACTACAAGCGCACAACATAGCTATAGCTAGTCCAACGAGTACAAGTCGTATCCCACAAAAACAATGGTCGATTACTAGAATTTCATGAAACAAGCTATCTAAATCAATGCAATTCAATGAAAGAGTGTATCATAACTAAGTAAATAAGTAATTCAATTAACAAAATCCTAGGGTTAGGGTTTACCATACTTATGATATTCAACAATCAATATGTACCTCTAATTAAAATTATCTAGGTAATTGTGGATGGTTTAGGCTTAATTAACTAATAACCTCTTTCAAGAGTTACTAATCATACCTAGGTTAATCCAATTGCCTACTTTCAACCTAGGTCCATTAAGTTCTATGCCAACTATAGAATGCAATTAATCGGTTTTCTCATGCTCGCTAATTGATTCAATTTCTAGAGAACCTTAAACTACTTTCGTGATTAAGATATCCCTAATTAACTATTAAGTTTCGATATTAATGTTCACCTTTCAGTTTAACGGTTAATAACCTAAGATATGATAGATTGGTGATCATGTAATAGCTCCATTTATGTAACAAATTTTTTTTATTATTTAACATCATGAAGTTATTACCTCAACTTAACTCACAATAACATTTATTTAATTATACAATACTAAGTTTACACTCACATCTTTAATACAAACATTTGTACAAGACATACATGTACATATAAGCCCTAATCTTCCACATAGACTATTTCCGGGGCCACTGGTTCAGGTGGTGGCACCTCCGCCGGAATCTCAGTCACTTCAACAACTGATATATCCGCAATAATAGGTATTTGCCCAAGATAGGGCACCTCGATCATACGTACGGTAATAATAAGTCTCATTGAAAACAACTGCATAGCTAATTTTCTGAACATGATATGGAAATATAGTGAGAATTAAATCCCAGTATGTTCAACAATAATTCATTATCAATATAGTTCATCACGTCATGTTCAGCTGTATAAACTACAGAAAATATCTTTAGGTCACATGAATGCACTTTATCATGCACATGAAAATTATACAGTTATGACATGTGTAACAACCTTTTTTTTTTCCTTTATTATTATACAATATTGAGTTCACATACATGTCATTAATCAAAACATACGTATAACATATCAAACAGATAGATATTTACATCTTGTTTATTTTGGTTGACCAATTCCGGAGATACAGGTGCGGGTGGTTGCACCTTCACCGGGATCTGAGCCAACTCGACCACAAACATCTTATTTGATTCTGAAATCTTCCCAACATAAAGTAACTCGATCCAATGTGCACTAAAAGCCAGAGCCTTAGAAACAAAAGCTGCATATATAATTTTCTGAACATGATATGGAAATATAGTGAGAATTAAATCCCAGTAAGTTCAACAATAAATTATCATCAGTAAAGCTCATCACGTCATGTTCAGCTGTATAAACTACAGAAAAATATCTTTGGTCACATGAATGCATTATATCTATGCACATAAGAATCATATTGTAATGATATGTATGACAGGATTAACTATTTTCAAAATATCATATGATGGCCATCAACTTATTCTCATTTCAAGCTACCCCGGTCAGGGTGAGTATCCTCTACTCTCCGGTACGGGCTTTTCTCGCTCCGTCCGACATGGCCCACTTTCTCTTTCATTTCTCATTATCATGATCTTCCGTTGGTAGGGCATCCCCTACTGGTGCACCACACGGATTGCCATGTGACCGTGCTTATTTCTTTTCTTTTCACAATGATAGCCAAAAATATGCTTTCAATAACAAGTATGTTCATCAAAATATAACTATTACCATAAATCATTGGTAATCATGCCATGAACATAACCATTTCAAATATCACTTTATAAAATATTTCCATGTCAAAATTTCATACTTAAGATGGTAAGAAGTTCATACAATGGCAATGGCTATGGCTATACTAGTCATTTATTAAGATTCATCTTCTTTTTTAAATACTAATTGTATTTCTTTATTTTCTTGATGAAGGTTTTCATCCTATCTAACCTTCTCTTACTAATCAGAGCATAACTCCCTCAATTTAACTCTGATGTAGGTGATCTTGGTGTCCATTTCAAGATAAAACAATTATCTAAAACTATTATGTTGAACATTGTAGCGAACAATTAAGAAACAAAGGTAATATTACTCCCTCAAAGTACAGGATAGTTCCTCTCGGATAGGTTCTAACCTTTACTGACTAATTAGACCATATCTCCCAAATTGGAACTCCAAATTGCGTTATTCCAGTTGGTAAAAATCCATGAGCCACATATCTATAATTGTTATGTTGGCGCGCTATTTTAATTCCCTACAGGATATTCCCAGAAATTCAAAAACTAAAGCATTAATAACATACTCTTCCCTGAATAAACATTTTCTGACCTCTACTTACTAATCGGATCATATCTACCTCATATGAACTCCAAATTGCATAATTCCAGTGGTTATATTTCCATGCGACATAGATATATAACTTTCATGTTAACCATTTATTTTAATTCCATACAGATAATTCCCAGAAATTAAAATACCAAAGCTGTCCTAACATAATCTTCCCTGATGAACCATTTTCTGACCTTGGCTAACTAATCGGACCATATCTACCACATGTGAACTCCAAATTGAATGATTCCAGTGGATAAAAATCCATGACACACATATCTTTAATTCTTATGTTAACCATTTATTTTAATTCCCTACCAATAATTCCCAGAAATTAAATTACCGAAGCTATCCTAACATATTCTTCCCTGATGATTCATTTTCTGACCTTTGACTACTAATCAGACTATAGCTACCTCATATGGACTCCAAATGGAATGATTCCAGTGGATGAAAATCCGTGACACATATATCTTTAATTCTTATGTTAACCATTTATTTTAATTCCTTATAGATTGTTCCCAGAAATTAAAATACCGAAGCTTAAAATTCTGTCAACCATAGCCATACCCATGCAGAACTATCTACACCAACCTAAGTATTCAAACATACATCACATGCAAGATCAATATGCAACATGATATAGCAACATCCATGACCAATCATCAAAGTTCTAAGATCAAAATCTCATATAAATATTATGAGTTTCAAAGGTTTTCTTCAAAAAGAAATATTGTTAAACTTACCTGGAGCACTTAGTCTCCTAGACTTCTCCTTCCTCTTTCTTCCTTTCTTCCTCTCCTTTCCTCACACTACCTTGCTTCTATTTTTTCTCTCCCTCACTTGGACGAAATTCTAATGTTGTAAGGGTGGGTTTTCTTATATAGACCACCAAATAATTCACCTTTCATGATCATGGGTCTACCTTATCACAATTAGGATACACTTTGTTGAATTTTTGGAAAACAAACAACTTATGTTCTTGTCTTCCTCTTCCTTAGTCAAGATATGCATAGAAAAAGGAGATTTGTATTTTGAAAATTATGATGATATGTTCTTAAGATATGGGGCAAGATCCCTTTGATTTAGGGATTCATTTCTTTTTTCTTTTGTCTTAATCAAGTATGATAGATTTGCCTTTTTAAGTGGCAAATTTCTAGCCCTTGAATTTTCCTTACTTAACTAAAATTATTTGTGTAGGATAACGATGTTTTGTCATAATGCTATGTATTATTACCCACTTGCTAAAGTTATGAATGTAGGATATAGATGTTTTTGTCCTAAAGCCTTGTATTATTATGCCACTTGCCAAAATGATGAATGTAGAATCACACCACTTGTCAAATTTTTGTCTTAATGCCATGTCACTTAATCTTGATTACACTAATATTTCATCACTTTAATTTTATTTTTATTTTTATTTTTCCTCTTGGGTTTGGGCTCATACTTGCCCATTTTCCTTACTTTGGTTAAAATTCTTCCTTTCATAATAGGCTTGGTCACATTTTCATGATTTTTGGGCTATCGGTCCAATTTCTATATCCTAGTCCAAGTCTATGTTTTATTTCTTCCTTGGCCTATCCTATTGGCTTGCTAAAAATTCATGTGAAGTAGAAAAACTCTATATGAAGTTTCTATAGGTTAAAGCCCAATTACGGGTGGAGATACTAAACTCAGTAACTTTTGCTCTTAAATTAAGAAAGATTACCCTAATCCGATCTTCTTGAAATTTTAAGACCTTTACTTACTTCACAAAAATTTATCTTTCTTTACCAAAGAATTTCACATTTCTTTAACATGTTTATTTCTAATATTTCCTCTTAGGTTTTCTTTCTTTACCTATTCCATTAATATTAGAACATTTCTATGCATATATGTAAGGTGAAGAATTTCTAAGGAAAATATCTAAAAATTACGGGATGTTACATTCTTCCCCCCTTAAGAAATTCGGTCCCCGAATTTTCAATCCATCCTACCATTTGTAGGGAATGAAATTAAGGCATTATTCAGAGTTACCAAGCTTATTACCTAAATAATTAGAGATATCTTTTCTGTATGACATCTTTACTTTTTAATATGTCTATTCACTTGAGTGATTTTGCCATATAACTTAACCATAAGGATTTCTTTCAATCATAAGTTCTTCAATTGATATCCTCTAGCCCGTATGGATATATCTATGGGTCGATATTAGAAAACACACATATAAAGGAACATATACACCTTCATATTGTGTAACTATCTTTTCTTATTCCAAACTTCTATCAAGTCAAATTTTTTTTTTTTTTCATATATCAACATCATCCCCTGAATATCATCATCTTACTCTATCATCTATTTTTATCCTCAAATCCTTTAATCAATATGTTAAACATACGTAGCAATAAATCCTTCAAACCTTTTATAACGTTTATGTACCATTGACGCATGTCTAATAATTCCAACTTACCTCATCACAATAATTCTATACAAGCTTATTAACACCATTAAACTCATTGTCAAAAATTTCAATTATTTCTTCTATCATATCCAAAAGCACCTCATTCTAGCTTATGCCAATCCCATTTAATTCACCCAATCATTTGAAGAAGATTTGTGTTTTTTTTTTCCTAACAATTACTCATACATGAATTCTCAATTCCAACATAATTCACATCCTAGATACTAGACTCAATTTAGCATGATATAATCCTTTAACACAAATATCTTGATAACCTACATTATTTCCGGACATGGTTCTCAGAATATTCTCTATATTTCCAAATTAAGAGTTCAAAGACTAATGGACACGCTTAAGTACCAAGTCTTTCCTTGCCAGAGCTTTCCTTAGACATGCACTTTTCACAAATCACAATTTTTTTTCCAGTAACTAGAATAATTCTTTTCTGATGTGGAAATACAGCAACCACGGAGCATACTAAGATTTTTTTCAAATAAAACCGGCACTTTCAAAACTTCTTGGAAATTTATATGAGTACTAGGGTAAATTCTATGTTAAAAATTACACACTTAAAATGGTAGTAAGTTCATGCAATGGCAATAGCTAGGGCATACACTAGGCATTTATTATTTTCATTTATAAAATTCCTCTTCTTTCTTGAATATTATTTTCATCTTTTCATTTTCTTTATGTCTAGGCATTTAGTCATTTTATTTCTACTTATATCATTTCCAACACATGTTCTTACAAATTTTATAGAGCATTTTTCCTCAAATTGATTTCTACTATTACCTTAAAAATTCATCTAGGGTAGAAAAAATATTGAAAATAGGTTTTACTAACTTTTAACACAGCCTTTGCTTACAAATTAGAGAATAACTCTCTAATTTTAACTTCAATTAAGATGATCTTAGTGCCTATAAAAAGCTAAGACAATTATCTAAAACTATTATGTTAATCATATCAACAAAATAGTATGATATTGTGGTGTTATTACTCCTTTAAATTTAGTATTATTTCTTCTAGTGTAGGTTCTGACCTTTACTGACTAATTAGACCATATCTCTCAAATTTGAACTCCAAATTGAGTTATTCCAGTTGGTAAAATTCCATGAGCCATATATCTATAATTTTTATGTTGGCGCGCTATTTTAATTCCCTACAGAATATTCCCAGAAATTCAAAAACTAAAACTTTAATAACATACTCTTCCCTGAATAAACATTTTCGGATCTCTGCTTACTAATCGGATCATATCTACCACATATAAACTCCAAATTGAGTTATTCCGGTTGGTAAAATTCCATGAGCCATATATCTATAATTGTTATGTTGGCGTGCTATTTTAATTCCTTACAGATACTTCCCAGAAATTAAAATACCAAAGCTATCCTAACATATTTTTCCCCGATGACCCATTTTCTGACCTTTGTCTACTAATCGGCTCATATCTCCCTTATATGGACTCCAAATTGAATGATTCCAGTACCTAAATATCCATGACACATATATATTTAATTCTTATGTTAACCATTTATTTTAATTCCTTATAGATTGTTCCCAGAAATTAAAATACCGAAGCTATGCTAACATATTTTTCCCTGATGACCCATTTTCTGACCTTTGTCTACTAATTGGCTCATATCTCCCTTATATGGAATCCAAATTGAAGGATTCCAGTGCCTAAATATCCATGACACATATATATTTAATTCTTATGTTAACCATTTATTTTAATTCCTTATAGATTGTTCCCAGAAATTAAAATACCGAAGCTTAAAATTCTGCCACCCATAGCCATAACCATGCAGAACTATCTACACCAACCTAAGTATTCAAACATACATCACATGCAAGATCAATATGTAACATGATATAGCAACATCATGACCAATCATAAAAGATCTAAGATCAAAATCTCATATAAATATTATAAGTTTCAAAAGATTTCTTCAAAAAGAAATATTGTTAAACTTACCTGGAGCACTTAGTCCCCTAGACTTCTCCTTCCTCTTTCTTCCTTTCTTCCTCTCCTTTCCTCACTCTACCTTGCTTCTATTTTTCTTCTCCCTCACTTGGACGAAATTCTAATGTTGTAAGGGTGGGTTTTCTTATATAGACCATCAAATAATTCACCTTTCATGATCATGGGTCTACCTTATCACAATTAAGATACACTTTGTTGAATTTTTGGAAAACAAACAACTTATGTTCTTGTCTTCCTCTTCCTTAGTCAAGATATGCATAGGAAAAGGAGATTTATATTTTGAAAATTATGATGATATGTTCTTAAGATAAGGGACAAGGTCCCTTTGATTTAGGGATTCATTTCCATTTTCTTTTGTCTTAAACAAGTATGATAGGTTTGCCTTTTTAGGTGGCAAATTTCTAGCCCTTGAATCTCCATTATTTGGTTGATATTATTTGTGTGGGCTATGAATGTTTTGTCCTAATACCATGTATTATCATACCACTTGCTAAAATTATGAGTGAAGGATATAGATGTTTTTGTCCTAAAGCCTTGTATTATCATGCCACTTGCCTAAATGATGAATGTAGAATCACACCACTTGCTAAATTTTTGTCTTAATGCCATGTAACCTAATCTTTATTCTTATTATTATATCATCATCTAATTTATTTTATTTTATTTTTCCTCTTGGATTTGGGCTTATTCCTACCCATTATGGGCTTGTCCTACCTATTTTCTTTGCTTTGGATAAAATTCTTCCTTTCTTGGTGGGCTTGGTCACATTTTCATAATTTTTGGGCTATTGGTGCAATTACTATATCCTAGTCCAAGTCTATGTTTTATTTCTTGTTTAGGTTATCCAATGGGCTTGTTAGAAACTTATGTGAAGTGGAAAAACTCTATATGAAGTGTCCATTGGTAAAAGCCCAATGTATGGGTAAAGATTTTAAACTTAGTAACTATAGTTCTTGAATTAGGAAAAATTACCCTAATTCAATGTTCTTGAAATTTTAAGACCTTTACTTGTTTCTAAAAATTTATCTTCCTTATCCAAGAATTTTGCATCTCTTTAGTATGTTATTTCTAATTTCTTTCCTATTAGATTTTCCTTCTATATTTGTTCTCTTAATGTTAGAAACATTTTCTATGCATATACATAAGGTGAAGAATTTCTAAGGACTATATTTCCTTAGATATCTAAAATATTGTCTAATAAATTTTATTTCCTTAATTAAATTTTTTATGTACCTTTATCAATAAAAGAAACGAAATTAAGGATGTTACATTTCTCTCCCCCTAAAAGAAATTTTGTCCTCAAAATTTCAGAAATTACCTTATAAGAACAATTGCGGATATTTCTTCCTCATGACTTCTTCCAGCTCCCAAGTTGCTTCTTCCGGAGTCAAACCTTCCCATAACACCTTAACTAGGGGAATGGTTTTATTTCTCAGTTGCTTCACGTCAGTGTCCAATATGGATGCAGGTACTAGCTGGTATGTCATGTTCTCCTTTATTTGGATTGGTTCATCCAGTATTACATGTGATGAATCTGAAAGATACTTCCGCAGCTGTGATACGTGGAAAACATTATGCAGGTTGGACAAATTAGGTGGGAGAACAACTTGATATGCTGATGTCCCTACTTTCTTCATAAGTTGGTAGGGTCCTAAAAATTGCGGACTTAGCTTTCTTGTTTTGAGAGACCTACCAACTCCAGTAGTCAGGGAAAGTTTCAGAAATACATGGTCTCCTTCCTCAAACTCTAGAGGTCTATGTCTCTTATCGTAGTAACTCTTTTGCCGACTCTGCGCTGTAAGTATTTTGTTTCGTATCATCCTGATTTTTTCAGTGGTTTGTTGAACTAGATCAGGACCAAACAAGTTCTTTTCTCCTACCTCGAACCAACATAGTGGAAATCGGCACTTTCTACCGTATAAAGCTTCATAAGGGGCCATCTTAATGCTAGAGTGATAGCTATTATTATAAGCAAACTCTACTAAAGGTAGGTGCTTATCCCATCCTTTACCTTGCTCTATCACACAGGCCCTCAACATATCTTCTAGGGTTTGAATGGTTCGTTCTGTCTGCCCGTCAGTCTGAGGATGGTAGGTAGTACTGAACCGCAACTGAGTACCAAAAGCTTCTTGCAACGCCTTCCAAAACCTTGACGTGAACCTCGGATCTCTATCAGAAACAATATTTAAGGGAATCCCATGGAGTCTAACTATTTCCTGAATGTACAATTGGGCCAATTTATCTAGTGAAAAGTTAATTTTTATGGGCAAAAAGTGAGCAGATTTGGTTAATCTGTCAACTATTACCCAGATAGAGTCATGTCCCACTGAAGTCTTAGGTAAACCTACAACAAAGTCCATCGAGATACTATCCCATTTCCATTTAGGGATCTTAAGAGGTTGTAGAAATCCCGCTAGCTTTTGATGCTCCACCTTCACCTTTTGACAAATGAGACATTTCGCCACAAACTCAGCAATGTCATTTTTCATCCCTGGTCACCAATACATCCTTTTTAAATCCTGGTACATTTTAGTGCATCGAAGATTGATTGTGTATTTACTTTGATGCGCTTCCTACAGTATCTTAGTCCTCAACTCTTGTTCTTGAGGGACACAAATCCTTCCCTGATACATGATTGCTCCATCTTCCATGATAGAAAAATTACCTTGGTCTTTATGATCCTGTAAGTATTGATCGTGAGCTTGAGCCTCTTTGATCTGGGCTCTAAGGTCAGACCCTATACTTAAACCATTAATGACCAGATTCTTTGGAGTAAGAGTAGTGGCTAGCTTCAAATTTCGAAACTCCTCTAGCATCTGCATCTCATACACCATCATCTGACCCATGTGCAGAGATTTTCGACTCAAGGCATCTGCTACAACATTCGCCTTTCCAGGATGATACTTTATCTCAAACTTGTAGTCATTGAGGAATTCTACCCATCTTCGTTGCCTCATATTTAACTCCTTCTGATCAAAGAGGTATTTAAGACTCTTATGATCACAATATACTTCAAAGGTTGCCCCGTACAAATAGTGTCGCCAAATCTTTAAGGCAAACACTACTGCAGCTAATTCAAGATCATGGGTTGGATAGTTTCCTTCGTGGGGTCTCAGTTGCCTAGAGGCGTAAGCAACTACTCTCTTATCTTGCATCAGCACACATCCTAGCCCTTTCTTTGAAGCGTCACTATACACTTCAAAATATCCTGTGGGGTCTGGAATAATTAAAACAGGAGGAGTGGTCAGTCTTGTCTTCAGCTCCTGAAAACTAGCATCACATTGATCAGTCCATTTGAAAGGACTTCCCTTCCTGGTCAATTTAGCCAATGGCAAGGCTATACGAGAGAAGTTTTGTATAAATCTCCTGTAGTATCCTGCCAAACCAAGGAAACTTCTGATTTTCGTAACCGTCTTTGGTGTCTCCCACTTAATCACTGCTTCCGTCTTGCTAGGATCTACGGCTACCCCTCTAATAGAGATGACATGTCCGAGAAACTTCACCTCTGACAGCCAAAATTCACACTTCTCCAATTTAGCATATAACTTTTTCTCTTTCAACACTTGCAGCACGATTCGGAGATGTTGTTCATGTTCTTTCTCACTCTTAGAATATATCAAGATGTCATCAATGAACACTACAACAAATTGATCTAGGTAGGGTCAAAAAATGCGATTCATGTAATCCATGAAAATTGCAGGTGCATTTGTCAACCCAAAGGGCATTACAAGAAACACATAGTGCCCATACCTAGTCCTGAAGGCAGTTTTTGATACATCCTCATCCTTGATCCTAATCTGATGATATCCTGACCTCAAGTCAATTTTAGAAAAGATAGAGGCTCCCTTCAGTTGATCCAATAAGTCATCTATCCTAGGGAGAGGGTACTTGTTTTTAATAGTCACCTTATTCAGCTGTCTGTAATCTATGCATAGTCTCAAGCTTCCATCTTTCTTCTTAACAAACAATACAGGAGCTCCCCAAGGTGATACACTTGGTCTAATGAATTGCTTGTCTAACAGTTCCTCCAACTGTTTCTTAAGTTCATGTAGTTCCTTCGAGGCCATTCGATATGGTGCAATAGAGATAGGCCCTGTCCCAGGTAGGAGATCAATAGAGAACTCTATCTCTCTCTTGGGAGGTAAGCCTGGAATATCTGATGGAAACACTTCAGGAAACTCGTTGGCTATTAGAATTTCATCAAGCTTCAATTCGACTTCTAGGTTTGATAAATACAAGAGAATGTATCCAAGTACTCCATTCTTCAACTCCCTATTAACTTGATTGGCATTTAGCATCAATAATTGGACCTCCTCTTTCGGAGTAGAAGGTAGAAATTCAACAGTCTTGTTACAACAATTCAACAAGACTCAATTTCTAGACATCCAGTCTAACCCTAGAATGACCTCAATACCTCTTAAAGGTAAACAGACGAGGTCTACAGAAAAAGTTTTCTCCTGGATGGTGACTTGACAATCTTTACATACAGAGGAAGTTAATACATGTTCCCCTGTAGGGGTTACTACGGATAGCTCATAGGGAGTTTCAAAAATAAGAAACTGAAACTTCCTAATACATTCTTCCGATATAAATGAATGACTAGCACCAGAGTCAAATAACACCATAAGAGCAAATCCATAGATATAGCATGTACCTTGAATCATTTCAGAAGATTGGGCTGCCTCTTGGCCGCTCAGCGTGAAAACCCTTCCTTTCACCTGAGGCCTTTGTTCTGGCTGCTTCCCCACATTCTATGGGCAATTTTTCGCAAAATGTCCCTTCTGTCCGCAATTGAAGCAGACATCTTGTCCCATGTAGCATGAGCTATATATCTATAATTGTTAGGTTGGCACGCTATTTTAATTCCTTACAGATACTCTCCAGAAATTAAAATACCGAAGCTATCCTAACATATTTTTCCCTGATGACCCATTTTCTGACCTTTGTCTACTAATTGGCTCATATCTCCCTTATATGGACTCCAAATTGAATGATTCCAGTGCGTAAATATCCATGACACATATTTCCATAATTCTTATGTTAACCATTTATTTGAATTCCTTATAGATTGTTCCCAGAAATTAAAATACCGAAGCTATCCTAACATATTTTTTCCTGATGACCCATTTTCTGACCTTTGTCTACTAATCGGCTCATATCTCCCTTATATGGACTCCAAATTGAATGATTCCAGTGCCTAAATATCCATGACACATATATATTTAATTCTTATGTTAACCATTTATTTTAATTCCTTATATATTGTTCTCCGAAATTAAAATACCGAAGCTATCCTAACATATTTTTCCCTGATGACCCATTTTTTGACTTTTGTCTACTAATCGGCTCATATCTCCCTTATATGGACTCCAAATTGAATGATTCCAGTGCCTAAATATCCATGACACATATATATTTAATTCTTATGTTAACTATTTATTTTAATTCCTTATAGATTGTTCCCAGAAATTAAAATACCGAAGCTTAAAATTCTGCCACCCATAGCCATAACCATGCAGAACTATCTACACCAACCTAAGTATTCAAACATACATCACATGCAAGATCAATATGTAACATGATATAGCAACATCATGACCAATCATAAAAGTTCTAAGATCAAAATCTCATATAAATATTATAAGTTTCAAAAGTTTGCTTCAAAAAGAAATATTGTTAAACTTACCTAGAGCACTTAGTCCCCTAGACTTCTCCTTCCTCTTTCTTCCTTTCTTCCTCTCCTTTCCTCACTCTACCTTGCTTCTATTTTTCTTCTCCCTCACTTGGACGAAATTATAATGTTGTAAGGGTGGGTTTTCTTATATAGACCATCAAATAATTCACCTTTCATGATCATGGGTCTACCTTATCACAATTAAGATACACTTTGTTGAATTTTTGGAAAACAAACAACTTATGTTCTTGTCTTCCTCTTCCTTAGTCAAGATATGCATAGGAAAAGGAGATTTGTATTTTGAAAATTATGATGATATGTTCTTAAGATAAGGGACAAGGTCCCTTTGATTTAGGGATTCATTTCCATTTTCTTTTGTCTTAAACAAGTATGATAGGTTTGCCTTTTTAGGTGGCAAATTTCTAGCCCTTGAATCTCCATTATTTGGTTGATATTATTTGTGTGGGCTATGAATGTTTTGTCATAATACCATGTATTATCATACCATTTGCTAAAATTATGAGTGTAGGATATAGATATTTTTGTCCTAAAGCCTTGTATTATCATGCCACTTGCCTAAATGATGAATGTAGAATCACACCACTTGCTAAATTTTTGTCTTAATGCCATGTAACCTAATCTTTATTCTTATTATTATATCATCATCTAATTTATTTTATTTTATTTTTCCTCTTGGATTTGGGCTTATTCCTACCCATTATGGGGTTGTCCTACCCATTTTCTTTGCTTTGGATAAAATTCTTCCTTTCTTGGTGGGCTTGGTCACATTTTCATAATTTTTGGGCTATTGGTGCAATTACTATATCCTAGTCCAAGTCTATGTTTTATTTCTTGTTTAGGTTATCCAATGGCTTGTTAGAAACTTATGTGAAGTGGAAAAACTCTATATGAAGTGTCCATAGGTAAAAGCCCAATGTATGGGTAAAGATTTTAAACTTAGTAACTATAGTTCTTGAATTAGGAAAAATTACCCTAATTCAATGTTCTTGAAATTTTAAGACATTTACTTGTTTCTAAAAATTTATCTTCCTTATCCAAGAATTTTGCATCTCTTTAGTATGTTATTTCTAATTTCTTTCCTATTATATTTTCCTTCTTTATTTGTTCTCTTAATGTTAGAAACATTTTCTATGCATATACATAAGGTGAAGAATTTCTAAGGACTATATTTCCTTAGATATCTAAAATATTGTCTAATAAATTTTATTTCCTTAATTAAATTTTTTATGTACCTTTATCAATAAAAGAAACGAAATTAAGGATGTTACAGATCAAGCATTCTATCAACTCTTAAACATGCTTATAATAGTTAATCCTAATTAATCCACAAATAATCAAGATTAGGGTTCCACAATTCAATTAGCACAATATCATCATATCATAAGTGGGTTTATCGCAACCCTAGATCAATATCTACTCATGCATAATGGAAATATAAATCATAATCCAATTTATTGAATAACTCATAAGTATTCAATACAATCAAAGAGAAAGAACAGAAGTAGAAGTAGAAGTAGAAGTAAAGATGGAATGATAAAACCTGGTTGCATAATGTATTGAATACAAACTTCAATCAATGTAAATTCTACTCTATATGCATACAGTAATCACTAATCATACTCTAATCCTAATCTAATGGTGTTTCTTAAACTTAAAACTGAGTAAAAGTAAGTCTGTATAAGTCTGCTTATCTTTGGCTACGCTTCCCCATGTATATATATCCCTTTGGATGCTTAAAACCCTAAAAAAAATAGAGTACACGGACACGAAGCACGGTCGTGCTTCCTGACATGGCCTAGCTGTGCTTTGTGCTGGAAATTTGTGAGAAACTATGTTCTTTGCATAGAGCATGGCCTAGCCGTGCTTCTTGCAACACCAAGCATGACCTGGTCGTGTTTAAGGCTGCCAAGCTCATTTCTTGGCAATTTCTTCTGGGTTGCCTCTTTACTTCTTCCTCAGTACGTTCCAAGTCTATATGGCTCCTTACATAAGTGTTTTCCCTTTCTTCTTGGCCTCTTTTGCTTACCTACAAACATTAAACAAACCAAAATAGTATCCAAAGCAAAGCATAACCAAAGAGAGGGAAATAATCACAAGATTACTATTAATTAGGGGATAAAATACAACCATTAAACACTCAATTTTCCCCTTTATCATCCTCCTTTCATAATCATAGGTCTACCTTATCACAATTAGGATGTACTTGGTTGCTTTTTAGGGTAAGACAACTCATGTTCTTATCTTCCTCTCTCTTAGTCAAGATATTTATAGCAAATGGAGATTTGTATTTAAAAGTCATGATAAAATGTTCCTAAGACAAGGGACAAGGTTCCTTTGATTTAGGGATTCATTTCTTTTTTCTTTTGTCTCACACAAGTATGATAGGTTTGTCTTTCTAAGTGGTAAATTTCCAACCCTTGAGTCTCTCTTGCTTGGCAGAAATTATTTATGTGGGATATGGATGTATTGTCCTAATGTCATGTATTATTAACTACTATATCTTCACATGATTTGCTGAAATTATTAATGTAAGATATAGATGTTTTATCCTAATGTCATGTGACTTAATCTTGATTATTATTACACTATTATTTCATCATATGGTTCTTATTTTTTCCTTCTTGGATTTGGGCTCATTCTTGCCTATTTCCTTTGCTTTGGCTAAAATTCTACATCTCATGGAGGGCTCGATCACATTTTCATGATTTTTTGGCTATCAGTCAAACTTCTATATCCTAGTCTAAGTCTATGTTACATCTCTTGCTTAGGCTATCCATTTGGCTTGCTAGAAACTCATGTGAAATGGAATAACAAACTCTATGAAGTGTCCATAGGTGAAGCCCCAATGAATGGGTGGAGATGTTAAACTTCGGAACTCTAGCTCTTGAATTAGAAAAAATTATCGTAATTCAATATTCTTTAAATTTTAAGACCTTTACTTCAAAAAATTTATCTTCTTACCCAAGAATTTTGCCTCTCTTTAGGATGTTATTTCTAATTTTTCCTATTAAGTTTTCTCTCTTTACCTATTCCCTTAATGTTATAAACATTTTCTAGGCATACACATAAGGTGAAGAATTTTTAAGGCTTCTATTTTTTCTTAGATATCAAAAATTTTTTTTAATAAGTTTTATTTCCTTAATTAAATATTTATGTACCTTTATTAATAGAAGAAACAAAATTATGGATGTTACATTTTTCTCCCCTAGAAGAAATTTTGTCCTCAAAATATTAGAAATTATTTAATAAGAACAATTACAAATATTTTTTTCTCATGACTTCTTCCAGGTCCCAAGTTGATTCTTTTGGAATCAAACCATCACATAACACCTTGACCAGTTGAATGATTTTATTCCTCAATTGCTTCACGTCGGTGTCCAATATGGATGTCGATACTAGCTGGTATGTCATGTTCTTTTTTATTTTGATTGGTTCATCTCGTATTACATGTGAGGAATCTGGAAGATACTTCCAAAGCTGTGATACATAAAAAACATTATGCAAGTTAGAAAATTTAAGTGGTAGGGCAACTTGATATGCTGAAGTCCCCACTTTCTTTAGAATCTGGTAGGGTCCCAAAAATCGTGGACTTAGCTTTCTTGTCTAGAGTGACCTACCAATGCCAGTAGTCGAGAAAATCTTCAGAAGTACATGGTCTCCTTCCTCAAAATCCAGAGGTCTATGTTTCTTATCATAGTAACTCTTTTGCCGACTTTGAGTTGTTATTATTTTGTCTTGTATCATCTTGATTTGCTCAATCGTTTTTTGAACTAGATCAGGAGCAAGTAAGTTCTTTTCTCCTATATCAAACCAAAAGAGTAGAGATCGGCACTTCCTATCGTATAAAGCTTCGTAGTAGGCCATCTTAATACTAGAATGATAGCTATTATTATAAGCAAACTCCACAAAAGGTAGGTACTTATCCCATCCTTTACCTTTCTCTGTAACATAGGCCCTCAACATATCTCTAAGGTTTAAATGGTTCGTTCTGTCTATCTGTCTGTCTAAGGATGGAAGGTAGTATTGAACCGCAACTGGGTTCTAAAAGCTTCTTTCAACGCCTTTTAAAACCTCGACGTGAACCTCGGATCTCTATTAGAAACGATATTTAAGGAAATTTTATGCAACTTGACTATTTCCTAGACGTACAATTGAGCTAATTTGTCTAGTGAATAGTTAATCTTTTTGGGAAGAAAGTGAGCAGATTTGGTTAATCTGTTTACTATTACCCAGATAAAGTCATGCCTAACTGAAGTCATAGGTAATCCTACCACAAATTCTATCAAAATACTGCCCCATTTTCATTTAGGGATCTTAAGAGATTGTAGAAATCCCTCTGGCTTCTGTTGATCTACCTTCACTATAACATCCCGTAATTTTTATTTTTAAATAATAATGTTTTGCTATAAACAAATATATTTTTATTTGTTTAAAAATAATTATGTTATGCTAAAAGCAAGTATATTTTTAATTAAAATAATTATTGTTTTGCTTGAAATCGTGTTGAATATGGTTTGGATATCTGAATATCCTTTTATTTGAAAATATTTGAAATATGGGTCCTATATGAATGTACTTTTGAACTGTATTTTCTAAGTGACAAATTTTAAAACACGAGTATATCCACATGCTGACCTAAGAAGTCATATGAGGTATTATCTACTCACTAAGTTGTCAAAATCACTACACGATATTTCCACATTTTTCATATGAGAATACAGAGTCTGATCATGCAGATAGGTAATCAGTTAGGTGATATATTCTGTGGGTGAGTCTACGTTGTTTCCAAGGCTCACAATTTTTGAATTATACTGTGTTTGTATTCTAGAGCACTCTGAATGCTATAGGCAGGATCCCTGCTTCTGCTGTACTTTGATGTTTATAGATTTGGTTTATATATTGTATATACATGGGAATACATATCTGTTAACGAGTGTATTATATATGTTATGGAAAATATATGATCTTAAAGGAAGTATTTTACGTGCTGTAAAATTGGGGCGTTGCATTCACCATCTGACAAATTAAACATTTCACCACAAACTCAGCAATGTCCTTTTTCATCCCTGGCCAACAGTACATCTTCTTTAAGTCCTAATACATTTTAGTGGATCTAGGATGGACTGTGTACTTACTCTGATGTGTTTCCTGTAGGATCTTGGTACTCAACTCTTGTTCTTGAGGGACACAAATGTAACAACCTTTTTTTTTCCTTTATTATTTTACAATATTGAGTTCACATACATGTCATTAATCAAAACAGACGTATAACATATCAAACACATAGATATTTACATCTTGTTTATTTTGGTTGACCAATTCCGGAGATACAGGTGCGGGTGGTTGCACCTTCACCGAGATCTGAGCCAACTCGACCACAAACATCTTATTTGATTCTGAAATCTGCCCAACATAAAGTAACTCGATCCAATGTGCACTAAGAGCCAGAGCCTTAGAAACAAAAGCTGCATAAATAATTTTCTGAACATGATATGGAAATATAGTGAGAATTAAATCCCAGTAAGTTCAACAATAAATTATCATTAGTAAAGCTCATCACGTCATGTTCAGCTGTATAAACTACAGAAAATATCTTTGGTCACATGAATGCATTATATCTATGCACATAAGAATCATACTGTAATGATATGTATGACAGGATTAACTATTTTCAAAATATCATATGATGGCCATCAACTTATTCTCATTTCAAGCTACCCCGGTCAGGGTGAGTATCCTTTACTCTCCGGTACGGGCTTTTCTCGCTCCGTCCGACATGGCCCACTTTCTCTTTCTTTTCTCATTATCATGATCATAACCATTGGTAGGGCGTCCCCTACTGGTGCACCACACAGATTTCCATGTGACCGTGCTTATTTCTTTTCTTTTCACAATGATAGCCAAAAATATGCTTTCAATAACAAGTATGTTCATCAAAATATAACTATTACCATAAATCATTGGTAATCATGCCATGAATATAACCATTTCAAATATCACTTCATAAAATATTTCCATGTCAAAATTTCATACTTAAGATGGTAAGAAGTTCATACAATGGCAATGGCTATGGCTATACTAGTCATTTATTAAGATTCATCTTCTTTTTTAAATACTAATTTTATTCCTTTATTTTTCTTGATGCAGGTTTTCATCCTATCTAACCTTCTCTTACTAATCAGAGCATAACTCCCTCAATTTAACTCTGATGTAGGTGATCTTGGTGTCCATTTCAAGATAAAACAATTATCTAAAACTATTATGTTGAACATTGTACGAAAAATTAAGAAACGAAGGTGATATTACTCCCTCAAAGTACAGGATAGTTCCTCTCGGATAGGTTCTGACCTTTACTGACTAATTAGACCATATCTCCCAAATTGGAACTCCAAATTGAGTTATTCCAGTTGGTAAAAATCCATGAGCCATATATCTATAATTGTTATGTTGGCGTTCTATTTTAATTCTCTACAGAATATTCCCAGAAATTCAAAAACTAAAGCATTAATAACATACTCTTCCCTGAATAAACATTTTCTGACCTCTGCTTACTAATCGGATCATATCTACCTCATATAAACTCCAAATTGCATAATTCCAGTGGGTATATTTCCATGAGACATAGATATAAAACTTTCATGTTAACCATTTATTTTAATTACATACATATAATTCCCAGAAATTAAAATACAACAGCTGTCCTAACATAATCTTCCCTGATGAACAATTTTCTGACCTTGGCATAGTAATCGAACCATATCTACCACATGTGGACTCCAAATTGAATGATTCTAGTGGCTAAAAATCAATGACACACATATCTTTAATTCTTATGTTAACCATTTATTTTAATTCCCTATCAATAGTTCCCAGAAATTAAATTACCGAAGTTATCCTAACATATTCTTCCCTGATGATTCATTTTCTGACCTTTAACTACTAATCAGACCATAGCTACCTCATATGGACTCCAAATGGAATGATTCAAGTGGGTCAAAATCCGTGACACATATATCTTTAATTCTTATGTTAACCATTTATTTTAATTCCTTATAGATTGTTCCCAGAAATTAAAATACCGAAGCTTAAAATTCTGTCAACCATAGCCATACCCATGCAGAACTATCTACACCGACCAAAGTATTCAAACATACATCACATGCAAGATCAATATGTAACATGATATAGCAACATCCATGACCAATCATCAAAGTTCTAAGATCAAAATCTCATATAAATATTATGAGTTTCAAAGGTTTTCTTCAAAAAGAAATATTGTTAAACTTACCTGGAGCACATAGTCTCCTAGACTTTTCCTTCCTCTTTCTTCCTTTCTTCCTCTCCTTTCCTCACACTACCTTGCTTCTATTTTTGCTCTCCCTCACTTGGACGAAATTCTAATGTTGTAAGGGTGGGTTTTCTTATATAGACCACCAAATAATTCACCTTTCATGATCATGGGTCTACCTTATCACAATTAGGATACACTTTGTTGAATTTTTGGAAAACAAACAACTTATGTTCTTGTCTTCCTCTTCCTTAGTCAAGATATGCATAGAAAAAGGAGATTTGTATTTTGAAAATTATGATGATATGTTCTTAAGATATGGGGCAAGATCCCTTTGATTTAGGGATTCATTTCCTTTTTCTTTTGTTTTAATCAAGTATGATAGATTTTCCTTTTTAAGTGGCAAATTTCTAGCCCTTGAATTTTCCTTACTTAACTAAAATTATTTGTGTAGGATAATGATGTTTTGTCATAATGTAATGTATTATTACCCACTTGCTAAAGTTATGAATGTAGGATAGAGATGTTTTTGTCCTAAAGCCTTGTATTATTATGCCACTTGCCAAAATGATGAATGTAGAATCACACCACTTGCTAAATTTTTGTCTTAATGCCATGTCACTTAATCTTGATTACACCAATATTTCATCACTTTAATTTTATTTTTTATTTTTATTTTTCCTCTTGGGTTTGGGCTCAATCTTGCCCATTTTCCTTACTTTGGTTAAAATTCTACCTTTCATAATGGGCTTGGTCACATTTTCATGATTTTTGGGCTACCGGTCCAATTTCTATATCCTAGTCCAAGTCTATGTTTTATTTCTTCCTTGGGCTATCCTATTGGCTTAATAAAAATTCATGTGAAGTAGAAAAACTCTATATGAAGTGTCTATAGGTTAAAGCCCAATTACGGGTGGAGATACTAAACTTAGTAACTTTTGCTCTTAAATTAAGAAAAATTACCATAATCCGATCTTCTTGAAATTTTAAGACCTTTACTTACTTCACAAAAATTTATCTTTCTTTACCTAAGAATTTCACCTTTCTTTAACATGTTTATTTCTAATATTTCCTCTTAGGTTTTCTTTCTTTACCTATTCCATTAATATTAGAACATTTCTATGCATATATGTAAGGTGAAGAATTTCTAAGGAAAATATCTAAAAAATTACGGGATGTTACAACAAACCCTTCCTTGATACATGATCACTCCATCTTCCAAGACAGAAGAATTATCTTCATCTTTGTGATCTTGTAAGTATTGGGCATGAGCTTGAGCTTCTTTAATTTTTGTTTTCTTTTTTTCGTAATCAGATATTTACCATAACATGCATAGTACTATTCTTTGTCATGGAAATAGATACATATAGGTTCTCTCATGTATACATATTATACAGACCAAGTTATAAATACCAAAAGTAACAGCAAAAGCGGGGATCTTACCTGTAGCGTTCAGAGCACACTCTAGAATACAAACACAGTATAATTCAAAAACTGTTAGCCTTGGAAGTAACGTAGACTCACCCAGAGAATATGTCACCTAACTGATCACCTATCTGTAGGATCAAACTCTGTATTCTTATACAAAAAAAGTGAAAATATCATGTAGTGAGTTTGACAACTCAGTGAGTAGATAATTCTTCCTATGAGCATATGGATGTACTTTTTTTTTAAAATTTGTCAAATAGAAAATACAGTTCAGAAGTACATTCAAATGGGACCTGTATTTTAAATATTCTTAAATAAAATGATATTTAGATATCCAAAACCATATTCAACATGGTATGATCATTAAAGAAATATTTTTATGCATTAAATTATTTCACATGAAAACATTAGGAAGATCCCGTATCAAAACCATCAAATATTCCCAAACACATAGCAAGGGATGATGTTATGATAAGTTGTATAAGATATAGTAAAATATTAAGTTTTTGAGATAAAGTCATAACTTTTGTTGATGCATAATTAACATACTATATATGCATTGAAATTTGATAGCTGCAATTAATTTTAGTTCCTATATGCTTTCTGAGTGCGTTTACTGAGTTGTTCTGGTGTTTTAAGCGCTCTTATTCCCAGAATAAATTGAACGGGATGACTTTTTTAAATAAAACATCAGCTACCCCGTTGCTGCAGTATTTTAGTAAGCATATGTGGCAATTATAGCAGAAACCTGAGTGATATTGGGTGAGCTGCTCCCTTTTTATGCAATACACTGATTCTGTTTGATATGGTACAAGTGACAGCAGAGCAGGGCTGCGCAGCAGGTGCAGCCTCCACCCAGTAGGAGAGAAAGCAACAAAAACTGACATTGCAGGCTGCTGGCATAAAACTGTCCCACTACTGAAAGTGGAAAGGACAAAGCTGCACGCAGAGATGGTTTTGCTGCAGAGCAGGGGGAATGACGGAAAAAGCAAGGCAGCTAACTGGGACCACAAGTCTAAACGATAAAGAGAGGCAGAGAGGGGGAGACAAATGACAAGCGACAGAGGGGGGTGAAAGAGGAGAATAACTACACACTGCCGAGGAGCCTCAGTGGGGGGAGACTGAGTGCAATCCCAGAATTCTTTTGTTCGCTGTTTTGTTTTCCTTTTTCTTCTGTTTTCTATCAAGACTACTCTTGCGTTTTCTTTTATCATTAGAGATGTATACCAATGATTCTGGGATTGTTGTAACCAGTATGACCATGAGGCTTGGCTAGTTTCCGGCTAGGGTTGCGCAAGGGTTGTAATAAACTTAAGCACATTTGTAGTATAACACATTCGCTGCAGCATTGTTTTTACATTCAACTGTGTTTATATTTTAAAACTCCTCTGATAACAGAAGTTAGTGGAGGTAGATTGAGGCTAATATTCACATAGGAGAGGAATGGAGGCTAGAAAAACAGTTTGAATAGATAGGGACAGCCAATATAGGAATATATGGTCCCCCGTCTCCCCAGCAGTGGAGCTTCATGCACAACTCAGGGGTGAAGATTGCTGCAAGAATGCAGGTCTAAACCTCAGAGTTGCAAGGAATGGAAGTCTGGGAAGACTCCGTTCAAGACTGAACTGGGCACCTAGGACAATTGCAGTAGCAATTCTTGGAGCAAAGATGAGTGCAGTAGTTCATGGCAATCCTGAGCAACCTTAGACCTCCATATCCTAATTTCTTTACACCCTAGTACCCCTCGTCCTAGTTATAGCTGTAGTTAATTGAACCACCTTTATTTTATTTTACAAATCATCCTATCTTTGCTACAACATTTCACACAGCAAAGTCTCCTTAACAGTTTTAGTTCACTCCTCGTGGGACAATACTCACTCATCACTTTATTACTTGGTCACGACACGTGCACTTGTGTTCTGACACTGTATTCATCTTTGCATGAATTTAACAAGTTTTTGGCACCGTTGCCGGGGAGTGTCAACTTGAAAACTTTTTTTAGATACTTGAGTGTGTGAAGTGTTGTTTTGTTACATTTCGTTTTACTCTGTTGTCTTGTGGAGTAGGTAACACATTTCATGAGCAAGGCTGACAGGGAACTTCTGCCTCTAGATCTAGAGATATAGAGAACGCTTTTGAGAAGAAGAAGGGGAGAGTTAGCACCTCAACAGCATGCAGACATGGCTAATCAGAATGGAGCAGACAACATGGACGATAGAGATAGGGTCTTAAATGCTTATGTTCAACCAAACCTGAATGGGTTGAACCCGAGCATTGTGAGACCAGAGATCGAGGCTCTACATTTTGAGCTTAAACCAGTAATGTTCCAGATGCTGCAAACTGCAGGACAATTCAGTGGAATGCCTACAGAGGACCTTCACCTTCATTTAAGAGTGTTTATGGAAGTCACAGATGCTTTCAAAATGAATGGGGTAACAGAAGAAGTGCTCAGGCTAAAGTTGTTCCCTTACTCATTAAGAGACCAAGCAAGAGCGTGGTTGAACTATCTGCTACCTGACTCTATCGGTAACTGGAGTGATTTGGCAGAGAAATTTCTGCTGAAATACTTCCCGCCCACCAAGAAGGCCAGATTGAGAAATAACATCACCTCTTTCTAGCAATTGGAAAGTGAATCTTTGTACGAGACCTGGGAGAGGTATAAAGAGTTACTACGGAGATGCCCCCATCATGGAATTCCTTACTACATTCAGATGGAGACCTTTTACAATGGCCTTAATGCTCAAACACATAGTGGATACAGTAGCTAATGGGGCACTCTTGTCCAAAACGTATAATGAGGCATATGAGCTGCTCAAAAGAATGGCTAGCAACAACTATCAGTGGCCTATGGACAAAGTTTCCATTGGCAGAAAAATGGTAGGCATACATAAAGTGAGTGAAGTTACTTCTCTCACAGCCCAGCTAGCTTCGCTGGTTAATGTCTTGAAAAACCAGCAATTGAGCCAACCTCAAATAGCCAATGCAGTCCAGGAGACTGGACCATCTTTTGTGTTGTGCAATGGACCACATCTTTTTGAAATATGCCCCTCAAACCCAGAATCAGTGTGCTTCGTGGGAAATATGAATCGCAATAACAATCCCTACTCCAATACGTATAACCCAGGATGGAGGCAACACCCCAATTTCTCCTAGAGTAACTATGGTACGGGACAAGGGAGCAACTCTGCCCCACAAAGACCACAGGCTCCCCCAGGCTTCATGCAGCAAAGACAACAGCCTCAAGAAGCCCCCACTTCGCTGGAATCCCTGATGAAGGAGTATATGGCAAGGAATGATGCTCTAATCCAGAGTCAAGCAGCCTCGTTACGGAATCTGGAAACTTAAGTGGGACAGCTTACCAATCAACTAAAAAGCAGACCTCTAGGAACACTTCCAAGTAATACTGAAGTCCCTAGGAGAGAAGGGAAAGAGCACTGCAAGGCTATAGCTCTGAGAAGTGGAAAGATGGTGGAGCCACCAAAGGCAAAAGGACAAGACCAGAAAGACTTCACTGTACCCCCAGAGAAAAAGAAAGACAAGAAAAAGCAAGAGGAGGAGGTAAGCGAGGAGGAAACCATTCCTGGAGAAAATGCTGCAACTATGCCACAGCAAAATTCGGCAACTTTGCCACAGCAAGGCATACAGCAAACTAAGTTACCTCCCCCTTTCCCTCGGAGATTTCAGAAGCAGTAGAATGACCAGCAGTTTAGAAGATTCCTAGATGTCCTAAAATAGCTGCACATTAACATACCTCTGGTAGAAGCACTAGAGAAGATGCCTAATTCTGTAAAGTTCATGAAGGACATCCTGACAAAGAAAAGACGATTTGGTGAGTTTGAGACTGTTGCTCTCACAAGAGAATGCAGTGCTGTGCTGCAAAATAAGCTGTCACCCAAAGTTAAGGATCCAGGCAGTTTCACCATACCTTGTTCTATCGGGAACTAGTATTTTGGCAAGGCACTTTGTAACTTAGGAGCAAGCATCAACCTCATGCCAATGGCCATATTTAAAAAACTAGGAATTGGAGAAGCTCAGCCTACCACAGTCTCACTGCAACTAGCAGACAGATCCATAGCACACCCAGAAGGAAAAATTGAGGATGTCTTGTTAAGGTGGAGAAGTTCATCTTTCCAGTGGACTTTATAATTCTAGACTATGAAGCTGATGCAGAGGTACCAACCATATTGGGCAGGCCATTCCTAGCAACCGGCCGGACACTAATTGATGTTCAGAAGGGTGAACTAACCATGAGAGTCCAGGATGAGTAGGTTACATTCAATGTGCTCCAGACCATGAAGTTTGCCAGTAAAGAAGAAGAATGTGCAGTGGTGTTTGTTATAGACACATTGGCATCAGAGCGGTTTAGAAAATGCTGCAAGGACCTACCATCAGTAGCATGGATAGAAGACTCAGATTCAGAAGAGGAGAACGAGAAAGAATGGGCCTGGATTGATGTCAGGCAAGGCATTAGGAAGCTGGAGCCAATAAAGGAGCCATTATATGTAACCCCACCAGATTCAAGGCCGCTGAAAGCATCAGTGGAGGAGCCACCAGCCTTGGAGATGAAGCCTCTGCCAGCACACCTCAAGTATGTGTATTTAGGAGAAACAACCACTCTTCCTGTGGTTATCTCAGCAATTTTGATAGTGGAACAAGAGGAAAAATTGGTCCTTACACTAAAGAAATTCAAAAGGGCCATTGGTTGGACACTTGTTGACATTAAGGGAATCAGCCCCTCATTTTGCATGCATAAGATCCTCTTGGAAAGCAATGAAAAAGGGTCCATAGAACCCCAGCGACGGCTTAACCCAATAATGAAGGAGGTGGTTAAAAAGGAAATTACCAAGTGGCTAGATGCTAGAATTATTTACCCAATATCAGATAGCTCTTGGGTGAGTCCGGTCTAGTGTGTTTCTAAGAAGGGGGGTATGACTGTGGTGGAAAGTGAAAATAATGAGCTTATCCCCACCAAGGTTGTAACTGGCTGGAGGATTTGCATGGATTATCGGAAGCTGAACAAAAGCACTAGGAAGGATCACTTCCCTCTGCCGTTCATTGATCAAATGTTAGATAGACTTGCTGGAAGGGAATACTATTGTTTCCTAGATGGGTACTCAGGGTACAACCAAATTGCTATAGCACTAGAAGATCAGCATAAGACCACATTCACATGTCCTTATGGTACCTTTGCATTTCGAAGGATGCCATTTGGGCTTTATAATGCTCTAGCAACATTCCAGCGATGCATGATGGCAATATTCACAGAAATGGCTGAGCAGTTTGTGGAAATCTTCATGGATGACTTCTCAGTCTTTAGGGACTCCTTTGACCTATGCTTGGAAAACCTTGCTAAGGTCTTGCAAAGGTGTGAGGAAACAAACTTGGTGCTGAACGGGTATAAGTGTCAGTTTATGGTAAAAGAAGAGATTAAGCTGGGGCATAAGGTTTCTCAGAGAGGACTTGAGGTTGACAAGGCCAAGGTGGAAATCATAGAAAAACTCCTTCCTCCCACCTCGGTCAAGGGCATTCGAAGCTTCCTGGGACATGCAGGATTTTATAGGAGGTTCACTAAGGACTTCTCTAAGGTTGCCAAACCTTTATGCAGTTTGCTAGAGAAGGACAGAACTTTTTGTTTTGATGAAGGTTGTATGATAGCATTTTGTGACCTCAAGAGAAAATTGAGTATAGCCCCAGTGATTGTGGCACCAGACTAGACCTCTCCATTTGAGCTGATGTGTGATGCTAGTGAAACAGCATTGGGGTCTGTCCTCGGGCAGTGCAGAAACAAGCTGTTTCATTCTATATACTATGTTAGCAAAATGCTGCAAGGTGCCCAGCTGAACTACACGGTGCCAGAGAAGGAATTGCTTGCAGTAGTGTTTGCCTTTGAGAAATTCAGAGCATATCTGGTAGGAGCAAAGGTGATAGTGCACACAGACCACTCTGCCATCTAACACTTGGTTAGGAAAAAGGATTCCAAGCCCAGGCTCATTCGGTGGGTGCTTTTGCTTCAAGAATTCAATCTAGAGATCAGAGACAGGAAAGGAACTGAAAATCAAGTGGCAGACCATCTCTCTAGGTTGGAAGGGCACAACTCCGGAGCAGATGACATTAATGAAAGATTTTCAGATGAGCAACTTTATCTCCTATCCCAAGATGATGTGCCATGGTACGCTGATTATGTAAATTACCTTGTGAGTGGAATGCTCCCACCAGACTTGACGTGGCAGCAGAAGAAAAAATTTCTGCATGAGGTGAACTCATACTACTGGGATGAACCATACCTTTACAAGCAATGTACTGATAAGATGATAAGGAGGTGCATACCCAGCGAAGAGATGGAACAAATCTTGTAGCAATGCCATGCTTCCCCTTATGGAGGTCATTTTGGAGGAGTTAGAACTACAAACAAGGTGCTGCATGCAGGGTTCTATTGGCCCTCTCTATTCAAGGACTCCCACTCCTTCGCAAAGCAATGCGACCGGTGTCAGAGGACAGGGAATATATCTCGCAAGCATGAAATGCCACTAAATAACATCCTAAAGATGGAATTATTTGATGTGTGGGGAATATAATTCATGGGCCCATTCCCTTTGAGTTTTGGGAATCAATACATCCTTGTAGCCGTAGACTATGTCTCAAAGTGGGTGGAAGCAAGTGCATCTCAAACTAATGAGGCAAGAGTGGTGACCAGATTCCTGAAAAGAAACATCTTTAAAAGGTTTGGAACCCCCAGGGCCATCATCAGTGATGGAGGGACCCATTTCTGCAATCGACAATTCAAGGCACTACTTGCCAAATATGGAGTAAGGCATAAGGTGGCAACCCCCTATCACCCACAAACGAGTGGGCAGGCTGAAGTCTCCAACAGAGAGATCAAGAGAATCTTGGAAAAAATAGTAGGCCCCACGAGGAAGGATTGGTCCTCCAGGTTGGATGATGCACTATGGGCTTATAGAACAGCCTATAAGACATCTCTGGGCATGTCACCATACAGGTTGTTATTCGGGAAGGCTTGTCATCTACCAGTAGAGTTGGAACATTAAGCATATTGGGCAGTGAAGAAGCTAAACTTGAACCTGGAAGCTGCGGGTGAGAAGAGGATGCTGTAGCTAAATGAGCTGGATGAATTTCATGGTCAGGCCTATGAGAATGCCAAACTATACAAGGAGAAAGCAAAGCAATGGCATGACAAGAAGATACAATCCAGGAACTTTGAAGTGGGACAGAGAGTACTACTGTACAACTCTAGGCTGACCTTGTTTATCGGGAAGTTGAAATCTCGTTGGTCTGGTCCCTTTCGCATAAGCAAGGTCTTCCCTTTTGGGACTATTGAATTGGAAGAAGAAAAGGAAGGGAGGACATTCAGGGTTAATGGACAAAGGGTTAAGCACTATCTAGGAGGTGATATGGATAGACAGCACACCTCCGTTCAGCTGCAAGAGGAATAAACAAGAGGGAAGTTAGGCTGAAGACTCTAAAACAAGCGCTCATGGGAGGAAACCCATGTTTAAATTTGTTGTTGATTAGGTTAACAATTTTAAGATAGTTTAAATCATGAGTCTAATAGCATTTGTGTTTATTACGCAGGATAGGAAGCATAGAAGTTTGCAGAACCAGTTTTTGTTTTGCTGCAGCAAAACTATATGAAAGATAGTCCCTGCTTGCTATAGCAGGATTATGAACGAGCACCCTCTGCTGCAGTAAAATCCTAGGCAGGCCAGTTTTTGCTGCAACATTGATGCAACAAACGCAGTCATCCCTAAATCAAAGGGTTCCCCTCTGCTATGCTTCTTACAAAATATATATATATATATATATAATATTTTAAAAAAATTGTTGTCAGAAGCAAAATAGGGCGGGAAAAAGGCAGAAGCCTGTAAGTCACGCAAGCACGTCCTCCACCCTCATTAAACCCCTGCAACTCCCCCACCCCCTTCACCCTCGAGTACCTCACCCGAATTCCCAAAACCCATATAGCTCCCTCACCTCCTTTGCACTAGAAAACTCCACTTCCAAACCTTAGTACCTATCATGTCGAGAATCAAGACGGTGGCCAGGAAGGCAAACAAGGTGAAGAAATTCACCTCCGAGGAAAACAGGCAGAAGCACGACGAAGAGATTTTACCCCGAAGCTTCTGCGCTGAGAAAGGTTACACCTTCGCCTCTTCTGGAGATTTGGGGTTTCCAATGTACGTTGGCACTGTGATCTAACAGAGGGGTTGGGCAGATTTCGCAAGACACCCGCAAACGGCCCTCATCCCTCTGGTTCGGGAATTCTACACAAACCTCTCACCCGAAAATGAGAAGTAGGTGACCGTCTGGGAGACGAGGGTTCATTTTGACCAAGCCTCCAAAAACAAGGCCTACAATCTGCCAGACGAAGAGGACCAGTATGAGGACTATCTCCAAGGTCTGTAGGATGGAGACTGGGATGCTATGCTTACCCGGGTATGCCTTCCCGACACCACCTGGGATAAATCCCCTCAGGGCTCCACCACCATCAATCGAGTCTCACTGGTACCTGCAGCAAAGGTGTGGTACCACTTCCTCAAGACCCGACTGCTATCTTCTACCCATGGGCAGACAGTGAGCCGAGGTAGAGTGGCAATGGTGGACGCACTCATATTCGGTAGACCACTCAACGTTGGCCAAATCCAAGCATGCGCCAATTGGAAAAAGGGAAGCTTACTTTTCCCTTCCCTCATCACTACACTATGCAAGAATCGTGGAGTCCCAGTCTCCATTGATGAAGAAGCACAGAAGGACACCAGCCCCATCACTTCCACCACCATTGCCCGGATTGTCCTAGAGAAAGCGGCCCCACACCCACCAGCTGCTTCCCGAAATCCTCCACATACTGCCGACCCCTCTGCTTCTTCCTCTGCCCCCCAGCCAGCTGACAAAACCTTGCAGTTCATCCTCAATCAACAAGCTACCATTCTAGGGCAGCAAGCTGTGCTTCTGCAACTTCAGCAAACCTTTTGGCGTTATGAGCAGAAAAGGGATTTTGCCCTTCATACCACCCTCGAACAGAACTATAAGCAATTTTTCCCATTTCTAGAGTTTCCCACTGACTTGCTCCATACCACCTTCGAGGAGTCAGCCCCAGCACCAGAGCCGCAGACAGCACAGTAAAAGGATTCTGAAGAATCCTCCTCCAACAAGGAGCCCCAACCAGAACCCCACCAGACACTAGTGGGAACGGAGTCCTCTAATGATGATGAGACCCTTGCAAAACGGGCAGCAGTGATGCGCCAAGGAAAGGGCCCCCAACAATCAACACAGAGGAGGAGTGGGCTTAGAAGTTCATCAAGGTCTTCTGGGGGTCAATGTCCCTAGGGTGCTGCAGCATCCCTGCTAGCACCCTCAGGAAGTTCCCTCAACTCTTATTCCTTCTCTGCTGTATCAGGAATTCCTTTGCCTCTGCTTCTGTTTTTGGGTCTCTTTTGTGTTTTTGGCCATTGCATCAGCAGTGAGGACACTGCTCACCTTTAAGTTTGGGGGGGTTTATAATATATAATGTTTGCTGTAATGTTTGTTATGGCTTAGTATTGCTGTAGAGTTTGCTGAAGCATGGGCTTATTTATTTGTGTTTTGCTTATCTATGTTGTTGTTTATCCATGCTGCTGTTTACTTATGTTTCTGCCTACCTGTGTTAAATGAGTCTGCATTAGTACTTACTTGTTTTGATGAATATAGTTATATTTGTATGTTAAAAAGCTACCAAAAAAATGGAGAGGGAAATGAGTCTGCATATTGCATAGCCTGCTGAAAGTTCTAGGATACTCCATGAGGAGGATTGGGTTTTTCGCTAAAAACCAGAATAGGAGACCTACAACCTTACCCAATCACACACAGAACCCTCTTCTAATAAGCACAGTATCATGGGCAGTTTGCCAAAAGAAAATTTGGTGATCTTTCAGAAATTGGATCTAAGTCTTAGAGTTAATATTGAGAGCTTTCTGTAGAATTATAAAAGAGACAGACGCATAAGGTCCGAAAGGTTTAAGTTTGGGGGGAAAAAAGTAATAAAATAAAATAATAATAATAATAATAATATTTGCAACACTCCGAAGCCTCTATAGTTCCTTAGTAACCAGGGGTATGCATGAACCCCATGTGTACCCTTGCGTAAAACAAGGACATAGAGTATGAGTGGGAAGCTGTGTAAGGGTGATAAGGCTGAGTAACCGGGTGCCTACATTGAACATGTTGGCATTCGCGTCAAAAGGCACTAATGACCTTAGCTAGAATAAGATCTATGCCAAAATATATATACAAAAACAAAGAAAGAAAATCAGTGAGCTGCCTTCCCTTCTCCCACATTGGTTGCCCTGGCTGCACCTATGATGAATGCCAACTTAACCTAGGAAGCTCGATATATTAGCATGAAAGTCTTAGGAACTCTGGCTGTTTTTGACCCAAGTAACTCTTAGGGAAACTGTCCATGTCACACACACAACTTCAAAGAAGGTTTTTTTGTTGTGATTGGGAGTAAGGGTTGTGGTGTCCTTTATATGAAAGCAATCCTGAGAGTTGAGAGCTATCAACAGAACTATGGATTCATGCATGAGAAAGGTCTGGAATTTCTTGTTGGTAGGAATATGGTGAATAGAGCAGATTGCTTGGGCGCAAGCAATCCTTTAAGTTTAAGGGGATTTGATAGCTGCAATTTATTTTAGTTCCTATATGCTTTCTGAGTGCGTTTACTGAGTTGTTCTAGTGTTTTAAGCGCTCTTATTCCCTGAATAAATTGAACGGGATGACCTTTTAGATAAAACATCAGCTACCCCATTGCTGCAGCATTTTAGTAAGCATATGTGGCAATTATAGCAGAAACCTGAGTGATATTGGGTGAGCTGCTCCCTTTTTCTGCAATACACTGATTCTGTTTGATATGGTGCAGGTGACAGCAGAGTAGGGCTACGCAGCAGGTGCAGTCTCCACCCAGCAAGAGAGAAAGCAACAAAAACTGACATTGCAGGTTGCTGGCACAGAACTGTCCCACTATTGAAAGTGGAGAGGACAAAGCTGCACGCAGAGATGGTTTTACTGCAGAGCAGGGGGAATGACGGCAAAAGCAAGGCAGCTAACTGGGACCACAAGTCTGAATGATAAAGAGAGGCAGAGAAGGGGAGACAAATGACATGCGACGGAGGGGGGTGAAAGAGGAGAATAACTACACACTGCCGAGGAGCCTCAGTGGGGGAAGACAGAGTGCAATCTTAGAATTCTTTTGTTCACTGTTTTGTTTTTCTTTTTCTTCTGTTTTCTATCAAGACTACTCTTGCGTTTTCTTTTATCATTAGAGATGTATACCAGTGATTTTGGGATTCTTATAACCAGTGTGACCATGAGGCTTGGCTAGTTTCCAGCTAGGGTTGCGTAAGGGTTGTAATGAACTTAACCACATTTGTAGTATAACACATTCGCTGCAGCACTATTTTTACATTCAACTGTGTTTATATTTTAAAACTCCTCTGATAACGGAAGTTAGTGGAGGTAGAGTGAGGCCATTATTCACCCGGGAGGGGAATGGAGGCTAGAAAAACAGTTTGAATAGATAGGGACAGCCAATATAGGAATATATGGTCCCCCATCTCCCCAGCAGTGGAGCTTCATGCACAACTCAGGGGTGAAGACTGCAGCAAGAATGCAGGTCTGAACCTCAGAGTTGCAAGGAATGGAAGTCTGGGAAGACTCTGTTCAAGACTGTACTGGGCACCTAGGACAATTGCAGTAGCAATTCCTGGAGCAAAGATGAGTGCAGTAGTTCATGGCAACCCTGAGCAACCTTAGACCTCCATATCCTAATTTCTTTACACCCTAGTACCCCTCGTTCTAGTTATAGCTGTAGTTAATTGAACCAACTTTATTTTATTTTACAAATCATCCTATCTTTGCTACAGCATTTCACACAGCAAAGTCTCCTTAACAGTTTTAGTTCACTCCTCGTGGGACGATACTCACTCATCACTTTATTACTTGGTCACGACACGTGCACTTGCGTTCTGACACTGTATTCATCTTTGCATGAATTTAACAACAAAATTCCACTCTATTACATAATTCTCAAACATGTTACAGCTCTCAATACACTCAATTCACTCATTTTCTATACGTATAGTGACCGATCAACTATAATCACAATAAGTGATCAGGGAATGTGAGTTTATCACCCATCTGTCTCCTCACAATACCACTATCAACAGGTTAGAGCAGTCCTCTCTTGGCTCACTCAGGATAATAAGGCATCCCTTACTTGGTACTGTCGCAAGGCATACAACCCGTCTATATTCATCTATATATATATATATATATATATATATATATATATATATATATATATGCATATTCATCAAATGCAATGTATAATTATCAAGCAACTCGCCATGAGCTTTACGCTTGCCATTCAATCATAATCAGCACCTTAATAGCTTTAAAAATAATGCCTGGTGCACATAATATTTACTTTACCAAATTATGATAAATACATTTAGAACCACATATTCAATGAGTTTCAAAATCTATTTGCAAAACCATACTTTTCTTGAACTATGTACCAGTTCATAAGAAAAATAGATATTTTAACACATTTTCTGAAACTTATGATAGCATAAATAATTTGTAAATATAACCAATTGTACATTTAAAGTTTAAGAAAAGGATGGGGTAAGTCATAGAAAGAATTATCTACTCACAAGGTCAAGGCTCTAGGTTGGATATCCCCAATTGTATTTTTTCAAGTCAAATCTGATTAAATAGACCTAAAAAACAAGTTTAGAGGATCCAAAATTCTAGGAAATAACTCCAAAATTGTAAAATTTGACCTTCGGGAGCTTGGTCAACACTAGTAAACTAATATGAGACTATTCACAGTCATAATTACTATTCACCATCGGAATCACTATTCATGACAGTCAAATTTATTATTCACGACGTATAAAAATTTTTGAGATGGCTAAAAAATTTTATATCCTATAGTTTATCTATCTCTTGAATCCATCAATGGTATCAGATTTTCAATTTAATGTCTTTAAATTGGAGTTTCAGAGTTTACCTTTTTTTAAGATTTTCTACTTTCGATTTGCGGTGATTCTTTGGCCAATTTGAAAAATTGTTCAGCCAATATTGTAGTACTCTCCGTCCTGAATCCAGTGGTACCCTTAGTTTCGAGATTGGATGCTCGAAATTACTCCAAATCTAGAGAGAGAAAATGAAGGAGAAAGAGTGAATAGTAATTTTCGATAAACCTATAGAAGATTTTTTAAAAAAAGATGGAAGGACCAAATAGCAATTTGCTAATTGTTGAAGGAAGACCTTGCAAATTTCATTATTTACAATTTGACACCTAAACTTTTAGGAAATTACATTTTGACCCCAAAAATATTAATAAGTTTTCATTTTCATCCTTAAAACTTTTTAATTACATGCCTCCTCCTTTATTTCTTTTATTAATCCATACAAAAATGAGAATTACTAAATTTTAAGGATGTTACATTCTTCCTCCCTTAGGAAATTCAGTATTCGAATTTCAAACCATCCTATCACAAGTAGGAAATAAAATCAAAATATAAATTAGAGTTATTATTCTCACTATTTAAGCTACTGGGGATATCTCTTTTGTATATCATCTTTACTTTTTAAGAAGTCTCTTCACTTCAGTGATTTTTCCATATAACCTTAACCGTAGGGATTTCCTTCAACCATAAATTCTTCACTTGTCGATCAACAATAGAAATTGGTTTTTTTTAATTAAGCCAATTTCTTGTCCAATTTAATTTCTTGGAATTAGATAACAAGAGAAGAATCTGATAGGTAATTCCTTAGCATTGATACAAGAAAAACTATATCAATATCACTTAATCCTAATGGCTAAGCTAAGTGATATACTACTATATCCAATTTGTTCAAGATTCCAAAAGAGTCTATATACTACAGCTTCATTTTTCCTTCTTCCAAACCTCATTACATCTTCCATGGGTAATTCCTTAAAAAATATTTAGTCAACAGCTGATAATTTCTAATGCTTAACTTTCATGGTCCTTATAGACTTTTGGCCTGTATTGAGTTGCTTGTATTCTTTTTCTAATCAATTTCACTTTATCAATAACATCTTACAATAAGTCTGACCCCAGTGAATCATTTAATAGAAAGTTAGTAACATCTCTTACATAAGGCTTTAAGTCATCATGCAACACCTACTAACTAGCTCTTATTTCATACATCAACATCATAGAATAATCCCCTTGAACCTTTAGTATTATATATATATATATATATATATATATATATATATATATATATATATATTATATTATCTATAAACTTCTAGCAATGTCTACCTAGCCCATAAATTCACTTATTCACTTATATTGTTAGTTATCTTTATTGGATAAGCATACAAGTGCTTTAGCCTATTCCAAGCATTTTCAAATTTCATTTCATTATAGGCTACTAACTAGGCATTAGTTACAACAAAAAGGCTCTGACGCCATAAAGAAAATTGTACAATCCGTAACTTATTTTATATCACATTACGAGCTATCTAAAAGGGACTTGGCAATCAACTAAGCCATCCCACATATATTACATAACATGAAGATATACAATCCATATCCACATTCAGATGATTCAACCTTGAGATCCATGTTTCTCACTTTTTGCTGGAGTACCTAGAATATGATTATGTGGACATAAAAAAATGAGATAACAATCTTAATACCTAGCAAATTTTTTAGAAAAATAGTATACATTCCATTCTTTAAAACATCTCAATTTATTTCATTGAAACATGACATGCTATAAAATAAGCATGTTTTTGACATGTTTTAAGTTTCTTTTTATTTAATTTTAGTAGAAAATAGGTATGAATTAACTGAGTGTTGTGTTTTGTGTTTTAGGAATAACAAAGAAGAAATGAAGAGGAAAATAGAGAGAAAATCATAGAAAAATGCTTATTTCTGACCTTGTGTCACTAAGTGATGTATATCTCACTCATTTGGACACCGATTAAGGTGACTTTAGCAGCTATGGAAAGAAGAGACATAGAACTACAACTTTCATGTTTGGCACTTCGGCAAAATCCAGAAGATTCTAGGCGCCGCGGTGCTCACAAAGAGCGCCACGGTGCCACAATAAGACAATCTGAAGCGCCGCAGTGCTACCCATCGCGCCGCGGCGCCCGTGCTTTCCAAGAGCGAGCACCGCGGCGCTCAACCCAATGTGCCGCGGCGCCCTGTGGCAAGAACTTCGTAGTGCCGCGGCGAATGTGAGCCGTAAGGGACTTGCTTATTTCGCGATTTTAGGTCATTTTCGCTCAAAATTAAGGGGAATGGATGGGAATTTGACCTAAAATACGTTATGACTTCGATTAGGAGGAAAAAGTCCATAAAAGAGAGAAAAGCAACCAGAGAAGGCATCCAATCTTTCACCGAATTCTTCATCTACATTCTTCAATTCTTCTTTTGTTTATCTTATTGCCCTGCGTGGCTAATTCTCTTTAGTTGGTTGAGGTGAGTTGAAACCTCAAGGGATTTTTATACATTGTGAGATGTGGATCTGATGTTATTATTTCAATTTGTTTTGAATATTGATTGTTCATCTGTTCTTATTTTTAATGATTATTCATATGATTGCTAGGAGGCCTACTAGTATTTTGTCTGTTTTAATCTACAGCTGAATTGTGTTTTGAACAAAGTTTTTAATTATGCGATTCATGAGGCAAATAGGTTTGAGGGTTTTGGATTATAAATCATTGAACCTATGATGAATGATTGACTAAATTAGATATAGCCGATGTATTTATATTTGTTTAGCTCTGTCAGTTTTTCTAGTTCTTCATGCGGTTAACAAGTTATATTTTACCGATGTGCTAAAAGATGGCTTGTTGATTAGGGTTTTATTAGTGTGATTATCATTAATTTGCTAGGCTTAAGGAGAAACAGGGTAAAAACCCCAATGATAGATGTTCATTTACAGATTGATTATGTTGTCGATGATCAATGTAATCCCTTGACGGTGGATACCAACCCAAACCAACGTCTTTATCATTAATCTCTTTCTCTTAATTATTTTCATTATTGTTTACTTTACTTAATTAGCGATTATCAATCCCCCCTTTTTAATCACATAAGGTAATTCCAGTCTCTGTGGGATCGACCCTTACTCCCACTACTACAGGTTAGTTTTGAGGTAAGGTATTAATTTGGGTGCACCTGCGACAGTGCGCACCAAATTTTGGCGCCGTTGCCGGGGACTGCGTCATTACTTTTTGTGATTTTTTTGATTTATGCCTGTAACTCGTTCTTCTAATTCTCGAGATTTACAGTTCAATCCAGATATTGAAAAATCTGTATACAGGCACAGAAGAGAAATTCAAGAAGACGTTGATCAAGATAAGGAGGAAGTGATCATGGCTAGACACCCCACTCTGAAGGAGCTTGCAGCTCCTGATTTACATCAGCAACCCTTATGCATTACTTTTCCTAATCTTAATGATAATGTTAATTTTGAGTTGAAATCTGGATTAATTCATCTCTTACCAAGTTTTCATGGTCTTACAGGTGAAGACCCGCATAAACATCTGAAGGAGTTCCATGTAGTATGTACCAGTATGAAGCCCCTTGGAGTAACTGAGGAACAAATAAAACTCAGGGCTTTTCCTTTTTCCTTAAAAGATTCAGCCAAAGATTGGTTGTATTATTTGCCTTCTGGTACTATCACTACTTGGAATGAGATGAAGAGAATGTTTTTAGAACGTTATTTTCCTGCATCTAGAGCCGCTACTATTAGGAAAGAGATATGCGGCATTAGGCAATTGCATGGTGAAACCCTTTATGAATATTGGGAGAGGTTTAAGAAACTTTGTGCAAGCTACCCACATCATCAGATTAGTGAGCAGCTACTAATCCAATATTTTTATGAAGGTCTTTTGCAGGGAGATAGGAGCATGATAGATGCAGCTAGTGGAGGAGCACTAGTAGATAAGACTCCTGAAGCAGCCAGAACCCTGATATCAAATATGGCTGCCAATTTACAACAATTTGGCATTAGGCATGATCCTCCTATTAGGCATGCCCATGAGGTAAGTACTACTTCTCTTCAGAATCAAATATCTGAACTTACTTCTCTTGTGCGCCAAATGGCTACAGGTACACTTCAGCAAGTTAAAGTCTGTGGAATATGTTCAGCGACAGGGCACCCTACTGATATGTGCCCTACACTTCAAGAGGAATCCATAGAACAAGCTAACGCTGTAGGAGGTTTTCCTGGCCAATCAAATAGGTATGATCCTTATTCTAATACATACAATTCTGGATGGAAGGATCATCCAAATTTCAGGTATGGGAATGCACAAAATAGGCCTGCAGGACAAAATTATCAACAAAACCAACAGGCTTATTATCCTAGACAGAATGCATCCCAGGATCATCAGGTAAGTAATCCATTGGAAGACATTGTGAAAACTCTTGTACATAACTCTCATCAATTTCAACAAGAGACAAGAGCTAGCATTCAGAACCTGACAACGCAAGTAGGTCAGTTAGCAACCACAGTGAGTCGTTTGGATACTCAAAACTCAGGTAAGTTACCTTCACAAACTGTGGTAAACCCAAGGGAAAATGTGAGTGCAATCATGCTACAAGGTGATGAAGAAGTTGAGACCCCAATGCAAGAGTTACATGCACCAACTGAGCAAGAGGAAGACAAGAATGATGCAACCATGGTAGGTAAGCATCCAAAAGGTAAGTCTGAACCTTTCTCTGAATATAAATCTCCTCCCTTTCCTGAAGCTTTGAAGGAAAATAGGATGAATGAAAGAACTTTTGAATTATATGACATCTTTAGAAAGCGTGAGGTAAATCTTCCTCTTTTGGATGCAATCAGTCAGGAACCTCACTATGCCCATTTCTTAAGGGAATTACACACCCAACAGAGGAATCAGAAGTTGAAAGGAGCTGAGAAAGTAAAAGTAGGTGAGCATGTTTTTGCAATTATTCAGAGAAAACTCCCTACAAAATGCAAGGACCCAGGTATGTTTTCTATTCCCTGCTCTATAGGCTACAATACATTTGATAAGGCAATGGTAGATCTAGGAGCATCTATTAATGTCATGCCATACTCTATCTATGCATCTTTAGCACTAGGACCTCTGAAAGAAACTAGTGTTATAATACAATTGGTTGACAAATCTAACACCCTCCCCGAGGGTGTAATTGAGGATGTTTTAGTACAAGTTGGTGATCTAATTTTTCCTGCTGATTTTTATGTACTTAACATGGAGAGTGGTGATCAAACAACTCCAATTTTGTTAGGGAGACCATTCTTAAAAACATCCAAGGCCATAATAGATGTTCATAGTGGCACACTGACAATGGAATTTGAAGGAAAAATTATGAAATTCAGTAACTACAGTGCCATGAAAGATCTCACTGCCTATGCTATTAATATGGTAAATTCTATAGCACAGGATGTTGAGCCTTTAGATACAAAGGTTGAGAAATCAACCTTGAGTGTTCACTTGCAGGAGAATAATATAGAAACTCCAAAAGTGCAGCAAACAGGTAAGGATCCCTTTACCTCAGCACCAAATTCTAATGCAAATGCACCTTCTATTTTACAGGATCCTGGGTCAAATCTGTCACCTCTTCCCAATCACTTGAAATACTTAGAAGTAGGAGATGCATCACCTATTTTAGTTGCCAAGAATTTGGGTGTTAAAAAAGAAGAAGAATTGATGCATATTCTTCAGAAAGAAAGAAATGCCATTATAAAAACAATTGCAAACCTTAAACGCATAGACCCGACTGTAGAGTTGCATCAAGTTCTAGAAATCAAAGGGGTTAGACCCCTTAAAGGTAAGAAATCTCTCCCTTGGTTAGGACCACTTGTTATTACTAATGTGGCTTCTGGTTATGCAGTTGAATTTCAAGGATTGAATCAGTCCCAGAAATTTAAAATTAACATCAAAGAGCCTCCATGAACAAAGATAGGGAGCTGGGTTGAGCCAACGACATTAAACAAAGGCACTTATTGGGAGGCAACCTAACAACAAAATAAAAAAAGCTGAAAATTGGAGAAATTCAAGGTCTAATAATGCAACACGCTCATGCCACCCCAAACAAAATCAGGGAAGTTTCACTGAACCCCTCCTTATGTTATTATTTGTCCCTTTTATATTCTCTTCTATTTTCTTACATTGGGGACAATGTATGTTTTTAAGTGTGGGGGGGTCACTTTATAATTCAGCTGGATGACTGTATAATATATCATACACGTGTGCACTTTCCTACTTTGATACATTTTATGATATGTGCACTTTTAATCTTGTCATGAGGTGAGCATGTGAACAAAATTTCAATTTATGAGTTTGTGATAGCTGAACCGATAGCCAATGATATAACTGTTTAAATTGCTTATAGCTCTTGAGAGATGTAGAAAAGTCATAATTATGTGTAATTTTAAATTCTTTTCAATTTATGATTACCTATTTTCTAAAAATCCTGAAATTCTTTTGCACAGTAATTTTGGATATTTAATTTGTCTTTTACTTAGAAAAAGATTATATAACTCAAAAATATTTTATGATCTCTTTTAAATTTCTAGAACTTTTTTAAATGCTACTTGAGGCGAAATCCTAGGCTAATACTAACAATTAGGAGATGATTTAGGCATTTTTTTTATGAGATTGAGCCTTTCAAGCTTAACCCAAACAAGTGAATATCCTTAGAACCTCTATTTTGAGCTTAATTAAAATTTTATTCTATACCCACAAAACAGCCAAGACCAAATTTTGTGATTGATATCTTTATTTTTTCTACCTGATTCACTCACTCCATGATTAATTTCTGAATATTTGTTTTATAGATCTACATTAATGAAATGGTGGAATGGTGGAGCAAGGACAAAAGAAAGAAAGAAAAAAACAATATATATATATATATATATATATTCTCAAAAGACTACTGAAAGTCTATCCAGTGATTAAAAAAAAGGAAGAAATAGAGAATCAAAGAAAAATAGAATGCAGAGAAGCAAGGAAATAAGTGTGGGGGAAAAACTTCCCCAATCTTGAGAATTAGCTCAAATAGATCAGAGTTAATCATGTGATGTTGGGAGATTGAGCTTTAAATTATATCTTTTATCTCACCCCATAGCCTAGCCACATTACAAGCTGAGTTAAGTCCTTTTGATCCTAAGAAGTAGTTTTAGCCTACATTAGTGGAGAGTAGCATGAAAAATAAGCCTATGCAAATTTTAAATAGAGAGCCATGCTATAATCCCTGAGATATATAAGCTCATTTAGGTAAAAGAAGAAATTTTCTGAAATTTCTTCAAGAGCATACAATTTTCACTATGAGGCAGCATATTGGTAAGCCATTCACTCATTTCATATATTGAATTCTGTTTACATGAATCAATGTTTGCTTGAGGACAAGCAAAAGAGTAAGTGTGGGGGTATTTGACATGCTATAAAATAAGCATGTTTTTTACATGTTTTAAGTTGTTTTTTATTTAATTTTAGTAGAAAATAGGTATGAATTAACTGAGTGTTGTGTTTTGTGTTTTAGGAATAATAAAGAAGAAATTAAGAGGAAAATAGAGAGAAAATCATAGAAAAATGCTGATTTCTGACCTTGTGTCACTAAGTGATGCATATCTCACTCATTTGGACTCCGATTAAGGTGATTTTCAGTGGCTATGGAAAGAAGAGACATAGAACTACAACTTTCATGTTCGAAACTTTGGCAAAATCTAGAAGATTCTGGGCACCGCGGCGCTCACAAGGAGCGCCGCGGCACCACAATAAGACAATCCGAAGCGCCACGGCGCTACCCATCGTGCCGCGGCGCCCGTGCTTTCCAGGAGCGAGCTCCGCGGCGCTCAACCCAGTGCGCCATAGCGCCCCATGGCAAGAACTTCGTAGCGTCGCAACGCTCCACTTAAGCGCCGCGGTGCACGTGAGCCGTAAGGGACTTGCTGATTTCGCGATTTTAGGTCGTTTTCGCTCAAAATTGAGGGGAATGGACGAGAATTTGACCTAAAATACGTTCTAACTTTGATTAGAAGGAAAAAGTCTATAAAAAGAGAGAAAAGCAACCAGAGAAGGCATCCAATCTTTCACCGAATTCTTTATCTACATTCTTCAATTCTTCTTTTGTTTATCTTAGGGCCCTGCGTGGCTAATTCTCTTTAGTTGGTTGAGTTGAGTTGAAACCTCAAGGGATTTTTATACATTGTGAGATGTGGATCTGATGTTATTATTTCAATTTGTTTTGAATATTGATTGTTCATCTGTTCTTATTTTTAATGATTATTCATATGATTGCTAGGAGGCCTACTAGTATTTCATCTGTTTTAATCTACAGTTGAATTGTGTTTTGAACAAAGTTTTTAATTCTGCGATTCATGAGGCAAATAGGTTTGAGGGTTTTGGATTATAAATCATTGAACCTATGATGAATGATTGACTAAATTAGATATAGCCGATGTGTTTATATTTGTTTAGCTCTATCAGTTTCTCTAGTTCTTCATGTAGTTAACAAGTTATATTTTACCAATGTGCTAAAAGATGGCTTGTTGATTAGGGTTTTATTAGTGTGATTATCATTAATTTGCTATGCTTAAGGAGAAACAGGGTAAAAACCCCAATGATAGATGTTCATTTACAGATTGATTATGTTGTCGATGATCAATGTAATCCCTTGACGGTGGATACCAACCCAAACCAACGTCTTTATCATTAATCTCTTTCTCTTAATTATTTTCATTATTGTTTACTTTACTTAATTAGAGATTATCAATCCCCCCTTTTTAATCACATAAGGTAATTCCAGTCTCTGTGGGATCGACCCTTACTCCCACTACTACAGGTTAGTTTTGAGGTAAGGTATTAATTTGGGTGCACCTGCGACATTGCGCACCAAAACATAAGCACTGACCATACATAGATACATCATCTTGGTTACACTAGGGACCCATAACATTTTGGTCTACTTGCCCAATGCAATCTCATACCTACAAAAGGATTATGCATATCCTATTATTAGCCAATACGTGGGGGAAATAGGGCTTACATGGCACACATTAGGCACCCCTTAATTCTCAAGAATGCATACATAACATATCTTTAGAGCATCATTCATCATAGCATAAAAGTTAGGCAACCAGTAAAATTGATAAATTCAAGTTCTTAAACATAAAGAGTGTTTTAAGGAAAAGTTAGCTACCTCAATTTCTACACAATCACTTCCTTTCCAATGCTGCCAATGTTACAACCGACTACTCAAACTAAAACATATAAGAGCTTCTGGTTAATGCATGCAATTAGCACCTAAAATATAAGTCTCTAGTTTAAGAACTTCTGCTCCCCAAAACAAAACTGTGATTCTATTCAGATTTAGGGTTATTATTAAATATGACAAAAGTCCTCTAAAAATTCTAAAATTTTCTATGGAGGTTCCTCTACATGTATATTTTATTTCATGATCTCTTAGCCCTTAACTATTCCATTTACCCCATGAAGTACCTCCACAACCCGAATAGTGCATATTGGTTTCGGTTCCGTTTCTATTCTATTTTCCATCCCTTTGGTTGGGTAAAACTTCATCAGAATTTATGATATTTTATATGGAGCATCCTAGATATGTTATATAATCACCAAAAAATTTCAAGTAAAAAATAATTTATTTGACCCCTCAAATAACACACTTTTTATGGCAGTCCCCAGTTCAGGTCTGTTCTGACTCACTTCCTGTCCCACAGAATTTCTATATTTTATTATATGATTTAAATTGCCTATAATTTTCTTAAATTTGGTGGCATCCTTAACTAGGATCCCTATAACATGTCATAAAATGGTCATATGAAAATTCAACATCTAACCCCTTCAATGTTCAGTATTTCCATCAACAGCCTAAGTTGTCCAGTAGATTTTTCTCATCACTATTTTGATTGCAAATGGCCTATTTGTAGGTTCTCAAAAATCACAAAAATTTCTAGAATTGATTATCAATATTTCAAGACTTTTCTCACCAAATATTAAAAATTTTAAAGGCCATTTACCAAGTCAAACAGTTCAAGAACGTAGGGCTTAAAAATTTTAGGTGCAGAATGTATGGTGCTTCAACATGTTTGTTACTAAGATGGAAAAGGTTGTTCCCTACCACTAGAGTTCCATGTTTTCAACTTTAACCTTTTCCATATCATGCTCAAGAATCACTCATGTAGAACCCAAAATGAACTCGACTCACTACAAACCAACTGTCCTCAAGAGGGGAAACTCAATTTGTGCAGAAATACTCTTATGGCTCTCAACTTTTAGCTTGCTTCTCCTCTTGGTTTTCCATGCAACTTAGCTACATTTTTTTGGTTGCTCTCCCTCTATGGCTAAGTTTTTTAGCTTTCTTTTCTCCCTCTTGGGTGCTGATTGCATAAAGAATGGGTGGTTTGAATTTTCTGCCCAAAATAATGCCTAAACATCATGATGCTATTGCTGGTTTCCACCACTCAAGAGGAAAAGGAATGATGTGTTTTGTAGAGATTTCATTGTGTTTTTGCAGGGATTCCCTTGTGGTTTTTGTAGGGAGGGCGTGAGGATGCAGAGCATGGTGTGGGGTAGTAGCTTTTGTGTAACATCCCTAATTTCGTTTCATGAATTAATAAAAATACAAAAGTATTCAAAGTAACATCCCTAATTTTGTTTCTTTTTAAGGTACATAAATATTTAATTAATGAAATAAAATTTATTAGACAATTTTTAGATATCTAAGGAAATATAATCCATAGAAATTCTTCACCTTACGTGTATGTATAGAAATGTTCTAACATTAATGGAATAAGTAAAGAGAGAAAACCTAAGAGGAAAAATTAGAAATAATATACTAAAGAAAGGTGAAATTCTTGGGTAAGGAAGATAAATTTTTGGAAACAAGTAAAGGTCTTAAAATTTCAAGAAAACATTGGATTAGTGTAATTTTTCCTAATTCAAGAACTAAAGTTACTAAGTTTAACATATTCACCCATACATTGGGCTTTCACCTTTGGACACTTCATATAGAGTTTTTCCAATTCACATAAGTTTCTAGCAAGCCCATTGGATAACCTAAACAAGAAAAAAAAACATAGACTTGGACTAGGATATAGAAATTGGACCAATAGCCCAAAATTTATGAAAATGTGTCTAAGCCCTCCAAGAAAGGTAGAACTTTATCCAAAGCAAAGGAAATGGGTAGGAATAAGCCCAAATCCAAGAGGAAAAATAAAATAAAATAAATCATGTGATAATATAATAAAGATTAGGTTACATGGCTTTAAGACAAAAATTTAGCAAGTGGTATGATAATTCAAGGCTTTAGGACAAAACATCTATATCCTACACTTATCATTTCAGCAAGTGGTATGATAATACAAGGCTTTAAGACAAAACATCTATATCTTACACTCATAATTTTAGCAAGTGGTATGATAATACATGACATTAGGACAAAACATTCCTATCCAACACAAATAATTTCAACCAAATAATGGAGATTCAAGGGCTAGAAATTTGCCAACTAAAAAGCCAAACCTATTATAATTGATTAAGACAAAAAAAAGGAAATGAATCCCTAAATCAAAGGGACCTTGTCCCTTATCTTAAGAACATATTATCATAATTTTCAAAATACAAATCTCCTTTTCCTATGCATATCTTGACTAAGAAAGAGGAAGACAAGAACACGAGTTGTATGTTTTCCAAAAATTCAACCAAGTATATCCTAATTGTGATAAGGTAAACCCATGATCATAAAAGGTGAATTATTTGGTGGTCTATTTAAGCAAAAACCACCCCTACAACATTAGAATTTTCATCCAAGTGAGGGAGAGGAAAAATAGAAGCAAGGTGGAGTGAGGAAAGGAGAGGAAGAAAGGAAGAAAGAGGAAGGAGAAGTCTAAAGGACTAAGTGCTCAAGGTAAGTTTAACAATATTTCTTTTTGAAGAAAAGATTTGAAACTTGTAATATTTATATGATATTTCGATCATAGAACTTTGATGATTGGTCATGGATGTTGCTATATCATGTTACATATTATGTATGTTTGAATACTTATGCTGGTGTAGATAGTTCTGCATAGGTATGGCTATGAGTGGTAAAATTTTAAGCTTTTGTTTTTAAAATTCTGGGAAGAATAATTAAGGAATTAAAACAAATGGTTTATCATGAAAAATGTAGATTTATGTCTCATGGATTTTTAGCCACTGGAATCACTCAATTTAGAGTCCATATGAGGTAGATATGGTCCAATTAGTATGCAGTGGTCAGAAATTGGTTAATCAGGGAAGAATATGTTAGGATAGCTTCTGTGTTTTGATTTCTGGGAACATTCTGTAGGGAATTAAAATCAATGGTTAACATAAGAATTATAGATATATGTTTCGTGGATTTTTAGCCACTAGAATCACTCAATTTAGAGTCCATATGGGGGAGATATTATCCGATTAGTATGCAGTGGTCAGAAATTGGTTAATCAGGGAAAACTATTTTAGGATAGCTTATGTGTTTTAATTTCTGGGAACATTCTATAGGGAATTAAAATAAATGATTAACATAAAACTTATTGCTATATGTTTCACGGATTTTTAACCACTAGAATCACTTAATTTGGAATTCTCATGAGGGAGATATGGACAGATTAGTTGGTAGAAGTCAGAACCTACCAGAGAAGAAATAACCTGTACTATGAGGGAGTAATATCACCTTGATTTCTTAATATTTCTATAATAATCATAAAATTGGGAATAAAAGAGAGAATTTCGAAAATGGGGATAAGAACCGTCGAAAATATGTATATTTACTATATGGGTTAAAGAAGTACAAAGAAAATATGAGAATTTATGTTTTGGCGTGCCATTTTTATTTTTAAATGATAGTAGTTTGCTATAAGAAAATATATTTTTATTTGTTTAAAACTGATTATGTCTTGCTACAAGTAAGTAGACTTTTAAGTAAAATAATTATTGTTTTGCTTAAAATAATTATATTGGCCTCTAATGAATTTTTGTGGTATTTTTAGAAATATTCTTTCTTTTAATATGTAAAAAGACATTTATCTTGAGATTTGTTTTATTACGATTTTTTATCAAGAAAAATCATGATTTAAGAGTTTAACTAAAGGTTTATGAGAATGGAATTTTTTAGAAATTTTTGAGATATTTTAGGATGAAAAATGGAGCTTATATGAATATATATAAAATAAAATCTTATTATTCAATTATTAAATAATAATAATTATTATTATAAAAAAATAAAAAAAAATAAAAGGCAAAAGGGGGAAGGGGAGACAATGCACAGCACATTTCTGTAGAAAATCGAAATAGATGAATAGTGAGTAAATAGTAACCTTCAACTTTTTCTCTAGATCTAGAGTGCCTATTGGCTTCCAATCTTAAAACTAAAGGTGTTATTGGATTCAGGACGAAGAATACTACAATTTTGACCAATCAATTTTTTAAATTAGCTGTTGAATCGTTGTAGATCTGAAGTAGAACATCTCAGAAAAAGGTAAATTCTGAAACTTTTACTTAGAGACCTCTAATTGAAATTTTGACACCGTAGATGGATTCAGGAGTGAGATAAACCTTAAGATAGGTATATTTTCAGCCATCTAACAGCCTTTTTGTTCTTTGTGAATAGTGACCAAGTTCCTAAATTTGCTATCTTGATTGCTTGGACCCTCCGGATACGTTTTTGAGGTCAATTTGATCAAATAGAGATTGGAAAAGTACATTTTAAGGCTGTCCAATCTGGAGCCCTTACCTGTGAGTAGATGATTCTTCCTATGGCTTGCCCTATACTCTTCTTGATATTTGAGCATGTATATGATTATGTTTATGAGATATTTACACTTTGATATATTTCTGAAATGTATTAAAATGATCTGAATTGCTTACAATTTGAAATATGATTCAAGAAGAGTATAGTATTTGAAAATGGATTTATGAACTCATGATGTATCTGATTTCACATGTATTTCTCATTAAATGATAAAGTGAATATTTATGCATGTAGCATTATTTATAAAGTTATATGTTTGCCTCAGATATAGGCATGTATACATGATTCCCCTGAATGGGAAGTTTTGATAGATGAATATACAGAGACTGAAAGTCTGCATTATCTTGAGCATTTTATACTGAATTATATGGCATATGTGCATATGATATTGATTTATATAGTGATATGTTTGCCTCGGATATGGGCATATATACGTGATATCCTTGATTGGGAAGTTTTGACAGATGAATATACAGAGACTAAAAGTCTGCATTATCTTGAGCATTTTATACTGAATTATATGGCATATGTGCATATGATATTGATTTATATAGTGATATGTTTGCCTCGGATATGGGCATATATACGTGATATCCTTGATTGGGAAGTTTTGATAGAGGAATATACTGAGAATGAAAATGCTGTATTATAATAGTACATTTGTTTTGATTAATACGAAATATATGAAATTATAGTTTTATGGAGGAATCCTATTGAAAACACTGTCTGCTAACAGCAGGTGATGTTAACCCTGGTGCGCACCTTGATTGCCTCAGCTAGCAGGGGAGGTGGTGCTAGCCTCGTGTGAGGGCCAACACACGGGAGATTATATGTGAAGGAGAACAGAATGCCTCCTATATATGGGCGAGATGCCAGTTATATGAAATGTTATTTGCCTTCCCTTGCTGTGTGCTTGGGAAATACCCATATAGAGTCCCTTCGCGTGTCCTCTTGAATGGTAGTAGGGAAAACTTCATCGGGATGCTGAGTTTAGGCAAATCCTATACCACCAAAGTACGGAAGGGGTCAAACTCTGATATGGTGGTTCTGATATGGGATCCTCCAGATGTTTTCACATGAATTATATTGATGCATACTATGATTTTATTATCGTACTTACAACATTACTTATGAATTGAATATGAATATGAATTTGAACAAAGATGATTTTTGAAATGCGGGTCCCATATAGATGTACCTCTAATTTGTAATTTTCAATGGACAAAGTTTTAAAAAGAAGAGTACATCCACATGTTGACCTAAGAGGTCATAGGAGCTATTATCTGCTCACTGAGTTGTAAAACTCACTACACGTGGTTAATATGTTTTTTAGATAAATACCTAGAGTTTGGTCCTACAGTTTCTTGATCGACTAGGTGTTGTACTTCTGTGGTGAGCCTAAATTGTTTCTTGGCTCTCAGTGTTTAAAAATGTAATATAATTATACTCTAGAGTTGCTCTGAACGCCATGGGCAGGATCCCTGCTTCTGCTGTACTCTGATGTATATGCACTTGATTTGTATATGGAATATGTATTGGAAAAGCCTATATGTATATGTTTCCTTGATAAAAGATTGGAATATTCATGTTTATGGAAAATATATGTTCATGATATACGTGTTTCACATGCCCTACAATTAGGGGCGTGAAAATTTTGCCAAACTGTTCAACATAATAGTTTAAGATAATTATTTTATCTTTAAATTGACACCAAGATCACCTACATCGGAGTTAAATTGAGGGAGTTATGCTTTGATTAGTAAGAGAAGGTCAGATAGGATGAAAACATGCATAAAGAAAATAAAGAAATAAAATTAATATTTAAAAAAGAAGAATCTTATAGTAAATGACTGGTATATGTCATAGCCATTGCCTTTGTATGAACTTCTTACCATCTTAAGTGTGAAATTTTGACATGGAAATATTTTATAAAGTGATATTTGAAATGGTTATGTTTATGGCATGATTACCGATGATTTTTGGTAATAATTATATTTTGATGAACATATTTGTTATTGAAAGCATATTTTTGGCTATTATTGTGAAAAGAAAAGTGAGAACGGTCATATGGAAATCCGTGTGGTGCACCAGTAGGGGACGCCCTACCAACGGTTATGATTATGCTAATGAGAAAAGAAAGAGAAAGTGTGTCATGTCGGACAGAGCTAGAAAACCCGTACCGGAGAGTAGAAAATACTCACCTTGACCAGAGTAGCTTGATATGAGAATAAATTGATAGTCGTCATATGATATTCTGAAAATAGTTAATCCTTTCATACATGTCATTATTGTACGATTCTTATGTGCATAGATATAGTGCATTCATGTGACCAAAGATATTTGCTGTAGTTTATACAGATGAACATGATGTGATGAGCTATATTGACGATGATTTATTGTTGAACTTACTGGGATTTAATTCTCACTATATTTCCATGTCATGTTTAGAAGAATAATTATGCATATTTTCTCTATGGCACTCACTTTTAGTGTATGTTGGATCGATTTACTCTATTTTGAGCCGATCCCAGTAATATATATGGTGTCTATGGTCGAGTTGACTAAGATCCCGGTGAAGGTGCAACCACCCGCACCCGTATATCTAGAACTGGTCAACAGGGATGAATAAGATGTAATTATATATGTGTTATACTTTTGTATGGATGTTATTGATTAATGATATGTATGTAAACTCTATATTGTATAAATTAAATAAATGTTATTTTGAGTTGAGTTGCAACGAGGTAATAACTTCATGGTATTTAAAAAAAATTGTTACTTAAATGGAATTGTTACATTTTGCATTATTATTATTTTTATTTTGGACAGAAACATGGCTGAAGTTGGTGGCAATTTCTTGGCTAGAATGTTCCTAAAATATTTATGGCTATGTGGCAAGATTTCCTTACTGAAAGGTGGCGATTTACTTGGCTGATTTTGGCTGAAGTTTTTATGGCTATGTGGTATGTTTTGGTAGGTGCAAGGTGGCTACAATTTTGTGGCCAATGTGGCATGCTATGTGGCTGCAACTTTGTCGGCAATGTGGCATACTTTGGTAGGTGCAAGGTGGCTACAATTTTATGAGCAATGTGTCCTACTATGTGGCTGAAACTTTGTGGTGCTACTTGGTAGCTCCTTAGTTGTTTTATATTGCCTTAATTTACTACTAATCTTAGATTAACGTCTCAAAAATGTATTTATATCTTCTCCCCATCCATTATGCTCTTAAGAATTTTATCTATATGATTCATGATTTATTATATGTCACCTATTTTATAAATGCCTTATTGTTACATAACTAAATATTTTAATTCTTTGTCATATGTATTTTCTACTTATTCTTAGATTTATTTAACTTTATTAGAGACTTAGCATGTTACACATTCAATATCACTTTATTCTAGACGAATTTTGCTAAGAAATCTCCCAACAAACTTGAAGACATGCTTGAAGAATGCTCTCCAAACTAGCATCATCAATTTAGGTTAATCATATTCTATCTATTGTATGGCTTGATTGTTACTGATATGAGCAAATTCAACTAAGGACAAATAACTTCTCCTAACTTTCACCAAAATTATATAAAGATACCTGAAGCATAACTTCGTAAACACATAATTTAGATTTACTATCAACTATAAAATAATCTAACTAAAATCCTAAGTCTTCCTGAATAACTCTCCTAAAACAATATAATTCAATTCTTATTTGCTAACACACCAAACAACGAAAAAAAATATCACTTGTATGTTCTTTTTACCATTATACTAGTACAATTCTTTCATATCTTAGTATATCCTTATTGCCTTGGGGTTATTATATTCATAATCTATGGCTTCTTCTGAAATCTCATTTCTCAACAATTATTCACATGTGAATTTCCAATCTCAACATAATTCACATCCTACATATCAAACTCAACTTAGCATGGTATAAACCCTTAACACAAATACCTTAATCGCTTTACATTATTTTCAAACATGGTTTTCAAAATATTCTTCTTTCCTTACTCAACTACATTAGGTAAACTTGGGTATTCTTCATACCTAAGTACTCAATCATTATATACTATAAACTTATTATTCTTTCTAATTTGCACATAATTTTTGAACTTACATAGTTATACATATTTGATATAAAGATTTCTTTTTTCAAATACATTCTTTGTTAGATAAATCCTTTCAAAATTCTCATTACTTTAACCTGCTAACCAATTGGACACCATAATAATTGAGTTTCGAAGAAAAAAATTAACCCTCCTTATAATAAGGAAAAAGAACCTTACATTTAGTACCAAACATTAATGAGGGATGATGCAACAGAAAAAGTGGAATACATAATAGAGCATGGTGCCAAAATAGGAAGTCAGAAGTTTGGATAAAGCATTGAAAAAAGAAATTAAAATCGGTGGTTGTAATTCTTGAAAGGCTATAAACAAAATCTAGTTGCTATATTTGACAAGAATCGGTGGCCGCAAGTTTTGAATATATGTGCCAAAATTTAATTCAAAGCTACTGTTATTCAGTGGAAGAATATTACATGGAAAAGAAGCATTTTTGAGCTTATAAAGTTTGTGAAAAACAAATAGCACGTAGTTAACTAGTAGGATACAGTTGGTTGCTTTAAAACATATATAATCAATCAACTGTAAAATAAACCAGTCCAAATTAAAAATTCTCAAAATAGCTGATCAACTAATAATACTGATAGTCGACTGGCAAGAACATTGGGAATACAAGATAAATCATTTGATTGTCCCTCTTCAAAAATTAATTGGTTTACATTTTCACTCTTTTTTTTTACAATGACGCCTATCACCTACAACTTCCCTACAAGAATCAAGACATCAATGCTTCATCAAGGACAATAAGGAAATTGAAAAATTCTGGTGATATCTTAATCTTATTCTACTTACATGCTTAATATGAGCCACAATTATAACATCTCGTAATTTTTATTTTTAAATAATAATGTTTTGTTATAAAAATATATATCTAAAAAGCAAGTATACTTTTAATTAAAGTAATTATTGTTTTGCTTAAAATAATTATATTGGCCTTTAATAAATTTTTGTTGTATTTTTAGCAATATTCTTTCTTTTATTATGTATAAAGATATTTATTTTGTGATTTGTTTTATTAAGAATTTTTTCAAGAAAATTCATGATTTAAGAGTTTAACTCAAGGTTTATGAGAATGTAAAATTTTAAAATTTTTTGGGAAGTATTAGGATGAAAAATGAAATTTATATGTATATAGATAAAATAAAATCTTATTATTCAATTATTTTATAATAATTATTATTATTATAAATAAAATAAAATAGAAAAGGGGAAGGGGGAGATAGAATGGAGACGAAACCAAGAGTTGTAAAATTTCGATGCATAGTGTGAATAGTAACTTTCATTTTCTTTTCTAGATCTGGAGTGTCTACAAGTCTCCAATCTCTAAACTAACGGTACCACTGGATTTAGGACGAAGACTACTACGATTTTGACCGAATAATTTCTCAAATCATCCGTAGAATCGCCGTAGATCGGAAGTAGAAAATCTCAAAAAAAATGAAAGCTCTAAAACCCTTACTTAGAGACCTCAAATTAGAAATCTGACACCGTAGATGGATTCAAGAGTTAGATAAATCTTAGGATATAAAATTTTTCAGCTATCTGACAACTTTTTGTTCTTGGTGAATAGTATTTTCCAGTAATGAATAGTATTTTTCAGCAGTGAATAGATAATTGGACCCTCCGGACAATGAATAGTATTTTCTAGCAATGAATAGCGACCAAGTTTCCGAAGTCATTTTTTTGATTTTAGGACCCTCCGGACACGTTTTTGAAGTTTGTTTAGTCAAATATGGATTGAAAAATTGCATTTTGGGGCTGTCCAATCTGGAGCCCTTACCTTATGAGTAGATAATTTTTTCTATGACTTACCCCATGCTCTTTTTGAACTATAAATGTATAATTGTTTATGTTTACTTTTCACATTTTTTAAATAAGAATACATAGTCTGATCCTGTAGATAGGTGATCAGTTAGGTGACATATTCTGTGGGTGAGTCTACGTTGCTTCTAAGGATCACAGTTTTTGAATTATATTGTGTTTGTATTCTAGAGTGCTCTCAACGCTATAGGCAGGATCCTCGTTTCTGTTATTCTTTGATGTTTATAGACTTGATCTGTATATTGTGTATACATGAGGAAAAATGACAAAGAATTGAATTGTGCATCTTTATGGAAAATATTTGATTGCAGAAAAAAAATGTTTGTTTCACCTGCTCGTAAATTGAGGATGTTACAACGATCACAACTACTGTACATATACATGCGTGTCATCATTTCATTAATTTTTTTAAAATTTTTACCTTAAATTTAACTGATATCCACCAATCACTCACATAGTTGTTCTAATTATGCCTTGCCTATTTCCATAGCTATCATAAGTATGCCCTTCTCTGAGTTCTATAAATGCACATATTAGTATCTTTACCTTCATACTCAAAGTTAAGGTGAGTGAAGTTATGGAGGGAACCGTATTCTGTCAATTGCAAAATATTTGTGTCTTTTGTGGAGGTATGGTGCTAGCCAAGAGAAAATTTCATGTAGTCTATGGTGGAGGTAACCATGGATTAATAGGGTGCATGTCTACAGTTGCACATATAGGAGGATGTCAAGTTCTATGTATTATTCTCACAACTCTAGCTACATCCAACATCATAGGAAAGACAATTGGGGAAGAATTTAGAGTAGCTTCCATGCATGTGTGCATGGCTAGAATGATGAGCAATGCTGATGCCTTCATTGCCTTACCAGGGGTTTTTGGTACTTTAGAAGAGATTTTTCAAATAGCCTCTTGGGCACAACTGAATATGCATCACAAACCGATAGGTTTGTTAAATGTTAACCATTTCTTTGATGGTCTGTTGTTTTTTCTTGATCAAGTTGTGGAATAAAGGTTTGTCTCACACTCGGCACGACGAATTCTCATCTTAGCTTCAAATGCTAAGGAGTTGATTGATGCTTTACAAGCATTTGTTCATGTACACGATCTAACTATGTTTCAAATAGATTGGACGATAGACAACAGCGAAAAACGCAAATTGGACTTGGATATTCATCTATAGTTGTAGCAAGACATGGACATTGTTATACCGCTTTTACTTTCTTAGGGTCTATTTGAATACCCTCCTTACTAACCATATGCCTTAAGAAATTAACATTACAAAGTCAGAATTTGCATTTTGAAAACTTAGCATATAGTTGATACTCCCTTAGAGTTTGTAAAACTATCCTTAAATATTGCTTATGATCCTCTGAACTCTTGGAACATATTAATATATCGTCAATAAATACATTTACAATTTGATCCAAGAATGGCTTAAGTATTATATTCATAAAGTCCATAAATGTAGCTGGAACATTTGTCAAACTAAATGATATCACTAAAAATTCATAGTTCTCATACTGAGTCCTAAAACTAGTTTTCAGAATATCCTCTTCCCTTATCCTTAATTAATGATATCTAAATCTCAAATCAATTTTTTTAAGTATTGAGCACACTATAGTTGGTCAAACAAATTATCTATACAAGATAATGGGTATTTATTATTCATTGTCACTTTATTCAATTATTTGCCATCTATGCATAACCGAAGTGATCCATCTTTCTTTTTCACAAATAGGACTAGAGCACCCCGAGGGAAAGTACTATGGCATATAAATCCCTTATCTAACAATTCTTGTTACTAATTCTTTTCAATTTCTTAAGTTCATTCGATATCATTCTATATAGGGATATAGATATTAGTTGGGTTCCAAGAAGTAAATCAATACCAATTTCTATTTTATATTTCGGGGGTAATTTTGGCAATTCTATAGGAAACGCATCAGGAAATTTTCTAACCACTAGAACTTAATCAACACTAGTGTATTTTATATCAACATCTCTCACCACTGCCAAATATCCTTGGCATCTTTTTATAATAACTTATGAGCTGCTAAAGCAGAGATTTGATTATTGGGTACCTCACTACAGTCTCCTAATATGAAGAAACGAGATTCTCCAGAAATATTGAATTTAATAACCTTAAGATGACATTCCAAAATGGCATGCCATGATGACAACCAATTTATTCCCAATATCACATCAAAGTCTACCCTATCTAGGTAACTGGGTACAATAGATATCACATTCAAAAATGGTCACATTACGCATATGTTTCAATTCTTTAAATTCTTTGGCACGCCTATCACTTTCACTTTCAAGTAGAAAATGAACCATAGATACTTATTAAAATGCCACAATATTCGATCAATCTAATGCTAAGAACTTTAGCAAACTTAGAATAAAAAGAAAATTAAAATCCTATAGAATCCCTCAGCAACACCTGAAGTATAAATATGTCCAGATCATATCTATACTAAAGGTCCTACTAATGAATCCTTTTCTCCAATAACCATAAGGAAACATAATGCTTTGATACCAACTTGTAACGCCCCCAATTTAAGGGCATGCAAAAAAAATATTTTTTTCTTTTTTTCGCAATAAGATATTTACCATAACATACATATCATTATTCTTTGTTATGGAAATAGATACATATAGGTTCTCTCATGTATACACATTATACAAACCAAGTTATAAATACCAAAGTAACAACAAAAGTAGGGATCCTGCCTGTAGCGTTAAGAGCACACCTTAGAATACAAACACAGTATAATTAAAAAACTATGAACCTTGGAAGCAACATAGACTCACCTAAAGAATAAGTCACCTAACTGATCACCTATTTGCAAGATCAAACTTTGTTTTCTTATTTGAAAAATGTGAAAATATCATGTAGTGAGTTTGACAACTCAGTGAGTAGATATTCCTCCTATGACCTCCTAGGTCGGCATATGGATGTACTCATGTTTTAAAATTTGTCACATAGAAAACACAGTTTAGAAGTACATTCATATGGGACTCGTATTTTAGATATTATCAAATCAAAGGATATTCAGATATCTAAAACCATATTCAGCATGGTAAGATCATTAAAAAAATGTTGTTATGCATTAAAATATTTCACATGAAAACATTAGGAGGATCCCATATCAGAACTATCAAATATTCCCAAGCACACAGAAAGGGATAATGTTATGATCAGCTGTATAAGCTATAGTAAAATATTAATCTTTTGAGATAAAGTCATAACTTTTTTTGATGCATAATTAACATACTATATATGTGTAACAATTTTTTTATTTTTTTATTATACAATATAGAGTACACATACACGTCATTAAATCCAAACGTACGTACAACATATCAAACACATAAATATCTACATCTTATTTATTCTGGTTGACCAATTTTGGAGATACAGGTGCGGTTGGTTGCACCTTCACCGGGATCTGAGCCAACTTGACCACAAACATTTTATTTGATTCTGCGATCTGCCCAACATAAAGTAACTCGATCCAACGTGCAATAAAAGCCAGAGCCATAGAAAAATTTGCATAACTAATTTTCTGAACATGACATAGAAATATAGTGAAAATTAAATCCCAATAAGTTTAACAATAAATCATCATCAATATAGCTCATCACATCATGTTCATCTGTATAAACTACAGTAAATATCTTTGGTCACATGAATGCACTATATCTATGCACATGAGAATCGTACAATAATGACATGTATGATAGGATTAACTATTTTTAGAATATCATATGATGACTATCAATTTATTCTCATATCAAACTACCCCGGTCAAGGTGAGTATTTTCTACTCTCCGATTTGGGATTTTCTCACTCCGTTCGACATGGCACACTTTCTCTTTCTTTTTTCATTAGCATAATTATCATCGTTGGTAGGGCGTCCCCTACTGGTGCACCACATGGATTGCCATGTGACTGTGGTCATCTCTTTTCTTTTCACAATAATAGCCAAAAATATGCTTTCAATAACAAGTATGTTCATCAAAATATAATTATTACCAAAAATCATTGGTAATCATGCCATGAACATAACCATTTCAAATATGACTTTATAAAATATTTCCATGTCAAAATTTCACACTTAAGATGGTAAGAAGTTCATACAATGGCAATGGCTATGGCATATACTAGTAATTTATTATTTTCATTTATAAGATTCTTCTTCTTTTTCTAAATATTAATTTTATTTCTTTATTTTCTTGATGTAGGTTTTCATCCTATTTGACCTTCTCTTACTAATCAGAGTATAACTCCCTCAATTTAACTCCGATGTAGGTGATCTTGGTGTCAATTTAAAGATAAAATAATTATCTAAAACTATTATTTTGAACTATCTAGCGAAATATTACGAAATTAAGTTGATATTACTCCCTCAATGTACATGTTATTTCTTCTCGGGTAGATTCTGACCTCTACCTACTAATCTGTCCATATCTCCCCAATAAGAATTCCAAATTAAGTGATTCCAGTGACTAAAACTCCGTGACACATATAAAAATAATTGTTATGTTAATCATTTATTTTATTTACCTATATAATGTTGCTAGAAATTAAAACACAAAAGCTATCATAAAATATTCTTCCCTAATTAACCAATTTCTGACCACTGCATACTTATCAGACCATATCTACCTCATACGGACTCCAACTTGAGTGATTCTAGTGGGTGAAACTCCGTGACACATATATCTACAATTCTTATGTTAACCATTTATTTTAATTCCCTACAGAATGTTCCCAAAAATTAAAACATAAAAGCTATCCTAACATATTCTTCCCTGATTAACCATTTTCTGACCACTGTATACTAATTCGACCATATCTACCTCATATGGACTCCAAATTGAGTGATGTCAGTGGCTAAAAATCCGTGAAACATAGATATACTTTTTTAATATTAACCATTTATTTTAATTCCTTACCGATTCTTCCCAGAATTTTAAAAACATAAACTTAAAATTTTGCCACCCATAGCCATACCTCTGCAGAACTGTCTATACCATCCTAAGTATTCAAACATACATAATATGTAACATGATATAGCAACATCCATGACCAATCATCAAAGTTCTAATATCAAAATCTCATATAAATATTACAAGTTTCGAAACTTTTCTTCAAAAAGAAATATTGTTAAACTTACCTTGAGCATTTAGTCCTCTAGACTTCTCCGTCCTCTTTCTTCCTTTCTTCCTCTCCTTTCCTCACTCTACCTTGCTTCTATTTTTTGCTCTCCCTCACTTGGATGAAAATTCTAATGTTATAAGTGTGGGTTTTGCTTATATAGACTATCAAATAATTCACCTTTCATAATCATGGGTCTACCTTATCACAATTAGGATGCACTTGGTTGAATTTTTGGAAAACAAACAACTCATGTTCTTGTCTTCCTCTTCCTTAGTCAAGATATGCATAAGAATAGGAGATTTGCATTTTGAAAATTATGATAATATGTTATTAAGATAAGGGACAAGGTCCCTTTGATTTAGGGATTCATTTCCTTTTTCTTTTGTCTTAATCAACTATGATAGGTTTGCTTTTTTAGTTGGCAAATTTCTAACCCTTGAATCTTCCTTCCTTAGCTAAAATTATTTGTATAAGATAAGGATGTTTTGTCATAATTCTATGTATTATTACCCACTTGCTAAAATTATGATTGTAGGATATAGATGTTTTGTCCTAATGCCATGTATTATCATACCACTTTCTAGAATTATGAATGTAGAATATCACACCACTTGCTAAATTTTTGTCTTAATGCCAAGTCACCTAATCTTGATTACACCATTATTTCATCACTTTATTTTATTTTTATTTTTAATTTTCCTCTTGGGTTTGAGCTCATTCTTGCCCATTTTCTTTACTTGGGTTAAAATTCTACCTTTCATAATGGGCTTAGTCACATTTTCATAATTTTTGGGCTACTGGTCCAATTTCTATATCCTAGTTCAAGTCTATGTTTTATTTCTTCCTTGAGCTATCCTATTGGCTTGCTAAAACTTTATGTGAAGTAGAAAAACTCTATATGAAGTGTCCATAGGTGAAAGCCCAATTTATGGGTGGAGATACTAAACTTAATAACTTTAACTCATAAATTAGGAAAAATTACCCTAATCCAATCTTCTTGAAATTTAAATACCTTTACTTACTTTACAAAATTTATCTTCCTTACCCAAGAATTTCACTTTTCTTTAGTATATTTATTTCTAATTTTTCCTCTTAGGTTTTCTCTCTTTACCTATTCCATTAATGTTAGAACATTTTTATGCACACACGTAAGGTGAAGAATTTGTAAGGATTATATTTCCTTAGATATCTAAAAATTGTCTAATAAATTTTATTTCCTTAATTAAATATTTATGTACCTTTATCATTAAAAAAATGAAATTAGGGATGTTACTTTGAATACATGAAACGAAATTAGGGATGTTACAATATGCAATGAAAATCCACTCTTTTACATAATGCTCAAACATGTTACAACTCTTAAAACACTCAATTCACTCATTTGCTATATGCATAGTGACCAATCCACTACAGTCACAATAAATGATCAGAAAATTTGAGTTCATCATCCATCTACCTCCTCACATTACCACTGTCAACAGGTTGGAGTGGTCTTCCTTTGACTCACTCAGGCTAATAAGGCATGCCCTACTCGGTATCATCACAAGCCATACAACTCGTTAATATTCATCCATACATATAAATATATATATATATATATATATATATATATATATATATAAATGCATATTTATCAAATGCTATGTATAATTATCAACCAACTCGCAATGAGCTTTATGCTTTCCATTTAATCATAATCAATAACTTTATAGCTTTACAAATCAATACCTTGTACACATAATATTCATTTTACCAAATAATGATAAATACATTTAGAACCCCATACTTAATAAGTTTCAAAATCTATTTGCAAAACCATACTCTTCTTAAACTATGTGTCAGTTTGTAAGCAAAATAAATATTTTAACACATTTTAGAAACTTATGATAGATAAATAATTTGTAAATAGAACCAATTATGCATTTAAAGTTCAAGAAGAGCATGGGGTAAGTCATAGAAAGAATTATCTACTCGCAAGGTCAGGCCTCCAGGTTGGACAACCCAAAATGTATTTTTCCAAGCCAAATCCAATCAAATAGACCTTAAAAACATGTCTGGAGGGTCCAAAATCTAGGAAATGACTTTGAAATTTGGAAATTTGACCTTCGGGAGCATGGTCAACAATATTCAACTGATGGGGGTACTATTTATAGTTAGAAAAACTATTCACCGCTAGAATCACTATTCATGCCGATCAGATTTACTGTTCACGACGTACAAATATTTGTCAAATGGCTAAAAAATTTCATATCCTATAGTTTATCTAGCTCCTGTATCCATCTACGGTGTCAGATTTCCAATTTAAAGTCTCTAAATAGGAGTTTCAGAGTTTACCTTTTTCTAAAATTTTTTACTTTCGATCTATGGCGATTCTTCAGTTGATTTGAAAAAATGATCGACCAATATTGTAGTACTCTGTATCCTGAATCCAATGGTACCCTTAGTTTTGAAATTAGATGCTTGAAAGTACTCCAGATCTACAAAGAGAAAATGGAGGAGAAAGAGTGAATAGTAATCTCCTGATAAACTGACAGAAGATTTTTAAAAAAATGATGGAGGGACTAAATATCAATTTGCTAATTGTTAGAGGAAGTCCTTAAAAATTTCATTATTTACATTTGACCCCTAAACTTTTAGGAAATTACATTTTGACCCCAAAAATATTAATAAGTTTTCATTTTCTTCTTTAAAATATTTCAATTACATCCCTACTCCTTTATTTGTTTTATTAATCCATACATAAATGAGAATTACTAAATTTTAGGGATGTTACACATCTCATACACCATCATCTGACCTATATGCAGAGATTTTTGACTCAAGGTGTAACGACCGGGTTTTTTTTTTATATACATAGCGACTGATAACGGATTCCAAGCAACGAACCATACACATTTATATAAACCGCTAATATTTCATTATCATAATATTCGAACTACATCAGAGATTATTATTTATACACCAGTGACACTGAGTCACATAACTACATCAATTAAACAATGAACCCTATACCGCACATCTCCCCTGGGTGTAAAGGGTGGAGGAGGTAGTGCTAGCATTGGGATCTGTACAAAGCATCGCCATCCACTGTATCTTCCATGATCAAGTGCACGGAAGCAGCTAGCGTATCATTTTCTCTTATCTGAACATAACATCAACAATAATGAGAACGAAGGTTCCCAATAGATTTAACATTAAAAGCATTATACGGTAAATAAGGAAAACACAATGTTATGTCCAGCTGTATAAACTATAGAAAACATTTTCTCTTTGTATATGATAAAATAACAAGAATGTACGGCATGCTTTCTTATTCAACAGACAAGTTATGCATGAATATCAAGCATGAATAATAACCAGGTTATACTTCAATAATATGCTTTTGTATTTATCTTTGTAGTACTTTCATGCAGGGTGACTGATCGTCTGCAGCCACATCACAACACTCGGTGACTAATCGTCTGTAGCCACATCTCCACATCGTCTATAGCCACATCTCAACCATGTACATCAACATGATATGACCATGTATACATCAACAACTCACCTTTAACATCATGCTTGCCATCCACAATCAACTTCGTCTCTTCATACAATCACTATGTAATAACCCCTTTATCGTCATATAATAATGTATACGTCATACTCTTTAATCATCATGACCATCATCGCAATAGGATTATGCATTAGCTAACACATCACTATGATAATGCATAATATTATCACCACATCATGCATCCATCTCACATACATCACATCTATATGTCTCATCAATGCATCATGCATCCATCTCGCATACATCTTATCTATATGTAATATGTGATTTAATTTCTCATAATAAAAGGATGAAATCCACACTACAATGCATCATTGAAAAGTTATTTATTTTTATTTTAGTTTCCCTTAACATCATCCATTCATTGGGGTTCATTTAGAGTATTAAAAATGCAAAACAGAGCAAAAACAGCCTCAAGCACGGCCTGGCCGTGTCCCCAAGCACAGCCATGCTTCAAACAGTGTAAACCATGCTAAAAACTCACAAAACAACCAGAAGCACGGCCTGGCCATGTCCCCAAGCACGGTCGTGCTTCAAGTTTTCTCTACAGCCCCGATTTCCATCCTGTCAGACCTTCCTTTACTAAAAATATTATAACTCTCTCAATATAACTCTGATTAAGGTGATTTCTGTGTCGTTAGAAAGCTAATAAAATTATCTACAACTTTTGATGTTTACTACTTTAACAGATTAGAAACATAAACTGGTCAAAAACGTGACCGAAAATAGAATCACCATTCTTTGCGTTAAATCTGACCTTCCTTCACTCGTTATGGCATAACTCTCTCATATTAGGTCAGATTAACATGATTCTAGAGGGGTTTTAACCATAGGACAGAGATCTACAACTCTTATGTTGGATATAGCTTCTAATTCGACCTAAAACTGGAAATACAGATTCATTCATAGAGACCATCGAATTTCATCCATCCAAAGTCAATTTTCAGCACAAAACAAGCAAAACATATGCTTCCAAACCTTTGCTCTACATGGATATTCATATGATCAATCCAATACATGCATAAGATACCTCCATCAACAAAAGCTTACAAGTATTCACACACACATATCTCATCAAAAATTACAATATTCATAGTAAGTTAATGTTAAACCTACCTTAACTCCTTGGATTCCTTCTTTTTTATCCCTTTCTCTCTTCTTTCTCTCTCTCCTTCCTCCTTCTTCCTCTTCTCCTTCTTGCCTACATTTTTTTCTTTTGTTTTCTGAACCCTCTCCCCCTTTGATCACTTATTGAGTCTTATCCCCCCTTCTCCTTCTTATCTTCCAATATTTTATTTCATTTTATTTGCTTCCCTTCCTACCCCTACCTTATCACCTCTTTATCTCCAAAATGCCCATGCCATCAACCATTATTTACACAAATGCCATCCTCCATAAAATTACATAAATTAAATTCTATTTTAATGAAATTACATAAATGCCATACTATGAGAATATGACTTTACCCCTTATTTCTTTACTAATTACGAGATTGCCATACCATTAGAATATCTAGAAACTTCTAGAATGTACCAGAATTATCTAGAATGTTCTAGAAGGTTCTAGAAGCTCACATGACACATGTCCACATCCTTTCGAAGTTGTGACACAGCCACTTACGCCTATGAATTTGCCCCTAATTTCTCTAATTATTACGAGATTGCCACTCCATTAGAATTAATGGATGTTACACAAGGCATCAGCTACAACATTTTCCTTTCCTAGATGATATTATAGCTCAAACTTGTAATCATTATGGAATTCTACCCATCTTCGTTGCCTCATATTTAACTCCTTTTGATCAAAAAAGTGCTTAAGACTCTTATGATAATAGTATACTTCAAATGTTGCTCCGTATAAATAATGCTGCCAAATCTTTAAGGCAATCACTACCGCTGCCAATTTAAGATCATGGGTTGGATAATATCCTTCGTGGGTTCTCAGTTGCCTAGAGGCATAAGTAACTACTCTCTTGCCTTGCATTAACACACATCCCAACCCTTTCTTTGAAGCGTCACTATACACTTCAAAATGTCCTGTGGGTTCTAGAATAATTAAAACAAGAGGAGGGGTCAATCTTGTTTTAAGCTCCTAAAAACTAGCTTCACACTCATCAGTCTATTTGAAGGGACTTCCCTTCTTGGTCAATTTTTTCAATGGCAAGGCTATCCAAGAGAAGCCTTGTATGAAACTTCTGTAGTATCCTACCAAACCTAAGAAACTTCTAACTTCTGTAACCATTTTTGGTCTCTCCTATTGAATCACTGCTTCCATCTTACTAGGGTCTATGGCTACCCCTCTTAGAGATGACATATATGAAAAACTTCACCGCTATCAGCCAAAATCCATATTTTTCTCTATTTTTGCATACAACTTTTTCTCTTTCAACACTTGCAACACGATTCGATGATGTTGCTCATATTCTTTCTTACTCTTAGAGTATATCAAGATGTCATTAATGAACACTACCACAAATTTATCTAGTTAGGGTAAAAAAAATGCAATTATTGTAATATATGAAAATTGCAAGTGCCTTCGTCATCGCAAAGGGCATTACAAAAAACTCATAGTTTCCATACCTAGTCCTGAAGGCTGTTTTTGGTACATCATCCTCCTTGTCCTAATATGATGGTATCCCGACCTCAAGTCAATCTTAGAAAAGATAGAGGCTCCCTTCAATTGATCCAATAAGTCTTCTAACCTAGGGAGAGGGTACTTGTTTTTGAAAATCACCTTATTCAATTGTCTATAGTCTATGCATAGTCTGAGGCTCCCGTCTTTCTTCTAAACAAACAATATAGTAGCTCCTTAAGGTGATACACTTAGTCTAATGAATTGCTTGTGTAACAATTCCTCTAACTATTTCTTGAGTTCCTATAGTTCCTTCGACGCCAATCTATAAGGTGCAATAGAGATAGGCCCTATCACATGTAGGAGATCAATAGATAACTCTATCTTTCTCTCAGGAGGTAATCCTGGAATGTCTTATGGAAATACTTTAGGAAACTCATTAATTATTGGGATTTCATTAAGCTTCGGTTCAACTTCTAGGTTTGATAAACATAGAATAATGTAATTAAGTACTCCACTTTTCAACTCCCGATTGGCTTGATTGGCATTTAGTATAAATAATTGCATCTCCTCTTGTGCAGTAGGAGGTATAAATTCGACGGTCTCAGTGCAACAATTTAGCAAGACCTGATTTCTAGACATCTAGTATAACCCTATAATGACATCAATACTTCTTAAAGGTAGATAAACGAGGTCTATAAAAAACATTTCTCCTGGATGATGACTTAACAACCTTTACATATAGAGGAAGTTAAGACATTTTTCCCTATAGGGGTTACTATAGATAGCTTATAGAGTGTTTCAGAAGTAGTATATTGAAGCTCTCTAATACATTCTTTTGATATATATGAAAGACTAGCACCAGAGTCAAACAACACCATAAAAGCAAAATCCATAGATGTAGCATGTACCTTGAATTATTTTAAGAATTGAGCTGCCTCTTGGCCGATAAGAGTAAAAACCCTTCCTTTCACCTGAGGCCTTTTTTCTAACTACTTCCCCATATTCTATGGGCTGCTCCTTCACAAAAATGACCCTTTTATCCGCATTTGAAGCAGACATCTGGTCCTATGTAGCATGGCTGGTTACCATGCATACATTCGCTCTTAGTACACTTGACTGTGGCAAAGTCTTGTTGGAAAGGTTGGGGACCTGCAGTCAATGGCCTTTTACTAACTCCATATTCTCTTCTCTGCACATTTTTGCTAGTGGTGAAAAAATCTTTCTTCCTCTTCCATAGATTTCGCCTCTACTTCTCGTCCTCCACTGCCCTTAAACACTTCTCCAAAAGTCTAGATTTATTTATCAAGGGCAAAAGTCCTTAATTTCCAAGGCTATCACCATATTCTAATTTTTAGGTTTAGTCTTGCTTCAAACTTAACATCCTTCCATGCTCATCAAGGTTAAACCTCAGGTAAGAGGAGAACTTAGACAACTCCTCGAACTTATTAATGTATTAATATACCTAGATTAACCTTGTCTAAGTTGGAGAAGTTCGAGCTCTTTCTCGGTCTGCACAGTACTTGGAAAGTACTTCTCTAAGAAAATGTTCTCAAACACCTATAAGGTGATTTGCCTTCTTTGGTAAGTTAGCAGCTCTATCCCTTCACCACCAATACTCAGCTTCATCCTTCAGCATATATGCAACAAAGATAACCTGCTACTCATTAGTGCAACCCATCACCTCAAAGATCTTCTCCAATTCCCTTATCCACCTTTTGGATACCGTTGGGTCATAGCCACCTTGAAAAGAAGGTGGTCTGGATATCAAGAACTCGGATAGGCCATTATCATTTACAACCACCCAACTGTTTGGATTATTTTCTCCATTCAGGTTGTTACTGTTCTAGAGTTGTTATAGAATTGAATTGGTGGTTGTGATTAAGTCTCGAATTACTATAGCCAAGTTGTGTAGGTTTTCTTCCAAATTGTTTACAAGGTTCCTCCTTGGTGGTGCCATATCCTACTGCAGTAAAAATATAGTTATGCTGCTATTGAGTTTATTAAGCCTAATAGTTAGTTAAAAAATATTTACAGTAGTCATAACACCAACTCAGCACATATAGAGGAAACACTAGTAATTTCTTACCTATATGAAATCACCGATCCCCTACACAACATAACCACAAACATACTCAAGACACTATAAGATCGATTTAAATAACCATCCACCCACTGGCCATCTAGGATCGACCTGCTCTAATACCAATTATGTAACAACTCTATTTTTTTACATATATACACATATATATTTGTAAAATTCCATGAAGTCATTACCTCTTTACTTCTAACTATTTAACTCATAATAACATTTAATTAAATTAACTAAGCATAATTAAGGTTGAATGTATACTATTAACACTGAAATAATTATTAGTTCACATACACATCATTAATTAAAAATGTCCGTACAAAAATCAAACAGATATATGTCTGCATCTTATTCAACCATATTGACCAATTCTGGGAATATGAGTGCAAGTGTTTACACCTTCACCGGGATCTTAGCCAACTTGACCCAACGTACGCTAAAAGACAGACATAGAGAATATCTGCATATTTAATCTTTTGAACATGATATAGAAATATAGTGAGAATTAAATTTTAGTAGGTTCAATAATAAATCATAATTATCATCAATATAGCTTATCATGTCATGTTCATCTATATAAGCTACAACAAATATCTAAGGTCACATGAATGGATTTTATCTATGTACATGAAAATCGTACATTGATGACATGTATGTCATGAATAACTATTTTTAAAATATCATATGATGGCTATTGATAATTGCAACTTACTGCAGTTTTTATGAGCTTTCAGAGTATGTTTACTGCACTGTTTTGATACATTGAGCACTCTTATTCCTGGACTTAATTAAATGGAATGACTCCCTTGGATATAATATCACTCATCTTTTTTGCTGTAGCAATTTTGTAAACATTTGTGGCAAATATGGCAGCAACACAAGTGATATTGAGTGAGCTGCCCCTTCTTGTCTTACATATGGAACTGATTCTGCTGCTATGGCGCAGGTAGCAGAGGAGCAGAGCTGTGCAGCAGGTGCAGTACCTACCTAGCAGGAGAAAGCATCAACCAACTGACATTGCAAGCTGCTGGTTGGGCTGATGCAGAAAGGCATCCACTACTAAAAGTGGAGGGAAAAGCTGACACAAGGACACTGACTGCAGAGCAAGGGGAATGTCAGCAAAAGCCAGGTAGCTGACTGGGACCACAAGGTTGAACCATAAAGAGAGACAGAGGGGGAGACGAAAAGACGACACGAGAGAGGGGGTGTAAAGGAGAGAACAACGACACACTGCTGAGAAGCATTAGAGCACGGGATAGTCTGCGATCCCTGAATTCCTTTGATTTGCTATTGTGTTTTCCTTTTTCTTCTGTTTTTATCAAAGACTTCCCTTGTATTTCTTTTATCACTTGAGATGTATACCAGTGATTCTGGGATATTTGTAACCAGTATAACCATGAGGCTTGGCTAGTTTCCGGCTAGGGTTGCACAAGGGTTGTAATGAACTTGAGCACACTTTTAGTATAACACATTTCGCTGCAGCACTGTTTTTACATTCAATTGTGTTTATATTTTAAATACCTCTAATAACGGAAGTTAGTGGAGGTAGACTGAGGCCAATATTCACCCGGGAGGGGAATGGAGGCTAGAAAAATAGTTTGAATATATGGGGACAGCCAATATAGGAATATATGGTGCCTCATCTCCCCAGCAGTGGAGCTTCATGCACAACTCGGGGGTGAAGACTGCTGCAGGAATGCAGGTCTGAACCTCAGAATTGCAAGGAATGAAAGTCTGGGAAGACTCCATTCAAGACTAAACTAGGCACCTAGGATAATTGCTGTAGCAATTCTTGAAGCAAATATGAGTGCAATAGTTCATGGCAACCCTGAGCAACCCTAGACCTCCCTATTCCATTTTCTTTACAACCTAGTACCCCTCATCCTAGTTACAGCTACATTTAATTGATCCACCTTTATTTTATCTTATAAACTGTCCTATCTTTGCTACAACATTTCACACAGCAAAAGTCTCCTTAACAGGTTTAGTTCACTCCTCATGGGATGATACTCACTCATCACTTTATTACTTGGTCACAACACGTGCACTTGCTTTCGGACACTGTATTCATCTTCGCATGATAACCAACAAGTTTTTGGCGTCATTGTCGGGGAGTGTCAAATTAAAAATTGTTCTTAGTTACTTGACTGTGTGAAGTGTTTTTAGTTATATCTATCATTCGCTCTGGCTATTTGTTGAACAGGTAACACAGTGCTTGAGCCGAGCTGACAGAGAACTTCTGCCTCTAGATCCAGAGATAGAAAGAACGCTTTTGAGAAGAAAAAGAGGACAGTTAGGACCTCAGCAGCAGGCAGGAATGGCTAATCAGAATGGTGCAGACAACATGGACGATAGAGATAGGGTCTTAAATGCTTATGTTCAACCAAACCTGAATGGGTTGAACCCGAGTATTGTGAGACCAAAGATCGAGGCTCTACACTTTGAACTCAAGCCAGTAATGTTCCAGATGCTGCAGAATGTAGGCCAGTTCAGTGGAATGCCTACAGAGGACCCTCATCTTCACTTAAGAGTATTCATGGAAGTCACAGATGCTTTCAAAATGAATGGGGTAACAGAAGAAGTGCTCAGGCTAAAGCTGTTCCCTTACTCATTACGAGATTGAGCAAGAGCATGGCTGAACTCTCTGCCACCAAACTCTATTGCTAACTGGAGCGATTTGGCTGAGAAGTTTCTGTTGAAATATTTCTCGCCCACCCAAAATGCCAGATTGAAAAATGACATCACCTCTTTCCAGCAGTTGGAGGGCGAATCATTGTACGAGACCTGGGAGAGGTATAAAGAGCTATTACGGAGATGCCCTCATCATGGAATCCCTTACTGCATTCAGATGGAAACCTTTTACAATGGCCTTAATGCTCAAACCTGCACTATAGTGGATGCAGTAGCTAACGAGGCACTTTTGTCCAAAACGTATAATGAGGCATATGAGCTGCTTGAAAGAATGGCTAGTAACAACTATCAGTGGCCTATGGATAGAGTTTCCACGGGCAGAAAAATGGCAGGCATGCATGAAGTGAGTGAAGTTACCTCTCTCACTGCCCAGCTAGCCTCGCTAGTTAATGTCTTGAAAAACCAACAATCGATCCGCCCTCAAACAGCCAATGCAGTCCAAGAAACTGGACCATCTTGTGTATTGTGCAATGGACCACATCTATTTGAAACTTGTCCCTCAAACCCAGAATCAATGTGCTACGTGGGAAACATGAATCGCAATAACAATCCCTACTCCAACACATATAACCTAGGATGGAGGCAACACCCCAATTTTTCCTGGAGCAACTATGGTATGGAACAAAGGAGCAACTCTACTCCACAAAGACCACAGGCTCCCCCTGGCTTCCATCAGCAAAGACAGCAACCTCACGAAACCACCACTTTACTAGAATCCCTGATAAAGGAATACATGGCAAGGAATGATTCTCTAATCCAGAGTCAAGCAGCCTCATTACGGAATCTGGAAACTTAAGTGGGACAACTTACCAATGAACTAAAAAGCAGAACTCTCGGGACACTTCCAAGCAATACCGAAGTCCCTAGGAGAGAAGGGAAAGAGCACTGCAAGGCTATAGCTTTGAGAAGTAGAAAGATGGTGGAGCCACCAAAGGCAAAAGGACAAGACCAGAAAGACTTCACTGTACCCCCAGAGAAAAAGAAAGACAAACAAAAGCAAGAGGAGGAGGTAAGCAAGGAAGCAACCATCATTGAAGAAAATGCTGCAGCTATGGCACAGCAAAATTCAGAAAATTTGCCGCAGCAAGGCATGTAACAAACCAAGCTACCTCCCCCTTTCCCTCAGAGATTCCAGAAAAAGCAGAATGACCAGCAGTTTAGAAGATTCCTAGATGTCCTGAAACAGCTACACATTAACATTCCTCTGGTGGAAGCACTAGAGCAAATGCCTAACTATGTAAAGTTCATGAAGGACATTCTGACTAAGAAGCGAAGATTTGGCGAATTTGAGACAGTTGCTCTCACAAGGGAATGTAGTGCTGTGCTGCAGAATAAGCTGCCACCCAAACTTAAGGATCCAGGCAGTTTCACCATACCTTGTTCTATCGTGAACTAGTATTTTGGCAAGGCACTTTGTGACTTGGGAGCAAGCATCAACCTCATGCCAATGGCCATCTTTAAAAAGCTAGGAATTGGAGAAGCAAGGCCCACCACAGTCATACTACAATTGGCAGACAGATCCATTGTCCATCTAGAGGGAAAAATAGAGGATGTCCTGGTTAAGGTGGACAAGTTCATCTTCCTAGTAGACTTCACAATACTGGACTATGAAGCTGATGCAGAGGTACCAATTATTTTGGGCAGACCATTCCTTGCAACTGGCCAGACATTAATTGATGTCTAGAAAGGGGAATTAACCATGAGAGTTCAGGATGAGCAGGCTACATTCAATGTACTTCAAACCATGAGGTTTCCCAGTGAAGAAGAAGAGTGTGCAATTGTGTTTGTAATAGACACATTTGCATCAGAATAGTTACGAAAATGCTGCAAGGACCCACCATCAGTAGCATGGACAGAAGACTCAGATTCAAAAGAGGTGAACGAGAAAGAATGGGCCTGGATTGATGTCAGACATGGCATTAGGAAGCTGGAGCCAGTGAAGGAGCCATTATATGTGACCCTACCAGAATCAAGGCCACTAAGGACATCAGTGGAAGACCCACCAGTCCTGGAACTGAAGTCGTTGCCAACACACCTCAAGTATGTGTTTTTAGAAGAAACAACTACTCTTCCTGTGGTTATCTCAGCACTTTTGACAGAAGAATAAGAGGAGAAATTGGTCTTGACACTGAAGAAATTCAGGAGGGCTATTGGTTGGACACTAGCTGATATAAAAGGAATCAGCCCTTCATTCTGCATGTATAAGATCCTTTTGGAGAGTAATGAAACAGGGTCCATAAAACCCCAACGGAGGCTCAACCCAATAATGAAGGAGTTGGTAAAGAAAGAGATCATCAAATGGCTGGATGCTAGAATCATTTACCCTATATCAGATAGCTCCTGAGTAAGTCCAGTCCAATGTGTTCCTAAAAAAAGGGGCATGACTGTGGTGGAAAAAAAAATAATGAGCTCATCCCTACCAAGGTGGTGACTGGCTGGAGGATTTGTATGGATTACAGGAAGCTAAACAAAAGCACCAGGAAAGATCACTTTCCCTTGCCATTCATTGATCAAATGTTAGATAGACTCGCAGGAAGGGAATATTATTGTTTCCTGGATGGCTATTCAGGGTACAACCAGATTGCTATAGCACCTGAAGATCAGCATAAGACCACCTTCACCTGTCCTTATGGTACCTTTGCATTTCGAAGAATGCCATTTGAACTTTGCAATGCTCCAGCAACATTTCAGCGATGCATGTTGGCAATTTTTATAGAGATGGCTGAGCAATTTGTGGAAATTTTCATGGATGACTTCTCAGTCTTCGGGGATTCCTTTGACCTATGTTTGGAAAAATTTGCTAAAGTCTTACAATGGTGTGAAGAAACAAACTTGGTGCTGAACTGGGAGAAGTGCCAATTTATGGTAAAAAAGGGAATTGTGCTGGGGCATAAAGTTTCTCAAGAAGGACTTGAAGTTGATAAGGCCAAGGTGGAAATCATTGAGAAACTGCCTCCGCCCACCTCTGTCAAAGGCATCCGAAGCTTCCTGGGTCATGTAGGATTTTATAGGAGGTTCATCAAAGATTTCTCTAAGGTTGCCAAACCTTTATGCAGTTTGCTCGAGAAGGACAGAACTTTCTGTTTTGATGAAGGTTGTATGACAACATTTTGTGACCTCAAGAAGAAATTAAGTACAGCCCCAGTTATAGTGGCACCAGACTAGACCTCTCCATTCGAGCTAATGTGTGATGCTAATGAAGCAGCATTGGGAGCTGTTCTCGGACAGCATAGGAACAAGCCTTTTCACTCTATATATTATGCCAGCAAAACACTATAGGGGGCCCAACTGAACTACACAGTGACAGAGAAGGAATTGCTTGCAGTAGTGTTCGCCTTTGAAAAATTTAGAGCATATCTGGTAGGAGCAAAAGTGATAGTGCACACAGACCATTCTGCCATCAAACACCTGGTTATGAAAAAGGATTCCATGCCCAGGCTCATTCAGTGGGTGCTTTTGCTTCAGGAATTCGACCTAGAGATCAGGGATAGAAAAGGAACTAAAAATCAAGTGGCAGACCATCTCTCCAGACTAGAAGGGGACAGCTCAGGAGAAAATGAAATTAACGAGAGGTTCCCATATGAACAACTCTACCTACTGTCCCAACATGGTGTGCCATGGTATGCTGATTATGTAAATTACCTGGTGAGTGGACTGCTCCCACCATACTTAACACTTCAGCAGAAGAAGAAATTTCTGCATGAAGTGAACTCATATTACTGGGATGAACCATATTTGTTTAAATAGTGCACTGATCAAATGATAAGAAGATGCATCCCCAGAGAAGAAGTGGAGCAAATTCTACAGCAATGACATGCTTCCCCCTATGGAGGCCACTTCGGAGGAGTAAGAACTGCAAACAAGGTACTGCAAGCCGGGTTCTACTGGCCTTCTCTATTCAAGGACTCCTATTCCTTCGTGATGCAATGTGACTGGTGCCAGAGGATAGGGAATATATCTAGAAGACACGAAATGCCACTGAACAATATCCTAGAGGTGGAATTATTTGATGTATGGGGAATAGATTTCATGAGACTATTTCCCTCGAGTTTCGGCAACCAATACATCCTAGTAGACGTCAAATATGTTTCAAAATGGGTGGAAGCCAGTGCATCTCAGACTAATGAAGCGAGAGTGGTGACAAGGTTTTTGAAGAGAAACATTTTTACGAGGTTTGGAACCCCTAGAGCCATCATCAGCGATGGAGGGACCTATTTCTGCAATAGGTAGTTCAAAGCACTCCTAACTAAATACGAAGTAAGGCACATGGTGACAACACCCTATCACCCACAAACGAGTGGACATGCTGAAGTCTCCAACAGAGAGATCAAGAGAATTCTGGAAAAAATAGTAGGCCCCACGAGGAAAGATTGGTCCTAAAGGTTGGATGATGCACTATGAGCCTATAGAATGGCTTATAAAACCCCACTGGGCATGTCACCATACAAGTTTGTGTTTGGGAAGGCTTGTCATCTGCCAGTAGAGCTAGAGCATCAAGCATATTAGGCAGTGAAGAATTTAAACCTGAATCTGGAAGCTGCTGGTGAGAAAAGGATGTTACAGCTAAATGAGCTGCATGAATTCCGAGGGCAGGCTTATGAGAATGCCAAACTATATAAGGAGAAAGCAAAGCAATGGCATGACAAGAAGATATAACCAAGGAACTTCGAAGTAGGACAGAAAGTGCTACTATATAATTCTAGGCTGACCTTCTTTCCTAGAAAATTAAATCTCGTTGGTCTGGTCCTTTTCGCATTAGCAAGGTTTTCCCTTTCGGAACTATAGAATTGGAAGAAGAAAAGGAAGGAAGGGCATTCAATTTTAATGGACAAAGGGTCAAGCACTATCTAGGAGGTGATGTGGACAGACAGCACACCTCAACCCATCTGCAAGTGGAATGAGCAAGGAGAAAGTCAGGCTGTTGACTCTAAAAGAAGCGCTCATGGGTGGCAACCCGTGTTTAAATTTGTTGTTGATTAATTTGACAATTTTTAGATAGTTTAAATCATGAATCTAATAGCATTTGTGTTTGTTACGCAGGATAGGAAGCATAGAAGTTTGTAGAACCAGTTTTTGTTTTTCTACAGCAAAACTATACGAAAGATAGTCCCTGCTTTGCTATAGCAGGATTAAGAACAAGCTACCTCTGCTGCAGCAAAATCCTAGGCAAGCCACTTTTTGCTGCAACATTGCTACAGCAAACGCATTCTGCCCTAAATCAAGAGGTTCCCCTCTGCTATGCTTTTTTTAAAAAAATATTTTCAAAAATTGTTGTCAGAAGCAAAATGGGGGCGAGAAAAAGGCAGAAGCCAATAAGTCACGAAAACACGTTCTTCCAACCTCATTAAACCTCTGCAACTCCCCCACCCCCTTCACCCTCGAGTACCTCTCCCGAGTTCCCAAAACCCCTACAGCTCCCTCACCTCCTTCGTACCAGAGACCTCAACTTCCAAACCCTCATAACCAACCATGCCGAGAATCAATACGGTGGCCCGAAAGGCGAGCAAGGTGAAGAAGTTCACCTCCGAGGAGAGCAAACAGAGACACGATGAAGAGATCCTGCTGCAAAATTTCTGCACAGAGAAGGGTTTCACTTTCACGGCCATGGAGGATTTAGGACTGCCAATGTACATTGGCACTGTGGTCAAACAGAGGGGATGGGAAAATTTTGCCAGTCACCTGCAAACTGCCCTTATCCCTTTGGTTCAGGAATTTTATGCAAACTTCTCACCAGACAATGAGAAGTGGGTGACAGTCCGGGAGACTAGGGTTCGGTTTGACCAAGCCTCCATAAACAAGGCGTACAATTTGCCAGACGAGGAAGACCAGTACGAGGACTATCTACATGGTCTGTAGGACCAGGACTGGAACGCAATGCTCACCTGGGTGTGCCTTCCAGGCACCACTTGGGACAAATCCCCACAAGGCTCCACCATCATCAATCGGGTCTCTCTGGTACTTGCAGTAAAGGTATGGTACCACTTCCTCAAGACTCGCTTGCTACCTTCCACCCATGGGCAGATAGTGAGCCGCGACAAAGTAGCCATGGTTGACGCACTCATATCCGGCAGACCACTCAATGTTGGCCTAATCATCAGTGGCCAAATTGAAGTATGTGCCAACTGAAAAAAGGGAAGCTTACTTTTCCCTTCCCTCATCACTACTCTATGCAAGAATCGTGGAGTTCCAGCCCCATCACTGCCATCACCATTGCACGGATTGTTCAAGAAAAAGCTGCCCCGCACCCACCAGCTGCTTCCCGAGATCCTCCACATACTGCCAGACCATCTGCTTCTTCTGCCCCCCAACCAGTTGACAAGACCTTGCAGTTCATCCTTCATCAACAAGTTACCATTCTGAGGCAGCAAGCTGTGCTATTGCAACATCAGCAAATGTTTTAGCGTTATGAGCAGAAAAATGATTTTGCCCTTCACACCACCCTCGAACAGAACTATAAACAATTTTTCCCATTTTCGGAGTTTCTCACTGACTTGCTCCATACCACCTTTGAGGAGTCAGGCCAGCACCTGAGCCACAGACAGAACAGCACAAGGATTCAGAAGGCTCCTCCTCCAACAAGGAGCCCTACCCAGAACCCCAACAGACACCAGTGGGAGCTGAGTGCTCTGATGATTATGAGCTTATTGCAAAACGGGAAATAGTGATGCATAAAGGGAAGGCCCCACAACAATCAACACAGCGCAAAAGTGGGCTCCAAAGCTCTTCAAGGTCTTCTGGGGGTCAATGCCCCTAGGGTGCTGCAGCATCCCTGCTAGCACCCTTAGGAAGTTCCCTTATCTCTTACTCCTTCTCTGTTGCATTTGGAATTCCTTTGCCTCTGCTTTTTTTTTTGGGTGTCTTTTGTGTTTTTGGCCATTTCATCAGCAATGAGGACACTGCTCATCCTTAAGTTTGGGGGGGTGTCATATAATGTTTGCTATGGCATTTTTATGGCTTAGTGTTACTTTAGTTATTGCCGTAGAGTTTGCTGAAGCATGGACTTGTTTATTTGTGTTTTGCTTATCTATGTTGCTGTTTATCCATGCTGCTGTTTACTTATGTTTCTGCCTGACTGTGTTGGATGAGTCTGCATTAGTACTTACTTGTTTTGATGTATATAGTTATATATGTATGTTAAAAAAATTAAAAATAAAAAGAAAAAGAAAAAGAGAGAAACACAGGGAGATAAGCCTTATCCTGCTATAGTTCTGGGATACTCTATGAGGAGGGTTGGAAATTGCAAAAAAAACAAACCAGAATAGGAGACCTACACCCTTGCCCAATCACACACAAAACCTTCTTCTAATGAGCACAGAAGATTGGCAGTTTTTGCAAGAGAAAATTGGTAATTTCAGAAATTGGACTTAAAACTTTTAGCGCCAATATTAAGAGTCTTCTGTGAAATTAGGAAAGAGGCATAAGTTATTTGTGAGAAAGGCTTAAGTTTGGGGGGGGGGGAGTAGAAAATAAAGAGAGAAATGTGGACACTCCAATGCCTCTGTAGTTCCTTAGTAACCAGGGGTATGCATGAGCCCCATGTGTGCCTTTGCGTAAAACAGGGACATAGAGTATGAGTGGGATGCTACTAAAGGGTGATAAGGCTGAGTAACCAGGTGTCCTCATCAACACATGTTGGCATTTGCGTCAAAAAGCAATAATGACCTCGGTTAAACAATATCTATATCTGCAAAAGAGAGAGAGAGAGAGAGAGAGAGAGAGAGAGAGAGAGAGAGAGAGAGAATGAAAATTCGTAACTACCCCCTATATGAGTTGCCCTGACTATGCCTATGTTGAAATATGCCAACTCATCCTAAGAAAGGAAGCTTGATATATTAGCATAAAAATCTTAGGAACTCTGACTGATATTGACCCAAGAGACTCTTGGGGAAACTGTCTATATCACACACACACAACTTTAAGTAGGGTTTTGGTTGAGATTGAGAAGAAGGCTTATGGTGTTTCTTATAGGGAACAATCCTGAGAGTTGAGAGCTATCAGCAAGACTATATGGAATTAGGCAGGAGAGAAAAGATCTAAAATTAATTGAAAAGAAAGGTGTGGTGAACAGAACAAATTGCTTAGGGACAAGCAATCCTTTAAGTTTGGGGGGATTTGATAACTGCAACTTATTTGCATTTTTTATGAGCTTTGGGAGTATGTTTACTGCACTGTATTGATACATTGGGCACTCTTATTCCTGGACTTAATTAAATGGAATGACTCCCTTGGATATAATATCACCCATCTCTTTTGCTGCAGCAATTTTGTAAACATTTGTGGCAAATATGGTAGCAACATAAGTGATATTGAGTGAGCTGCCCCTTCTTGTCTTACATGTGGAACTGATTCTACTGCTATGGCGCAGGTAGCAGAGGAGCAGAGCTGCGTAGCAGGTGCAACACCTACCTAGAAGGAGAAAGCATCAACCAACTGACATTGCAAGCTGCTGGTTGGGCTGATGCAGAAAGGCATCCACTACTGAAAGTGGAGGGAAAAAGATGACACAAAGACGCTGACTGCAGAGCAGAGGGAATGTCAGCAAAAGCTAGGTAGCTGATTGGGACCACAAGGCTGAATCATAAAGAGAGACAGAGGGGGAGACGAAAAGACGACACGAGAGACGGGGTGTAAAGGAGAGAACAACGATACAATGCTAAGAACCATTAGAGCACGGGATAGTCTGCGATCCCTAGATTCCATTGATTTGCTATTGTGATTTCCTTTTTCTTCTATTTTTATCAAAGACTGCACTTGTATTTCTTTTATCACTTGAGATGTATACCAGTGATTTTGGGATATTTGTAACCAGTGTAACCATGAGGCTTGGCTAGTTTTCGGCTAGGGTTGCACAAGGGTTGTAATGAACTTGAGCACACTTTTAGTATAACACATTTCGCTGCAGCACTGTTTTTACATTCAACTGTGTTTATATTTTAAATTCCTCTGATAACGGAAGTTAGTGGAGGTAGACTGAGGCCAATATTCACTCGGGAGGGGAATGGAGGCTGGAAAAAAAGTTTGAATATATGGGGACAGCCAATATAGGAATATATGGTCCCCCATCTCCCCAGTAGTGGAGCTTCATGCACAACTCAAGGGTGAAGACTGCTGCAGGAATGCAGGTCTGAACCTCAGAATTGCAAGGAATGGAAGTCTGGGAAGACTCCATTCAAAACTGAACTGGGCACGTAGGACAATTGTTGTAGCAATTCCTGGAGCAAATATGAGTGCAATAGTTCATGGCAACCCTGAGCAACCCTAGACCTCCCTATTCCATTTTCTTTACACCCTAGTACCCCTCATCCTAGTTACAGCTACATTTAATTGATCCACCTTTATTTTATCTTATAAACCATCCTATCTTTGCTACAGGATTTCACACAGCAAAAGTCTCTTTAACAGTTTTAGTTCACTCCTTGTGGGACGATACTCAGTCATCACTTTATTACTTGGTCATGACACGTGCACTTGCGTTCGGACACTATATTCATCTTCGCATGATAACCAACAGCTATCAACTTATTTTCATATCAAGCTACCTTGGTTAGGGTGAGTACTTTCTATTCTCCAGTATGAGCTTTTATCGTTCTATTTGACATAACACACTTTCTCTTTATTTTCTCATTATCATAGTCATAGCCGTGAGTAGGGCGTCCCCTACTAGTGCACCACATAGGCTGCCTTGTGACTGTACTCATCTCTTTTCTTTTGTTTTATTTTCACATTAATAGCCAAAAATATTATTTTAATAACAAGTATGTTCATTATACCCACATGCCATAATTTATAATCAAAGCATAATCTTTACCAAAATTTATTGGAAAAATGTAATTATTCCATGAACATAATCTTTTTTAAATATCACTTTATAATATATTTGCATGTCATAATTACACACTTAAGATGGTAAGGAGTTCATTCAATGGCAATGGCTAGGGCATACACTAGCCATTTCTTATTTTCATTTATAAGATTCTTCTTCTTTCTTAAATATTATTTTCATCTCTCTCAAATCAGAGTATAACTCTTTCATTTTAACTATGATTGAGGTGATCTTAGTGTCCATTTAAAACTAAAAAATTCCTCTAAAATTCTTATGATGAACATTATAGTGCAATCATAAGGAAGCTTGGTGTTATTAATCCCTTAAATTCAAAGTTATTTCTTCCTGAGTAAGTTCTGACCTCTACTTACTAATCAGACCATATCTCCCTCCTATAGACTCTAAATTGAGTGATTCTAATAGCTAAAAATTTGTGAGTCATATATCTATATTTTTCATGTTAACCATTTTTTTTAATTCCCTACAAATTGTTTCCAAAAATTCAAACACATAAACTTACCTAACAGATTCTTCCCTAGTTAACGATTTTATGACCACTACTTACTAATAAGACCAAATCTCCCTTATTTGTACCCAAAATTAGGTGATTCCAGTGGCTAAAAATCTGTGAGACATATATCTACATTTTTAATGTTAATAATTTCTTTTAAACATCCATCATATGCAAGATCAACATGTAACATGATATAGCAACATCCATAACCAATCATCAAAGTAGCAAATATTGTAAATTCCATCAAAGTTGTAATATCAAAATCCCATATAAATGTTAAAATTTTTGAAGGTTTTCATCAAAAAGAGATATTATAAACCTACTTAAAGATCTTCCTAACTCACTTAGTGAATTCTTTTTCTTGTTTCCTCTTGAAGAAAGTGGCAAGATTCCTCAATTCCCTTAGCTTTTCTAGTAGCTTGAATAAGAGAGGGAGGGTGAGTTTTGAACCCCAAGAATGAAGAGAAAATATAGATTCAAGTGGAGAGTAAACTAACTTACCTTAAGTACTTAGTCCTCTAGACTTATACTTCTTCTTCCTTCCTCTCTTCTCCTCTCTTTCTCTCCTTTCCTCACTCTACCTTGCTTTTGTTTTTCCTTTCCCTCACTTGGGCAAAATTATAATGTTATAAGGGTGGTTTTTGCTTAAATAAATTATCAAGTAGTTCACTTCTCATAATCATGGGTCTACCTTATCACAATTAGGACGCACTTTGTTGCCTTTTGCAAGAAAACAACTCATATTCTTGTCTTCCTCTCTGTTTAGTCAAGATATACATAGAAAAAGGAGATTTGTATTTGAAAATCATGATAAAATGTTCTTAAGAAAAAGGACAAGGTCCCCTTAATTTAGAGATTTGTTTCCTTTTCCTTTTGTTTCACTCAAGTATGATAGATTTTCCTTTCTAAGTGGTAAATTTTCAGCCCTTGAGTCTCTTTTGCTTGGATGAAATTATTTGTGTAAGATAGGAATGCTTTGCCTAATGCCAAGTATTATTACCTACTATATCATCACATGGCTAACTGAAATTATAAGTGTAGGATATAGATGTTTTGTCCTAATGCCATATATTAAAACCTACTATTTTATCACATGGCTTGCTGAAATTATGAGTATAAGATATAGATGTTTTGTCCTAATGCCATGTGACCTAATCTTGTTTATTATTACACTACTATTTCATCACATGGTTCTTATTATTTTCCTTTGGGATTTGGGCTTATTCATGCCCATTTCCTTTGTTTTTGCTAAAATTCTATATCTCATGGTGGGCTTGGTCATATTTTCATGATTATTTAGCTATTGGTCCAACTTCTATATCCTAGTCCAAGTCTATGTTATATCTCTTACTTAGGCTATCCAATTGGCTTGCTAAAAACTCATATGAAGTGAAAAGACTCTATATGAAGTGTCCATAGGTGAAGGCCCAAATGTATGAGTGGAGATGTTAAACTTAGGAACTCTAGCGCTTGAATTAGGAAAAATTACCCTAATCTAATTATCTTAAATTTTCAAGACCTTTACTTACTTCAAAAAATTATCTTCCTTACCCAAGAATTTTTCCTCTCTTTAGGATGTTATTTCTAATTTTTTCTATTAGGTTTTCTCTCTATACATATTCCCTTAATGTTAGAAACATTTTCTATGTATACACATAAGGTGAAGAATTTCTAAGGCTTATATTTTCTTAGATATCTAAATTTTTTGTAATATGTTTTATTTCCTTAATTAAATATTTTTGTTCTTTTATTAATCAAAGAAAGGAAATTAGAGATGTTACAGTACAATCCGTCGATATTCATTGATATATACATGCATATACATATACATATACACACACATATATATATATATATATATATATATATATATATATATATATATATATATATATATATATATATATCTGTGTGTGTGTGTGTGTGCATATTCATCAAATCTAATGTATAACTATCAAGCAACTCGGCATGAGCTTTACTCTTGCTATTCAATCATAATTAGTAACTTTATAACTTTACAGATTAATGCTTCGTGCACATAATATTCATATAACCAAATAATGATAAATACATTTAGAACCACATATTCAATGAGTTTCAAAATCTATTTATAAAACCATACTCTTCTTGAACTATATGCCTGTTAGTAGAAGAGCATGGGATAAGTCATTGAAAGAATTATTTACTCACAGGATAAAGTTCGAGATTAGACAGCCCCAAAATATACTTTTCCAATCCAAATTTGACCAAATAGACCTCAGAAGTAAGTCTGGAGGGTCCAAAAGCCTAGAAAATGACTCTGGGAGTTTGGTCAACGTTGGTCAACCAAATTATCACTATTCATGGCTAGAAATACTGTTCACATCAGCTGGAATCACAATAAACCTATAGAAGATTTTTTTAAATCTAGTGGTACATTTAATTTTGAAATCAGATGCTCGAAAGTACTCCAGATCTAGAGAGAGAAAATGGAGGAGAGATAGTGAATACTGATATCCCAATAAACCTATAGAAGATTTTTTTTAAAAATGATGGAAGGATCAAATAGCAATTTGCTAATTATTCGAGGAAGTCCTTTAAATTTTATTATTTACATTTTGACCCCTAAACTTTTAGAAAATTACACTTTGACCCTAAAAATATTAATAATTTTTCATTTTCATCCTTAAAACCTTTCAATTACATCCCTACTCCTTTATTTCTTTTATTAATCCATACATAAATGAAAATGATTAAATTTTAGAGTTGTTACATGCAACCCCATCAGTTTTGGCCCTACCAAAAATGGTATGGGCCATTAGGCATTGTAAATATGAAAAACTGGGGTTACAAATGAAAGATGCTTTTGAAACAGATGCAATATATTGTCCCCTACAAAAATGGAATTCTAAAAAAAATTTCTATCGAAACTTTGGGGGACTGATCTAGTTCCCCCATGTGGTAATCTAAACAATGCATTAAAGAGGGCTAATGATAAATTGAATGTACGGTAAGATAATATAAAGTTAATATAGCCTTGGTTGATGTTGGGATCCTGAAACAAGACCACATTAACTGTACTAAACTATTCTAAGGTGGAACATGCATAAGAAGGGTAATGGAGCCCAATAATGGTTGTCCACCAAATCCTATCAACCAATTATCGAAAGTTAGTTAAAATTCCCAACCGTTCCAAACATTCCTCGTCCATATACCGGGTACTTAGCATTCCCCATTTAACTAAATTATCATATCGTATCCATTAATTTTCATCAATGAAAAAGATGCCATACTCATTATTTGGTGAGAAGGCTATGATAGTCTTTGGATTCATCCTCTATGTGGTTATTGGGATTAGGAGGAGCTTTGACCAATTTTGGCTTATTTAGGGGCCATGGATAATGATAACAGATAAAATGTAATGGGGTGTAGGATAAACAGGCACTAGAACCAACAATGGACTATTTGCAATTCACACTAGCTAAACTAGGACAATAAGAGCATAAAAATCAAGTTTATGCCAACGACTAAATTAGGTAGAAATTTTCTAGGGAATCAAGCTATCTTAGTATATTCAGGTAGTAATGGACATGAATTATAGATTTTTGACCAGTCCAAGTGCAAATCGGAAAATTTTAGGCAAACCAAAAAATAACATAAGAGTAATTTAATAGCATATGATATAGGTCTTGATATGGCTAATTCCAGTCAAGTCCAAGGCAAGATTTGTAGCAATGGAAATCAAGGAAAGGCTGTCCAATCAAGTAGAAATAAGCAGCATTAACTTGGCTTAACAAAAATTAACCAACTTCAAAATAATTAAAGCACAATCTAATGTCAACTCAAGCAGAAAATTCCCAAAAAAACTAGTGCAATAGGTAAAACAAGGAAAGACTAGGGAATCCAATCCAAAAAATTAAAGATCAAGTATGGAAGAGTAGAAATTACCTAGATGAAGGGAACCACGAGTTGATTAGAGCAACCAAGAAAGGATGCATGTTTGACTGGATATAGAGGAATGAAGGGAATTGGGTGTTTTGGAATAGGAGGCCAAATATGTAATGCTAGAAGGAAAGGATGGTTTTGGAAAGGATGGTTTTCGGTAGAGGAGAGAGTTAGGTATAGGGCTGAGATGGGCTTGGGTGTAGGGGAATCATAGTGTAGGGGGCACTCAAGAGTTTGAGAGCAGAGTAGTGGCTTCAGATTGATAGAGCTTCGGGTTTGGTGGTGATTGGAGAGTGTTAACACTGGAGGGGGCTAGGTGCTTGAGATTTTTTTTTTTTGGATTATGTAAGGCACCAGATAGTTGGGGAAGGGGATTTGAAAATCAAGAGTAAAAGGGAAAGAGGGTGAGCATGCTGGGAACACAGGAAAGGGAAAATGTTGAAGGGGAAGGAGATTAGGGCACGGTGGTCTTCGATAGGGGAAGGAGACTAGGAGATTGACAAGGGAGATTAAGGCTAGGGAATAGGTGAAATCTGGTTATGGCACATGAATGGTTTGTAGAAGAAGATGGGAGATGAGAAGAGAGGCAGAGGGAAAGTACAGGTGTGTGTTAGGGCACTGGTGAAAGCAGAATGAGAAAAAGATTGCAAACATGGGGAAAAGAACTCACATGGGCCCGAAGCAAGGGATGGCCGTGTTGCATGCTAGTGAGGGGAGTTTCTTCTTAGATGTGGGAACACGTCCCACCAATGTTACACAACACAGCCCACCCATGTTATGGGCTAGATTGTAATTCTTCTGGGGAATGGTCATGTTAGGCAAACACGGGTACTCTGTGTTACCTCAGGCTCGGTCGTGCCCTAGGACACGACTTGCCTGTGCTGGATGCTAGAAACACTAAAGTTCTCTAATTTTTCCCATGCTTGAAGCATGATTGTGCTCTATGACATGGGGCACTCATGTTGGAAGCTGTAATATGCTTTTTGTTTGAATTTTGCCACACCTTTTTATCCTCTTAAATTTCCTTTGCATATCATTCTTTATCGAAATTTGGGCACATAGGAATTCACCTAAAAATTAGATGAAAACACTTATTAATGATCTAACCTAATAAATTAGCTAAAATTATAGATAAAAACAAAATCATAAACAATGAAACTAAGGAAAAGAAACTCAAAAACTAAAAATGTGGGTTGCCTCCCACAACGTGCTCGTTTTAAGTCTTGAGCTTGACTCATTTGCAGTTTCTTGCTCAAGGTGGTTTTAAGAAAGTTTGGATAACTTTCCTTTTTATCCATTGCCTCTTATTATGGTTCTTGAGGGATTGCTCAATAGCCTTTAGGGATCCTCTTGGCCCATTCCATTTTCATTTACTCTGTTCAAGTTGATAGGAGTTGGTGTTGGTTCTACCTTTGGAGCTTTGATTTCCTCCTCAACTGCTTGCTTTTCTAGCCCCTATTTAACATAGTAAAAGAAATTTCCACAGAGCATAATTCAAGTGGGTCAGTTGAACAAAGATTCATACCATTATTATTCTTACTTTGTTCAGGTAAGTATACCATGCAACATGATGCATTTAGAGAGGAGAGATCATTGTATCAGTTAAATTAAACTCTACTTTCTCATCCCTATATTCAAAGAAAGCTTTCCATCTCTTACATTAATATTAGTACCTATAGTGGCTAGGAAAGGCCCATTAAAAATGATGGAGATTTGATCATCTTCCTCCTCTAGAATTACAAAATCTATTGGTATATAAAACTTACCTACCTTTAAAGGGATATCCTCTAATATACTCATCGAATATTTAATGGATCAGTCTACCAAATAAAGAGAAAGAGTAGTTGGCTTTAGGTCACCCATTTGAAGCTTCTTCAACTTTTCCAACTTAGCTTTTATCGATCTTTGAGGATAGGATGTTGATATGGATGTTTAAGGATGGCTTTAAGTAAAATGTTATGTTGATGTTCAGCTTCTTCAATACATCCAAAAATTTCCCATACTGCTTTTCCAACTTAGCTTTGACTGATCTTTGAGGAAAATGGACTGATGGCTTGTATGGTGCAGGAGCCACATATTTGGGCTATTCTTCACTCTTTTCTCTTCTCAAATGCAGCCTGAGGTTCATCTTTCTTTACTTCCCCACTTCTTTCTAATTTAGCCAATTGCTTACCACTTCTCAAGGTAATAGGATTACAATGCTTTCTAGAGTTCTCAATTTGGCCTGGGAGTCTACCAAAGTTCTTATTTGATAGGCTCGCTTGCTATCTGAGTTTTCAACATTTTACTATAAGTAGAAAGCAAGTTAACCTTAGAGGCTAAATCTTTTATAGCCTCATTCATTAAATGGTTATGGGCTCTGAACTCGTCATTATGTTTACTCTTAGTAGCTATAAAGTTCCTTATCAGAGCCTCCAAATTTGACTTTGGCTGTAGAGGAGGATTGAATCTTCTGATTTTGAAACCCAAGAGGTTACCTAAAGTTATTCTGAAGAGGCTGATTCATATTAGGTTTGTAAGATAGATTTGGATGATTCCTCTAGCCTGGATTATAAGTATTGATGTATGGATTATTTCTTTGATTATTATTAACAAAGTTTACCTATTCACAATCCTGAGGTGCAGGGTTTCCAAGCTAGCATTCATTGTGTAACACCCCTAATTTCATTTCTTTTACTAATAGAGATACATAAATATTTAATTAAGGAAATAAAACTTATTAAACAATTTTTAGATATCTAAGAAAATATATGACTCAAAAAGTCTTCAACTTATATGTATGAATAGAAAATGTTTCTAACATTAAAGGAATAGGTAATGAGAGAAAATCTAATAGGAAAAATTAGAAATAACATCCAAAAGAGAGGTGAAATTCTTAGGCAAGAAAGATAAATTTTTATAAGTAGGTAAAGTTCCTAAAATTTTAAAAAGATTGGATTAGGGTAATTTTTCTTAATTCAAGAGTTAGAGTTCCTAAGTTTAACATCTCTACCTATATATTGGGCCTTCACCTATGGACACATCATTTCCCCTTGACATGAGTTTCTAGCAAGCCAATTGGATAGCCCAAGCAAGAGATATAACATAGACTTGGACTAGGATATAGAAGTTGGACTGATAGCTTAAAATTCATGAAAATGTGACCAAGCCCTCCATGAGAGGTAGAATTTCAACTAAAGCAAAGGAAATGGGCAAGAATGAGCCCAAATCCAAGAGGAAAAAATAAAAAGAAATCATGTGATAAAATAGTTGTGTAATAATAAACAAGATTAGGTCGCATGGCATTAGGACAAAACATATATATCCTACACTTATAATTTTAGCAAGCTATGTGATGATATAGTAGGTAATAATACATGGTATTATTACAAAACATCCCTATCCTACACAAATAATTTTAGCCAAGTAAGGGAGACTCAAGGGCTGGAAATTTGCCACCTAGAAAGGCAAACCTATTATACACGAGTGAGACAAAAGAAAAATGAAATGAATCCCTAAATCAAAGGGACCTTGTCCCTTGTCTTAAGAACATTTTATCATGATTTTCAAATACAAATCTCCTTTTGCTATGCATATCTTGACGAAGGGAGAGGAAGATAAGAACATGAGTTATCTTCCGCTAAAAGGCAGCCAAGTGCATCCTAATTGTGATAAGGTATACCCATAATTATGAAAGGAGGAGTACTTGATAATTTATTTAAGAAAAAACCACTCTTATAACATTAGAATTTCATCCCAGTAAGGGAGAGGGAAAAATAGAATCAAGGTAGAGTGAGGAAAGGAGAGAAAGAAAGGAAGGACGAAGAAGGAAAAGTCTAAAGGACTAAGTACTCAAGGTAAGTTAGTTTAATCTCCACTTGAATCCATATTTTCTCTTCATCCTTGGGGTTCAAAACTCACCCTCCCTCTCTTATTCAAGATGTTGGAAAAGTTAAGGGAAGGGAGGAATCTTGCCACTTCCTTCAAGAGGAAACAAGAAAAAGAATTCACTAAATGAGCTAGAGATATTTTTAGGTTGGTCTAACAATATCTCTTTTTGAAGAAAAGCTTTGAAATTTATAACATTTCTATGGGATTTTGATCCTAAAACTTTGATGAAATTTACAATATTTACTACTTTGATGATTGGCCATGGATGTTGTTATATCATGTTACATGTTAATCTTGCATTTGATGTATATTTGAATACTTAGTTTGGTGTGGAATGTTTTGCATAGGTATGGCTATGGGTGGCAAAATTTTGGGGTTTTGTGCTACTATTATGTATATTTAAATATGATTAAAAATTGATGGGATATGGTTAGATTGATAAAATGAATATGGCCTTAAACACTTAAAAGAAGACCCTGACATATTTATGTTGAGAAACACCCTTAATAATACATGATTTGATTTATGTTTTGTTGAGAAGTAGATGATGGAATATGTTAAATTAAGTGTAAGAAATCTAATTAAAATTTTAAAATGAGTAATATTATGATTAGATGTAAATTAAGAAGAAAATGGAAGAGGACATAATAAAAGGATGAACCAAAACCATAGGAAGGGTTTGGTTAGAAAACTGAATTTTAGAGTAACTAGGGAAGCTTCTGTTTTTGAAATTCTGGGAAGAATCGATTAGGAATTAAAAGATATCGTTAACATAAAAAAATGTAGATATATGTCTCAAAAATTTGTAGCCACTGGAATCAACCAATTGGAAGTTTAGATGAGGGAGATATGGTATGATTAACAAGCAGTAGTAAAAAACTAGTTAACCTGGGAAGAATCTATTAGGTAAGTTTCTATTCTTAAATTTCTGTACAAAATATGTAGGAACTTAAAAGAGAGGATTAACATAAAAAATATAGATATATGTCTCACAAATTTTTAACCACTAGAATCACTCAATTTAGACTCCATAAGAGGGAGATATGGTCAGGTTAGTAGGTAGAGATCAAAACCTACCTGGGAAGAAATAACATTGAATTTTAGGGAGTAATAACACGAAGCTTGCTTAAGATTTCACTAAAATGTTCAACATAAGTGTTTTAGAGGATTTCTTTAGCTTTAAATAAACACCAAGATCACCTTAAGAAAAGTTAAAATGAGGTAGTTATTGGTTTATTAGTGAGAAAAGGTCAGGTTGGACGAAAACTTACATTAGGGGACAACACAACATAGAACATGGTCATGTTCCTAGATACGGCCAGGTCATGTTTGGTGTGGGAAAGGGCTTTTTGAAGCCTAGAGCATGGCTATGTTACAGGAAATGGCCATGGCATGTTAAGAGCTGGTAAATCTTATTTTTTCAACATTTTAATAAAAACCAAATTTAAGAAGAATGCCCTATAACATTTGTGAGAACATGTGTTGGAAATGATATAATTAGGAGGAAAGTGACTAAAGGTAAAGCATAAAGAAAATGAAGAGATGAAAATAATATTTAAGAAAGAAGAAGAATCTTATAAATGAAAATAATAAATTACTAGTGTATACCCTAGCCATTGCCATTGCATGAACTCCTTAGCATCTTAAGTGTGTAATTTTAATATGAAAATATTTTGTGAAGTGATATTTGAAAATGATTATCTTCATGGAATGATTGCATTTTACCAATGATTTTTGGTAATGATTATGCTTTGATGATAAATTATGGCATGTAAGTATAATGAACATACTAGTTATTGAAATCATATTTTTGGCTATTAATGTGAAAAGAAAAGAAAAGACACGAGCATGATCATATGGCGGTCCATGTTGTGCACCAATAGGGGACGCCTTACTCACGGCTATTATTATCTTAATGAGAAAAGAAAGAGAAAGTGTGCCATGTCAGACGAAGTGAGTAAAGCCTGTATCGGAGAGTAGAAAGTACTCACCTTGATGTTGTATATGTCTCACTAGTTAACCGCAAGTGCATGGCGTAGTTGTAGCTAGTCTAATGAGTACAGGGCATATCCCACAGAGAACAATGGTCAATTACTAGACTTCTACAAATCAAGCTATCTAAATCAATGTAATTTGATAGGTAATATGTCACAATTAAGAAAATAAGGAATTCAATTAAGAAAGGCCTAGGGATTAGTGTTTACCACACTTATGATATTCAGCATTCGATATATACCTCTAATTGCAATTATCTACGTGATTGGGGATGGTTTAGCCTTAATTAATTAACAACCTCTTTCAAGCGTTATTAATCGTACCTGTGTTAATCCAATTGCCTACTTTCGTGGTACTTAGTTTAACCTAAATCCATTAAGTTCTATGCCAACCATGGAATTCAATTAATAGATTTTCTCGTGCCCACTAATTAATTCAATTCTTGGAGAACCTTAAACTACTTTTGTGATTAAGATATCCCTAATTAACTATTAAGTTCCAGTTTTAACTTTAAACTTTCAGTTCATCAGTTAATAACATAATACGTGATAAACATTGGCCAGACATTCATCAACTAATATAATGCATAATAATTAATCCTAATTAACCATAGGCAATCATAATTCCAATAAACTTAGTATCATCATACCATAAGTGGGTTTACCGAAACCTTAGATCAAACTCTACTCACGCATAATTGAAAGTAAACTCATAATCAAATTCATTAAATAATTCATCAATGTTTTATACAAACTAAGAGAAAGGAGTAGAAGTAGAACTAAATGCAAAATAGAAAGATAAAACCTAGTTTGCAATAGATGAATTAGGGATACAAGCTTCAATTAATCCAAATTCTACTCTAAGAACATAAATCAAAAAATGATTCTAATCTAATCCTAATCTAATGGTGTTTCATAAGCCTAAACTGAGTAAAAATAAGTTTGTATATGTCTGGATATGTTTCTCTACGTTTCCCTTTGTATATATCACATAAACTGCTAAAAGCCCTAAAAAATATGGAGTGTACAGACACGAAGCACGACCATGCTTTAGGACACAGCCTGGCTATGCTTTGGGCTACAAATCTGGGAATTCCTCCAATTTTTGCACAGAGCATGGCCTAGTTGTGCTTTAGGTACACTAAGCAGGGCATGTTGGGAGCTATGAATGCCAATTTCTTCTGGGTTTGCTCCATGCTTCCTCCTTAGCTTGTTCTAAATCTATATGGCTCTTCACATGAATGTTTTTCCTTGATTCTTGACCTCTTTTGCTTACCTACAAACATAAAACAAACTAAAGTAATATCCAGAGCAAAGCATAACCAAAAGGAGGAAAATAATCACAAGTTCACTATTAATTAGGAGATAAAATATAATCATTAAACACTTAATTTTCCCCTTTACCACCTGATCGGGGTAGCTTGATATGAAAATGAGTTCATAGCCATCATATAACATTCTAAAAATAGTTATTGATGCCACACATGTCATTACTGTACGATTTTCATATGCATAGATAAACTGCATTCATGTGACCTAAGATATTTACTGTAGATTATATAGATGAACATGACATGATGTGCTATATTGATAATAATTATGCTTTATTCTTGAACCTACTGGGATTTAATTCTAACTATATTTCCATATTATGTTCAGAAGACTAAATATACAGATATTCTCTATGACCAACTTTTAGCGTATGTTGGGTCGAGTTGGCTAAGATCCCAGTGAAGGTGCAACCGCCAGCACCCGTATACCTGAAACTAGACAATATGGATGAATAAGATGTAGACATATATGTGTTTATTTTGTACGGACGTTTTTAATTAATGATGTGTATGTGAAGCCAGAATTGTATCAGTGTTAATGGTATACTATAAACCTTAATTATGCTTGGTTAATTTGATTGAATGTTATTTTGAGTTAAATAGTTAGAAGTAAATAGGAAATGACTTCATGGGATTTTACAAATATATATATATATATATATATATATATATATATATATATATCTCTGTGTGTGTGTATATATATATGAAATGACTTCATGGGATTTTACAATTGCTAGTGTTTCCTATCTATATGCCGAGGTGGTGTTATGACTGCTGGAATATTTTTTCAATTAACTATTGTGATTCATAACACAATAGCAGCATAACTCTTTTTTTGCCACAATAGGATATGGCACCACCAAGGAGGAATCCTACAAACAATGCAGAAAAAACCCTGCACAACTTGGCTATAGCAATTAGAGGCCAAGTCACAACCACCAATAAAATTCTGCAACATCTCTAGAATAGTAACAACTTGAATGGAGAAAATAATGCAAATAACTAGATGGCTGGAAATGATAATGGCCTATCTGAGTTCCTGAAAACCATACCACCTTCTTCCCAAGGTGCCTATGACCTAACAGTAGCCAAAAGGTGGATAAGGGAATTTTAGAAGATCTTTGAAGTGATGGGCTACATTAATGAGCAGTAGGTTATCTTTGCCGCATATATACTGAAGGATAAAGTTGAGTGTTGGTGGTGAAAGGCCAAAGAGCTGCTAACTGATCAGAGGAGGCTGATCACTTGGTTGGTGTTTAACGACATTTTTTTGGAGTACTTTTCAAGTACTGTGTGGGCCGTGAAGGAGATAGAATTTCTACAACTCAAATAGGGTAACATGTTAGTAATTCAAAACATCACTAAGTTTGAGGAGTTGTCTAAGTTCTTCTCTTACCTAAGGTTTAACCCTAATGAGGCATGGAAGGCTGTTAAGTTTGAAGCAGGATTAAACCCAAAAATTAGGAATACAGTGATATCATTGGAAATAAGGGATTTTGTGCCCTTGATAAATAAATTTATGCTTTTTGAGAAGAGTTTAACGGCAGTGGAGGATGAGAAGCTGAGGCAAAACCTGTGGAAAAGGAAGAAAACTTTCTCTAACCCTAGCAAAAACGTGAGGGGAAGAAGATATGGAGCTAGTAAGAGGCCAATGACTGCGAGTCCCCAACCTTTCCAACAAGACCTCGCCATAGTCAAGTGCATTAAGTGCGGACGTATGCATGATAACCGACCATTCTACATGGGACCAAATGTCTGCTTCAAATGCAGACATAAGGGCCATTTTGCAAAGAACTACCCATAGAATGTGGGGAAGTAGCTAGAACAGAGGCATCAATTGAAAGGGAGAGTTTTCACCCTGAGCGGGTAAGAGATAGCTCAATTAACTAAAATGATTTAAGGTACGTGCTAATTACTGCTCAAGATTATAAGTGCTTATATGCATGCATTAATGAAAAGTTTTTTTATGTTTTAGTTTGAGTAACTGGTGTAACCTTGGCAGCTTTGTAAAGGAAGTGATTACACTAGAATTGAGGTAGCTAGCTTTCCTTAAAAAACTCTATGTTTATGAACTTGAATGTATCAACTTCACTATTTTCTTGACTATTATGCTATGATGAATGATGGCTAAAGCTATGTCAAGTATGCATTCTCGGGAAAATTAAGGGGTACCCAAAGTGTGCCTAATAATCCCCATTTCCCACACGTATTCGCCAATAATAAGAGATGCATAACCTTTTGAAGGTATGGGACTACATTGGGTAAGTAGACCAATTATTATGGGTCCCTAGTGTGACCAAGATAATATATGTATGTATGGACAGTGCTTAATATATGTATGTTATTTTTATGAAAATTTTGATAGCTATTGAGATTATCATCTCATCTTTCTATTTCCACATAATCACATTCCAAATACCCAAGCAAGAAGTGAGCAACAGAGTTCCACAAGGTTGTCTCATCACCTATGTATTTGAATAAATAAATTTTTTTGTGATTGTATACATATGTGGGATGGCTTCTAATGTAAAAATGGGTTATGGATATATACATATTTAGATAAGACAAGTGTTGTCTGTATTTCCCTAATTAACCTTAAGCGCATAGAGTAGCTGTAGCTAGTCTGAAGAGTATGAGTCATATCCCACAGAGACCAAAGATTAATTACTAAACTTTTATGAAACAAACTATCTAAATCAACGTAATTTGATAGGTAATATGTCACAATTAAGTAAATAAGGAATTCAATTAACAAAATCCTAGGGTTAGGGTTTACTGCACCTATGATATTCAACATTCAATATGTACCTCTAATTGTAATTATCTAGGTAATTGGGGATGGTTTAACTTTAATTAATTAATAACCTCTTTCAAGCGTTACTAATCATGCATGCGTTAATCTAATTGGCTACTTTCATAGTTCTTAGGTCAACCTAAGTCCTTTAAGTTCTATGCCAACCATGTGATTCAATTAATAGGGATTCTCATGCCGACTAATTGATTCACTTTTTAGAGAACCTTAGTAACATCCCTAATTTTGTTTCATGTATTAATAAAAGTACAAAAGTATTCAAAGTAACATCCCTAAATTCGTTTTTTTTATTGATAAAGGTACATAAATATTTAATTCAGGAAATAAAATTTATTAGACAATTTTTAGATATCTAAGGAAATATAATCCTTAGAAATTCTTCACCTTACGTGTATGCATAGAAATGTTCTAACATTAATGGAATAGGTAAAGAGAGAAAACCTACGAAGAAAAATTAGAAATAAATATACTAAATAAAGGTGAAATTCTTGGGTAAGGAAGATAAATTTTTGTGAAGTAAGTAAATGTACTAAAATTTCAAGAAGATTGGATTAGGGTAATTTTTCCTAGTTTAAGAGTTAAAGTTACTAAGTTTAGTATCTTCACCTATAAATTGGGCTTTAACTTATGGACAATTCATATAGAGTTTTTCCACTTCACATAGTTTCTAGCAAGCCCATTGGATAACCTAAGCAAGAAATAAAACATAGACTTGGACTAGGATATAGAAATTGGACCGATGGCCCCAAAATTATGAAAATGTGTCCAAGCCCTCCAAGAAAGGTAGAATTTTATCCAAAGCAAAGGAAATGGGTAGGAATAAGCCCAAATCCAAGAGGAAAAATAAAATAAAATAAATCATGTGATAATATAATAAAGATTAAGTTACATGGCTTTAAGACAAAAATTTAGCAAGTGGTATGATAATACAAGGCTTTAGGACAAAACATCTATATCCTGCACTCATAATTTTAGCAAGTCGTATAATAATACAAGGCTTTAGGACAAAACATCTATATCCTACACTCATAATTTTAACAAGTGGTATGATAATACATGGCGTTAGGACAAAACATTCCTATCCCACACAAATAATTTCAACTAAATAATGAAGATTCAAGGGCTAGAAATTTGCCACCTAAAAAGGAAAACCTATCATACTTGATTAAGACAAAAGAAAAAGGAAATGAATCCTTAAATCAAAGGGACCTTGTCCCTTATCTTAAAAACATATTATCATAATTTTCAAAATACAAATCTCCTTTTGCTATGCATATCTTGACTAAGGAAGAGGAAGACAAGAACATAACTTGTTTGTTTTCTAAAAATTCAACCAAGTGTATCCTAATTGTGATAAGGTAGACCCATGATCATGAAAGGTGAATTATTTGGTGGTCTATTTAAGCAAAACCCACCCCTATAACATTTTAATTTCGTCTAAGTGAGGGAGAGGGAAAAATAGATGCAAGGTAGAGTGAGGAAAGGAGAGAAAGAGAGGAGAAGAAAGGAAGGAAGAAGAAAGAGAAGTCTAGAAGGCTAAGTACTCAAGGTAAGTTTAACAATATTTCTTTTTCAAGAAAAGATTTGAAACTTGTAATATTTATATGAGATTTTGATCTTAGAACTTTGATGATTGGTCATTGATGTTGCTATATCATGTTACATATTATGAATGTTTGAATACTTAGGTTGGTGTAGATAGTTCTGCATAGATATGGCTATGGGTGGCAAAATTTTAAGTTTCTGTTTTTAAAATTCTGAGAAGAATCGGTAAGGAATTAAAATAAATGGTTAACATAAGAATTATATATATATGTGTCACGGAGTTTCAGCCACTGGAATCACTCAATTTGGAGTTCATATGAAGTAAATATGGTCTAATTAGTACGCAATGGTCAGAAATTGGTTAATCAGGGAAGAATATTTTAGGATAGCTTCTATGTTTTAATTTATGGGAATATTCTATAGGGAACTAAAATAAATGATTAACATACAAATTATTTCTATGTGTCACGAATGTTTAGCCACAGGAATTGTAACATCCCTAATTTCATTTCTTTTATTGATAAAAGTACATAAATATTTAATTAAGGAAATAAAATTTATTAGACAATATTTTAGATATCTAAAGAAATATAATCCTTAGAAATTCTTCACCTTATATATATGCATAGAAAATGTTTCTACCATTAAGAGAACAAATAAAGAGGGAAAAACCTAATAGGAAAAAAATTAGAAATAACATACTAAAGAGATGCAAAATTCTTGGATAAGGAAGATAAATTTTTAGAAACAAGTAGAGGTCTTAAAATTCAAGAATATTGGATTAGGGTAATTTTTCCTAATTCGAGAACTAGAGTTACTAAGTTTAAAATCTTTACCCATACATTGGGCTTTTACCTATGGACACTTCATATAGAGTTTTTCCACTTCACATAAGTTTCTAGCAAGCCCATTGGATAACCTAAGCAAGAAATAAAACATAGACTTGGACTAGGATATAGTAATTGGACCAATAGCCCAAAAATTATGAAAATGTGACCAAGCCCTCCAAGAAAGGTAGAATTTTATCCAAAGCAAAGAAAATGGGTAGGAATAAGCCCAAATCCAAGAGGAAAAATAAAATAAAATAAATTAGGTGATGATATAATAATAATAAAGATTAGGTTACATGGCATTAAGACAAAAATTTAGCAAGTGGTGTGATTCTACATTCATCATTTTGGCAAGTGGCATAATAATACAAGGCTTTAGGACAAAAACATTTATATCCTGCACTCATAATTTTAGCAAGTGGTATGATAATACATGGCATTAGGACAAAAAATTCGTATCCCACACAAATAATATCAACCAAATAATGGAGATTCAAGGGCTAGAAATTTGCCACCTAAAAAGGCAAACCTATCATATTTGTTTAAGACAAAAGAAAATGGAAATGAATCCCTAAATCAAAGGGACCTTGTCCCTTATCTTAAGAACATATCATCATAATTTTCAAAATACAAATCTCCTTTTCCAATGCATATCTTGACTAAGGAAGAGGAAGACAAGAACATAAGTTGTTTGTTTTCCAAAAATTCAACAAAGTGTATCCTAATTGTGATAAGGTAGACCCATGATCATGAAAGGTGTATTATTTGGTGGTCTATATAAGCAAAACCCACCCCTAAAATATTTTAATTTCATCCAAGTGAGGAAGAGAGAGAAATAAAAGCAAGGTAGAGTGAGGAAAGGAGAGAAAGACAGGAGAAGAAAGGAAGGAAGAAGAAGGAAAAGTTTAGAAGGCTAAGTACTCAAGGTAAGTTACCTTAATCTCTACTTGAATCCATTTTTCTTCTTCATCCTTGAGGTTCAAAAATTCACCTTCCTTCTCTTACCTAAGCTGCTAGAAAAGCTAAGGGAAGGGAGGAATCTTGCTACTTCTTTCAAGAGGAAACAAGTAAACCAATTCACTAAGTAAGCTAGGGAGATTCTTAGGTAAGTTTAACAATATTTTTTTTGAAGAAAACTTTTGAAACTTATAATATTTATATGAGATTTTGATCTTAGAACTTTAATGATTGGTCATGGATGTTGCTATATCATGTTACATACTGATCTTGCATGTGATGTATGTTTGAATACTTAGGTTGGTGTAGATAGTTCTGCATGGGTATGGCTATGGGTGGCAGAATTTTAATCTTTTGTGTTTTAATTTCCGGGAACATTCTATAGGGAATCTAAACAAATGGTTAACATAAGAAATGTAGATTTATATGTCATGGATTTTTATCCACTGGAATCATTCAATTTAGAGTTCATATGAGGTAGATATTATCCGATTAGAAAACAAAGGTCAGAAAATGGTTAATTAGGGAAGAATATGTTAGGATAGCTTTGGTGCTTTAATTTCTGGGAACAATATATAAGGAATTAAAATAAATGGTTAACATATGAATTATAGATATATGTGTCACGGATATTTAGCCACTAGAATCATTCAATTTAGAGTTCATATGAGGTAGATATGTTCCGATTAGTAAACAAAGGTTAAAAAATGGTTAATCAGGGAAGAATATGTTAGGATAGCTTCGGTGTTTTAATTTCTGGGAAACTTCTATAAGGATTTAAAATAAATGGTTAACATATGAATTATATATTTATGTGTCACGGATATTTATCCACTGGAATCACTTAATTTGGAATTCTTTTGTGGGAGATATAGTCAGATTAGTAAGTAAAGGTTAGAACCTATCTGAGAAGAAATAATATTTAATTTAAGGGAGTAATAACACTAAGATTTGTTATTATTTTGCTGATATGATTAACATAATAGTTTTAAATAATTGTCTTAGCTTTCCATAGACACCAAGATCACCTCCATCGGAGTTACAATGAGGGAGTTATGCTCTAATTAGTGAGCAAAGGTCACAGAACACGGCCAGGCCGTGTTCTGGGTGCTTCAAGCACGGGTTAGCCGTGTTCGGGGCTATTTTTGAGTACATTTGAAGTATTTTTAGAGCATGGCCATGTCCTGGAATATAGCCAGACCGTGTTGGAAGATGGTGAAGCCTATTTTCAACATTTTTCTACCCTAGATGAACCTCTTTAACTATAGGGTAATAGTAGAAATCAAATTGGGGAATAATGCTCTATAAATTTGTAAGAACATGTGTTGGGAATGATATAAATAAGAAGAAAATGACTAAGGTGAAGCATAAAGAGAAGGTTAGATATGATGAAAACCTGCATCAAGAAAATAAAGAAATAAAATTAATATTTAAAAAAGAAGACCAATCTTATAAATGACTAGTATATGCCATAGCCATTGCCATTGTATGAACTTCTTACCATCTTAAGTGTGAAATTCTGACACGGAAATATTTTATTAAGTGATATTTGAAATGGTTATGTTCATGGCACGATTACCAATGATTTATGGTAATAGTTATATTTTGATGAACATACTTGTTATTGAAAGCATATTTTTGGCTATCATTGTGAAAAGAAAAGAAATAAGCACGGTCACATGGCAATCCATGTGGTGCACGAGTAGGGGACGCCCTACCAACGGTTATGATCATGTTAATGAGAAAAGAAAGAGAAAGTGGGCTATATCAGACGAAGCGAGAAAAGCCCATACCAGAGAGTAGAAAATACTCACCCTGATCGGGGTAGCTTGATATGAGAATAAATTGATAGTCATCATATGATATTCTGAAAATAGTTAACCCTGTCATACATGTTATTATTGTACGATTCTCATGTGCATAGATACAGTGCATTCATGTGACCAAAGTTATTTTCTGTAGTTTATACAGCTGAACATGATGTGATGAGCTATATTGATGTTGATTTATTGTTGAACTTACTGAAATTTAATTCTCACTATATTTCCATATCATGTTCAGAAAATTAGTTATGCAGATTTTTCTATAGCTCTGGCTTTTAGTGCACGTTGGATCGAGTACTTTATGTTGGGCAGATCCCAGAAGCAAATAAAATGTTTGTGGTCGAGTTGGCTTATAACCCGGTGAAGGTGCAACCACCCGCACCTGTATCTCCGGAATTGGTCAACCAGAATAAATAAGATGTAGATTTTTATGTGTTTGATATGTTGTACATATGTTTTGATTAATGACATGTATGTAAACTCTGTATTGTATAAATTAAATAAATGTTATATTGAGTTAAGTTGTAACGAGTTAATAACTTCATGGTATTTTAAAAAAAAGTGATACTTAAATGGAGTTGTTATAGGAATAACTTAATTTGAAATTCGTATAAGGGAGATATGGACAGATTAGTAGGTAGAGGTCAGAACCTACCCGAGAAGAAATAACATGTACTTTAAGGGAGTAATATAACAATGATTTCTTAATATTACGTTCAACTATTCAACAAAATAGTTTTAAATAATTGTTTTATCTTTAAATTGACACCAAGATCACCTAAATCGGAGTTAAATTTAAGGAGTTATGCTCTGATTAGTCAGAGAAGGTCAGATAGGATAAAAACATGAATCAAGAAAATAAAAAAATAAAATTAATTTTTAAAAAAGAAGAAGAATCTTATAAATGAAAATAATAAATGACTAGTATATGCCATAGTCAATGTCATTGCATGAACTTCTTACCATCTTATGTAACATCCCATAATTTTTATTTTTAAATAATAATGTTTTGTTATAAACAAATATAATTTTATTTGTTTAAAAATGACTATGTTTTGCTAAAAGTAAGTCTATTTTTAATTAAAATAATTTTTGTTTTGCGTGAAATAATTATATTGGTCTTTAATGAATTTTTGTTGTATTTTTAGAAATATTCTATCTTTTAATATGTATAAAGATATTTATTTTGAGATTTGTTTTATTAAGAATTTTATCTAGAAAAGTCATGATTTAAGAGTTTAACTAAAGGTTTATGAGAATGTAATTTTTTAGAATTTTTTAGGATATTTTAGGATGAAAAACGAAATTTATATGAATTTATATAAAGAAAATCTTATTATTCAATTATTAAATAATAATAATTATTATTAAATATAATAAAAAAAAGGGAAGGGGGAGGAAATAGATGGAGGGCGGACTGCAAAATGGAAAAAACGGATGAAATTAAGTAAATAGTAACTTTCAACTTTTTCTCTAGATCTAGAGTACCTATTGGCTTCCGATCTCAAAACTGAAGGTGTTATTGGATTCAGGACAAAGAGTACTATGGTTTTGACCGATCAATTTTTCAAATTAGTCGTTGAATCGCCGTAGATCTGAAGTAGAAAATCTTAGAAAAATGTAAATTCTAAAACTCTATACTTAGAGACCTCTAATTGATATTCTGACATCGTAGATGGATTCAGAAGTTAGATAAATCTTAGGATATGAAATTTTTCAGCTATCTGACAACTTTTTGTTCGCCGTGAATAGTGTGTTTCCGACGATGAATAGTGACCAAGCTCTCGGAGTCATTTTCTAAGTTTTTGGACTCTCCGGATACATTTTTTAGGTCAAATTCAGCTTGAAAAAGTACATTTTAGGGCTGTCCAACCAGGAGCCCTATCCTGTGAGTAAATAATTCTTTCTATGACTTGCCCTATGCTCTTCTTGAACTATAAATATATTATTGTTTCTGTTTATAAATTATTTATACTATTATAAATTTCTAAAATGTGTTAAAATATCTGTTATACTTACGAATTGGTACATAGTTCAAGAAGAGTATAGTTTTAGAAATGGATTTTGGAACTCATTGAATTTGTGGTTCTAAATGTATTTATCATTATTTGATAAAGTGAATATTATGTGCACGATGCATTGATTTGTAAAGCTATATACTGGTGAAAATGATGCATGTCATATTATAAATGAGATTGAATGGCAAGCGTAAAGCTTATGGCAAGTTGCTTGATAAATATGACAAGCGTAAAGCTCATGACGAATTGCTTGATAAATATAACAAGTGTAAAACTCATGGCGAGTTGCTTGATTATTTTACATGTATTTATATGTATTGATGAATATTGGCTAGTTGTATGGCTTGTGACGGTACCGAATAGGGGACGCCCTATTAGCCTGAGTGAGCCGGTGGAGGGCCGCTCTAATCGGGTAACAGTGGTAATGTGAGGAGGCAGGAGGGTGATGTACTCACATTCCCTGATCACTTATTGTGACTAGGGTCGAGGTCACTATGCATATAGCAAATGAGTTATATTTTCATTGCATTGACCAGATTGCCGAGTGAGGCAGGTGCATTAAAAGTGATGATTTTATCTTCAAATTTTAATATTTTACTATAGCTTATACAGCTGAGTATAACAACATTTATTTAATGATCATACCGTGCAACATATAGATTTGGATATCTGAATATCCTTTGATTTGAGAATATTTGAAATACGAGTCCCATATGAATGTACTTTTGAACTGTATTTTCTATGTGACATATTTTAAAATATAAGTACATCCATATGCTGACCTAAGAGGTCATAGGAGGAATTATTTGCTCACTGAGTTGTCAAACTCACTACATGATATTTCCACATTTTTTAGATAATAATATCAGAGTTTGATTCAGCAGATAAGTGATATATTCTCTAGGTGAGTCTACGTTGCTTCCAAGACTCACAGTCTTTGAATTATATTGTGTTTGTATTCTAGAGTGTGCTCTGAACGCTATAGGAAGGATCCTCGTTTCTGCTGTATTTTGATGTTTATAGACTTGGTCTGTATATTGTGTATACATGAGAGATCCTATATGTATCTGTTCCCATGATAAAGAATTGAATTATGTATCTTTATAGAAAATATCTGATTGTGGAAAATAATTGTAGGAAAAAAATGTTTATTTTACGTAACGTAAATTAGGGCCGTTACATCTTAAGTGTGAAATTTTGACTTTAATTTTGACTTTAATAATCTTGATTACACCATTATTTTATCACTTTAATTTTTTTTTTTTTTTATTTTCCTCTTGGGTTTGGGCTCATTCTTGCCCATTTTCTTTACTTTGGTTAAAATTCTACCTTTCATAATGGGCTTGGTCACATTTTGATGATTTTTGGGCTACCGGTCCAATTTCTATATCCTAGTCCAAGTCTATGTTTTATTTCTTCCTTGGGCTATCCTATTGGCTTGCTAAAAATTCATGTGAAGTAGAAAAACTCTATATGAAGTGTCCGTAGGTTAAAGCCCAATTACGGGTGGAGATACTAAACTTAGTAACTTTTGCTCTTAAATTAAGAAAAATTACCCTAATTCGATCTTCTTGAAATTTTAAGACCTTTACTTACTTCACAAAAATTTATCTTTCTTTACCTAAGAATTTCACCTTTCTTTAGCATGTTTATTTCTAATATTTCCTCTTTGGTTTTCTTTCTTTACCTATTCCATTAATATTAGAACATTTCTATGCATATATGTAAGGTGAAGAATTTCTAAGGAAAATATCTAAAAATTACGGGATGTTACATTCTTCCCCCCTTAAGAAATTCGGTCCCCGAATTTCAATCCATCCTACCACATGTAAGGAATGAAATTAAGGAATTATTTAGAGTTACCAATCTTATTACCTAAATAATTAGGGATACATTTTCTGTATAACATCTTTACTTTTTAATATGTCTATTAACTTGAGTGATTTTGCCATATAACTTAACCATAAGGATTTCTTTCACTCGTAAGTTCTTCAATTGATATCCTCTAGCCCGCATGGATATATCTATGGGTTGATATAAGAAAACACACACATAAAGGAACATATTCAACTTCATATTGGATAACTATCTTTTCTTATTCTAAACTTCTATCAAGTCAATTTTTTTTCATATATCAATATCATCCCCTGAATATCATCATCTTAATCTATCATCTATTTTTATCCTCAAATCCTTTAATCAATATGTTAAACATACGTAGAAATAAATCCTTCAAACCTTTAATAACGTTTATGTACCATTGACACATGTCTAATAATTCCAACTTACCTCGTCACAGTAATTCTATACAAGCTTATTAACACCATTAAACTCATTGTCAAAAATTTCAATTATTTCTTCTATCATATCCAAAAGCACCTCATTCTAGCTTATGCCAATCCCATTTAATTCACCCAATCATTTCAAGAAGATTTGTGTTTTTTTTCCTAACAATTACTCATACATGAATTCTCAATTCCAACATAATTCACATCCTAGATACTAGACTCAATTTAGCATGATATAATCCTTTAACACAAATATCTTGATAACCTACATTATTTTCGGACATGGTTCTCAGAATATTCTCTATATTTCCAAATTAAGAGTTCAAAGACTAACTTAAATCCTACTTCCTATATTTTATTCCTCGAGAACTTCAACACCACTAATTCTCTTAATTACATTCGTCAAAACACCATAAGACCATCATCCGTCCATTCTTTTCAAACTTTTCATTACTTTAACCTACTAACAACTTAGACACCATAATAACCGAGTTTTAAAGAAAAGAAATTATCTTTCATTGCAATGAGGAAAAATAACCTTGCATTTAATGCCAACCGTTAATGAGTGAAACAGACGAAAAGCATAATAGAGAATGGTGCCAAAAGCGAAAGTCAAAAATTTCGACAAAGCATTGAAAAATATTAAAATCGGTGGCCGTAATTCTTGAAAATTTGTAAACAAAATCTATCTATGATTTCAGCAAAAATCGGTGGCCGCAAATTTTGAATATATGTGTCAGAATCTACTTTAAATCTATTGGTATTCGGTGGAAAGATATCACATGGAAAAGAAACATTTCTGAGCTTATAAAAGTATGTGGAAATCAAAGAATATGTAGTTAACTGGTAGGATGCAGTTGATTGCTTCAAAATAGATGTAATCAATCAACTGTAAAAAAAACCAGTCCAAATTAAAATTTCTCAAAATAGCTAGTCGACTTAATAATACTGATAGTTGACTGGCAAAAACATTGAGAATACAAAATAAATCATTTGATTGCATTTTTTTTCTTTTTTTTTTCAATGACGGCTATCACCTACAACTTTTTTACAAGAATCAAAACATCAATGCTTCATCAAAGACAACAAGATAAAGACAGATTTCTGGTGATATCTTATCTTATACTCTTTATGTGCTTAATATGGGTCACAGTCATACTACTGTACATATACATGCTTGCCGTCATTTTTGAATTTTTTTTATTTACCTTTAATTTAGCTGATATCCACCAATCACTCACATAGTTGTTCTAATAATACCCGGCCTATTCGCATAGCTATTATAAATATACCCTTCTCTGAGTTCTATAAATACTTACATTAGTATCTTTGTCTATTCTCAAAGTTAAGGTGATAGAAATTATGGAGGGAACCGCATTCCGTCAGTTTCGAAATATCTGTGTCTTTTGTGGTTCCAGTCCTGGAAAAGATGGGGAGTATGTTAAAGCAGCACAAAATCTGGGTATGGTGCTGGCTAAGAGAAAAATTCATTTAGTGTATGGTGGAGGTAACTGTGGGTTAATGGGGTGTGTGGCTACAGCTGCACATGTAGGGGGATGCCAAGTTTTAGGTATTATTCCTACAGCTCTAGCTACAACTAGCAACATAGGGAAGACAATTGGGGAAGAATATAGGGTAGTTTCCATGCATGAACGCATGGCTAGAATGATGAGCAATGCTGACGCCTTCATTGCCTTACCAGGTGGTTTTGGTACTTTAGAGGAGATTTTCTAAATAATCTCTTGGGCACAACTAAATATGCATCACAAACCGATAGGTTTGTTAAATGTTAATCACTTCTTTGATGGTTTGTTATCTTTTCTAGATCAAGCTGTGGAACAGAGGTTTATCTCACACTCAGCACGACAAATTCTCATCTCAGCTTCAAATGCTGAGGAGTTGATTGATGCTTTACAAGCCTATGTTCATGTACCTGATTTAACTATTACTCCAATAGAATGGACGGCAGATAACCGCAGGAAGCGTAAATTGGATTTGGATCTTCATCTTTAAATGTAGTAAAACGTAGCTATTATTGTACTACTTTTACTTTCTTAGACTCTACTTGTATACCATATTTACCAACCATACTCCTTTAGAGTTGGTAAAACTATCTTTGAATGTTGCTTATGATCCTCTGAACTTTTGAAATATTCTAGTATATCATCCATATATATAATAACAAATTGTTCCAGGGATGACCTAATTACTATTCATTAAAATCTATGAATGCAGCTAAAGATTTGACAATTTAAATGTATCACCAAGAACTCATAATGCCCATAATAAGTCCTACATCCTCTTCTCTTATCCCTAATTAATGTTACTCATATCCCAAATCTATTTGTGGAAAAAATATTGAACACCTTATAACTGGTCAAACAGGTAATCTATACGAGCTAATGGGTTTCTATTTTACATTGTCACCTTATTCAACTGTCTATAATCTATGCATAGTTATAATGATCCATCTTTCTTTTTCACAGATAGAACTAGAGCACTCCAAAAAAAAGTACTAGGGCATTTAAATCCCTTGTCTAACAAGTCTTGTAACTAAATTTTTTTTTATTCAATCGATATCATTCTATATAAGGTTATAGATACTAGTTGGGTTCTAAGGAGTAAATCAATATTAAATTCTCAAATTACCGTGGCAAGGTTGTGTAGGGTTTCCTCCACATTTTTTACGGAATTCCTCCTTAGTGGTGCCATTTCCTACTGTGGCAAAAATAAAGTTATGCTGCTATTGAGGTGTTCAAGCCCAATAGTTAGTTTTTTTAAAATAAAAAAATTTAACAGCAGCCATAACACCACCTCGGCATATAGATAGGAAACACTAGTAATTTCCTACCTATATGAAATCACTGATCCCCTACACAACACTACCACAACATACTCAAGATACTATAAGATCGATTCAGATAACCAACCACCCACTGGCCATCTAGGATCGACCTGCTCTGATACCAATTAATGTAACAACCTCTTTTTTTTTTCCTTTATTATTATACAATATTGAGTTCACATACATGTCATTAATCAAAACAGACGTATAACATATCAAACACATAGATATTTACATCTTGTTTATTTTGGTTGACCAATTCCGGATATACAGGTGCGGGTGGTTGCACCTTCACCAGGATCTGAGCCAACTCGACCACAAACATCTTATTTGATTCTGAAATCTGCCCAACATAAAGTAACTCGATCCAATGTGCACTAAAAGCCAGTGCCTTAGAAACAAAAGCTGTAAAAATAATTTTCTGAACATGATATGGAAATATAGTGAGAATTAAATCCCAGTAACCTCAACAATAAATTATCATCAGTAAAGCTCATCACGTCATGTTCAGCTGTATAAACTACAGAAAATATCTTTGGTCACATGAATGCATTATATCTATGCACATAAGAATCATACTGTAATGATATGTATGACAGGATTAACTATTTTCAAAATATCATATGATGGCCATCAACTTATTCTCATTTCAAGCTACCCCGGTCAGGGTGAGTATCCTCTACTCTCCGGTACAGGCTTTTCTCGCTTCGTCCGAAATGGTCCACTTTCTCTTTCTTTTCTCATTATCATGATCATAACCATTGGTAGGGCGTCCCCTACTGGTGCACCACACGAATCGCCATGTGACCGTGCTCATTTCTTTTCTTTTCACAATGTTAGCCAAAAATATGCTTTCAATAACAAGTATGTTCATCAAAATATAACTATTACCATAAATCATTGGTAATCATGCCATGAACATAACCATTTCAAATATCACTTTATAAAATATTTCTATGTCAAAATTTCACACTTAGATGGTAAGAAGTTCATACAATGGCAATGGCTATGGCTATACTAGTCATTTATTAAGAATCATCTTCTTGTTTAAATACTAATTTTATTTTCTTTATTTTCTTGATGCAGGTTTTCATCCTATCTAACATTCTCTTACTAATCAAAGCATAACTCCCTCAATTTAACTCTGATGTAGGTGATCTTGGTGTCCATTTCAAGATAAAACAGTTATCTAAAACTATTATGTTGAACATTGTAGCGAAAAATTAAGAAACGAAGGTGATATTACTCCCTCAAAGTATAGGATAGTTCCTCTCGGATAGGTTCTGACCTTTACTGACTAATTAGACCATATCTCCCAAATTGGAACTCCAAATTGAGTTATTCAAGTTGGTAAAAATCCACGAGACATATATCTATAATTGTTATGTTGGCGCGTTATTTTAATTCCCTATCGAATATTCCCAGAAATTCAAAAACTAAAACATTAATAACATACTCTTCCCTGAATAAACATTTTCTGACCTCTGCTTACTAATTGGATCATATCTACCTCATATGAACTCCAAATTGCATAATTCCAATGGGTATATTTCCATGAGACATAGATATATAACGTTCATGTTAACCATTTATTTTAATTCCATACAGATAATTCCCAGAAAGTAAAATACAAAAGCTGTCCTAACATAATCTTCCCTGATGAACCATTTTCTGACCTTGGCTTACTAATCGGACCATAGCTACCACATGTGGACTCCAAATGGAATTATTCCAGTGGCTAAAAATCCATGACACACATATCTTTAATTCTTATGTTAACCATTTATTTTAATTCCCTACCAATAATTCCCAGAAATTAAATTACCAAAGCTATCCTAACATATTCTTCCCTGATGATTTATTTTCTGACCTTTGACTACTAATCAGACCATAGCTACCTCATATGGACTCCAAATGGAATGATTCCAGTGGGAAAAAATCCGTGACACATATATATTTAATTCTTATGTTAACCATTTATTTTAATTCCTTATAGATTGTTCCCAGAAATTAAAATACCAAAGCTTAAAATTCTGTCAACCATAGCCATACCAATGCAGAACTATCTACACCAACCTAAGTATTCAAACATACATCACATGCAAGATCAATATATAACATGATATAGCAACATCCATGACCAATAATCAAAGTTCTAAGATCAAAATCTCATATAAATATTATGAGTTTCAAAGGTTTTCTTCAAAAAGAAATATTGTTAAACTTACCTGGAGCACTTAGTCCCCTAGACTTCTCCTTCCTCTTTCTTCCTTTCTTCCTCTCCTTTCCTCACACTACCTTGCTTCTATTTTTGCTCTCCCTCACTTGGACGAAATTCTAATGTTGTAAGGGTGTTTTTTCTTATATAGACCACCAAATAATTCACCTTTCATGATCATGGGTCTACCTTATCACAATTAGTATACACTTTGTTGAATTTTTGGAAAACAAACAACTTATGTTCTTGTCTTCCTCTTCCTTAGTCAAGATATGCATAGAAAAAGGAGATTTGTATTTTGAAAATTATGATGATATGTTCTTAAGATATGGGGCAAGATCCCTTTGATTTAGGGATTCATTTCCTTTTTCATTTGTCTTAATCAAGTATGATAGATTTGCCTTTTTAAGTGGAAAATTTCTAGCCCTTGAATTTTCCTTACTTAACTAAAATTATTTGTGTAGGATAATGATTTTTTGTCATAATGCTATGTATTATTACCCACTTGCTAAAGTTATGAATGTAGGATATAGATGTTTTTGTCCTAAAGCCTTGTATTATTATGCCACTTGCCAAAATGATGAATGTAGAATCACACCACTTGCTAAATTTTTTTTTTGTCTTAATGCCATGTCACCTAATCTTGATTACACCATTATTTCATCACTTTAATTTTATTTTAATTTTTATTTTCCTCTTGGGTTTGGGCTCATTCTTGCCCATTTTCTTTACTTTGGTTAAAATTCTACCTTTCATAATGGGCTTGGTCACATTTTGATGATTTTTGGGCTATCGGTCCAATTTCTATATCCTAGTCCAAGTCTATGTTTTATTTCTTTCTTGGGCTATCCTATTGGCTTGCTAAAAATTCATGTGAAGTAGAAAAACTCTATATGAAGTGTCCATAGGTTAAAGCCCAATTACGGGTGGAGATACTAAACTTAGTAACTTTTGCTCTTAAATTAAGAAAAATTACCCTAATCCGATCTTCTTGAAATTTTAAGACCTTTACTTACTTCACAAAAATTTATCTTTCTTTACCTAAGAATTTCACCTTTCTTTAGCATGTTTATTTCTAATATTTCCTCTTTGGTTTTCTTTCTTTACCTATTCCATTAATATTAGAACATTTCTATGCATATATGTAAGGTGAAGAATTTCTAAGGAAAATATCTAAAAATTACAGGATGTTACATTGATCACCTCAATAGCAGTATAACTTTGTTTTTACCATAGTAGGAAATGGCACCACCAAGGAGGAATCCAACAAATGCGGAGGAAACCCTACACAACCTGGCCATGGCAATTCGAGATCAAGTCATGACCACTAACCAGATTCTACAATACCTCCAGAATGCTAATAACCCAAATAGTGAGGATGGTGTTAATAATCGGATGGCAAGGAATGATAACGGCATATATGAGTTCCTAAGGACTAGACCACCTTGTTTTCAAGGCGACTTTAACTCGATTGTAGCTGAAAGATGGATAAGGGAGTTAGAAAAAATCTTTGAAGTGATGGGCTGTACAGAGGAGTAGCAAGTAATCTTCGCTGCATATATGCTAAAAGATGATGCAGAATACTGGTGGCGTGGAGCTAGAGAACTCTTAGTGTAACAACTCCATTTAAGTATCAATTTTTTTTTAAAAATACCATGAAGTTATTACCTCGTTACAACTTAACTTAATATAACATTTATTTAACTTATACAATACAGAGTTCACATACATATAATTAATCAAAACATACGTACAACATATCAAACACATAAAAATCTACATCTTATTTATTCTGGTTGACCAATTCCAGAGATACAGGTGCGGGTGGTTGCACCTTCACCTGGATCTAAGCCAACTCGACCAAAAACATTTTATTTGCTTCTGGGATCTTCCCAACATAAAGTACTAAATCCAATGTGCACTAAAAGCCAGAGCTATAGAAAAATCTGCATAACTAATTTTCTGAACATGATATGGAAATATAGTGAGAATTAAATCCCAGTAAGTTTAACAATAAATCATCATCAATATAGCTCATCACATCATGTTCAGCTGTATAAACTACAGAAAATATCTTTGGTCACATGAATGTATTATATCTGTGCACATAAGAATCATACAGTAATGATATGTATGACAGGATTAACTATTTTTAGAATATCATATGATAACTATCAATTTATTCTCATATCAAGCTACCCCAGTCAGGGTGAGTATTTTCTACTCTCCGGTACGGGCTTTTCTTGCTCCATCTGACATGGCCCACTTTGTCTTTTTTTTCTCATTAACATGATCATAACCGTTGGTAGGGCGTCCCCTACTGGTGCACCACATTGATTGCCATGTAACCGTGCTCATTTCTTTTCTTTTCACAATGATAGCCAAAAATATGCTTTTAATAACAAGTATGTTCATCAGAATATAACTATTACCATAAATCATTGGTAATCATGCCATGAACATAACCATTTCAAATATCAATTTATAAAATATTTCCATGTCAGAATTTCACACTTAAGATGGTAAGAAGTTCATACAATGGAAATGGCTATGGCATATACTAGTCATTTATTATTTTCATTTATAAGATTCGTCTTCTTTTTTTAATATTAATTTCATCTCTTCATTTTCTTTATGCTTGGGCTTTAGTCAATTTCTTCTCATTTAGATCATTTCTAACATATGTTCTTACAAATTTATAGAGCATTGTTCTCCAATTTGATTTCTACTATTACCCTATAGTTAAAGAGGTTTATCTAGGGTAGAAAAATGTTGAAAATAGGCTTCACCAGCTTCCAACACGGTCTGGCCATGTTCCACGACACGGCCATACTTTAAAAATACTTCAAATGTACTCAAAAACAGCCCCGAACATGGCTAACCCGTGCTTGAAGCACTCAGAACACGGCCTGACCGTGTTTTGTGACCTTTGCTCACTAATCAGAGCTTAACTCCCTAATTTTAACTCCAATTGAGGTGATCTTGGTGTCAATGGAAAGCTGAGACAATTAGCTAAAACTATTATGTTAATCATATCAGCAAAATAGTAACAAAGCTTGGTGTTATTACTCCCTTAAATTCAATATTATTTTTTCTCGGGTAGGTTCTAATCTTTACTTACTAATCTGACTATATCTCCCACATACGAATTCCAAATTAAGTGATTCCTATGGCTAAACATCCATGACACATAAATATATAATTCATATGTTAACCATTTATTTTAATTCCTTATAGAATATTCCTAAAAAATTAAAACACCAAAGCTATCCTAACATATTCTTCCTTGATTAACCATTTTCTGACCTTTGTTTACTAATCAAAACATATCTACCTTATATGAACTCTAAATTGAATGATTCTAGTGGCTAAAAATTCGTGACATACATAGATATAATTCTTATGTTAATTATTTATTTAAATTCCATACAGATAATTCCCAAAAATTAAAATACAAAAGCTATCCTAACATATTTTTCCCTGATGAACCATTTTCTGACCTTGGACTACTAATCGGCTCATATCTTCCTCATATGGACTTCAATTTGAATGATTCCAATGGCTAAAAATCTGTGACACACATAGCTATAATTCTTATGTTAACCATTTATTTTAATTCTATACGGATAATTTCCAGAAATTAAAATACAGAAGCTTAAAATTTTGCCACCCATAGCCATACCTATGGAGAACTTTCTATACCAACCTAAGTATTCAAACATACATCAATTGCAAGATCAATATGTAACATGACATAGCAACATCCATGACCAATCATCAAAGTTTTAAGATCAAAATCTCATAGAAATATTATAAGTTTCAAAATTTTTCTTCAAAAAGAAATATTGTTAAACTTACTTGGAGCACTTAGTCCCCTAGACTTCTCCTTCCTCTTTCTTCCTTTCTTCCTCTCCTTTCCTCACTCTACCTTGCTTTTATTTTTTCCTCTCCATGACTTGGACGAAATTCTAATGTTGTAAGGGTGGGTTTTCTTATAAAGACCACCAAATAATTCACCTTTCAAGATCATGGGTCTACCTTATCACAATTAGGATACACTTTGTTGAATTTTTGGAAAACAAACAACTTATGTTCTTGTCTTCTTCTTCCTTAGTCAAGATATGCATAGGAAAAGGAGATTTGTATTTTGAAAATTATGATAATATGTTCTTAAGATAAGGGACAAGGTCCCTTTGATTTAGGGATTTATTTCCATTTTCTTTTGTCTTAAACAAGTATGATAGGTTTGCCTTTTTAGGTGGCAAATTTCTAGCCCTTGAATCTCCATTATTTGGTTGATATTATTTGTGTGGGATACAAATGTTTTGTCCTAATGCCATGTAATATCATACCGCTTGCTAGAATTATGAGTGTAGGATATAGATGTTTTTATCCTGAAGCCTTGTATTATCATGCCACTTGCCAAAATTATGAATGTAGAATCACACCACTTGCTAAATTTTTGTCTCAATGCCAAGTAACCTAATCTTTATTATTATTACATTATTATATCATCACCTAATTTATTTTATGAAGTGTCCATTGGTAAAAGCCCAATTACTATATCCTAGTCCAAGTCTATGTTTTATTTCTTGCTTAGGTTATCCAATGGGCTTGCTAGAAACTTATGTGAAGTGGAAAAACTATATATGAAGTGTCCATTGGTAAAAGCCCATTGTATGGGTAATGATTTTAAACTTAGTAACTCTAGTTCTTGAATTAGGAAAAATTACCCTAACCTAATGTTCTTGAAATTTTATGACCTTTACTTGTTTCTAAAAAATTATCTTCCTTATCCAAGAATTTTGCATCTCTTTAGTATGTTATTTGTAATTGTTTTTCCTATTAGGTTTTCCCTCTTTATTTGTTCTCTTTTTTGTTAGAAACATTTTCTATGCATATACATAAGGTGAAGAATTTCTAAGGATTATATTTCCTTAGATATCTAAAATATTGTCTAATAAATTTTATTTTCTTAATTAAATATTTATGTACTTTTATCAATAAAAGAAATGAAATTAGGGATGTTACACTTAGCTCACCAGGGAAGGCAGATCACCTGGCAGGTGTTCAAAGACACCTTTTGGAAAAATACTTTCTAAGTACTGTGTGGAAAGAGAAGGAGATCGAATTTCTCCAACTTAGGCAAGGCAGCATGACCATAGACCAATACATCGTGAGATTTGAGGAGTTGTCTAAGTTCTCCTCTTATCTGCGATTTAACCCAGATGAAGCATGGAAAGCTGTTAAGTTCGAAGCGAGACTGAACCCAGAGATAAAGAATGCTGTTATAGCTATGGAGACCAGGAAGTTTGTACCTCTGATAAATAAATACAGACTCTTGGAGAAGAGTTTGAGGGTAGTGGAGGATGAGAAACAAAGATGGAACTTTGGGAAAAGGAAGAACGGGCCACAAAATTATGGTAGAAATGTTAGAGGAAAAGGATAGTGTACTCGCAAGAGGCCAATGACTATGTGTCCTCAACCATTCCAACAAGACCTCACCCCAGTCAAGTGCACTAAGTGCGGATGCATGTATGGTAACTAGCCATGCTACATGGGATTAGATATTTGTTTTAAATGCAGACATAAGGGCCATTTTGCAAGGAGCTGCCCACAAAATATGGGGAACCAGCCAGAACAGAGACCTCAGGTGAAAGGAAGGGTTTTCACCCTGAGCGGCCAAGAGACAGCTCAATCTTCTAAAATGATTCAAGGTACATGCTAAATCTATGGATTTACTCTTATGGTGTTGTTTGACTCTGGTGCTAGTCATTCATTTATATTAGAAGAATGTATTAGGAAGTTTCAATTTCTTATTTCTGAAACTCCCTATGAGCTATCTGTAGTAACTCCCACAAGGGAAAGGGTATTAACTTCCTTTATATGTAAGGACTGTCAAGTCACCATCCAGGATAAAACATTTTTTGTAGACCTTGTCTGTTTACCTTTAAGAGGTATTGAGGTCATTCTAGGGTTAGACTGGATGTCTAAAAATTGGGTCTTGCTAAATTGTTGTAACAAGACCATTGAATTTTTACCTCCTACTCCAAAAGAGGAGGTGCAGTTATTGATGCTTAATGCCAATCAAGTTAATAGGGAGTTGAAGAATGGAGTACTTGGATACATTCTCTTGTATTTATCAAACCTAGAAGTCGAATCGAAGCTTTATGAAATCCCAATAGCCAACGAATTTCCTGAAGTATTTCCATCAGATATTCTAGGCTTACCTCCCAAGAGAAAGATAGAATTCTCTATTGATCTCTTACTTGGGATAGGGCCTATCTCTATTGCACCTTATAGAATGTCCTTGAAGGAACTACAAGAACTTAAGAAACGGTTAGAGGAACTGTTAGACAAGCAATTTGTTAGACTAAGTGTATCACCTTGGGGAGCTCCTGTATTGTTGTTAAGAAGAAAGACAGAAGCCTTAGACTATGCATAGACTATAGACAGCTAAATAAGGTGACTATCAAAAACAAGTATCCTCTCCTTAGGATATATGACTTATTGGATCAACTGAAGGGAGCCTCTATCTTTTCTAAGATTAACTTGAGGTCAGGATATTATCAGATTAGGATCAGGGTGGAGGATGTACCAAAAACTGCCTTCAGGACTAGGTATGGGCACTATGAGATTCTCGTAATGCCTTTCGGGTTGACAAATGCACTTGCAATTTTCATGGATTACATGAATCACATTTTTTGACCCTACCTAGATCAATTTGTGGTAGTGTTCATTGATCACATCTTGATATATTCTAAGAGTGAGAAAGAACATGAACAACATCTCTAAATCGTGCTCCAAGTGTTGAAAGAGAAAAAGTTGTATACTAAATTGGAGAAGTGTGAATTTTGGCTGTCAGAGGTAAAGTTTCTCAGACATGTCATCTCTAATAGAGGGGTAGCCGTAGATCCTAGCAAGAAAGAAGCAGTGATTCAATGGGAGAGACCAAAGACGGTTACGGAAGTCAGAAGTTTCTTGGGTTTGGCATGATACTACAGGAGGTTTATACAAAACTTCTCTCGTATAGCCTTGCCATTGAGTAAATAGACCAGGAAGGGAAGTCCTTTCAAATGGACTGATCAATGTGAAGCTAGTTTCTAGGAGCTTAAGACAAAACTGACCACTCCTCCTGTTTTAATTATTCTATACCCTACAGGACATTTTGAAGTTTATAGTGACGCTTCAAAGAAAAGGCTAGAGTGTGTGTTGATGCAAGAGAATAGAGTAGTTTCTTACACCTCTAGGCAACTGAGACCCCATAAAGGAAACTATCCAACCCATGATCTTCAATTGGCGGCAGTGGTGTTTGCCTTAAAGATTTGGTGACACTATTTGTACGGGGCAACCTTTGAAGTATATTGTGATCATAAGAGTCTTAAATACCTCTTTGATAAGAAGGAGTTAAATATGAGGCAACGAAGATGGGTAGAATTCCTCAATGACAACAAGTTTGAGATAAAGTATTATCCAGGAAAGGCGAATGTTGTAGCAGATGCCTTGAGTCGAAAATCTCTGCACATGGGTCAAATGATTGTGTATAAAATGAAAATGCTAGAGGAGTTTCAAAATTTAAAGCTAGCCACTACTCTTACTCTAAAGAAGCTAATCATCAATGGGTTAAGTATAGAGTGTGACTTTAGAGCCTAGATTAAAGAGGCTCAAGGCCATGACCAATACTTACGGGATTATAATGATCAGGATGATTTTTCTATTTCAGAAGATAGAGTATTCATGTACCAAGGAAGGGTCTGTGTTCCTCAAGACCGAGAGTTGAAGACTAAGATCCTACAGGAAGCGCATCAAAGTAAATACTCAGTCTATCCTGGATCCACTAAAATGTACCAGGACTTAAAGAGGATGTATTGGTGGCCAGGGATGAAAAAGGACATTGCTGAGTTTGTGGCGAAATGTCTAATTTGTCAGAAGGTGAAGGTAGAGCATCAAAAGCCATCGGGATTTTTACAACCTCTTGAGATCCCTAAATAGAAATGGGATAGTATTTTAATGGACTTTATCATGGGCTTACCTAAGACTTCAGTTGGACATGACTCTATCTGGGTAATAGTTGACAAATTAACCAAATCTGCTCACTTTTTGCACATAAATATTAACTATTCACTAGAAAAATTTGCCCAGTTGTACGTCTAGGAAATAGTTAGACTATATGGGATTCCCTTAAATATCGTTTCAGATAGAGATATGAGGTTTAGGTCATGGTTTTGGAAGGCGTTACAGGAAGCTTTTGGAACCCAGTTGCGATTCAGTACTACCTACCATCCTTAGACTGATGGGCAGACAGAACGAACCATTCAAACCCTAGAATATATGTTGAGGGCCTGTGTGATAGAGCAAGGTAAAGGATGGGATAAATACTTACCTTTAGTGGAGTTTTCTTATAATAATAGCTATTACTTTAGTATTAAGATGGCCCCCTACAAAGCTTTATACAGTAGGAAGTGTCGATCTCCACTATGTTGGTTTGAGGTAGGAGAAAAGAACTTGCTGGGTCCTGATCTAGTTCAACAAACCACTGAACAAATTAGAATGATACGAGGTAAAATACTTACAGTTTAGAGTCAGCAAAAAAGTTACTATGATAAGAGGCATAGACCTCTGTAAATTGAGGAAGGAGACCATATATTTCTGAAACATTCTCCGACTACTGGAGTTGGTAGGTCTCTCAAAACTAGAAAGCTAAGTTCGCGATTTTTGGGACCTTACCAAATTCTCAAGAAAGTAGGGACATTAGCATATCAAGTTGCTCTACCACCTAATTTGTCCAACTTGCATAATGTTTTCCATGTATCACAGCTCCAGAAGTATCTTCTAGACTCCTCACATGTCATATGAGATGAGTCAATCCAAATAAAGGAGAACATGACATACCAGCTAGTACCAGCATCTATATTGGACACTGACGTGAAGAAATTGCAGAACAAAACTATTCCCCTAGTTAAGGTGTTATGGGAAGGTTTGACTCCAGAAGAAACAACTTGGGAGTTAGAAGAAGTTATGAGGAAGAAATATCTGAAATTATTCTTAGGTAATTTCTGAAATTTTGAGGACAAAATTTCTTTTAGGTGGAGCGAAATGTAACATCCTTAATTTCGTTTTATGTATTAATAAAAGTACAAAAGTATTCAAAGTAACATCCCTAATTTCATTTCTTTTATTGATAAAGGTACATAAATATTTAATTAAGGAAATACAATTTATTAGACAATTTTTAGATATCTAAGGAAATATAATCATTAGAAATTCTTCACCTTACGTGTATGCATAGAAATGTTCTAACATTAATGGAATAGGTAAAGAGAGAAAACCTAAGAGAAAAAATTAGAAATAAATATACTACAGAAAGGTGAAATTCTTGGTTAAGGAAGATAATTTTTTGTGAAGTAAGTAAAGGTATTAAAATTTCAAGAAGATTGGATTAGGGTAATTTTTCCTAATTTAAGAGTTAAAGTTACTAAGTTTAGTATCTTCACCCATAAATTGGGCTTTCACTTATGGACACTTCATATAGAGTTTTTTTCACTTCACATAAGTTTCCAGCAAGGCCATTGGATAACTTAAACAAGAAATAAAACATAGACTTGGACTAGGATGTAGAAATTGGACCAATAGCCCAAAAATTATGAAAATGTGTCCAAGCCCTCCAAGAAAGGTAGAATTTTATCCAAAGCAAATGAAATGGGTAGGAATAAGCCCAAATCCAAGAGGAAAAATAAAATAAAATAAAATAAATCATGTGATAATATAATAAAGATTAGGTTACATGGCTTTAAGACAAAATTTTATCAAGTGGTATGATAATACAAGGCTTTAGGACAAAACATCTATATCCTACACTCATAATCTTAGCAAGTGGTATGATAATACAAGGCTTTAGGACAAAACATCTATATCCTACACTCATAATTTTAACAAGTGGTATGATAATCATGGCATTAGGACAAAACATTCATATCCCACACAAATAATTTCAACCAAATAATGGAGATTCAAGGGCTAGAAATTTGCCAACTAAAAAGGCAAACCTATCATACTTGATTAAGACAAAAGAAAAAGGAAATGAATCCCTAAATCAAAGGGACCTTGTCCCTTATCTTAAAAATATATTATCATAATTTTCAAAATACAAATCTCGTTTTGCTATGCATATCTTGACTAAGGAAGAGGAAGATAAGAACATAGTTGTTTGCTTTCCAAAAATTCAACCAAGTGTATCCTAATTGTGAAAAATAGACCCATGATCATGAAAAGTGAATTATTTGGTGATCTATTTAAGCAAAACCCAACCTATAACATTTTCATTTCGTCCAAGTGAGGGAGAGGAAAAAAAGAAGCAAGGTAGAGTGAGGAAAGGAGAGGAAGAAAGGAAGAAAGAGCAAGGAGAAGTCTAGAGGACTAAGTGCTCAAGGTAAGTTTAACAATATTTCTTTTTGAAGAAAAGATTTGAAACTTGTAATATTTATATGAGATTTTGATCTTAGAACTTTTATGATTGGTCATGGATGTTGCTATATCATGTTACAGATTATGAATGTTTGAACACTTAGGCTGGTGTAGATAGTTCTGCATAGGTATGGCTATGGGTGGCAAAATTTTAAGCTTCTATTTTTAAAAAGCTGGAAAGAATCGATAAGAAATTCAAATAAATGGTTAACATAAGAATTATAGATATATGTGTCACGGATTGTTAACCACTGGAATCACTCAATTTGGAGTCTATATCAAGTAGTTATGATCTGATTAGTATGCAGTGGTCAAAAAATGGTTAATCAGGGAAGAATATTTTAGGGTATGTTCTGTGTTTTAATTTTCGGGAACATTCTGTAGGGAACTAAAATAAATAGTTAACATAAGAATTATAACTATATGTGTCACGGATTTTTAGCCACTTGAATCACTCAATTTGAAGTCCATATGAGGTAGATATGGTCTGATTAGTATGCAGTGGTCAGAAATTGGTTAATTAGGGAAAAGTATTTTAGGATAGCTTCTGTGTTTTAATTTTCAGAAGCATTTTGTAGGGAATTAAAATAAATGATTAACATACAAATCATTTCTATATGTGTCGCGGATATTTAGCCACTGGAATCACTTAATTTGGAATTCTTATGAGGGAGATATGGACAGATTAGTAGGTAGAGGTCAGAACCTATCCGAGAAGAAATAACCTGTACTTTAAGGGAGTAATATAACCATGATTTCTTAATATTTCGTTCAACTATTCAACAAAATATTTTTAGATAATTGTTTAATCTTTAAATTGACACCAAGATCACCTAAATCAGAGTTAAATTTAGGGAGTTATGCTCTGATTAGTAAGAGAATGTCAGATAGGATGAAAACCTGCATAAAGAAAATAAAGAAATAAAATTAATTTTTAAAAAAAGAAGAAGAATCATATAAATGAAAATAATAAATGACTAGTATATGCCATAGCCATTGTCATTGCATGAACTTCTTACCATCTTAAGTGTGAAATTTTGACATGGAAATATTTTATAAAGTGATATTTGAAATGGCTATGTTCATGGCATGATTACCAATGATTTTTGGCTATTATTGTGAAAAGAAAAGAAATGAGCACGGTCACATGGCAAATCCATGTGGTGCACTGTTGTGTCTGTTTTACTAATTACTGCAAGCGCACGACGTAGGTGTAGCTAGTCCGGCGAGTACGGGTCGTATCCCACAGAAAACAATGTCAATTACTAGAATTTCACAAAATAAGCTATCTAAATCGATGTAATCCGATGGAAGTTTCTCACAATTAAATAAGTAAAGACAATCAATTAAACAAAAGCCTAGGGTTACGGTTCACCACAGTTATGATATTCAACATCAATCTTGTACCTCTAATTGCAATTATCTAGGTTATTGCGGATGGTTAGCCTTAATTAACTAGCAACCTCTTTCAAGCGTTACTAATCGTACCTAGGTTAATCCAATTGCCTACTTTCGTGGTTCTTAGTTCAACCTAGGTCCATTAAGTTCTATGCCAACCATGGAATACAATTAATCGGTTTTCTCGTGCCCATTAATTGATTCATTCCTAGAGAATCTTAAACTTCTTTCGTGATTAAGATATCCCTAATTAACTATTAGGTTTAGGTATTAGTTTTCACCTTTCAGTCCATCAACTAATATCCTAAGACGTGATAAATATTGGCTAAAAATTCATCAACTCATATAACCAATGCTTAATAGCTAATCCTAATTAACCATGTATAACACAATTAGGGTTCCATTAATTCAATTCAACCTAGTATCATCATATCATAATTAGGTTTACCAAAACCTTAGATAAAAATCTACTCAAGCATGATAGAAAGATAAATCAAAGGCATAATCATTAAGTAAATCATCAATATCCAAAACAAACCAAGAGAAAGAGTTGGAATAGAGATGAGTGCAGAGATAGAAAGATAAAACCTGGATGGAGAATAAAATACAATGCTGAATTGTTGTCAAATCTAAGCTAAGAACATGAAAGTAAACTCTAATCCTAATCTAAACCTAATCCTAAGGTGTTTCCTAAGCTTAAAACTGAGTAAAAGAAGGTCTGAATGCGTCTTTCCCGTTTGGCTGCGTATCCCCTTCGATATATATTAGTTTGGGCGGCCAAAACCCTAAAAAATACAGTGTTCGCAGACCCGCAGCACGGCTGTGTCCCAGGACACGGCCTGGCCATTCTTCAGGCGGGTTTCTGGGATTTGCTGCAGCTTCTTGCACAGAACACGGCCTGGCCCTGTTGCATGCCACCAAGCACGACCTGGCCGTGTTAGGGGCTGCCAAAGTGATTTATTCATGATTTTTGGTGGGCTTCCTCCTTGTTTCCTCCTCAACTTGTTCCAAGTCCATATAGCACTTTTCATGACTGCTTTCCCTTGCTTCTTGGCTTCTTTTGCTCACCTACAAGCATAAAAACAACCAAAGTAGTATCCAAAGCAAAGCATAACCAAAAGCAGGGAAATAACCATAAGTTTGCTATGAATTAGAGTATAAAATATAGCCATTAATACTCAAAATTCCACTTTATCAACTCCCCCATGCTTAAACCTTTGCTTGTCCTCAAGCAAATGACATGTTATATCAGGAAGGGGGAAAGATACAATCAAATTCTAGAAGATAGAAAAATGCAATATAGATAATTTGTCACTCAATTAGTGTGCACACAATAGGCATATGAATAAGCATTTACCAGATAGTCTCGTTTCTTCTAAAACTAAACCAATAATCTTTCTATTATATATCTACTTCTATTGTTACCATTGGTTGTATGCATCAAATTGATTTTTGTACACTCAAGTAGGCCACCTCATCCTTTTGATCTCCCTATGTTGCCTTACCCTTATTTTTATTTTATCACTCTTTTTCTCACTTAAACTCTTTTACTTTCCATAATTTTTTTCTTCTCTTTTTCATTCAAATTTTTTTTAGAAACATGTAGTGAGTGCATTTTATGCCCCATCTCACTATGGTAAAGGCATCTAGGTACTCATACTAAGGCCTTTTCGGTGCCTTGAAGGGGTACTCAGAGTGAAAACATTTTGGGTTTCACATACCCTCATTTTTCACCTCACCCTACCTCCACACTCTCATAGTGTTAAAAATCAAAAATAGCATACAATTCACAGCAAAATAGAGAGATATTTTTCAAAAAATTAGAGGTTTAATCCTAGAAGAGAGAGACTAAAATAATAACTACCTATTTCATATCCTATTGTGCATCATATGTTCATGAGCAAAAATCAACTTATATTATCCTAATCTATCTCTAAAATAGCAAACTTTATGATTATACAATGAAACATGAGATAAAATATTCAACCTGTAAAAACCACAATCCTAAAGTCACTCCCCCATGCTTAAACTTGACATTGTCCTCAATGTCAATATCAATGATAGTACAGGCAAAGGGAGAAGTAACTTACTTGCTTACATGGCCCACTTATGCTTTTGTCTGGATGACCCTTCTTCTCTTTCTCTTTTTTTTTAAGTACCTGGGGCACGGCCGTGTCCTAGGACACGGCCTACCCGTGCTTCTCACGGGTTTCTCCAAACTTTGCAGATTTTGGCCCGTGTTTGCAGCACGGGCGTGGTGGAGGACAAGGCTTAGCCGTGTTGCTGGCTGGAAACCTTAATTCTTCGAATTTTGCCTTGACTTTTTATTCTCCTTGATTTCCCTTAATTTTAATCCTTTTATATCACCTTGAGCACATGGAAATGAACCTAAAATACATGAGGAAACACTCATTAAACCTATAACTTAAGAAATCAATTGAAATTAAAGATAAAAACTAAACTAAAAACTAGAAAATAAAACCAAAAGAAACTTTAAAAATTAAAAATGTGGGTTGCCTCCCACAAAGCGCTTGTTTCAAGTTATTTGCTTGACTCTTTGGCATGCTTTCCACTCATGGAGGCTTGAAGAGAGTTTGAATAACTCTCTTTGCTATCCATTGCCTCTTAGTGTGGTGCATGAGGCTTTTCCTAATAGCCTTCAAAGATCTTTTTGGCTCATTCAATTCTTTCTTTGCTCCATTCAAGCTTTGAGGAGGTGGTTTAGGTTCAAGCTTTGTATCTTTCACTTCCTCCTCAATGTCTTGTTTTTCCTCCCCCTGTTTGACATAAACCAAAGAACTTTCCACAGAGCATAACTTAAGTAGGTCAGAAGGAGAAAAATTCATGGCATTGTCATTCACATGAGGTTCATTTATGCCAATCATATAACATGATCCACTTAGAGATGGGGGGTTCATAGCATCATTCAAATTATACTCTACGTTTTCATCCCCTACATTCAAAGAAAGCTTTCCATCTTTCACATTTATATTGGCACCAGCCGTAGCTAGGAAAGGCCTTCTAAGAATGATGGGGATTTTATCATCTTCCTCCATCTCTAAAATAACAAAATAAACCGGTATGAAAAATTTACCTACCTTTAGAGGAACATCCTCTAATATACCTACCAGGTGCTCGATGGATCGATCAGCCAAATGAAGAGAAAGAGTGGTAGGCTTTAATTCACCCATCTGAATCTTTTTGCAAACTGAAATAGGCATGAGGCTGACACTTG